>VWZX01000351.1:0-635080 GCA_013399015.1 Galbula dea | reverse complement strand
ACTGAGACAAAGAACTCATTGAGCAGCTCTGCCTTGTCCATATCTCTTGTGACTAAATTTCCTTCTCTGTTCATCAGAGGAGGAACACTCACCCTGACCTTCCTTTTTTGATTAATATACTTATAAACCCCTTTTTTATTATTTTATACATCCCTCGCCAAGTTCAGCTCCATCTGCGCCTTGGCCTTCCTGATCCCGATCCTACACTTCCTAGCTATTTCCCTGTACTCTTCCCAGGCCAATTGTCCCTTCCTCCATAGCCTGTGCATTTCATTCTTACACCTCAGCGCAAGAAGCAGATCTTTATTTAGCCACACTGGTCTTCTTCTTGCCCTGCCTGATTTCTTACAGAGAGGGATAGAAATTTCTTGTGCTCTAAGAAGGGTATCTTTGAAGAACTGCCAACTCTGACGAGTTCCTTTGTCCCTAAGGACAGTGTCCCAGGGGACCTCACCCAGCAGGTCTCTTAACAGCTGGAAGTTTGCCTTCCTACATGTCTTCTAAGGTTCTGCTTTCATGATCCACAGCTGCAATTAGCTGACCTATGAAAGTTATCTTCTATAAAGGAGGTGATGTTAGAGATCATCAAGCATTTCCCTACACATGTCATGCTTTGGTTATCTCAAAGCAAACTGAAAAACTCCCTTTCTCTTCCAGAGGCAGAAACCCCCTCAAAACCAATGTGCAAACACATTAATCTGGAAGCTTCTGAAGTTCTCGTGATTCATAATACAGTAGTGAAACTGAAGAGCTTAAAAATGGAAAAATACCTTTAGCCTGCGCAGGATGGAAGTCACTCGCTTTTGTAAGTTGTCCCATCTCTGGTTGCCCTCATGAACCATCTGCTTGAGACTGCAGTCAGAGTCTGTGCGGTTCTCCCGTGCCAGGCGACGATACTGCTTATTGATCAGCTCCAGCTGAGTCAGACTTTCATGCACTTGTCTCTGGAAGGCCTAAAGCAATAAAGACACCATCAGATTTTAAATTATTGAAATCAGGACACATATATAAGTGTTTCCCTTTATTTTGACCCTACTTCTACACTCTGACCTCTGTTAGCTGATAGATTTCTCTATGGATGAAGGTATCTCCTGAGGGCTACCTTATTGAGAAGCTGCTTTCTGATCAAAATGAGAAAAAAAAAAAAAAGTTTACAAAACTTACAGTTCACTGAATAAGAAATTGCAACATGAATACCCATTACAATGGCTCAAATAAAGGCTCCCTTTTCTACTTAATCATATGCCTTTGTATTTGAGAACAGAAAAATAAACAACGAACAAAACTTCTTTTTAAAAAACTGAACAGAAATCCAAGATTCTTGTGGCTTCATTGGATTTCGTTACACAGTCTGAATTTGCTGAAGTGCACCAAAGAGATTTGAGTGATTGTTTATTCTTTTTACCAAAAGTAGTGAAAAATGGTACTAAAGGAATCATCTCTATCTTCAGTATACTGCTATACAAGTACATTTTTTCTTAAAATTTTAATGGAAAGACAATTTCATGAACACTCATACCAACTTATGCCTGGGCAAGTGTCTACACCAAGTACTTTCAGTGCTTCCTCTACTGTTACAAAAGCCTCAGTCGCTCAGCTGGGGAGCAGAAACTGAAGGTGACAGCCCATGAGTTCCATGTTTTGACTAGTAACCAGGAAGCAAGTTGGAGAAAGTGCCTTGTATGGAGTTGACTGAATTAACCCATTCAAAAAGAAGATCAAGATCTTTTTCAAAAAACAATTTGTTTTCGTGTTGTCACAGAAAGAGAAGAGCAATCAACCAAAGGAAGACTTAAACAGGAACAGGTATTAAGCAAGATTTTTTTTTTTTTTTCTCCTGGGGGAACAGCATGAAGCTGTGCTGGGGGAAATTCAGGTTGGATGTTAGGAAGAGCTTCTTTACCCAGAGAGTGGTGAAGCATTGGAACAGGCTCCCCAGGGAGGGTGTCATGGCACCAACTCTCATGGAGTTTAAGAAGCACTTGGACAATGCATTTAGGCACATAGTGTGACTTTGGCGTTGTCCTGTGCCTAGACAGGAGTTGGACTTGATGATCCTTGTGGGTCCCTTCCAACTCAGAAAATTCTGTGATTAAAAACATAGGCTGTATCAGCTCTCTTCTGGCTCCCACTGTAGTTCTACAAACTTGCTCTCTGATACTCCTCATAATGTAAATAAACAATCAATCTGTCCCAAAACTAGACACCACCCTTAGTAAGGACTGGAGAAGCATGACAGGTAACATACTTCTGTATTGATATTTTCACAGAATAAGCTAGCACATGATATTTTGACACAATATACACTCTTCCAATTGTACCAGTCAAAGCTAAAAATTAAACAAGCACTTTCTGCTGTTTTACCAGAGACAAAAGTAAAGAAGGTGGTTTGAAAACAGGAAAAAAGAACAAAGTCTGTAGAGTCCTCTCAATATACCTATTCCCTTCATGAAATGGTCATCAAATTGGGTGGGTGACAACCAACAAGAAGCAAATGGACTTGCAACTTGAGTGAAATGCTCAGTAGAATTGAATTCACTTAAAATTGTACAAGAAGGCAATTCTCAAATCAGGGTCACAAATCTGACTGTATTTACTAGGGTCATGAAATCTAAAAGTGCGCAGTTGCTATTTCACCTGTTACTAAGCCT
The DNA here is from genome assembly GCA_013399015.1 of Galbula dea. Taxonomy (NCBI): domain Eukaryota; kingdom Metazoa; phylum Chordata; class Aves; order Piciformes; family Galbulidae; genus Galbula; species Galbula dea. Next base: position 632,429 of record VWZX01000351.1, on the reverse strand, counting down.
TGCCCAGCAAAAGAACAGCTGTGTATTTGTCTTCCACTTTTTCAGCTCAGCTACACAAGAATTCATCTGTTGTGTTACTTCCTGTAATCCTGTAACCTCTTTTCATTTCTCCATAAAAGACTGATAGAAAGGAGTTTGATTTTGTACAGTGGGCTCTATTTTGTTTGTTTGTTTGTTTTCTTTTGGTTTTGGTTTAAATTCAAGTGCAGATAAAGAGGGGAAAATAAAAGAAAAAACCTGATTCAGTTAGTATGTCTGGTTGACTTTATACTGACTTCAGAGTGAAGTTGCTGAATTCTGCTGAATTTAAACACATAAATTTTGTCACTTGCATTAGTGCTTTAAAAGCTACATGTTCACGAAAAAAAAAAGAAAAAAGAGAAGGAATCAAACTGCAGGGAAAGCAGACTTCTAGAGAGGCTGCTAAACTGTTCTCTTTGCAGATAGTTCCTGCTGAAACTGTAGGTCATAAAAATTCCACAAGTCTACAGTAGAGGGAAGGTCACCAAAAAGGCAGAGGCTCAATTTAAGACACTTTGGGCAAAGCCAAGTCAGCGGTAGAAACTGAAGACAGCCAAGATATTTTTGGTACTGTTCCTAATACAGACACTCACTAAACAAGAGATTTAGATCCTGATCACTGAATAAAGGGACAATGGGAAAGAGGTCTGAGAGTATTTGTGCCCAAAAAGCAAACCTTTTTATACTACAGCAACCTCTCTCACCATAATGAAGTCTGGCAGTGTTTAACAACAAAACCTGGCCAGTAACTGCAAAAATAAAAAACGTGAGAAATTGAACTTTGGTGAGCAAGTGAGAGTAGATTGATTTATTAGCATTTTAATTTGCCACCTTCCACTGTTTTTCCATTCTAGAAACCAGACACTGAAAGCAGCTACAAAATCAAATCCACTATATTAATACAGTGTCTTTGCTAAGTGACTTGTGTATGGGAAGGAAGAACACTAGTTGGCTGCTGTAATGTGATTAGTAGATATTATATTTCAGCTATTATAAATCACCTCAAATTTCTTCAGCTCTTCCTTAGCAACTGTGTAAAGCACACCAGAGGAGCTTGGGAAGGCAGCTGTCCTCTCAGAGGCTTTTAGCCAGTCTTCAAATCTAGAGTAGTCATCCAAAAACTTTTGCCATAGCCGCCACGTCTCTTCAATTCTGCAACAGAGAATGGAAAATGGTCTGCTTGCACTGAACACTAGATGACCTGCAGAACTTCAATCACCTACAACAGTAAACTGGCACTGCACCAGACAGTAACTGGCTCTTTAACTCAGACAGCCAGGCTGATAAACAGACCACAGGGAAGGCTGGCTCATTCCAGACTGAGCTAGAGTAAGATGATGGCAGGTTTTTTTAATGCATCTAATTTTGGAATCAGTATAAAAAGAAAGTTATAAATATGCAATAGGAGTTCTAAATATCCAGGCATATGCTAAGTAACTTCTGAAGTACAGACCCAGCATAGGTACCTAAGCCAGTATTTTATAAATTAGAAATTCCACACTACCTTGAACTGCAGAATCTTTTCTTACAGAATGCTAAAGAAATTGCAGCATATATTTTAAAAAGTTCTCAGTCATTATTCTACATTGCAAAGGGATATGAACTTTTATTTTTTTTTGCATTCATCAACAAGTGGTAAAATGCTCTCTCTTAACAAACACTGTAAACATTTTTATTTTAAAAAAGAAAAAGGTAAAAGCTATTCCAAAGCTTGAAAAAAATAATTTTGACTTCAATTGAATATGTAAAAACAGTGGCTGAGTCTTGATCGCCAAATCAAATTGGCTAATACTAAGATTGCAAAATCCCTTTTTTTCAGTGTATGATTGTTTTCTGACCCCTACACCCTTTTCTTTGGTACTACAACCCTATAACATATATCCATCTGTATTTGTGCCTGTGGAATGAAGCAGTAATTTGTAGGCAGTTCAGACTTACTTAAGTCGTCTTTCCATTGACATTGCACAAATGTTCCTCCACCTCCTGTCCAGATTGCGTGTAGCCTGCTGGATAGAGTCACACTCTGCTTCTGTAGCACAGGCATCACAGTCATGAAGAAGCACTTCACACAGATTGAGAACAGATGCCACTCCAGTGCTGTGTTTCTCTATGTCCCTTTGAAGCTCCTGCAGGTGAAGAAATTATTTCTTAAAAGAAATTGCAAAACATGCATAAATACAAATGCATTTCTACTCAATTAAAAATTTTAATAAGCTTGCAAACAGGAGAAAAACATCCAGTGAATACCTCTGAAGAGACTGCATCTGCACAAGTTGTGTTGCAATGTTATCAACGAGGCCAGGAGAACCTGGCAGCATGCACAGATCTCCCAGGGACTATGAACACCAAACCATCACCTGGGATAAACTGCCAGAGCTCTGCATGCTCAGTTGAGATCTTTCACATACATTTAATCAACATCACCAATGAATGGTGGAATTATTCCCAGCCATTTCCCATTATGACAGAGAATATAAAGCAGGAAGTTAGTAAGAGAAGTGTGACAAGAAAATGTTCTTATACACTGCGAGGGTTTGGTGGAGGTACCCTTTGTGAACCTACTCTTCCCCAGGTGAGTTGGCTGCAAAGTGGGATGTTTGACATGGAGTTGAGCAGCAGCACATGTTGAGCAGTGTTTTCCTAGTAGGACATTCTTCTTTCTCCAGCTTTCCAATTATATAGCATTTTCATTGGAAATGGAAAAGAAAAAACTCAGGACAGCTAAAGAAAATGCACTCACACTGTCTTAGCACTTATTCTATGTGATTGGTACTATTTCTCCTGCTTCTTGGTTGCAATGGCTTGGTCTACACTGATGATCACGTTTTATCTAGAAGCAATGTTTCATGTTCAGTTTTAAACTACATATTTCAAGTTAAGACCAGCCACAATTACAGCTGTGGAAATTTATTTAGGAGAACAAAAACTTGGCAGCTTGAGGATGAGTAGAGATAACCTGCTCTTTGTAATTTTGCTAGTGAAGTAAACTATAACATGCAATGGGAAATGTATCATCAACATACTCTGTCTACATCTATTTTAAGGTCTAACTAGAGGAACTTTTCTTAAAACTAGCAATATGATGTTCTGGAAATGCCTTCCTGCAAGAAATGAGATCTAAACATAAAATCTAAAAACCTCAGCCAATCTGAAACGGAGCAAGGTCAACTTGTATCAACCACATGCTGTGCTTAGTTGTGATAACTGGGGTTGGACCCAGTGAAGTAAGCTATTTCCTCTTTTCATCTAGGAAACAGAAGGCTACTTTGTAAACATCTACATAAGACCATCCAGTGGAAAATCACAATGCTTTCTTCATCAGCAGTGGCTCTTTCAGTTTCACTTGCCTGGAAAAGTCTTTCACTGTGATGTCCAAGTGCTTATTCTTCTTTGTACCCATCCTGAAATGTTATATATGGGTGGATACTATAAACAGATGCAGTACTTTATGACACACACACTCCAGACAGCTATGAGACTTGAGGTTAAGCAAGTTCAGGTAATACAATCTCCTCTCTGCTGTTTTGGAGTAGAACAGTAGTGAGAAATGGAGCTACTGAGGATTCACAAGGATTTGTATTCACCTACAGAACATTTCTACAAGCAATGTCTACATTGTTTTTTTCTCTATAACCTTGTATTTCTTTCCCAGATTTTAAAATGCTCTGCATTTATTAGGGAACATTTAGCCTTTGGGTTAGTTCACAAAGAAGCATCAACTTTTATGCACTGCTGTCACCTACATACAGCTTTTTTTTTTTCTTTATCAACACAGAAGCTAATATAATTTTTTCCACATCTCAAGTGGTAGCAGATTGAGGAAGTACATAAACAAGTAATCCTTGAAATGCAGTGGGAAACCCTAGGAAAATACTGCAGTGAAGTTATGCCATCTTTCCCAGGATATCCACCTTCAACTGTTGTCTTCAATTTCACTACAGAGACCCTCAACCTGCAAAGCTGATTCTTGGCTGAAGTAGATGCTGAGAAGAAGATAATGGGGTTACAGAAATGGAATTTGGCCCTCTGCTTTCACAGCATAATATTTTTAACGTAATTTTGGATATGAACAATTGGTAGGAGTATGAGCAGGGAAGACAACATGACCCCACTGGAAGATCAAACATGGAAAAGAATGTAAGATCACTTATGGAAAAAGAAGGATGAAATACTCAAGAAGATGGCCAATGGACCATCCTTCTGAGATGAGGCAGATAGTGATACAGCCTCTGACTAACCAAAATACTGGCTGCCATGCATTGAAGGTGGTTGGGTTTTTTTTAAATTATTATAAGCATAGCTTGCAGTGTCATCAAGTCAAACCATCATCAAGTTTCCAAACATGGCATCCTCTCAGGATAAGATTCACCTCTATTTCTCCATTCGGAGTTTAAATGAAACCACTCACACTTCTCCAGAATATCGCTGCATGCTTCCACTGTGTGTGGACCACCACAAGGAAATAGCAGAAGGCAAAGATACACCAGACTTTGTGTCCAAAACAAGTCCCTTTAGAAGTGACTGTAACAAACTGAGGGATGTCTGCACAGGGATGCCAGTAAAAAAATCTCAACTATCTACTTTGTTGGTAGTAATGTTCAGCCCTGCCCAACACTTATTGTCTCAGAAACACCACTCTTTAGTGACACTTGTGTGTTATAAATTATTATCCCTATGTTAACTACATATAGGTTATTAATAAGCAATTAATAACTACACAACCATGTAGGAAATCAGTTGGGGAGCCAGTAAAACTCTGAGGGGGTTCTTGGGTTTGAGTCCCACACTCAGCTTAGAAGAGCGAAAAGTCAGTTTATACACTTCATAAATTATCCCCAAAACATTCTGGCACTCCTCTCAACAGAACAACAGTCCTCCCAGCAAGGTGCTTCTAGGCAAAACTGCACTGGGTGGTGAAGCGGAACAGGAAAGAGAAAAGATAGTAAATCTTCTTAAGAGTAACATTAGTTTTAATGCCAAAAACTTGTTGATTAACATTCTTCTGCCCATTCCAGTGTTGACTATTTTGTTCTAGCACTGCATAAAGGCTTTGTCTGCTATAAACCAACCAGTTTTCATTTCATGTATAGCTCATGCATCTTTGCATGCAAAGTGATTCTCAAACAAGCTGCAAAATAAAACTGAGTTAGAAAGCTTGCTAAAATAGTCATTTTCAAGCATGTGCAGAATTTGCAAGGTCTAACAGGTGTCAGTTTTGCCTCTGTGAACAGACAATTAAAACAAAAACCACAAACCCCAAAGGAAAAACAATTGCAATAACTCGTTCAGGTTACATCTCTTGGTGCCTTACCTTTCTTGGAAAGGTCAATCAGCTCCTGGTGGATTCGATGTCAAAGCCAGCAGAAGGCTCTATGAGTGACACAGTAAGTACCACTTGCCTTGATACTGAAAGACTTTTGCCTCATGCCCTCTCAGCATTGAGCTGGGTATGGGCAGCCCAAGGACACTCTACTTCGATTCTCCCCATGTCATCGTGCATCTGATAAGTGTGTTGTATTTTACCTGCTGTTCATTTAGCTTCCTTTGTATCTCCTCAGAGTCACAAGTTTCATAGACAATAGGTTTGGACAACTCTGACTCAATGTGGGCAAGCCAAGATCTCAGGGTGCTCATGTTTTTATCCAGCTGCTGCACTGCAACAAGGGTCTCCTTCAACTTCTTCACCCTGTAAAGAAAAAGAAATGGCAACAGAAGTACACTCTGAGGGAGAATTTCCACAGCATGTGTTTCAGGAAGCTTTCAAAGTAACTTAAATGGCAAGTTCTCTTCTGAAGTCATCTTTTATTAGGTCACAGAAGTCTATTATATGTGAAAATGTTCTGTTTCAGAAAAATTAAGAGCTTACTAATGCCAGACAACATCTTCAAGGCTTCTATACCTTGACCAGTTGAGTTAAATGTCTGTTAAGAAAGAAAACCTTTTTTCCCCTAATGAACTCACACACATCAAAATCCCCAAACAACCTAGGTAATTTAGTTTTGTATTTGACCAACGTATGACAAAAATTTTTCTTAAGACTATAAATAACTTACCCATTTAACCACTACTGGTGGTGGAATACACTGAGTGAACAGGCCTTGTTCACCCCTGTGTTTTCTACATATCATAGAATCATTTGGGTTGGAAGGAAGCTTTAAAGACCATCAAGTCCAACCCCCTGCAGTAAGTACGGACATCTTCAACTCAATTACATTGCTCAGAGCCCTGTTCAACCTGACCTTGAATGTTTCCAGGGATAGGGCTTCTACCACCTCTCTGGATAACCTGCTCCAGTGTGAAGACCTGTCCTTGAATAAATAAATTTTAGAAAGAGAAATCCAGCTGAGAACTTAAGGACAATTCCTGAATCCCAAAGGTTGCCTTAAATTGTTCTTGGTCTTAGTGGACTACTCAGATTTAAACACATGAAACTGGAATGCAACTGCATGGTGATTTCTAACTATTTTTCTTGAGATCCTGACCTTGAAACAGCAAAGGCCAGGAAAAATTAAGTAGTGGTGGTTGGTGGGTTCTTTTGTTTGTTTAATTTTGTTTGGGTTTGTTTGTTGTTTTTATTTATTTTTTTTTTAATTCAAGGGAATATTAAGCTTAGACAGTAAGGAAAATTTGAATAAGCTTTCATCCTATCTTGGTATCTTTTCCTTCAGCCTGCTTCAACTGCAAAAACATTAGTAATTCCCTCTAACCTAACCCCATGTTACATAACATACATTAATGGATTCTGAAATTGCTTCTAAGCTTTTTTTTTCCCCCCCATTATGCAGTACCACTAAAAATTTTGAGTAACATTCCCTTTTATGCTTCTATTGCTCTTCCATTTAAGTGCTTCAATATCAGAAAGCTTTAAGAGATTAGTGCAATTGGGAACAAACTGACTAAACTGGATTGAAAAATACAAGATTGCCAGATTTGTTAAACAGAATATCACCTTGCTATCTTGTCATTCAAACAGAGCAATTCACATTTTTTCCATAATACTAACAAGCAAGTTTATCCAATGTGTCCATATTTAAAGTAGTGATTGCAGTTGACCATTAAGAGTCTAACATGGCTGTTTTTTTCTTACCAAAGAGAAATGCAGAGATCTTAATATGAACTAAAAAACTTAAAAGTTATATCTTTCAAATTTTTTTCTCTTTCAAGACCTCTCTTTAGGTCACAGATGGTCAAAACTGTGGCTTTTCAGCACCAAACATGCTTAAGAACAGTTCAAACACATCTTCCTTGCCAGAGTCTCATGACCAACAGCTACAGCGTTGTGATCTAAAAAAAAATCTTAGTAATTGGAAAAAAACAGTGCCAACTGAAATCTGTTATGAAAGGACTGAAGTAAATACAATAATGCTGCAAGATTGCCCCAGTCCCTATCATGAGGTTATCCTGAAACACAGCTAATGGCTTAGCTTATGAGAGCTACTATGAAAACAGTTTCTGGGGGCACCATCTCTTCATCAGCTATGGTTGTATATATAGAGCTTTGTGAATTTGAACCAATTGAAACTTGCTCATAGGAAGAGCAAGAAGGTTGGTTATCACTCTTCTGGAATTCATGTACAGCTTTTAGTCCTTGGCTGAAAAGAGGATTGAAATCCTGCCCATTTTCTGCTTAGATTTTTAAGGCTGGATGCTGCTGATCCTTTGCAGGCAGGCTGGAGTGGGAAAGGGAACAATGAGTCATGTCAGCCCTGTGCAGAAGCAATGTCACTGTCATTTGCAAGTCCAAGCTGTGGGCCAGGTTTTTCTTGTTTGCATTGATATAGTACCCTAACCTCTGTGCCAGATTTTAGTTACATTTTGCTTGCAACACTTGATAAAGGAGCTGTCATTTAGAAAGTGTCCCCTTTGCCTCAGGCAGACTGCTTGGGAATGCATTCCTAAGAGAGCAAAAAAGAACCCTAGCCCAAACAGAGCTTTTGTTTCAGTCACATGACCAAAGTTGCTCAAGAGACAAAAAGAAAAAAAGCACAGCATACCAAAAGAACCCTCCAATCAAACCCAAAACCTACTGCTAAACCTGCCCTCTTACCAATTATAAACCAACCAACCAACCAAAAGGGATATCTCCTTTGATGTCCCCTGCTACATTTACTGTTAATGCTGCTGCTTTTTTTATACCGAGTCTAACATAATGGGATGCTTGCCCATGGTTCAAATAGAAGCAAGTAAAAAAGTGCTGCTTAGAGTACTCTGGACTTACTTATTTTAACTGAACTGAAACACAATGTTGTGCCTCCAGCTATCTGAAAACACATAATCATGTCAAAGAGTTGGGGGTTTTTAAGCAGCCAAGATGCCTATGCTCTTCATCTCACTGAACACTGTGCTTGTGTACCAATAGCTACAGAATGTGTGGGTAACAAAAATCTCTCTCTCTTAAAAACGTTAGAGCTCAAAATCCTATCTTTCCATGCAAATGGTGGGGCCTGAAAGCTAATGAACCTAAAATTGCTGCTTAAAGACAATGGTCAAATTATAAAGCATTCAAGTATGTAGGATCCCTAGTCAAGTGTGACTTCGACCTACTGAGATTTCCTTTACAATATTATATTTAAACAGTTGATGATGTCAATAATCATCTCCTGCTTCTGTTGCAGCATTATGCATGTTACTACAAGAGACTTCAGACAACTTGTTTCCTTGATAATGAAGATTCCACACTGAAGTCAAAGGGCTGGACCCACGGCATGGTTGTTTTAAGGGTTGCTTTTTATGTAGCACACACATATCAGTCTTGCCACAATTTACAAATACTTAAGACTCTCAGAAAGGAAAATACAGCAGGATTCAATTATTTGCTGTTATGGTTTACTAATGTAAACTCATCAGAAAATTTGAAGGGCTTACAATCCTTGCATTTCCGTATTCCAATTACTGTACCTCAGTTTCCTCCAGAAAGTAGTAACATTAAAATGTCTATCTTACACTAGGAAAAGTCAGTGGGAGAAAAACATGGGAGCTGAAATTAAGTACAAATACCTTGAATTCAACTAGTCCTAAATTAGCCTTAGATTCCACTAAAACCTAAACAGGAACAACCCTGTAAAAAAATAACAATGCATCATATAGAACTCATAGCTACTGTGTTAGTCATTTAGACAGCTGGTTACTAATATTAAACTTTAAAAGCAGCATGAAGGAAGTCAGTAAGAGCATGTTAGCTAAGTCTGTACAAAGCTAGTAGAAAGCAGAAAAGTTTTATTCAAAACCAAATCTACTTGGAATTGGAAATGCAGTTTTAAGAAATACTATGAAATAGTGAAAAATACTATACGATTAAAATCAGCTTTAAAAAAAGAATTTTTAAAAATGTCTTTTTATGATTAAAAAAGATTTATTGTCCAAAGTCCAGTACTACTGCATACAAGGAAACTAGTACCACATTTGCTTTCAAACCACAAGTTCCCCTCTCACAGAGTAAATTTCTAGAACTCTGAACAGCAAAGCTTCTAGAAAAGATAAGGTGAAGAGGGCAAAAGAGAAACTGAACTGAAAATCCAGGATGACGCAGACTGAGTTCAAGCATTACATGCAGTTACAAACCAGTTATTAATATGTACAGGACAGACCAGCTTCAAAAAGTCTGAAATACTTTCTTTACAGCCTCTCTCCTCCTCTGCCTTTTGCCATGCCCCTTTGATGACACAAACAGTGAGGAGACAAATACAAAGTCTGCTTTCTCTCATGTGTGTACACACTCTTGTATTTAAAAACAGAAGTAAACCCAGCCTACAGTTTCTTTCAAACAGCTAAGAGATTTTACTAGTTCCAAATCTGCATCTGTAACAAAAAAATTATTCCACGAACCAAAGTACTAGCTGTTAAACAAAGTATGCTGTTATCACTGTCAACTGTTGCTAAACTGAGCCAAACCCAGTCATTTCTAGTTAAGGTAGTGATTTCTACATATCAATATTTCAATTAAGTTTCCCAGCAAGCCAAGACTCCATAAAGAAACATATCAATCAAAAGCAAACAAAAATAGCTGCCTGCCTTGTGATATCACAATTACAGTCTGGGAGCTCTGAATCCACACTGCCGTCCTCCGCCATCCTCACAGCGCGCAAGTCCTCTGCCACCACCATGAAATTTTCCAGCATTAAAAAGAAGAACTTCCCCCAGTGTGGAAGCAGTGTGCTTTGGGTGGGGGGAGGAAAGGGGACACACTTTGCTTTCCTGGTGAGTACTGTACAAAAACCATTGCATGCCAAACAAATGTTAGCAGCCGTTGCTTGATAACATGAGACTGAATGGTGACAACTGGTCATGCTTCTAAATAAAACCTGCATTCATCAACATGTGCCAAACTTGATCTCCAGGAATGCAGACTGGGAGCGCTAGGAGAAGGGGTGAAAACACATACAACAAAGCCTTCTTTGCAAAGTGTGAGCAGTTGTAGCAACAGCACTGCTTCCTGGCTGTAAACATCTGTAACTTTTTTTGCAATGGGCTGACATATCAGAAAAATTCATCTGAAAGAATGAAAATCTTCTAGAATGACAGAAATAAAAATTTCTGATGTAGAAACCTGATTTTCTGTAGCTCTCTCTTCTGCAGTTACAGTCCTCCTCAGAACAGGGAGTGAACTAAAAAAACTGGGTGAGGAAACAGAATGTGAGAAAGGGAGGAAGCAAAGGAGGAAGCAAAGGAGGAAGCAAAGGAGGAAGCAAAGGAGGAAGCAAAGGAGGAAAGGGGAGGTTGACAGAAGAGGAGAGAGGGGGAAAGAGAGAGAGAGCCTTCTAAAAATTATCTTGAGGGGATGCAAACACTTCTATCCAACGGGGATCAGATGTCAATGCTAGTGCTTTTAATCACTATCAGCCAGCCTAAGCTACAGCTGAACTAGCAAAATTTCCACAGCCTAGCATCAAACATCTCCATCATTTACTTTTCAACTTCAGCAATGCAATGTTCATACTTTACAGACCTTTATCACCTCAGCAAGCACTGGAATGGAAAGGATTATATATCTATATGCATACAATATTCTGAGCATGCTAGATGAGAAGGCTAAGTTGAAATGATCTGGAAATAAAAGTAAATAAATATTATACTTTAATTAGTTTAGAACTAGGACTTGACACTGGTTTATGATAACAGAAATAGTAAGTGTATAATACTGCACTTTATATCTGCCCCTACCCTCCCCCCCACCCCCGAATGAGAGAACACTAAACCCTTACCTGATCCTATGGAGGGCACTAACCTCTAAGATTAAATAGACAACACAGATCTTTAAAGATGTATTTTGTGGTTTCTGAATGCCATCACCTTTTGCTAGCAAGTTTCTGAAGGCATTATTTGAACATTTGTCTGAGTAGGTGTTTCAAAAGACAAATACAAAAATATGGTAAATATACTTTATGCTCAAGAACTGGTGATATATCATACCCTCTGAAACCAGCAGGCTTCTCAACTGTAATGCAACCCTTCCTGACTTAATTGTTCTGGAACAAATATACAGTGACCATTATTTTAAAATGGACCACTATAATATGAGCTGGAGCCACCAGAATGCTTCTGCTTACTTAAAATTTACTGCTCCTGTGCTTCCGGACTTCAGAGCAGGAATGCAGTAAAACCATATGAAGAAAGAACAGATAAAAAAAGATGACAAAACTAAAGATGACTAAATTAAACAAACCCTTCTGCTGCTAACAGGAATAAAATATTACTAATGCATATATGTACATTTCATGAAGTGCAAAATTGTGACAAAATTGCTGTCAGTAATGGGAGGGAGACTGTGGCATTACTCAACAGAAAGTACTGAAACAAAGAAGCCAGTTTCTTCACATATGATACAATAATCCTGTATTTAAGTTATGAAAACTGCTGTTATACTTTTAACCCTGCTTAAAAAGAATATTTGAGGCCAATGTTTGTATGTCTACCTGCAGTCACTCTTCTCCAACAGCGACAAAAATAAGCAGACAGAAAAACTAAAACTTAGTTTTGGAACTGCTCTTCTTGAAATCCAAAACTACAAATGTTTCAATTCTTCTGTCAAGAATTTTTTAGAAGAAGTACATTTGCACCCAGTTGTAAGCACTCATCTGAAGTCAGATGGTACTGGACTAAGGCTTGCTAACTCTCACTCCAACTGATCCTCTGTCTTTCTAGAAAATAATGCTTTGAACTGACTCCTCTTGAAGAAATGATGTCAGGTACTGTAAGGTAGAACAGAAAGGTGAATTTCAGATAAATGTGCTGGTGGTTAAGAACAAACTCGTTTCACAGTTAATGATGAAAAGGCATATAATAAAAAGATTTGAAATTCATGTCATCCAGGATATTACTTTGTCCCATGAAGCACACAGAAGCAAAACAATTGTTTTACCTGGCTGCAATAAGATCTAGAAGATGTTGCCACCTGTCATTGATCTTGCCAAGCTTGTACTCAATCTCTGATGCCTTACTCTCATGGCTGGCTTTAGCAAGTCGCTCTCCCATTTGCTGGAGTTGGATTTTGTTCTTCTGGGCTACAGCAATTTCCTCTTGATAATCCTGGACAGTATACAGCAATCAGAAGTCAAGGTACTTATTCTGAATACACTCTCCTCTACACTACTAAAGGAACGACACAGAAATATAAATGAATGTTGTTTTTTGGTGACTGCGACAGTGGAGAGAAGATCTCTTCGGACTTTATCAGAAGAATAAAAAAAACCCCAACAAATCAAAACCAAAACATGACTTCTACAGATGTGTCTGTTATAGGTAAACTCATTACAGGCAATTCTGACTGCACATTTAGTAAAGCATTCGGATGCCTTTGACTTTGCATTTATTCATTTATAATTGTCTCGTAATTTGGGAGGTCCTACCTCAAAAAAAAAAAAACATGAAAATGCAGCACAGTAAGAGAAGAACACAAAGAGACAGTCTTACTGGAACTTATACACAGCAATGTAAGGTAAAACCTCCATTGCAGCTAATTCAGTATTGTCTTTGCAATGCAAAGCAAAGAAGCAGTTAAAGAACAGTATGAAAGTGTACATGCACTGCATTATACCTTTTTAAGTTTCTCAATCATTTCTTCTATGAGGATGTCGCCATTTTGAGAAACCTTACTTTCCATTTGTGTCAGCCACTCACAGAGCTCCTTGTTCTTCTCACTGAAGACAGCCCACTCATTCAGTCTCTCACTAACTTGTTGTCGACGTAAGGAGACCTTAAAATATTTGCAGAGAGGAAATAAAAACAAAACAGTAAATGCATTTAAGAGTGCTTGTAACACTTTGTGCCTCAATGTGAATTCCTCTGGCCCTGCAAAAGCGTTCCAGCCACTTACCTGCCATTAAAACAAATTTGAGTTGTACTGCAAAAACTGTGTGAGACTCTCTGTGACTTCAGAGGTAAGTGTTAATTTCAGGTTTCCTGTCAGCTACAACCTTTGCACAGAGAGAGGCATCCAAGCATTACGCTCAGTAGCCTGTCAGTATCTCCTTTCATAACATATCTAACCCAAAGTTTTCATTTGAACATAAAAATTAAATTGTCTTACAATTTTTACTCACTTAATATTAATTGTTTCTTTTTACTCTAAGAGATTAAACAAAAAAGGAAGATAAAAATGCTTGACCAAGCAAAAACATAAGATATATACACAGCATAGGCCAAACTCCAAAGGACTGTGTAACTCATGCATGAGTATGATTTTAAGTACAAAGCTAAATCAAAGACACAGTATATTTTGCATAAATAATATTTTACTTGAGTCCCAATACACTCATTTCTCCTGAATAGGCATGACATCTTGAGAGATTCCAAAGGAGTGAGGTGTGCTCTGGCAGGAAAGAATAGGCATAAAACAACAGGCAAATGTTGTATTTAATAGAGGAGGAAGGAAAACATTACAATGTTTAAGAAACAGCTACAGCAGAGGTACCATCTCAGACTATGAATACTAACAGACAAAGATGGACATTGAAATCAATATAGCAGCAGAGGGTATTCAGCATAGCCATCCCTCCAGGTTCAGACATTTGTGCAACTACTTACTTCCTCCACATTGTAATCTGCATTGTTTCTGATTTTGTATCAGCCTTTCAACTGAGAAGATGAAGACTGCATCTGCTCTCTCATAAACCAAAGTGCTATGCTCTTTAACTCCTGTGTTAGCTTTAACAGGGGCTCACACGCGATCGCACATTTCCTTTTTGCGGTTCTAAACTCGATGGCAGCTTTCCGGAAATAAGCAACGGCTGAACAACATCTGGCACTAGGTTACACCCTGAAACATTCAGTATGCACAAAACTAAGATAAAACTTCTTTACTCGGCTTCCTCCTTGCCATAAACATACATGCAGTGACTACACTCTCTTTTAGATGTATCTGCATCGGTTTATTCAAATCACAGAATCACAGAATATTAGGAGTTGGAAGGGACCTCGAAAGATCATCTAGTCCAACCCCCCTGCCACAGCAGGATTCCCTAGACCAGGTCACACAGAAGCGCGTCCAGGTGGGTTTTGAATATCTCCATAGAAGGAGACTCCACAACCTCTCTGGGCAGTCTCTTCCAGTGCTCTGTCACCCTCACTGTGAAAAAATTTCTACGTGATAAGTTCTGGGCTATGAACTATGAAGCATTTTTCCTACTTTTGGGGTGTTTTTGAAGCCTTCACAGGTACCTTACATGAGGTAACTGTTTCAAAGTTAGTTCCAGTATATCTGGACTTCTACCTCCACTGAGCCACAGAAACAACAGGATAACCTAAAAAGCTGGGTGAGGGAGACTCCACTACCTGGCTTTCAAAGTGCAAAGTGGAGGTAAGAAACACAGTAATAGCATGATACACCTGAAAAATTGAACATTATTCTTCAGCTCATTTTGCAGCCAAGCAAGTCACCCTCAGACTAAGAGAAATGCAGACACGAATATCTGAAGAAGCAAAAGTTATCAGAAGAACTAAAGTTACAACACAACAATATTGAGTGGGGAAGGGACACCCTTTCTGAGCACAGCTTCTCCACCAGAGCACAGGAAACTGTATTACTTCTGTGTTTTCCCCAGCCAGCATGCCATGTCTCACAGTACACAGTGTGACTTCTCTATTGGTTTTTCAAGGCTACTTAAATATGACCTCACAGCCATGAGGTCAACAGATCTAGAAACACTATCAGTAACTAAAGGAACCATTTCCACAGATGTTTTTGCTGCTTCAGCGAGAGTTCAGTTTTGAATCTGAGTGTGGCTACATGCATCACATGCATCTTTTCCAAAAGCTGCCACTTGCATTCAGTTTTTCTCCTGACACTTTCGTAGCTTGCATACTCTTATCAGCATCCAATACTATACTTGCCTGGTGGCACAGCTCCTCCCACTGTCTGTGCAGAAGCTCTATGCGCTCACTGAGTATTGAGATGTCATCTGCGCTGATACACACAGACAGGGTCTCCTTCAGCAGAGAAAGGTGTGCAAGGTCATCTGTCCATCCTTCAACAGCATTCTCCAACTCCTTAAAAGAAGTGCACAAGGAAAAAAGACCAGTTTGCTATCAAAAAAATGAATGTGTTGATGAAGCACAAAAACAAGGATTCCTGTCTCACTGAATTAAAGTCACCTGTAAGCAGACTCACTGTTTCAAATGGACTGCTTTGGCCTCATTAAAAAGGAAAAGAAGCACCAACCCCATGTGTAACGATATTTGGAGAGTTATGAGTGAGGTAACTCCACAATAAAGAATAATACACCAGCCCTGTAGCAAGTAGTGACAAACTAATATACTACTCAAATCTCTCTAAAGGTCAAAGGTATTGTAGAATTCCAAGTAATGATCTGGACATCCCTGTATTGAAAATATTTTCAAGTTGTAATCCATTTCTAAACTGCACAGAACATAGCATAAAAGTTTTATGTAAGATCTCCCACAGTAATCTCACCGCAAATAAAAAGCACTAAAAGAACAGTTTAGATACCATGAGTTTAAATTTGAAGTTAGAATTTCTATAATAAAACCACAGCAGTATCGAGGGTTTCTGCAGTACTTGTCAGACCCTGTTCTGATCTCACTTTGAAAAGATCTATGGTTATCCTGCAGGATTTGCATTATAGTAAGATCACTCAGGTATCACGCTGTCCAAATGTTACATGAACAGTTTCCTGTCAGGGATGGCTGACTGGTTTGCACAATCAGTAATGCGAAGCCTATTAACAATGGAAGTGGTTATTGCACAAAGGTGGGCGAAGAGGAAACAGTAGTCAACAGAGAACAAGTCCTTTACCTTGCAACGAATCTGCTCTGCATGCAACTCATCATGGTGCTCTGGCAAAGGCTGAGAAAGCTTTTTTTTGAATGATCTTAGCTTCTCCAGGGAGTCTCCTATGCCCTTTTCACATTTTTCCCAGTCCTGAAGGCAGAATGTTTATTAGACTTCTATTCAGATTTGGATTATACTTACCTGAGTTGATTTGCCTAACTAACCACTGAACAGTGAAAATTTTTTCAAAATAATAACAAACAAATACTCAGTCTCAGACCTTGAGTCAGGTGTAACACAAAGTAACCTTTTGTGTGCAAGTCTTTGCTAGCAGAAATACACAAGCCAAAGCATCATGTCACTACTTTGTCTAGATCCAACTCCAGCCTTTCAGAAAAACCTCTCCCTGCCAAAATTATTTTCCATTTCCTTTCCTGAATGCCTGTATTAAACATATCCCTGTTGTTTGACANCAAAAAAAAAAAAAAAAAAAAAAAAAAAAAGAGTAAAAAAAAAAAGTAGTTGGGGATAATGCAAAGTCAGGTCAGACTGAAGTACCTGCAGTATCTCCTCTAAATTGCAATTCCAGCAGCTAAATCCAACTTTAGTGTTTCTATACTTTCCAAAATTTTAAATGTGTCCAACGCAATCAAATCATACCAAATGTCATGTGACAGTATGGTTTTACTTCTCATCTGCTTCTTAAACCCTATTGAAAAGGTACTCGGAGACAGAAATCTCTCTAATAAGCTAGTCAAGCCATAAAGAATGCCAGTTGTGTGATATCAGAAAACGTGGAACTTGTTTCTCTTCGTCATCTGACTGAAGATATCTTTTCCTACCATTGCCTTTATATTTTTCTCCTTCCATTTTTTTTCCAATCTATGTCAGTATTTCATGATCATCTTCAGGTTAGTGAATTAAAAAGAACAGGTCATGCAAAAAACATCTCTTTAGTGTTTTCTTTCCACTCTCCTTAGTAAGTAATATGACCTTACAAGACAATAGCCTGTCATGTTCTTAATGCAATACAGACTCTTCTGGAATATATGCTTGTGCTCCTCATTTGGTCAGAAGACCACTTAAAAGTCATGTATTTAAGAGCAAGATATAATAATGCAATGAAGGCTTGATAACTATGAGATGATTTAAGCAATTTGCATGGTAATTTCCCTACTGCCTCATTGAGACAAAATACCACAGAACCCTTGGCCTCCCTAGATTATTGCTTTCATGACTAAAATTTCCAGAAATAATCTCCCCACTAGAAACCACGGTATAAGGAACAAATCTTGAAAGAGGATGAAAAATTTACTCATCTGAACTCTTCCAAAATTTTCTTTTCTTGCACTGCTTTGCTTCTGTAATTACATTAGTCCTCTGAAACTGTTCTAAAAGCACTTGCCCTATTCTATTAACACACAAGTCCAAATTTCATTAGAATGAGTAAAAGGGAAAACCAGAAGTTAGTAGGTGTTCTGGACACTGATTACACCAAAATAAAGTTCAAAGCCCCTTTCTCCAGGACCACAGAAGTTTAGCTAAACTAGGAAAAATACTCAAGACACTGGAGGCAAATACAAACTACTACCGTGCAAGACAGATCTTGACATTGGCATCTAGAGGTAGGTCTAATTTTCAGTACAGTGTGCATAAAAATTAACCAGCATCGTGCAAAATAAAATACATTTTTGCTCTATGCTGAAAATAGCACTGGTAGGAATATGCTTTATTGGCAGTGTTCTGGAAATATCACTTAAAAGATATCAACTAACACAGAAGCCTACTGTTAAGTACTACCACTCCTGGTTTCAGAGGTGGTGAAATCAAATTGTGAGCTCCTGTAGTGTACAAGGAATTCCTGCATTTGTGCTTAACTCTTGAGAACGCTTTTCTTCAACAGGATTCACAGGGACAAACCATGAACTTGTGAAGAAATCACACACTTACTTTCAGTAGTAAAGCAAGCTGTTTCTTTTGTTGCTCCAGATGGGTGCTAGCTATCTTCCAGCGCTCCTGAATTTCAGTAAGCTCCATCTGCAGGGCCGCCTCAGCTCCACTGTCAGCAGAGAGCAGCAGTTGCTTCCCAGCTTCCACAGTGAGGATATAACTCCCTTGCTGCCTTAGAAGAACTTTCTCTTTAAGCTGAAAAGATTAACGGTTTTCTCTCAGCTTTGTCTTTTTAATTTCAATTAGCAATTCAGTATAACTCATTCTAAAGCTCATATTTTAACTGATTGCATTCCTTGGCTTCAGCATGAGCTACAGTCCAAATACTTTACCCTAACGTTTTCGCCATCATTTAGTGCAGAAAACCTTTAGAAAATTTCTCCAAGTAGATCCAGACATGAAAGACTTTTCTCCTGATTAATATCAGCATCTCAATTACTCTTAAACGGAAATAATTCCGCTGGAGCCTATTACGCTTATAAGCTTTACTATTGTATGTATCTTCCAGTCAAAAAGCTTGAAGACATCAAGCTGTTAAATAGACACTGTTAAGCTCACAATGGACACTCAAAATATCCTTTTTTGTTGCACAGACTACAGTCCTCAAACAGGACATCATTGCTTCTTTCAAGACACTCTTAGTGTGGTATTAACTACAAATCAAAAATAAAAGGAAACACGGCTTGAGAAACAGGGTCCAGAAGTTTTCCATTGCATGTTCTTTATGAACTACAACTTTCTTTCTATCATACTGCTGTTTCTAAGGCTATGACAGCTACAAAGAAGAATTAACATTTAATAAATGTTTTCTGCAAAGCAGACAGTCTAAAACTAATACATTTTTTAGAACTTTTATATTATGAAGGCTGTAATAAAGGTGGGGACTTTTTCCTCTTCACATGCACTGGACACACCTGCACTTCATCCAGTAGCGCTCTGGCTTGCTGCAATGGGATGGGACTGTTGCCCAACCCGCCCACTGGCTGACAGGATATTTCCACCAGCCACTTGCGCAGCTTCTCTGCCAGTTCCCTATAGCGTTGCCACTGATGAATCTGGCTGTCAATGATCCCCCTCCTCTGTTGTGCTCGGCGAATTACTCCTTGCCATTGATTACTTAGAAGAGTCAGCTTCAGATTAAATTCATCCCTATTGGAAACAGATAAATAAATAAAAATACATTGATCTATTTGTTTAATGAAATAAACTGAGGGGAAAGATGTTTTCTGGTTGTCAATTATGAAACAATAGGAGAAAAGCACTGAAGACTCATGATGGCTGACTGGGGATAAGAACTTCACATTTCATGTACTAGGAGAATTAAAAGGCTCCAATTATTGAGACCTTAAAAGACTCAAACCTCTTCTACCTTCTCCCTAGAAATATACAAAGAAAACCAAAATGTTTTGCCAGTTTGGATTAGCCAAATTCATAGTAAATCATGGAGATTTCACAATTCACCCCCAAATGTACTCCTGAGCCCCAAACAGGCATAAGATATACACAGCATTAAGAAAATTCTCATAACCCATTAAACAGTTATTCATATTTTAGGACCATGATACCCTTAGCAAAATCAATGCATATGCACAACTGTGAAGCCACTGGTGATTTTTATTCATTTGATCACAAGTATTTACAATAAAATCTCAGAGAGCAAGGAATTCCTATTCCATAACATTTAGGCTACAGATGTTCTTAAAGGGCAACAGGGAATCCTCTCAGTAGAGGCTAATCCCCAGCTGGCATAACTCAAGTGTACCTCACTAAAACTGTCACTGCAGGCTGCTTTGCTGAAAGTGACATTTTGAAAGTACAACAAAATAGACATATACACAACATGCTTGACAATCCAAGACAAATCTGGTAGAGTAGCAGCCTCAAGACTGCTGTATTCCCAAATTCATTCACACAATCATATACCCCATGGCATCCTAAAAAACAGTCTTTAAGAACGAGCTAATTAATAGCTTAACCACATCGATAGTAACTTCTGCCTCAGTAGATCATGATCTGAACACTGATGTCTACTACCTCTCTGTTTAGAGTCCCTCAACTAGTCTAAGCATAACTTCACATAAGCAGCAGCAAGAACACAGGAATGTCTACCTGTCATCCACCTGTCCTTGTTCCAGAAGGTGCTGCCCATCAGAGATTATTGAATGCAAAATCTGCTGGCGGCTGAACATCTCTGCCTGGAAGAGCTGTTGTACAGAAAACAAAGATGTTAAAGCAAGATTATACATTTTAATTCTATGTGCACCGGTAAAAATGAATTTTCATGTATTTAATCTCATTTCAAATTAATTCAATGGGAGTTTTGTCATGAACTTAAAAAGAAACATTTAAAAAAATTCACTGCTGGAGTTACTTGCTGCTTCTAGTAATTATTATTCCTTCATATTTAAAAAAACTCCTGCAACAAATAACAAACTATTAAAAACGTAAAGAATATAAACAGGAGTTAGATTTTATGTCTCTTGCTCTATAATTTAAATTTTAAAAAAATCCAGATAGGGTATTTATTGCATGAACAGAAAGGGCACTTTTTATTTTCTGACATGTTTAAGAATATCATAGTCCTTTGCATTGTTAAACTGAATTTACGCAGTTTGTGTGTGGTAGTGTTATACAGACTTTTACTACAATTTTACACTGCCAATAGAACTTTGAAAGAAATGGTCAGCCACGTGTATGAGCTAGAAAGCAATTTTTTAGTTCTTACAATTTTTCCAGTTTATTTTCCAGTTTTCCCTATCAGTCACAATTAACTTTCACAATACCTTTAATACTCCCTTCTTACTTAACTATGACTTAAGACAAAAAGTTACCTTAGTAGAACTTAAGTAAAGATGACTTAAATATATATTGCTTAAATTTATTTTTGAAAACATATTTTCTGCTAGTAATGGACCACATCTCTAAAAGTTGTTCAGGAACATTCCTATGTTGATACACCCAGGGAACAGCTCAGGACTGGATTCACTCCTTGTTTCAAAGGTTTTCAGAAAGATTAAAAGAGAAAATATACTGGTATTAAGCTTGAGATTTTTCTTTTCTTCTTTTGATACTGATGGTGCTTGCAGTTGACAGAAGTTCACCCTTGCCTGAACTGAGAGCCACTATTCCCCAAATCCACTCAAAACACACCCCTTTTATATGGCTTCCCAGTAGCTCAAATTGTGATGTACCAATCCCTGCACGTGCAACTGCTACCTGGGCAATTAAATCCCTCAAGCACACTGTATATAGCTTAGGACTTCTAGATGATTGACTTATTTTTCAAAATGAGGTTTCACCTCTCTGAATCACTGAGCTAATCTTTGAAAATGTTACCCAGATCATAAATTTTGGTTAGAAAGAAAGAGTGCTGTCTAATTTCCTTGCAGAAGTATTTGACGATGTTCTTTGAATACCTTGGCTCTTACGAATGACTGAGCCTGAAGCAGAGGGAAACTAATTTCTCTAGTCTCTCATGAACAAAACCACAATACTGTGGGGTGAAGAATTTCAGAAAACTGAGTAAGAAGGCAGGAAGTTTACTTCCTGTCATGTATATTTCTGTCAAGTTAGGGGGCATGGATGAAGCAAAGGAGGCAACAGCACCTATCAGCATTGTTGACAGATTGAAACTAAACAGAACACAACTGGCTACACAAACCACCAATGCCCCACAAAACCAAACCCCAAAAAGCAACAACTTTATCATTTTTTACAAGGACAGGTGAAACAAAAGCATATTAAGAATGAAAACTCTGCTTCAAGTGGAGACATTCAAGCCCTGCCCAAAAGCAGAGACATTTTTGTCAACATCTGCTTGGTCTTCGCACATACCCTGCCTCTGTATGTAGGAGGGATACTATGCTATGTGGGGCCACTGGCCACCCCAATTTTCTTCTTATACGTGGATCACTATGAATCACAGAAATAGGAATTCATAGGAGGAGGAAAGGAAGGCAGGTGTTGGAATGCACAACACTAGCATACTGGAAAAAAAAAAATCAGTAATTGAGTTGTCAAGGCACTTCCCCTTCCCCAGCCAGCACTTTCAAGTGCTTGTCTTGGTGCATTGCTACTGTGCAGGATTACCATCCAGTTTATAGGGCTTGCAGATGACTATCTAGAGAAGTGTGTAAGTGTGACGAGATCGTCCTGACAGACTTATCTGATGCAGATGCCAGTGTTAGCACATGATATTTGAAAAAGGTATCACTTGCACACTGCTGGTTTCTAAATTTCAGTGGGAAGTTATTTCTAAGTAAGTCCACTGAGGTAGCTGGGGTCCTCTATGAATAAACACCAACGACGCTATGAGTCAGCACTGGAAAGCTGATAACAAAGGTGGAGGTGTTTCAACATCCATTCTGGGAATGCATGTGGAATCAGAATATTTTCTCAGGATCTTCAAAAACACAAAGCAAAACAATTTGTCAAGTCATCTCAAGAAGTTTAGATTTGACTCAGCTACGAGGGGTGGAAAGAAAATTCTTCCTGAGTACCAGGAGGCACTGCAAAGAACACTGAGTACAGAGTATGCTTAGATTAAATATTACAAGAAAGCCTTAGGTAAAAAATAAATGTGGTTTACAGTATTTCGTTAGGATTAATTGCAGTATTTAGAAAATCAGATATTGGTTCTCTAAATTCTGGGAGATGACATCACAGTTGTAATAAAAAAAGGTTCAACAGAGTGCCTGAATAATATTCACCTGAGCTAAATGCTCAAATGAAGGTTTCAGGAGAGAATTCAGCTGAGATCTCAAAACAACTGAATGCAAGAACATTGCTGTTAACACCAGCCAAAAAAATTATAGCTATGAGTGGACACAACAACAGCAGGAAATTATCCACTTAGTAATGATTTCTGGACATTCACACCTCAAAGACCCGAGATGTCTCAACTTACACAGACACTGTCCAATTAACGCTGGCAGCACTGAGATGAAATGAAATGGATGACATTTATGAAAGCAAGGGCAGTTAAATGATAAAGGAAATGTATGCTAAATCAAGCAAAACCAGTTATGAATTACCTTCTACTATCAGCCTAAGGCAAGAGGAGGCAAAGGACATGACTCACACTATGATCTGGCCTGAGTCTTTGGGTAGGTCTGCTGAAAAAGTTGTGGGAACTGAAACTACTGTGGCCACATGGGAGATCTGGTATGAAAATTGACTTGTCTTGCTTGATCTTTACCAGGATTCTTGGTAGTAACCATATGGGTGGAGAAAAAAATGTGCATCACTTGGCTTCACTGAAGAATCACAAAAGCATCCTCTAGAGAAAACTGAATCAGTTTTTCCCTGCAGCAAAAGCTAAGCTATTTCTTGATTTGTTACAAACACATAAATGACTCCAGCATACAGCAAAGATCAAATCAATTTGTTCTCCAAGGAAATGTTACCAAGTGGGGACCCCATGATGAGTTATGTAACAGTACTTGACTGAAAAGTCTTCAACATGCTCTTCAGATGCTATGTTGGTAATTTAATAATAAATAAACAAAATCAGAATAAACTCAAGGAACAGAGACTTTCTCCAGTTAGGGCTGAGTACAAAGGGCCAAAATGCATAAGAAGAGTTAGATTTTATGGGAACACCAATATAAGCTTTTACTTCATTGGTACAAACCAATCTGAAGTAGACTAGATGTCGTGGACAAGCACTCATAGGCATACTGATACAAGAATGCAGACAGATACTCAAGTCCTCCCACATTCTGGGGCTAGTGACATATTTACATGCCTCAGCTGATATCCTGAGACAGTGCAGGCAAATGTAACTTGCTTCATGGCATACTATTACATTACTCCACAAAAGAATGTGCATTCTATTTTGTAAAAATAGTATGTGTTACAGTTATGTATAAATACACAGGATGACTTGCCTCATGTGCCCTCTGTTGTTCTAAAAGGCTCTGGTAGTTTCCTGAAATCTCTGCCGCCAGCTTCTGCTCAGTCTGAACTAATAAATCCATCCAAGTCTCACATTTCTCCAAGAAGGTCTGCTGCTGCAGCAAGAAAGACTGCAGCTTACTGAAAGAAAGAAAGATGGATCCAGGTAAGGCGTCTTCCTCACACACAGTGTTAAGAGTCTTGCACTAACTTTCCCAGCAGAATTCCAAGTGAGATGGTAACACTTTTCTAAGATGCCTCATTCTATTTATTTAGTCAACACTTTGAAAAGCAGCGGTCTTTCTCATTTCAACTTTGTTAATTTGTGGCAAAACCAACACCTCAGCTCACTGGCTTTGGTCTTTACTTGTAACTACACCAAAGAAAAGCTGCTTTGGTTAATGAAGTATTTCAAATGTTTTCTATATTCTGTAAAATATATACTTCCTAGCTGTTGTAACCTAACAATACTATACAACAATCTTTAACTATCATCACCTGAATCTTTCCATAGTCTGAGATGAGATCAGAGACCAATGTCTGTTCAGGTTCTGAATCCTTTTGATTTCTTTATCACTCAGAGCAAGCCTGTAACCCAGCTCATTAAGACGGTCCAAATCCGGGGCCATGCTGCTGAACTTCAGCATCTGACTCTGCAACAAACAATATAAGTGATAACTAAGGAAGTTTAGTAATAACACTATTATAGACTGCAAAATTATGAGCTAGCACTCACTTAAATTTGGAATGTACTTGGTTGCCACCAAGTGGTAACTCACTCCTATGTCATGGAAAAATTGTATTGACATTTTTCAGCCTCTGGTCCCACACCAGGAGAAGGCTCATGTTCATGTTTAAATGTGCACAGAGAAGTAAATTCAAATTGCACTGAACTGTTTTGCTGAACTGGGCCTTTGCTGTGAAAGTAGGCTAGTGTTTGAAGCCATTATATTTATATAGGCAAAAAGGTGAGCCCTTTTTCTTTGTTTCTTAGCCTGAATCCTAGACTGGCAGATTCCCATTGAACTTCTTCAACTTTTTTTTTTTTTAGATTTGCAGTACAGATAGACTCAATTCACTATGCTATTAAAATCTCCTGGCTTATAGTATGCCCAAAGTAGAATTA
Organism: Galbula dea; assembly: GCA_013399015.1. Lineage (NCBI taxonomy): Eukaryota > Metazoa > Chordata > Aves > Piciformes > Galbulidae > Galbula > Galbula dea. The sequence goes on along the minus strand of VWZX01000351.1, from coordinate 607,212 downwards.
TGTATATAGTTAATCCTGAGAAAAAAATAACAGAAGCTTAAAAGGACAAAATCAGCCTAGATGGCAAAATTCATCAACTTCCTGACAGAGCCTGCAGAAGGAGAAAAGGGGGGAAAAAAGCCCCACAAGAAGAAAGACTGAAAGAGCTCAAATGAAGATTACATGGCACGCAATATGAATGTTTTCTTATTTCAAGATACCCAAACAAATAGGTGACTTCACCCCTGAACTAAATGTGATTCTGTGAAATACCACTGAGACAGGAATTGCATGAATTAAAAAAAAGTCAAGAGAAAACACAATGGAGATCTCCAAAACCTGACAAAATCCCATTCACATTTTGATTTGATATTAATTTTACTCTAAGCAGTTTGCCTGTCCTTTTTTTCTTTACTCAGAGGCAAAGTAACATGGAAAATCACTCGACTGCCATCAAACTTCTAAGTTCTCATTGTTACACTTTTGTGTGACAGTCCTTTAATACACATAGAATGCATGGATGGTATTTGTGCATCCACAGTACTGCATATAACCAAGCTAGCAGAAACAAAAACAAAATCAGCACTTTCTGCAAGTATCAGTCACCTTGAGTTCCTCCATTCTACTCTGTATTGTTGAGAGATCAGATGAGTGACTGGGATCCTGTCCTTTCAGTGTCTCTTCTGCTTCTGTTATCCAGTCCTCAAGGCCTTGCAGGTTCTTGGCAAAGTTTTGATAGTCCAGCACTCCAGCCTTGAATAGAAAAGGACCCACAGTGTAAGAACTTCAGCCATACAGCATCCATAGTGACATTACACTCCTGGTTAAACTCATTATAGCTTTGGAAACCACCTCCTTTGCTTAATTTGCCAGCAGAAAGAAACACTAGTTGCTATTATTACAATTTGAAATCAATACCTTTCCTCATGTTTTCTCTCCTCCCAGCACAGCCATGCTATACGTACATTCTAGACAATTCTAGACTTCTTGGGTAAATCCACTTGTCACCCACAGAGAACCACTCCCTTTGTTGCTTTCTCACCCACACACTTTCCTAGGGAACACATTCTGCCCGGCCATTTTTGCTTTTTAGTCCCTTGTGACAGAAGCAGTCAGCAATATCTCCTGAACAGGCTTTGACATAAATGGTAGGTGTCAGTTTGGTCACAGACATTAATAGGAACTGAAAAAATCAATTCTACACAATTACTTAGAATTTCTCATTTGATTTACTGCTGAAGAACTAGCTGGGAAGAGAGGTTGTCTTTGGGGGAGCAGTAGCAGTGGATCCAGCTGTTAGCACTTGGCATTCCAGACAGAAACTCCACGAGGCTTGCTATCCTTTTCCCAGAATTTGCACCTTCTTACAAGGTCTCTATGCCGGACTTGAGCCTATATTCTACTCTCAGCTTTGGCTTCCAGGGAAGTCTAGCAAATGCTCAGGTAACACCACTCTCTTTTCCCAAGCAGTTTTAACTAATTTGTGTGTTTTCAGGTATCACAGAATGATCAGATTCAAGGACTAAAAAACTCTCTGCATACCTGAAGCATGGCCTGTTGCTTGCGGAGACTCTGTTCTAGGGTTGACAGATTCTGGTTAAGTGAAAGATAATCAGACTGTATGGATGCTGCTGCTGAAGCCTCCACCTGGCTTTTTAGCTCCTCTCCCAGTTCTTGAAGGACAACCAGTGATTCCTGTGCTGTCTTCAAATCTGTGAGTACATCCTGTGGCAACACATTGAGCAAAGATATGAAGAGTTAACTTGACACACCGATTTCATCCTTCCCCAATTTAAAGGAGGAAAGAAATAGCCGAATTCCATCGTGATACGAAAAACTTAGATTTACTACTGTATTTCAATGCTAAAGTGTTCACTTGTACTGTGTATGAAAAGGAAATGTTGTGCAGAATAAAACACATATGTCAAAGTATCTGTGTACCAAGGAATGGAAAGAAGCGATGGCTCACCTACCTTTGAGCAAGCCTGAGTTACTGATGAAGCAATACTTGTTGAAACAAACTTCTTGAATCTACTAATATGCTGGTCCTAAGTAATGGTAGCTCTCACTGTGGGTCGATTCAGGTCTGACTAGACCTCCCTTTCTTTCCTGCTATGAACTACCAGGGGAGATGTAGAAATAACTTTTGTAAATGGCCTGACATAATGGTTACAGAATGGGACAGCAGGAAATCAAGAAACTATTTGAACTGAACAATTTGAATTGCCAGTCCAGATGACTATGGCAGCAAATGCTCAAAAAGCTCATTAATCTGTTAATTGTATTCCTTGCAATTGTTTTCTTACACTAAGACAAATAATACTTTCACTTTTTTTCAGTGACACAACGTAAACTCTAAAGAACCCAAATGTGACCAAAAGTAGAAGACAAAACGATCCTGCTTCCTTGATATATAGTCTTGGAAAAGGAAGAACCTCAAGTTTCTATAGTTAAAGGATCTTGTGTTTCTTTCAATTATAAGGAACTGTCAGATGTGGTAGAGACATTTTCCCAATCCCAAATACATTTGATAAGCAGGTACTGAAGACTGAATCAAATGATACAATTTATCCGCCTTCTCCAGAGAAACAACTTCAGATACATGCTTCTGAAACGCACCACATGAGAAACTCATGAGATTCTCATGGAAAATGCATGAGATTTGACTAGTAGCTGTAAAGCTGTCTCTCCTGTGCCTGAGATGCATCAGTCAAAAGAAAAGTGTTTGTATGCAAGTTTCCAAAACACCAAGTATAGAGTTTAGTAATGGAGAGCACGTTTGTGACTTCTACCCCACAGAGCTGTGAAAAACTGCAAAGCTTAACTGAACTTACATTGCAGTCCTGAATCCAAGTAGTAACTTCATCATCAGCAATGTCTTTGCTGGTGGCGGTCTTCAGGAGTTCATTGGTCTGATCTTCTCGCTGACGGACTGTGGAAGAGCACTGCTGGTAACACTCCTCGTACCTCTGCCACAGCTGAAGGAGGCCCTTACTGGCACGCAGTCGCTCTGCAATCTCCTGCAGAAGGTTGTTCCACCTGGTGAAGAGATTGAGGGTTGGCAAGAACTGTCCCTGCCTCTTCTTCCTCTCTGGGGTTTCCCATGGTCTTTTAGCTTTTAATAAATTTACTAATAATCAAGATCCGGATAGTTTGGGGCAAAAAAAGGGAATCCAAAAAGTGTGTTGACAGGCCACTCTGACCTGTCACAGCAGGTCTGATTCATGCTACATCTTGGATGCTGTATATTAATGCTTGAGGTCAGAGCTGGACGGCACTTTTAGAAAGACTCTGGTTCACTGCACAGAGCATCCAGACTGACTGTGAACTGCTAGTGCCACCTTCCTGCAAGTGCCTAAGAGGCCTAAACCGGGTGTAAATAAGCAACCATTTGTTCTGATGCAATTTCCTCACAAACTCTGACAGAATTTAAATTAATAAAGCTCTGTGTAAATCCCTTTTAAAACACTCCCAAACACATTAAAACTCTAAGTTTTATTGTACAATTAATTATTTAATCCTCATTTGAATTCTTGGCTCTAAAGGCAAATAGAGATATGTACTTTCTCAAATGTGCTGGTATTTATCAAACTGGTTCATTATGTCCTTACTAAAGCAAATCACAGTATTTTTCAATTATTATTATATGATAATAATGGTGAAGTGAAAATTCTATCAGCCACCACTGAAACTGTTAAATCCTACAGTATGTTTTTTGCAACAGGGTGAATAATCCCTCCCTCCACTTCCAGATTCTAGGAGAGAATGGACAACAGTAAAATAAATTTGGCGTGATTGTGTTTTCAAAAATGACCCCTATTTTTCCACCAAACTAGTTTTTGCTTTTGGATCCTGCCTTTCTGTAGCTTCTCTGAATAAACCCGGGCACTAGTTCTGGCCGGGATTCAAAGTTGAGGAAGCTGCTTGCCAAGCTACTGGTGAAGGCTTAGACCTTCTTGCCTATCATGCCCTTCCTACAACTAGAAACAGCAACATAAAATCTGGGGAACCTGTACATGCACAGCAAAGAAAATTTTTGGCAGGATCCTTCCATTATAAGTGCAGTATTATTTTTCAGCATGGTATATATGAGTCTTGGCTGGCAGCCATGCATGGAGCAACACTACTGACAGTAATGTTCAAATGTTCTGCTGGAGAAAAAAATGTTTCAATTAGTAGTAGCTGTAAATGTGACAGTCCTGCTCCAGCCCTTAGTAAAGGAATAGTCCCACAAGCCCCTTAAACCCCATAAAATAATAATAGAAATAGAAATGACAGAAGACTGGGTAAATTGGATAAAAGAAAATTTAGCACTGAAAGCAAATTTCAACCCACAGGCAATTTCTACCTCATATTCAGTTCTTTCAAATTGTTGGTAAGGGTTCCAGTCACTGGCGGGTGACAGTCTTTCAACAATTGATTGGTCACAGAACCAAATTTCTGTAAGCTATTTTCTTGCTTTTCCAATTCATCTTGTAGGCTCTAAAACAGATATAAGAATAATAAAAGGTACAAGAGGTATTACAATTGCATTATGTACAAACAATTTAGAATAGCCTACATCAATTACATCAGACCGGTTATGAATGGAACGGCTTCAGAAATAGAAACTTAACTGGTGGATGAAAATAAATTAAATACCATTTTCCTGCTTAGAATGAGATGAAAAAAGTAATAGTATAAAAAAGGCTTTACTCTGAAAATTACGTTCTTGCTCTTTCATTTCATGAAGTACTGCTGGGAGGGAAAGTATTCCTTTTGGTTTTTTTAATCCTTAAATATTTTTATGTATATTATTATAATTTCGACAGCCCAGTAAACCTCAACCTGATTAAACAGTATAGTCAAAGTCCCAATAAACAAAAGAAGCCATTTTCTGTACCTACTGTTTACTAACCGCTCCCCTCTGACACACAAAAAATGTGGCTGTAAACTGCACTGATACTCTTTAAAACTTGGTTTGAAAAGCACTGTTCATTCTTAGGGAGTTTGGCTTTACATACATCTGGCCTTCAAATCACACAATATATTTAAATAATAATATAAACTTAAATTTGCTGTCAAACACTAACACCACAATTTCTGGTTACTTTCAGCATCTGGAAATGTTTGCATAATGATTTTGGATTCCAAAGAAAACAATTTTCTTTGAAATTAGAATGATGATTTTAACAATTTTTTATTTAATTATTTAAATAAATTTATTTCAATTAATATTAATTTATAATTGTATAATAGTAATCTGATCATGTTTTATACTTTTCTTACAGTGGAAAATCACATGAACATTTGAGTATCTCAGATTTTGGAAGATTATTTTCTTTGATCTTCAATATACTGTAACCACAGGGTTGGCAGGGGAGAGGTGTTTGTATTAACATAACCTCAACACCCACCAGTAGCTGAGGAGGCTGATGAAGCAGAGTGAGAAACTTTTACTTTTAATGGTCAGCAGCACAATTTAAAAACTTCATATGTTTTGACAACATAGCTCAAATTAAAGAACAGAATGAAAAATGTAAAGAAAACACCTATCACCATTCCATTTTCTGCACAATGAAAATGAATCCTAACTGATATTATGCTCTTTTAATGTCACGTGATTTTAATGTGCCAGTATGTCTGTAATTCAATTTCTTATGAACTAAATTGTGTAGTTCTCTGCATCCATGCAGTAAGGACCAAATTAATCCCTGAATCCATCCTTAGTATGTCAGGAAGCATGTTACTCTTTTTACCTGAAGGTTATCAACCTGGACTTTCACAGCTTCCAAAGAACCAGTAAGAAGATAAAAGCGGGACAAAGAGTAGCTGGCTTCTGTCAGGTAACTATTCAGCTCTTCATAAGCCACTTTGTAAATGCTCCACTGATCAAGAACAGATTGCAACAATATCTTCAGTTGGCTAACCTAAGAGGAGGGATGAAGTTAAAAAAAAAGTAAATGAAAAGCATTCAAGACATTTATTCTTTGTTTAAATTATTTCCTTTCTTTTGTCTCAGATACTACTAGTTCTGAATGCCTAATCTTAATGTTGGAGAATGAATATTTTGCAGAGCCATTAGCTGGGCTTACACTGGGTACAGCATAAAGTTCCGCTTGATTTTATAAAGCTAGGATGGCAGGGACTAAGAAGATACCAAGTCCATTCTACTTCAGTTCAAAGCAGGATCAAGAGAAACGTCTTACGAGTGTGAAACACATATCGCTAATGAAGGCAAATCAGCCCACGAAAGTCAGCAGAGAAGCTAGCACTAACACAATTCCTCCTGAGAAGGTGGACTGATGTTGATCAAACTTTGGATGATGACAATTAATGTTCAATTCTACCTTATTCTGCAAGACCTGTCTGCTCAAAAGGGTAGTTCCTTAGAGATCATTTGGTACTGTTCAACTAAAAATCAGGAAGCATTTAAAAAGCTTCAACTACAAGAACCCAAAGAATCCTTGAAATAGAAAATATGATATCCATTTTACATGTAGCATACACAACCCAACCTAGGGAGGGACAGACAAGGACACAATTCAGAATATCTCTCCCTACAATAGAGAAGAAATTAAAGAACTGCAAACTGCTAATTCTCCCTTTCCTTCATGCCCAATTCCTGGAGCTATAATTTGCCCTTTGATAATATTTTTACCTTGTGATCCAAATTGGCCCAGGAAAGGTTAATTTGTTTCAGCGTATTCATAACAGCAGAAGAGACTTCTTCCTTTTTGTTCTGTATCAAAGAAAGACCACTCTGTTCTACATTTTCTACTTCTTTTTCCTTTGTTCTTATTGATTCTTCTAATTCCTGAAATAAAAGAAAATACCTGATTATTATTTGTTTCATTGGTTCAATGATGTCTTGAGGGAAGATGTCGATAAGCTCCTTAGTTTAAAAAATAGGGAAGTCATGCTTCCATACTTTAGCTTTTTATTCTGAAGAGAATCAAAACTCATCAATTAATCTCTTAAATATCTTTAAAGCATAGTTGTCTTTAATTGAAATAGAAGCATGTCCTCTACATTAAACTTCTGTGTAATCTTCTGCTCTCATGTAAGAGTCCAAAACTCATCAAAAACAGCTGTTTGAATACTTGGGAAATTGTGTCTTCATTCATTGTAGGCTTTTTAATTAGTTTAATTAGTTCAAACCTCGCTCAAACCTCTGGAAAAAATATTTTGCCACTCAAGAAAAAGGACAAAACTACTTCCTAAGGAATGATGTCAATTTGCCATGTCTCCCCACATGAAGTGGAGTCTTTACTCCTTTGCCAGGTCCCAGTGAAGTCCCTTGCCCTAGGACAGTAATTCTTCCCATTTTCAAGACGACAAGTGCATTGGAGTCCAGCCAATGACAACAAGCAACAGGCTGCAGGAACTTTACTTATTGCCTCCTCAAGGTTGCATACTCTTGGGAAATATTAACGACCTTGATGGTATTTTGGTCTGCTCAGTGTTCCCACACACTAACCCAAGAAAATGGGAAGAAACGGAACAGTTGGCTTGCAAACAAGTGAAGAAAACAGGGCTGAGTTAGTAAGTACTGAGGCCATGACAACCCTACACTGTTGGTGGGAACACTGATTCCAAGTTTGCTGGCTTTATCATGTTTTATCAAAAAGTGAAGTGCAGAAGCTCCAGCGTGTAATATTTGCTAGATCATCTTACAGATCATCTAGTTCCAACCCCCCTGCCATGGGCAGGGACGCCACATGCACTAGACCAGGTCACCCAGGGCCACATCCAGCCTGGCCTTAAACAGTGCCAGGGATGGGGCCTCCACAACCTCTCTGGGCAACCTGTTCCAGTGCCTCACCACCCTTGCGGTAAAAGAAAGTAGGGAGAATATTTGGAACAGAATTCTGCCATGTCTTGTCAACACTTGCTATTAAAATAATTTATCAAATTTATCACTGCATATATGCAACACAGTTGTGTATATATATATATGAGACCATTTTTGCTGTATTGTTTATTTTAGCCTTTTCTTCTGTATTATTTCACATTTCTTCAAACTTCTAACCATGACTTCATTCCAGACTAGAACCCTGGAGTACTAATTTTTTTTTTTTTTAAACCAGCTGACAACAAAGCAAACACTTCTAAGCTGTACACAGTAAATCTAATGTGCAAAAAAAGTGGATTTTAACACTAAAAAAAGGGCATTTAAAGTTTGTACAAGGTTGCTCCAAAATTCAGACTACAAAACAGAAAAAACTTTCTACCACCAAGAATAGCAAACATTTCTGGTTCTCTATGAAAAGAGGTTTCTTATTTATCATTTTCAACTCCTAACTGAATTAAAGACACATTACTATTTCTGATTGTGATGAGAAAAAAAATGTTACTTCACTTATTAATATGACACTAGGCTGCAGCTAACACTGCTTAATAAATAAACTGCAGCTTTTGTACTAGTTGAACCAGATAGCTGGGAGTGTCTGATGCAGTTATTTCTTTAAGAATTTGTTTCTCTGATGATCAAAGTCTTGCCATTCATAACTGACTCTCCAAGTGTATTTGCTAACTTTCCTGACCAAAAGGAACCATATAGGTGATAAATCAGACTCAGCTTTGAACTCCAGCCAAACATAGCCTGCCAATTATGCCAGGTTAAGCTAAATTACCCTTGCTACAATCACATTGGTTTAGTGTCTTGAGACCATAAAGATACTCCAATTGAAACTAAGCAGTGCAACTGCTTTCAACACTCAGGTCACAAATTTTGGAATAAAAATTGTTTTCTAACGTATCTGTCTAACCAACTATTTGCCTTCACAGAAGCAAAGATGGTTTTAATACATTGGTGATTATAGATTTTATTCTCTTATGCATTTCATTTTAATAGCTTTCCAGCTGTTCTGTTTGTGAGGACTTCAAAGCTAGATATCCCATTCTTCCCATTCATTAAATGCATACAGGAAAGATGGCCACCCCAAGATAAACACACTCCCTCACTTGCTTTTAAGGGAATAAGAACATGAAGATTTTGGACATACAGTTGTCTTGACAGAATTTAATTACATATTTGATCTGGTGTGAAATTTATTATTTGGTGTCTGGGAGAACAAAAATTATCTGATGCCTGACACCATGTAGAGGCCTTGTTTATAAGTTCAGAAAAATCTGTTTCATCTATACACCTATAAACTTGAACTCTAGCCTGACAGCTCCAGAAGCAAGCTTCTGACTACTTAAATATGTGCTATTCTGAGTAAGATGTTCAGTCAAGTGTGATACCACATTCACTGCTGCCCTTGTATGAATTTCACATGAAAAACTGAGGTGGTTCTGAACTTGTGTGCATTATGTATAGCTATGCTTTGCCTCCTCCCCTCTTTGCCCATTGTAATTGTGATTCTCCTTCACTTTTCTGAAAATAAAAGGGAATCCAGCACTATTTCCTTGTCTAGATAGTTGGATATCTGAAAACAGTGTGATTCCTAACACATTTTGAATAAAAGCATAAAGCTTTCCTGGACTTTAGCATTTTCCAGGTGGAATATATCAGGTGGAAAAAGAACAGGAAAAAAGGAGAGTGTGGAGAAAAAGTAATGATAAGGCAGAAAAACCAAGTTCCAGAATAGTCCAGTATAGTGTTCAGGACATCAAGTTTCCTGAGATTGGCTAAAGAGGAAGAAGTACATATTCCTTTGACAGCCTTCTAGTTCAGTACACCTGGCATACTTGGAAATGTCCATGTTTTGATACACAATGCAAAAAGGATAATGAGTTTGATTGCTTTAAGGAGAATATTGTTATTTTTAAGGGGACATTACCTGACAGTCTTTCAAAGCATTCTGTACTGAAGCCTGGTCTCCAATTTTCTGTTGCTGTTTCAGCTTCTTCTCTTGGGCCTCAAACCAAGTTTTTAGGGATTGCACATTATTTTCATATTCTGTCCATGATTCCTGCAGACTTTCCAACAACTGGATCTACAAAGAAAAATTAGTATATATTTTCTTACACAATTACCTTTTATTGTTGAATCAATTAAATAAATCAGTGAAGACCAACGTTGACTAGTGCCTTCTAGGAATTCAGTGCTTTCAGAATTCAAAGCCAGCATGTGCATTCAAATTTAAATACATTTGCTATTTGTAAAAGAGTTCATAATAAAAATACTGCTCTATCCAGAAATAATTACATAGAGCTAACATATTAAACTATGACACACTGAAAGAAGCAAACAGTTTAGCAGAACAGTTTTAGAAAGTGGAATTCTTTTTATAAATCAGAGACCTCAGGATTTCTCAAATAAAACTAAGCATGCAAAAATACCTTTTATATTCCTTGCTTTTAACTGTGGTAAAACAGATGACCTCCTTTGTCAACTGACTGCTTTGAAGTTACTTAGATTTCTTTGATTGTTCTAGGTGTCATTCAGTTGCAAATGACACAGCACTTCTATTCTTAAACAAAACCCACAAAACAAACCACCAAACCCCAAAAAGCAGCAACAAAAAAAAAATGAAGCGGAGTTTGAAAGTGGCAGCATTGTCATAAAAAGCACTGACATTATCTAAGACAAACTCCACTTTAGGGAATAAGCCAACTTAATTAGCTGTAATTGTAAGTAGAAGTGGTTGAGGATGTGAGGGTCAACAGCAGTCTTTGCCACAGCAATGATGAGACATTTGTGAGTGAAGTAAGGAAAGCAAGTTGCAGACTGAAGATCCTTGAATAGCAGACTTTGGTTTGTTTGGTTTGGTTAGCATGATCACATTGGAAGCTGTACTGAAGGACAAGGGAGTGCAGGAAACTGGTTGATCTTCAAGGACAACTTCCTCAAGTTACAAAAATGACAAATCCACAGAAATGGGATTACAAAACATGGGCACAGAAGCATGGCCTGGCCTTGCAGGGCTGAAGTTAGAAAAGCAAAATCTTGTCTGGAACTAACTAGTGAGACAGAAGCCCTTCTTGTTATCTTCACAATTACATCAGCAACTAATGGGAAATCACAGAATAGTCTGAGATACACAGTGCCTTCTTTGCTCTGATGCTACCGACAATGTCGCCTCTCTTGCCTTCCAGGTCTTCATGCCAATTTACCAATTTTGGCATACAGAGGTACTAGTCATGGTGGAGGAGGCAATTAAGGGCTACTTAAGTAAGCTTGACATATAAAAGTCCACAGAACCAGACAGGATATATTTGAGGGTATCAATGTCATTTCAAAGCTGCTGTCTATCACCTTTGAAAGGTCATGAGGGCTGGAGGAAGTTGCTGGTGACTGGAAAAAGATGATATAGCAAGTCCTGCCAGAAGCTGTTTCTACATGCATGAAGAAGAGGAGGAGGAACAAGCATGGCCTTTCCAAGGGCAAACTGTCCCTGACCTAACTGATTGCCTCTGCTATGATGATAGGACTGACCCTGTAGACAAGTGAAGAGTAGTAAATGCTGTTTACCTTGGCTTTTGCAACACTTGATTTAATACAGTAGCAAAACTGAGATGTGGGCTGGAAGGAAGGTCTACAAATGAATAAACCTACCAGAGTTACCAGGCTTAAAGGTTAGTGGTGAACATTTCAATGTCTGTCTGGAAGTCATTTACAAGATACATCTTCAGGGTCAATTCTGGGGTTGATATTGTTCAATACCTTTATGGATAAACTGAACAACATGATGCACTGTGCTTTCAGCAGATTCATACATGACACCAGCTTGGGAATAGTTGTTGATATGCTGGAGAGCAGGGCTGCCATTCAGAGAAACCTCAGTAAGATGGAAGAATAGGCTCATTAATCCTCATGAAATTCAGCAAAGACAAATGTAAAGTCCTGCACCTGGGGCAAAATAAGCCTATGCAACAATACAGGCTGACCTACAGGGCATGGTAGGAAATAACTTGAACATAATAAATCATCAGTGTGCATTTATGCTGATCAAGGCCAACTGCATCCTAGGTTAGATTACCTGCATGCAGCATGTCAAGAGAAGTGGTTCTTTCCTTCTCCTTGATGCTTGTGACTTATTTTAGGCCCTCCAGTGCAAGGGAGAGATTGACAAACTCGTGGATGGCCACTAAGAACATTAGGGGGCTGGAGCATGTGACATACAAAGAGAGGTTGGCTTCATACAGCACGGGGAAAAGGTGGCAAAGAAAGCATCTCATTGTGCTGTCCACTCCTTATGGGGCGTGGAGTAGATGGAGGCAGACTCTTCTTGGAGATGTGCAGTAAAAGGAGAAGAGACAACAGTCTCAAGTTGCAACGAGGCAAATTCTGACTGGGAACAAGACAAAAACTTGTCCATACAAGAGTGGGTAGGCACAGGAATGAGCTGCCCAGGGAGGCTGTGGGATCTGTTCCTGGAGACTCTCAAAACTTAGCTAAGCAAGTCCGTGTCTAATCCGACCTAACTATAAAGTTAGCTCTGTTTGAGAAGAAGGTTGGACTAGATGACCTTGCAGAGATTACAATCTTACAGTTCTATATATTTTGGAAGTTTGCTACAGAGCAGATAGTTTTTTTTCTTTACCTTTTCTGTTACCAGGCCTTGCAGGATCTGCCAACGTCTGTTCATTGCTCCAAGCTGTTCTGCAAAATTGGTTTTGTCGCTACGTTTACTTTCAACATCCTGGCTGCTAATTTGCAGCACTGATTGGTTCACAAAGTCTACCGTCAGCTGTTTGCAATTTAAGTCTATCTTGAAACCCTAGTAGAAAAGAAGGGAATAAAAAACCCAAAACATAAGTACCATAATTTCTCAGCTTCCTGCAAAACAAAGGGAAAATATTCACTAATTACAACTTTACCACAATTTAACTAAAAGGTTTTTCAGCAATTGACCACCAATTAAAAACAACTGTTTCTTTCTCCTTAAATGTTGAGAAATAAGGCAGCAGTACACTGCCTCTGGATTAAAGAATCTGCCTTTTTTCCCTGACCCCCCCCTCAAAAAGAAAAACCAAAACAACCCTCTGTAAATGTATTGATATTGGTCTCAAGGACCATAGGAGAACTTTTCAGAACTTTTCAGAATGCTAGGCCAACATAAAATCAGAATAGGTTAAAACTTACTGGATTTTAAACTGGAATCAATGAACATAGGAGGTTCCATGTGAATACAAGAAAAATTTCTTTTCATTGTGAGGGTGACAGAGCACTGGAACAGACTGCCCAGAGAGGTTGTGGAGTCTCCTTCTATGGAGATATTCAAAACCCGTCTGGACACGCTTCTGTGTGACCTGGTCTAGGGAATCCTGCTGTGGCAGGGGGGGTTGGACTAGATGATCTTTTGAGGTCCCTTCCAGCTCCTAACATTCTGTGATTCTGTAATATCTACATGTATTTAACGGGGATAACTCAAAAGAGAAATCAGTTAACATTTCCACTCAGTACCTTGTACTTCTGGACATAATCCTGAATGACTTCCTGTCCTACTACGTGTTTTATATTCTCTTCATCTTGCTGAATGATATTTTCCATCAGGGAAATCCAGCTCATAACTTCAGTGATAGCATGACGGCAAGGAATTCTGTCCATCTGCAGCTGCAGAGATAAGAGACTTAAAATGTGTGCTGTGAAGAAAATGAGTCAGAATTCCTTGCTTTGCATTATCATAGTACATTTCCTTTACCTGCTGTTACTATCATGTTACTCTATACCAGTACAATATCACTGAAGTTTATAAGAAGAAAAATCAGTAAAAAAACAACAAAAAAATGTTTTTAAGAGGAGATACATGGTACAACTGCATGCATCTGAATAAGAAATTATTACATTAAAATATTCTTATTCCCATTCTTCATTGCATAAAGAAACTGGACAACTCAAAGATTCCATTTCTGGCTTCCTAAAGGTTGTGCATTCTCACTCCATAATGCTGTATTTGGCTTATATAGAAGATGAACTTTAAGCTTCATTTTTCTTGTCCTTGTAAATGACTAATGAACAGACCCATGGAAAATAATTTTATACTGTTCTTCTTGCATAGTCATTTCTAAATGAGCTGATTTTGAATAGTACATTTTTTTTTCTTAAAGGGCTCACTTTCAACACTTGATACAGTAGTGTTTGCTTACATTTAGTTAATCAGAAAAGTGTTTTATGACACTTTTAGGTAGACATATTTTCCATTACAAGACAGTTCAGAGAACTACTGAAAGACATTATCTTGTTTAATGTAAGAGACTCAGTTAACATTTGTTACTCTTCCCTTCTTCCCCCTAAATCACAATAATATTACTAACTCTGAGAGCATTCCAAATTATAAACTGAAGCATACTGGTAACCTCCTAGCAGCTAAATAACAGATCAACTTTTAGATCAGTGTAATTCTTTAACTTCAGTATTATACCATTAAAAAAATGAAGCCTGCACAACCAAAACCTACTCCTGGTCCTATGTACGCTAGCAGGAACTTTGCACAATTTTTTAAAAATGTATTTTCTCTTCCACAGACTTGAACCTAGCCTATTCAACCAGAATAAAACCACCTTCCAAACCTGATAGGACACAGGGAGATCAACTCCCTTTTCCCAAACAACATACCAACATGTTGAAAAAATGCTCATCTATTCTTTAGTTACAGTTTAACAACCGTGGCTACGCAAGTCTGAAATAAACACCAACTGGTATCAGACAGCACTAGAAGACAGGATAGGGACATAAATGTAAGCTTTCCCACACTAAAACAGGAGTAACCTTGTTCCTACCTTGCCTCCCATGGATACACTGAGGAAGAGGGCAGCTATCTCTCAGAAGCAGTGTCAACTATAGGGTCTGAATTTTCTGGAATATCCAAGGCCATCACTGGCCTTCCTTACCTGGTGCAATTTCTCTTGTACTGCTGGGATTTGTGTGACCAGCTCTGTCCACTGATTGTCAATGTGAGACAATCCTGCACGCAATGCTGCTGTATCCACCTTCTTCAGCCTGAGCAGCTGGTTCCCAGTACTCAGGACAGAAGATTTCTGTAATGATTTAGCATCCACTTCCTTTGAAAACTCCTGTAAGCAGAATTTTTGTGGAAGCAATCAACCACTTGTTTATTTTACTTAAAGCTTTACCTTAGAAAGATAAGAACATCATTGCTTCCCCTTAAAAATATGTACTTTCTATTAGTGTTTACCAGCTATACTTCAGACCAAGGGAGAATAAAAGTTTTCAGTCATAAAATCAATCTCTATTTTCAGATTCATCAAGCTTTACAGTCATTGCACATAGCAAAGGAGTGCTTACTGTACATACACAGCAGTTTTTTGATGACAGCTCACCTACAGAAGGAGATTTTTTTTTTGCATACTCACTACTTCAATGTTGACAAAAAGTATAACCATGGCACCAACTCTCATGGAGTTTAAAAAGCAATTGGACTTTGCACTTAGGAACATGGTGTGATTTTGGGGTTGTCCTGTGCCTAAATAGAAGCTGGACTCAATGATCCTTGTGGGTCACTTCCAGCTCCAGATATTTGGTGATTCTGTGATTCATATAATTGCTCAACTGTTTATTTGTAATTGGAAAGAAAAAGGCATCCTAGGTCCATGAATGACTTACCAAGAAGGAGTTCAGGTGGTCTCGGACTGTTTCCAGTTCTTGAGGAACTGTCAAAGACTGCTGGCTCCAAAACTCAAGTCGCTCCTTTGCAGATTGTAACCAATGTATCAGCTCATTTGATTCACTCTGGTATCTGTGAAGAAAGATACCTGTTTTTGTTAATTTAAAGAAAACTAAAACAGTCATCACCAATTCTTGTGTCCAATTGAGCAGTCTCTCCTCCATGTGTTAGAGGAAGATATTGTACCTCAGATTCAAATAAAAATAAAAGCATTTTCTTTCCTTTATTAACTTTCAGAAAACAAGAGCAGTGTGGAAGCTCTTATTTCAGCCATTACACCCACAATTCCTATCAGAAAGCTCTTATTTCAGCCATTAGACCTACAATTCTTAACAGTGCCTTTGTTTTGCCTTTTTAGTTAAAAATAGGTTTAATGAAGAATTAGAAACTAGGTTACAAATCTGTTTGGGCAAACTATTACAGCACCCCACACACATAAAGAGACTTCTGCTTTCCATTAGAAGGCTCAATCTTCAGAAAGCTTTACCACAAGGCATCTCAGAGCAGATTTTTTTTCCCCAGAAACTATTTCCATACAATATTATATGCCAAGCAGCTAGTGTGATGTCAGAATAAGAGTGTCTCCACATAACTTTTATATACACAAATCCTTTATGTATCTCTCTTGAAAGGCTAGTGAAGCCAAGAAGCCAGGGATATTATGAATAATATAGACAAGCTTGTATATCACTTAGAGAATTAGTTTCAAAATTAGCATTTGAACATTAGGTAAAGGCAGCTAAAAGCTCCTGTCTATATATGCAATGACACAGACCCACAAGAACCCAGCAGTGGCAATGCCTCTGCCAGAGCATGTTAACGACACTTATGTTACCTAGCAAAGTACACACCACTTCCCATCGACCTGTACGCACATTCAGCTTCTAAATCAGTCATCTAAATAAGGTATCTGCTGAGTTCCTCCCACTAGCTGTTATCTAGCACATGTTTTACTGCAAATGAGAGGGTATGAGAGCGCTTCTATGGAACAGAAATAGGTTATTGTAGATCAGTCAAACTATTACATATATACATATATAATACAGATATATTACATCTCAAAGTACTTGCTTTTAAATGTTGAGCCCAGTAGTTCAGAATGACTTCAGTCTGAACAGCTCAGGTGAACAAGTTTTTACTGTTCACTGTTCATTACATCAGCTTTACCTTGTCCAGTGTGTCAGTATCGTCTCCAGCCTGTGAAGCTCCTTGGTAACCTTGCTGGTGTTACTTAACCAGCGTTCTCCTAGCTGGTTCAGTTGACCTTTAAGATCTGAACAGCTAACAGAAAAAAGGAGCCTTTTCCCGTCATCAAGCACTTGGTATAATTTAGGTTGATATTCAGTCAGGTTAGATCTCAGGTGCTGTAATGACAGAGGAGACTGTTAGATACCTCTGCAGGTCTCTGCAACCACACTTTCTCAACATTTAGTTTTCTTTTCTTGCACTTTGTAGCATATCCAGTGTCCTCATGGCACACCGTATTTTTTTCCCCCTCTGCTCCAGCCCTAGAACCCCCTTAGAACCATCAGGTAGGTAACCAGCTCAAAATCTGAACATGCTGTCACAAAATCCCTCACTTCAGTACGTCTATGACATCTCCTTATGATGAACTTCTACTTGGTGCAGATGTTTTCTATTCAAAAAGAATGAATTCAAAAGAATGTTCCTAGGGCAACACCATTTCTCAGAAAAACTGATAAAAGTGTCAGAATTTACTCTAATCTGCTGAAAACTCTATTGCAATGAAAGTTAAATATGTCCAATATCAATTTATTAACAGTGGCCAAGGCACAAGAAAGCGAAAAAAAGGTACTGAAAAACTGAAGGCTGTTAAAACTCTTACCCTGAATCCAACCTGGAGCAGAGAGAGGTTTTATCTAAATGGTGACTTGTGAATAGGTAAAGAATTTGTGTATGTGGCCAACTACACCTGCCAAATTCCACTACCATTAGACAAATAGTATGGATCTTAAAAATGTCTGTATATTTGGCTAAGCTTGAGCAGAAAGTACACGCATTCCCATTTTTCAATTCTCTTGAAACTAACCTGAAGACAAAGTGTACAAAACTATCAGTCTCATGGTGAGTACATAAGCTTTCTATCACTCTTCTCATTTTCTCTTTCACATAAATAGAGCTCTGATACTTTAATACAATTTTATATTTATGTGTCTGTGTGTGTACTTACATATAACATGTATATACAAATAAATGTGTAACTCCTAAAGAGTAGCTTAAAAAAATTCCAAGGTAGTTATACATTAATTATGACAGATTTTTAACCTAAATGTGGCTACGGGGAGAGAAAAAGAAACTATTAGAAGTTATGCCTTAGCAGAGTTTGAGAATCTGGATTTCAATAACCTAAGTTATGTACCTGACAAGAAAAACAAAAGAGGAAAACTAATTTAGGGCAAGGACCAACAAAAACAATATCTAGCATCAAACAAAACCAAAATAAAACTCACACACAATAGATTGCTTAAGTTCTCCTCATACCATTACAAAAGCAGAAAGCTCTCTCGTAAAAGAACAACATACGTAACAAATTCAGAGTAGATATATCACACAATATAAAAGGGACAATAGTGACAAGCTGAAAGTCAAAAGTTTAGGTTGGACACTACACAAAACCTTCTCAGCAGGAGGTGGTGCAGCACTGCAATAGGTCCCAAGCTCAGCTGTGGGATCTCCATCTTTCGAGGTTTCCAAAGGCTTTGCTGACCCAGCCGACGGCAACTGTCCTGCTTTGAGTGGGAGGCTTGACTAGATGAACTTCTGAGGTCTCTTTCATCCAACTTCTTCATGAAGAATAGATGCCTATAAAGCACTGACCTGGAAAAGTGTAATCCTGTCTGTAAGCCTCTCTTCTGTCTCCTCCACCAAACCAACAGTGGGAATGTTGTCTTCAACAGACTCCAGCTGTCTGACAAGTTCCTGGTAATCTTCATCCAGATGCATCCAGGTCTGCAAGCACGAATGATCCATGTAGATAGTGAATATTGAATCTGGGTATCTAGAACTTTTATTACATGTTTTCTTGATCTGAAATCCTACAGCTGCATCTTTGTGGATGAACAGAAATAACAGTACAATTGTCCAGTAAGCCTATAATAAGACATTATCTCTGTGTCAAACTCAAATTTTCCCTAGAAACACAAAGCTGCCATGTTTTCCTTGTCAGTTAAAGCTAGGCAGCTCTTAAATTTAGAGGAACACAACTTGTGTCATCTGAAGGTCACAACAGTTCAACAGCAAAGATTACACATGGACTGCAAGTGTCTTGTGTGTATGGTAAGAGGGACTGATGTCCATCAATTCTGTCAATTCTGTCCAAGCACACAAAATTACATTATGGAACATCCTAGTGGTTGATTACAGTGGCAGTACAGAAAGGATCACAGAAGTTCTCACCTCTAGAATGTACTCCAGCTCCACACCTCGTTTATGAGCAAGTTTTAATACAGCTGAAGCTTGTGTCATTAGCTCCGAATGTGACTGAGTTTCCTTCAAGAGGGCAAAGGTATTCATCTTTCTAAAGAGTGTTTCAGTCAGAATCATGTGAGACTCCAACCCCTGAAAATATTCCTGAGAAATTTGGGTATGAGGGAGAGGGTAAAGTGAGATTAGAAAAGAGAAAGTGCAATTGTTACTCAATTCTTTATCACTAAATCAACATTTTAAGACAACAGCAAGTACAATCAAGTACCTGTAGATACAGAATGTTTCACTCCGCCAACATTTACCAAAATCCAACACACAATTAAAAAAGTAAATGGCCTTTATAAAGGAAGAAAGATGTCATCCTTTCCATGCAAATTCCATCCTAACTTTCACTCCATAAAAAATATATAGCTTAAATCAGATAGAACCACCACCAAAAAAAATCACCTAATTAAAAAATGTGGAATAGTCTTGTTACGTTTTGTAGGTGCTATTAGCAACAGTAAATTTGTGTTGGGAAAAAATGTAGTGGTGGAGGAAACTGCTATGTAGTATGACAGGACAAGAATAGGAACTTATTAGAATAAGGAAGAAAATGCAGTCTACACGGTTCACCTTCAACAAAGTATTTGAAAGGCATTCAGTCATAATAGTTCATTGATTCCAGTTTAAAATCCAGTAAGTTTTAACCTATTCTGATTTTATGTTGGCCTAGCATTCTGAAAAGTTCCTACATCTTTAGCAATAGAAGGTTAGCAATTTGCTGTATCCAGAAATATGTCCTAGTTTCTTACCTTGTGTTTGTCAAGTAGTGATCGAACCTCTTCCTTAGAGGCAACAATCACTTTCTGGTCACCAGCCATCTTCTCTTGGCCTGTTTCTACCAGGTCAGCCAGGTCCTGCAGAGCCCGTTCATACTGACTCTTAAGAGCCAGGTTCTGATTCAGGTCACTCCGTCTGGATGCAATGATCATCATCAGCTCATCATACTTATCCTTGGGGGAAAAGAGCAGTAACAGTGATTCTTATTTCACACTTTATACATCTTCCTAGAAGCAATCTTACTGTCCCTGTATCGTCTGTGAATACTAGCAGAATAACATCTATTCCTAGCCCAAAACCCCTGTACAGATATACTGACTTCCTTGAAAACTTAACAACTCGCTATTTAAGAGAGAAAAAATACACAAGACCTGCATCTCTTTCAAGTGTCTGCACCCAAGAAAAAAGCAGAATCCCAAAGGCTTGCTTTGAAAGTAGCAAAGGAGTAGTGTAATTTGGCTTATGTCATCAAAAAACTGCACACTGCAGATGCTGTTTACATTTTGCTGCTTATAATGCAGAGGCTTAGATGGACTCCACCATGGCTACAGACTACAGTCCTCTTAAAGTCAGATTTGTTTCCCTCTCCTGCCCCAGTACCTTACAAGCAGTAAACAAGTAAAATACAACTTTCAGTAAAAACCAAACTAGGCCGAAAATAGCAATGTATTTTATATAGAACAGCAAAGTGTAGAAAAAGTGCAGTAATTCACAGCGTGCCAATACTGCCAAATTACAAAACGAGCCAAAATGAAGAATCTCATCAGTTCCTATGTGCTAAATTAGTCATCTTGTATACCACAATCATAAAAGTGAGAACAACTTAGATGCTTTTGTTCACCTGAAAAGGATTACTTTCTTGTTTTGGTTTTGAGAATTGTATTCTTAAAAAATAGGTCTCACTGTGAGGATACACTTTTGATCAAGACAACTAGAAAGTAATTAACCAAAATCTCTCTAAGACCATCCAGTGCTACAGCCAAGTACCCACCCTCAGACTTTAGCTGGCTCTCCTAGCTTTAAATGGAAAACTGTGAGAAGCACCATTGTCAAAAAAGCAAAAGAAAGGCTTTTCTAAAAACTGAAATCAAAGAGAAGGAGGTATCTTCACAAAATCTGACAGCAAAAAAAAGCAGAGGAATCTAAGACAAAAATCAGGGAGTTCTTGCCCTTCTTTGGACAAGCTCCAAGAGGGTAATGCTCTTCCTGTAGTGAGGGGCCCAAGACTGAACGCAATACTCAAGATGTGGCCTTACCATGGTGGAGTACAAGAGGACAATCACCTCCCTAGTCCTGCTGGCCACACTATTTCTGATATAAGCAAGGATGCTGTTGGCCTTCTTAACCACCTGGGCACACTGCTGGCTCATATTTAGCTAGCTGTTGACCAAAACCTCCACGTCCTTTTCTGCCTAGCAGATTTCCATCCGCTCTGCTTCAAGCTTGTAGTGTTGCATGGGGTTGTTGTGGCCAAAGTGCAGGACTCCGGCATTTGGCCTTGTTGAACCTCATCCCATTATGTTTTATACACACTGAAATGCTTTTACATACACTCTCCTAAACTGCCTTATGAATAGTAAAAAGAACTACACTAATACCTTCAATATGATCAGACAGGTCTAGGATGGAACTTATGAACCCTACCTGGATCTTAGACAGCTCTTGCACAGAAGGTTGGTCAATTTGTAGCTTGTCTACACGCTTCTTTAGTTCATTGATTCTGGCATCCAGTTCCTTCAAACCTTCTTCTGCCTGCAGTATGACCTGTATTTGAAAATTACATCATTTAGTTTGAAGATTTCATAACAGTACTATAGCTGCCATATGATAACATTCTTCCCTGTTTTCTGCAGGAAGTATTGATCAGTCCCTCAATCTGCTGATACAATGGAAGCTACAAGCTTTACTAGGTCTTACAACATAGACTGCCAAAGTACTGCATGAAAGCAGTTAAAAGCCATAGACTCCTCTAGCTGACGTCCTTTATTAAGGTCCTTTCTTGGAAACTGCCTATCCAAATATACTTAAACTACCTCTTGGTATCCCTCTTGGATACACTCTTGGAAGTACTCATTTTCACATACTTTATGCAAACACACTTTCTCCTGTAAAAACTAACTTTTCTCTAGAATTCATTCATACTTTGAAAACGGAATAGACATTGGTAATACCTGCATTTGTTCCATTTCTGGTCTCCCAACTGTCTCTGCTAGCTTCTGTAGAACTAAATACTTGTTATCAGCCACTGATGTAAACAGGAGCTTCAGATCATTCTACAGGAGACAACAACAATATATTATAGACAATCACAGCACAAACCAACAGGCAAACATTTACATTCCAAAAAGTTTAAAGCATTACAATGTTACAATGTTAGCACTAAGGCATAACATCTTTTCAAAAAAGGAAACAGTCTAATTATCCAATGCAAAACATTTTAACATCACTGAAAATTCGTAACTGGATATGTACGAGCTAGAAGCTAAAGTAACTCCTGTTCAAAAACATAATCTGTCAACACTCTTCTGCTTTTGCCTTCCAAATAGATAATTAGCAAAGGGCATTGGCTTCATTTAACAATAATATGTTATTCTTGCGTAGTTCATTCAACCACATATGCTTGTAAACAAGCTAGGTTTTACTTTTCAAGGCAATTTTCATGACAAACGAGTAAATATAATAAAGAAGTAAACAAGGCTTCAACACATTACAGGGCTAACTACACATTACATCTTTCAGAGTACCTTATCAGACTAGACACGCAAAGATTATTTAATAATTATGCTTTCTCTAATGCATTCTACCCAACAGAAAGTTATCAGCATATTTTTCAGCATTATTTAAGGGGTGTATTACTGATTTTT
Organism: Galbula dea; assembly: GCA_013399015.1. Classification (NCBI taxonomy): domain Eukaryota; kingdom Metazoa; phylum Chordata; class Aves; order Piciformes; family Galbulidae; genus Galbula; species Galbula dea. The sequence goes on along the minus strand of VWZX01000351.1, from coordinate 584,543 downwards.
TTTAAAATGTATTAGTTCTTTAAAATACGAAAATATCTCTGGTGTAACAATAATGTACAGGATCCTAATTAATGTCTCTGCTTTCTTCAGTAAAGGAAGGCCTTTCATTGAAAAATTTTGATTTTTTTTTTCCTATCTACTACAGAGGAAAGATTATGGAGTTTGGAAAGAAATTCTGTAGTAACAACCCATGAAATGGCAATTCTAATATAAAGACACGAAGAATCTATTTTCTTTTTTTGTTGTTGTTGTATTTTATGGTTTTTAGTTAAACCATTCTGGAGGCTTTAAATGATAACAACAAGGTAGAGATCAAGCAAGATCTGAAAGTATTTCTGAAGTCTGCTTGAAAAGACTTCTAAGAGGGCACATTTTTCCACTTATGTTCATTTTTTCTGCATTTTTCAATATGGATAGCTTGAGATACAAGCTCTGATGAAGAAAAGAGCTTAAAGATGGTCAGAAAGGTGGGAATCAGTATTATGTTTTCTACCCTATCTCAGCTAATAAAAACATTATACTCTATTATTTATGAAATTATAAAATGTATAGAGTGGAACTCTATAGTTGCTTTTTGTCCTTTGAGAACAGTAGTCAACAGCTTCCTTTTATGTAATGCCAGCAGGGTGAGAAAGTATGGGATGAATGATAACTTTATAACAATTTATAACAATAAATGACTTTATAACAATTGCATGAGTTGCAAAAGACTTCTAGCGAAGAGTTTAAATTTTGGATTGTGATTTGGGTGCCAACTTTTACACAGACGAAGCAGAAGTCTGATTTTTCAGTATAAACCTGTGACAACCTTATTCTTTTGATCCAGTACCAAAGATTCTCAACACTTTGAGAACCACATCCTTTATATCTCTTAATTTGACATGACTCTTAATTCCTTCAGACAGGCATCATACCTTGAAAGTCACTATTTGCTGGAGCCGTCCTTTCATCTGATGGCATCTCTCATTTACTACTGACTCCAGTAAGGTCAGTCTTCTCAGAAGACAATCCAATGTTTCTTCTATAATATCCTTGTTATCACCATTCTCAGGAAATACTTGAGCAATTAAGTTCTTATTCTTACCCATTTCTTCAGTTATGTCTTTGATTTCTTTGGCAAGAGACTGATTTTGCAGAAAACAAAACAAAGTGACAATCAGACATTCTGGAAAATAGGCAAACATATTGCCATAACCATTTTCAGTTTTGCAGTGATGCAGTGACTTTTTTACATCATTAATATACACAGACTAGACAAAGTTATGCAGCTACAGTATCTCTGTGAAAGAAAAGACCCTACACTGCTCCAAGGAGAACAAGCACTGAAAGAAAATGATGTAGGATCATAGAATGTTTTGGGTTGGAAGGGATCTTCACATGTTGTCTAGTCCAACCTCCCTGCAATGAGCAGGGACATCTTTAACTAGATCAAGTTGCTTCCTGCCTCTCCCTCCCATCCCTCTCTTCCCCTCCCCCCATTTCATGTTGATGAATTTTTATTGTTACTATATCCCAGAGCATTCCTCCCTCTTTTTCACTTCCTCTCCTATTTCAACAATGTGGTGTTTGCTAACACTTAGTAAAGAAGTTAAACAGAAGAAAGACTCTATACTTAATTCTCTTCTGACCAGGCAAAATTTGGGTCAGGTGCTGCTCTCTGCAACATTCTTTACATGGTAAATAAAGTTAGTTCTACCAGTACCAGAATACTGCAATTATATAGAGATTACAACAATGGCATGTTACTTACTCAGGATTCTAATATTTTATTTCTTAACAATACATATAAATGCATCCTCACTGGCAATTTAAAGGAAGTTCAATGCATGGTCTCCTTACTTCTTGTTTGCAGAGGTATCCATAAAATGCACTCTTACTGGCAATTTAAAAAAAAGTCCTATTAATGGATTCCTTACCTCTTGCTTCCAGAGGTATGTTTTGGTTTCTTCCTCTGGCAACAGAGCTGTAGCAACAAAGACCTGTTCTTCCACACCATCTAGCCACAAGGAGGTGGCTGCAACACCATCATACAACTTTTGTTCAAGATGCAGACTCTCTTCTACCCGCCCAGCCTGAGCAAAAGGAACCAGAGAAGTCCAGAGCAGAAGCAGAAGATATTCTTTCTAACATCTACTATTTTGGAAAAGGCTGCATTTACAGGAGGAAGTTGGAGGAGTTTTCACTGTAAATATGGCTCTATGTAAATATAGTGTAAAGACAATAGAAATGTTACCTCAGATGACACATCTTCAAAGGCCTGATTCAATTCAACCAATGCTGGTGACACTGAGGATTTATCTTCATCCTGTCCTTCCTCCTTATACAAAGGCATTCCAGATAGCAGTCTGTTTGGTCTGCTATAAAGCTGCTGAGAGAGAAGTACTAATTAGGATGCTTCTACAATATATAGGGCATGAAATTAAGCTACACAGGTTCTACTGCTGAATGAGGATATCATCAAATAATGTTCATGGCCCTCCAATGACTGTTCTGTGTCATGATTACCTTGAATAAAAGATTTCTCAACAGAAGGTTCACTAGAAGTACAGGAAAAATACTTGTGGCCAGAATTAGTAGTGACTTGCTTTTACAAAAAAAAAAAAACAACCAAAACCAAACTGCTGTTGAAGTAATATAAAATACTTAGAACTTTGGAATCTGATTTTAATGTAGTGTTATATCAGTAATAGTGAGCCTCGGTCTATTAACAATAAAATTGAGGATGTATGTTAATATAGATCTTGAACTGTCTTTGGTTTAGTTGATTAATCACTGCTTCTTTCAGTAAAAATTCTATGGCTGAAATCACTTGCTTCTTTGTCACACACTCAAAAGATCAAGAACTGAATACAACCAACAAATTCAAACTGAAAATACCAGTTTTTACTCTAAGTGGTCACCAGAGTACTGATCAAGTCCAGCGGGATGATTTGCTACAGAATTACCCTGGGTTAGATAAACAGATCAAAATTTTGTCTGAGTCCTTTCTTCCTTTCTAGTTTATTCCTCTGAATGGTAGTGCCATTCAAACCACTTTGAACACGAGTGATGTTAGTCTCAATATTTAATAGTTTTTAAAGATGTCACAAAATCTAATTGTTCCTTGTTTTTTGCATGAACTGCATCACTTGAATGCATCTGCTACATACATCCTGAGCCTCATGTTGTGACAACTGTGTTCACAGAGAAAATGAAAAGAGAAATTAGGAATAGCTACCAGATGTTCTTGTTCCAAAGCTTTCTGGAACAGTCTCTGCTTGGTATTGAATTCCTGGTTCAGGCTTTCCCATTTCACCTTCATCTGCTCAGATGATGGTTTCTCGCCTTCCAAGTCTAATTCCTCAGAGAGTGTATTAGGATTCTCACTGAATGGGAAGATGCAAAAAGGTTTAACATATACAAAACGTGTAACTGTATAAGGTGTTTATTTCCTCTTTCAGTTAGGAAATTCTACATTTAAGTGCTAATTTTTTAAGCTTCAATTTTTTTTTCCCAATAGTAAGACAAGGGCTGGTTTGTAACAATAATAAGTTCTTGCCTGATAGGATAAATTATACTAAGAAACCCAAAAAAACCCAAACAGACTGAATATATACTACACTGAAATGTAACCTTTAAACAAGCTTTACTTCAAAGCACCAAAAAATTATATTTTATCTGACTCCTTCCTCACCTCCTCTCTTAAAATGCCAGGCATACCCTGATATTTTAATGCAGAACAAGCATGAATTTAGGTTTGGTAAACAGTGAATGAAGTCCACAAGTTTCTACTTGATATCTTAATATCATGTGACACAAGGAGGCCTCAAACAGAAGGAGATAAGTACTTTCTGGCCTTATAACAAAAACCCCCACACTGAATTAACACAAATTCTGAGCAATACAGCTTCTGCCTTGTCTAGGGCAGAAGTCTCTCCTAGTCAGAGCAGAGGCTTTTGAAGTCATGTACCTCCCCCAGAAATGGGCAAGTGTGGATCAAAATATAGACCAGATATGAAATTCAAAATATACATGGCTTCAAAATGGAAAACCTTTACTAACTTCAGGAAAAAGAAAATTAAGCAATGAGTATCTCATATGGAAAGATCTGGTTACAATGGCAGAACACAATGTTTTAGAGAACTGCTATGATTCACACACCAGTGCTGCACTATAAACAACAAACTTATCCACTGTTTGTCTAAATGATTTCTACTAATTTTGTACCTTCAGTGTGATGCTTAATAATAAGAATAAAAGGAATTTCTAAATGCTGAAGGTGATTTGGTTTGTGTAACTATATTATCAGATCCCTGAATTATAAACCAGGACTCCAGTATCCTAGGTGCTTTATAAAAATGATAAAACAAAAATTAGAGGTTTATATGCAGAAGAGGGATGTAGATATAAGGACTGATAAAGCACAGTCATTGAAATTTACTTCACAGAACAACACATGAAAGCACACCTTATACACAGGCCTTCTGGAGAACCTTGCTGGGTTAGGATTTCTTCTCCACGGCATGCTACTGACCGAAGCAGATTCTTCTGCTCTTCTAGCTCTTGTTCCAGCTCCTAGTATAGCAAGTTACAGAAAAGAGAACAAACATCAAGTTGTTTTTGCCTTGGAAGGATATGTCTACATTGAATTAACTCTCATGTAAAGATAGCTGAGCTATTTCTGATATGGCTTGCTTGAGCACCCAAAGCAGTGCAAAACCTCCACCCAGGGGCACAGAAAAATCAGGTACATAAACTGGATTGCTGAACTAACTGACTCATGCAATGCAGTTTCTGGAACCTAACCTAGCTCATGCAATGCAGTTTCTGGAACCTAACCTAGCAAGGATGTCTGTGTATAATGCAACACAATGTAACTTGTAATGTATGTATTGCTGCTTTTATAAAGATAACGTTGATTACTATTTTGACCAAGTATCATTAACTTCTTAGAGTCACTTTAAGGGTCGAGTCAATTTATGTCCATTAACAGGCAATGGAAGCGTGGAGTGATTAAGTGAGTTGATCGTGGTCACCCAGGAAGTCTAGCCTGCCTGGCTGTTACAGACATAAAACAGTGAGCTCAGATGCATGGTGCAAGTGCAATTGAAATACATCAGTGGCCAAGTTATCTTTTCCTCCATTTTACCAGTTAGAAGAAAGGGGGCAGACAGAGACAGACATTATAATGAGTATCAAATCTGACATGGTTAGAGCCGTCACGAGGGTTCTAGCTTTTATACCAAGACATTCTTTGATGATTATAACCTGCTAGGGAGAGATGGAATCCACCTTTCTCAAAGAGGCAAGAGAATCTTTGGCAGCAGGCTGATCAACTTGAAGAGTCGGGCTTTAAACTGAAGGACTTTGGGGGCAGGGTCCATTAAGGCAATGCTCATGCCATCCCATCCAACTAGGGAATAAGCCAGGTCAACCACAGCAGTGACAAACATTTCTTAGCTGCCTTCCAAGATGAAAGCAAGATGGCCAACCACCTCAAAGGTGTGTATGGCTATGGTGGATCTTCTTGTGCCCCTCCAGGAAAACCTTCTTGCTAGATTATCTCTCTGAAATGCCTGTAGAACAAGTCATGCAGTATAGGGAACAAACAGGACATAGAGATACAGGTGTGGGGCCATGACTTCTTTGCAGTTACAGAGACATGGTGGGATGGTTTGCATGACTGGAATTCTGTCATAGATGGCTAGGTACTTTTCAGAAAAGACAGACCAGCAAGGCAAGTTGGTGGAGTTGCTCTTTATGTGAGAGAGCAACTGGAATGTATAGAGCTGTGTCTAGGAGGGGATGAAGAACCTGTTGAAAGCTTATAGGTAAGAATTAAGGGGCAGGCTAATATGGGTGATACTGTAGTGGCCGTTTACTATAGGCCACCTGACCAGGAAGAGGAAGTCAGTGAGGCCTTCTACAGACAGCTGAAAGTAGTCTCATGATCACACACTCTGATTCTCAATCACCCTTATATTTGCTAGAAAGGGAATGCAGCTAGGCACAAGTTTAAGTACATCAGTAGGAAAAGGAAGACGAGGGAAACTGTGGGCCTACTACTAAATAAGGTGGGTGCTCTAGTGACAGAGGATACTGAGAAAGCAGAGATACTGAATGCCTTCTTTGCTTCAGTCTTTACTGCTAAGACCAGTCCTCAGGAATCCCAGTCACTAGAGGTAACAGAGAATGTCTGGAGGAAGGAAGAGCCTCCCTTAGTCAAGGAGGACTGTGTTAGAGATCATCTGGGAAAGCTGGACACCAACAAATCTAAGGGCCCCAGCTGGATGCACCCGTGAGTGCTGAGAGAACAGGCTGATGTTATTGATGAGCCACTCTCCATCACTGTTAACAGTCATGGAGAACCAGAGAGGTGCCTGAGGACCGGAAGAAAGCCAATGTCAATCCACTATTCAAACAAGAGAAGGAGGAGGACCGAAATTACAGGCCAGCCAGTCCCACCTCCATCCCTGGAAAGGTGACGGAACAGCTCATTCAGGAGCTCATCTCTAAGCACGTGAAGGAAACGAATGTATCAGGAGTAGTTAGCATGGATTCACAAAGTGTGACTAGCTAGATAGGCGAGTGGAGCGCAGTGGATATTGTCTACCCTGACTTCAGCAAGGCTTTTGACACTGTCTTCCATAACATCCTCGTAAGTAAGCCTAGGAAGTGTTTGTTAGATGAGCAGATTAGTGGACAGTGAGGTGGATTGAGAACTGGCTGAATGACAAGAGTTCAGAGGGGTGTGATCAGCAGTGCGAAATCTAGTTAGAGGCCTGGTAGCTATCAGTGTTCTCCAGGAATTCAGCATGTTCATAAATGACCTGGCTGAAGGGTGCCAGAGCACTGGAATAGGTTACCCAGACAGATCGTGGAGTCTCTTTCTCTGGAGATACTCAAAATTCACCTGGATGTGATCCTGTGCAACCTGCTCTAGGTGAACTTGCTTTCACAGAGGGGTTGGAACAGATGATCCCCAGAGGTCCCTTCCAACCCCTACAATTCTGCAATCACTACAAGAGCACTAAGAAAGGAACAGTGTAAAAATGAAGATTTCAGTGGAAAGATTAACAAGAATGTGCTTAATGCTGTAGCTGAGCCAGTCTGAAGATGAGAAACACCAACCTTCTGTTGCTGCAGAGTGCTTTGCTGTTGCTGTGAGCGAGTGGTTCTTGCTTGTGCCAGCCATTCTTGGACACTGGGGCTCTGTGAGGAAACAAAGTCCAGATCGCTCTCCTCCTTTTCTTGTAATGACCCCTGCTTTGAAAGAAAGAAAGAAAGATTTCACAAAATCTTTTTGTCAATTAAAAACCACATGTAGAGCCACCTTCCATCTCCCAAGGACCATGGACTGTTGTGTTTCTGAAGACTGTTCTACTTCTCCTAAAAACCAGCACTGATCTGTAATGGAAGGCGAAGCTTTAACTGGCAAAGCAGGGAATCAATGGGTTGTTTCTGCCAAGTTCTCAGTCTAATTAAAGCCAAGTTTTTGTCTAACTGAAAATGAGGGAATGGTGGTTGCCATTCTGGTCAAAATTTACTTACGTACATAACTTTATCCGTGGTTGGCAGAAACAACAGCCAGTTAACAACAGATTATATAGTATTAACAGTAAAGACAGTAAGAGAGACTAAACCACAGAATGTTGTAATAGAACAGCAAAAGCAACTGTTCCTTCAGTTCATACTTCCATCATTGTGTGTTTCCAATATGAGTGACCAGACAGGCTTTCTGTGTAAGCAGAGCAAAGAAGAGCAAATGCCTTGACTTCTGAAATCCATGTTGGCTGTAAATTGAAATTATTTTAGCTACCAGTGTATTCAAATATAGGTACTTTAACACAATAGGCCAAATGTTAACAACAGACTTGTAGGTGTGGCTACTTGGATCTCCATACCTCTCTGGATTTATTTAATATTACTTGCAAGCACACAATGACTTGTAGATGATGTAGAGTTTGTGCCTTTCCTTTTTCTTTTTGTTTTTGTTTTTAAAGTTGGGGCTCAATTCCTCTTCTATTTAATTTATATATTTTTATAGGATTCATATTTTGCCTGTTATTCAGCTCATATTCCAAATAGAGTAAGAACATCAAATGATTCAGAAATTACAGGAGGCTGGGCAATTACAGGGTGATCAGTACATCTAGAGACACCTATAATTCTGAGTTTCTTACATGCATGAACAACAGTGCTGTTAGCATATAATGTTTCTCAGGGTTAATAATGGCAGTGGATAACAGGTTTTGGGCAGCTGATGCTGTGAGCCTCAGTCCTTAGAAATACTTTAGGCCTGACTGTTAGGAATTTCTCATCTGAAAAAAATTACTCAATGAAAATTTGAAGTTGTTATACTGCCTATATATATTTTCTTCTACAATTCATATGTGAAGTCCAAAACAGGGCTGTAATTCATACAGAAACTTAAGCCTTGCTTTCATGTAGCATGTTAGATGACTCATATTCTACATGCAGAATTTATTTTGTTGTTATTTTGATATTAGGAAGGCATCCAAAAATCTGGTTTAGAAGTTTAAGTAAATCACATCACTATATTTTAAAAAGCAGCACATTCTAAAATGCAGCATGCATATTTTATAATGAAGCAAAATGTCGGTGACATCCTTTCACTTCACATGTAATACATCAGAATATAATAGCCTACCTGCTCTTGATAACCTTTTTCATTTGTCTAATTGTGAGCTATATGGAAGAATAACACCAAAATTACTTAATCTTAGAGGCAATAGGGATAAATATCTGAGGTTTTCCCTTTTTTGTGTGTGTGCATGTGTTTGTTGGGTTTTGGTGTTTGTTTTGTTCTTGCTGGGTTTCTTTGTGTTTTTAATTTTTTTTTGTTTGTGGGAGGTTTTTTGTTGTTTTGGGTTTGGGGTGTTTTTTTGGTTGGCTTGGTTTTTTGGGGTTTGTTTGTTTGTTTTAATTAATGAAGCTATATTAAGTTTTACAGCTATCCAGTTGCTTGGGACCAAAATAGTTCTTAGCATGTCAAGTGACTTTTCAAGCTAACCTCTCAGTAGACTTTAATCTGCATTACAAGCTAGAAGTCTTTGAAGCTTATCATGTTTAATTTGCACAGCAAAGCCCAGAAAAGAAGTAAAAGAAAAGGGGGAGAGGGAGTCGCAGCAGGGCAAGCAAATTCAAAACCAGTCAGTCATATTAAGTGGTTGAGCTTCTTGTATGCATTCAGTTCTCCACATGCTAGTTTAACCTCAAGAATGACCAAAACCAACTGTTATATAAAATGGACTAGTGCCAATAAGCAGATCAATGCAATTAGGAATAAAAACAAAGGACAAGACTGAGGTTAAACATAACTTCATTTATATAATGTTTTATAACGATGCCACTAATTATTAACTATAATTAAAAATGTTTCATTATCTTGATGTTATCTGTTCATTGTGTTGTACACGTTGTATGGAGGAAAGCATGTATTTAGGACTGTTCTTTTGTTGAGGAAGGGATCATGCCCCAGAGTACTTGCAGTCTAAAGGGACTGGGAACAGGAACAGTATGTCCATGTATCCATACTTTATCACTGTCCTTTCAGTGAAGATAGTGAGGTTAGGATATTCTCACCATGAAGTGGTGCCGTTAACTTGAAAATGCTAAGCTAAAGCTTTTCTTGGCAGTTCTTTATTTTGGAGTGTAATTCCATTTACTAATTAAAGATGACTAGCTCAAACAAAATCAGTAAAATATTTTTACTCCATTTCCCAGTTGCATAAAACTACTATCACATCCCTTGACCTCCTTTCCACCATGAAACCAGTTGGAAAGAGTCACTTACCCGAATGTTGATCTGTTTGTCGTGGAGCACTCTCTGCAGCTCCAAAAGGCTGCCCTTCAGCGTTCTAAGCTTCACAGCCAGCTGTTCTGCCTCATCCTTGGTGTGAGCCTTCCCCTCCATAAGCAAGTTCTCGTTGTGCACAGACAACTCTGACAAGGCTACCACCTTCTGCTCTATTTCAACCAGCATGTTCTGCAGCAGCAAAAACAAAGAACCGAATTCATACATTCTCCAGCATCTGTCACGTTTCCTGGCAAGACGACCTGTGGCCTGCCTCACCCGTCGCCAAGCTACGGGTAAGTCAGATTAGCATTGCTTTGCCTTCCAGTCCCTTTCAGAGTCCTTAGGAATATGCTTGCAAATGTCTGTGTTTGCCATTGCTGTCTGCAACCTTTTTCAAAATAGGAAATTAAAAAGTTGTTCGAAACAAAGGATTTGTTGTAGAAGAGATGCTCTTTATTTGCACATTAAAGGTAAGGATGGCTAAGATACTAGACTGATATCCATAATGAGAAGGAACAGAGCAGGCAGCTAGAGTTACTTCTTTTCTCAAGGACCTTTAGGGATATGCTTCCTACCTCCTCCTATGTGTTGCTGTGGTTGAGTTAATAAGCCTGTCTTCTCACTATTTGCTCTTTCTCATTGGTGCATGATGGATTTAAGGATTTCTGTATAATCCTCTTTAGTCTAAAGAGAGACTTAAAGTGACAAATCTCTGTCATGTTTATTCTCAAAAGCTACTTTCCTGACACTCTATTAACCATTCATGTATTAGAGACAGTGCATATTTTGACCCTCTAAACTCAAAGCTCATACAACTCTTGCTCAAAAACCCAGCCTGATTTCAAATGTTTTTGTTTCCACAGCAACAATCAAGTATAAACTTACAAATACTTCTCCTGAAGGACTGTGTGCAAGATAAGATGAGCAGAGTCTCTAAAAAGTGGAAAAAATACAGGACTTTATATAAACTTACTCTATTATTTTTTAAGAACCACCAAAAGAACAGCAGTTTTAACTTTCCCACTAAGTTAACTGTTCGTTTTTAATTTTGAGTTTCCTAAAGATTACATAAAAAAATTACTGCTTTGCTTCAGTTCACAGTGTTTATATACAACAAACAGTTCCCAAGGACAGGTGATGAAAGAACACTGAGACTAAGCAGAATGAAAATTCCAATAATCACGTGGTGTTGGTGGAAATTTATCTAAATGTTTAATCCATCAGACTTAAATGAAACTTAGTCTTTATTCTAAAATAGTTGAGATCAACATTCTTTAATATGCAGGGAGGTTGGACTAGATGATCTTTCGAGGTCCCTTCCAACTCCTAATATTCTGTGAATTTTCTGTCCATCTGTCTCTTGTCTATCTTTTAATTGTAATGATCATACAGTTCCAATTTCTTAATTAAATATGCAAAACTCCCACTAACTTGAGAATCTGGATGTTATGACTGATCCCAGTCTTCTTAATAAAAGCTTTTGCTACTACTCCTATTGCACCAAAATGTTCTTCCTCAGTTGTTCTGGTATTCTGGGTTAACTAATATTAAATTCATAAAAATAGTAACTACTGATGATTATACTTTACTTTTGAATGTGGGTAGGGATTACCCCTGAAGACAACACAACACTGTCCCAGTCACCACTGCTAATGCGACGGTGTTCTTCAGCTGAAAAAGGAGTAGGAAAGTACACTGTGGGGGCTCTCATACCTATCAAATGAGCTGGTAAACAGCTCTAGCTTGGGAGGAGCAAAACTAGTTAAGTGTAGCAAATACAAGGCCTCTAGAGCAAAACAAAATGCTCTCCAAATGTTGCACAGCTTCAGATGTTCTTGCAGTCAGGATATCTTGTTTTCCTACTGCTATATTTACCAGTGCTTTCTAAAGCACTGTTTGCAATCATTAACAAGAAATGAAGAACAAGCTATATTTTATTTCACAAATCATTGATGAAGCTAACTGAGCACATATTAGGTGCTCAGGAGCTCAGAAATTTCTTCCCCACTAATATGCTGGCTCATCCCACTCAGTAATGGTCTTAACAGTAATGCTTCATATTTGCTTCTTCATTCAAATAAAGCTATGTCCATGCTGTTCACAGGACTAATAATTTTACCTGACAGTCTACTAGCTGTGCTTCCATGTCCATAGATTCATCGGCAGTAACCAGAGTGGTGTCCAGTGTTGCTTGGGTATTGAGTAGCCAGTGGTCAAGCTCATCAGCTTCGCAACGGTACCTCTGAAGAGCCTGCTCTTGCCGCTGTTCTTCCAGCTGCTCATTCAGTTTTTCCTAGAGGTAAAAATTATATATTTACCTTTTGAAAGAAATAGATCATGAGAGTGACTTTTTAAAAGTTTCCTTTCTGTCTCTCACAACTTCTACTTAGTATTTTTAAGCCATATTAAGCCCTTTCTTTCATAAGATAGAAACCTTTAGAAAATATGATCACTTTCCATTGATGAGCATGATTTCTGGGGACTTAAATTCTATTTCACTTCAGCCACTGTATCTCTACTTCCTTCAGCAGATCTCTGCTATTACAGCCTTCTAAAGGTGAAGTCTTTTTTGGCCCCTCTCTCTGCTCTCCTTTGGGTCTTCCCCCATGTTGATTCAGTTGGCTCAACTATCAGCAAGCTGTTTGATAGCCTTATTGTTTCTTAAGAGAGGTACAAGAGGGGTACTTCAAGGACCCAACAGTGTGCCCGTGTGTATTTGGTGTAGCCACCTTTAACAAAGAGAAATCTGAAGAACTGCCCACATGGTCTCTTGGAAGATCCCTAGACCTTACCAGAGCTGAACAGTTCTCAAACTCTAGTTATTTAAATTAGATCCACAGAAAGAATATTAGCAATTCACACCCTCAACAGCAAAATATTTTCATTGCCTTTTTTATCTGTATTTTTACATTTACATCCCTGTGCTGTTCTGGAAGGTTTTATCTATGAAATCAGAGCTATAAAGTGTACAGGTTAACTTGCTGAATACTGTCTACTTACCAGATACATTTCTTCATCAGGCTTTTTGAGGGATACTTGTGTTATTGTACCAAATAACCTTCAGAATCCTAACCACAGTTAAGAGTAGTATATGTGACTCCTGCTTTATCTTGAAATTATTCGTTAGTGTTTCTTTTTATTCATTAGTGTTTCTTCCTAGGTACTATCAAGAAATTTGCAAGATCCTGTATGGGGTGCAAACTATAAACAGTAAGATCCTTATTCTATTTCCAGTACCTTATTTTTATGTAAAGGCTAAGTATATATATATATACTTTGGTGAAAGTACAGATTTACCAGAAGACTCCCAAAATCTGGAATGTGATCCAAAAGATCCACTCCAAGGGTTTTTTTCTTGTACCTCTAATAATTGTCGTTTTCCTGATGCCTTCATTCGAATTGTGGCCATTCGTTCTGCCAAAACTGTGAGAGTGGACTGCAATGCCAGCTGATCAGCACCTTCTGCATCCAGTGGTTCTGAAACCAGCTCCTGGGCTAATGATTTCTGAAGCTCGGCGATTTCTTCTTGTAACATTAAAATCTCATCCATCAAAGCCTATTTAGAAATGAGAGTGGAGAAAGTATTTGTTTCACTTATCAGTGAGAAGAATGTGTCTCTTACTATTCTAAACATCATTTCTCAAGACTTCCCCTGGGAGGGGTTTTTTTTTGTGTGCTTTGGTTTGTATGTTTTGTTTAACAAGGCAAAGACTGTATTTAAATCAATTTACAAAGCATCAGTAGTGGTTATGATCTCAGTATATTTGGAAACATTATAAATAGTCTGATATGTACTAGTAGCTGAAAAACAGTATGTGTAAGTGTCACTGAACACAATCTTTGACAAAAGATTTTGCTGAAAATGTCTATTGGACAAACTCTTATGATCTATTCTAATTTTTAGAAGGGTCCTTATTTAAAGAATCCCCATTACACCACCTTTAGAACATCAGAAAGTCCAGAAAGGTAAGCCATCCAGTCAGACGGTTTATACAACTAATGCACGTTTTTGAGGTATCCATCCACGAAGAATGCTTCTTTTAAAAAACAAAACAAGCGTACTAAAGATATACAGGTAATCCATGCACTTCTTCTACTTCTGACTTGGAAGTTTTTACCTGATGTTCAGCCATCTGGCTCTCTGGGCTTTTGGCTGGTTCCAGACTCTCATTTAGTTTGCTCTCAATGGTCTCCATTTTCGTTGATATAGACTGGAGTGTGTCCTGATATTTCTGTTGACGCTCAAGAGCTTCATAGAGGGTGCGCTGCTTTTCACTGATCTGAAGAGGAATGGGAGGTACAAATTCTGACTCTGATAAAGGATTTGCTCTGTCTTCAGCTTCATACACCCCTAGGCTTATAAGACTAAAATCACAACCTTGCAACAAGTTTTCAAAAGTATAAATTATAAAGCCAAACATCCATATTAAAAATATTTGTCTGTTTAAACATCACCAGTCAAATTCTAGGTTCTGTGACGGGAAAAAAATGGACTTCAGTGAAAAGGGAAAACCTAGGCACATTCTCATGCTTAATTTTAGATTTTATGCACTGAAACATGTGGATGTGCACTATTCGCTAGACACAGTTCTTAATACTTCATAAAGCTACCATGCCTCTGCAGAGTATTAAATTTTACTACCTAAAACCCAAGAATTGCAGAGAAGGATATTAGCTGAGCAAATTCTTTTTTATTTTATTGGTCACAAGGTAGTTGATTATTTCAAACCCTCCAAATGAAGACTTACCACATTTTTCAGTGTTTCCCAAGAACGCTGCAAATCATCCAGTTTGGCACTAGCAGCTGATTCTATGCCTGGTTTGTAAAACTCCTGGGTGGCTGAAGTGCTCGGTTGAATTTTAGCAGCTTCTGTCTGCAACTGTTCAGCAGATAAGGCTTGGTAATAAGCAATGTCCTACAAGCACGAAGCACATTATTGCACTTTCAAAATGAAAGATACTGCATAATATCCCTCCACATGCTGCCCCATTGCTTATGTCCATTAAAATAAAACTCATAAAGCCAGGAAACCTCTGAGCCACAGAGTAAATATTTAAGTAATAATACTACACTGAGAATGGTTTGGACCTTCACTATAGTGAAGACTGTGGATGCATTTTTTTCATACTTATATTATCTAGGAGATACAGGAAGCAACTGTGGACACACATGGCAATGCTGGGAGAGGAATGCTACAAGCAGGAGTACTGTTCCAGCATCATCACAACTACACATGGGGAAGTATAAATGTGTATATATACAAATTCCCAGAGTGGCTGTGAACGGAGTCAAATCCAGCTGGCAACCAGTCAGAAGAGATTTTTCCCAGACCTCAGTACCAGGGGCAGTTCTGTTTAATATCTTCATCAGTAATCTAGCCCAGTTGGGAAGGGGGTTGGACCAGATGACCTCTAGAGGTGCCTTTCAATCTCAATCATTCTGTGATTCTGTAATAGTATAAAGGTTAGGTACTAAAGAAGACTACTTCTGAGGTACTAGAGCTCAGAGTATAATTAGGATCCTAATTTGGAGCAGAATCTTTATATCCTACTATCATTTCAATATGTTATTTAATATTATATGTGAACAAAACCAAACACTCTCTGAAAGAGCACAGAAATCAGGTCACTCTCACTAAACCATCCACAGGTGTCAGATGAGGTACTTCTTCAAAGGCAATAATTGGGAAACTTGAAAAATTTAATGATCAAAGTGTTTACAGGTTCTAGGAGTCAACAGGGAACAGGCAGCAGCTTAGCACAGCATTCAGTACTGCATCTTCAGAATTTTTGCTGTGACCACTGGTGATCTTTCTATATCACAGTGAAAAATTGCACCAGTGCAGACAACTTCTCATTTCGTCACATCTGCATCTACTCTCCAGCCCTTAGCTAATGCTCTCTCAAGGCCAGTGGAAAAGCTGTGCTTCTGAGATGTCGTAATCATGGCTTCCAGAATAGAGGACTTACTTTAACAAAGAAAGGAAAGCAATCCCTTTCCCTATCTTCCAACAACATGGCAGTTTCATTTCGGTCAAGTTTTCACATGCTGGTACCGTGAATCCAGATGTTCTTACAAGTAAAAGATTTTGTTGCCCCTGTGAAGGCCCTAATATCTCATGTCTGCTTTTAGGAAAATTAGCCAATGAACAGGGCTCAGGCTATGTTGTTAGGATGTAGGGGCAAAGCATGTGTTTAGATTTCAAGAGATTATGTTGCACCCTAAATGAGTTTTCATAAGAGAAGGAGAAAGAATGCATAAGTAGGCTGTGTACAAGGAGACAGAAGAGTGACCCAGTGCTGAAGACCTGAATCACAGGATCAGCTGTGGCCTCCAACACTTTATGCCAACATTTCAGTTTTTTCAATTCAATTGGAAAACAAATTTTAAAAAAATACAATAAATTTTAATCAACTACTTCTTTGGGTAAATATGAGAATTTTTAGCCCAAAAGGATACTCGTTCAGTACTGCAGTACAGATGAAGTGTCTGGTTTTGCTATATAACAAAATAAACCCCACTGAAGGACTATCTTTTGTTATCTATTGCCAAAATATTATATACTAAGAAATTCCTCCGCCTTTTCAAAGTTAACATTTTTATAGTTTCCCCTTACCCCATTATTTTTAGTGGAGTTTCAGCACAAAGTAAACAACCTAGGCAACTGTTAAATTATAACGGTGCTAGATTTATCACTTTCTTGGTCTTCTGTTCTGTTTTAATCTATTTCAATATACAGAACCAGTATTTCTGCTATGAGTTGCTACTTGGTTTACATTTTCAGTACATGGTAGTAACATAAAAATACCACAGATGTCTGAATTCAGACTAGCTAGATTTCACCATTAAGAGATACCAGGAAATCCTGATGAAAGACTGTACAGAGATTATAAAGGATGAATTTAAAAACCAGTCTTAACTTTCCCCTCCCCAATCGTTACTTCATAAGAACTTTCAATTTTTTTTGAAAGACTAAATTAATGTCGTTTTTAACTTTCTGATGTACCTGGCCACATGTTTTTCTGCTATTCTGCAGGCAGTTTTCCTAACATTAGCTGCTTTATAAAAGAAGTTTCCACACTAGTTTTGCTGAGTCTCACTGGATAGAAAATATTTGTAACTTTCATCTAAGCTCCTAACTCACTAACATCTAGAGTATTTTTTTTTTAACTACTAACCTTCTTTCCTGAAGACTCCCTTGGCATTCAGGATGATCAGCACTGGCAGTTTCATAGCTTCTTTAGTTTTAATTTCATGTGAGTGTGAACCTAAGCATTTTGTAAGTAAACCACTGCATTTTGGAACGTTCTTCCGCTTATTGTTTAGTACATGCAGCTCATTTCAACACTAACCACGCTGAAGGAACAGCATTTGTAAGTTTGTTAGATTACTGTAACACCATCAGTTTTATTTCTTTCGGGGATCCTCTACTAAACGAAAGACATTGTTTTTCGGTCAAGCACAGTTTCTAAAACTCACATTTTGGTGTCAACTCATGATGCCACAGCATCTTCACTGGAATTTCCTTATTGTTTGAGTTACTGGAGCTGTTAGCCTGGTTTTACATTTTTAGAAAAGTGTAATGAACCGATATTGCCTTCTTTATTAGGAAGCAAGCTGCTCTTTGTCCTTTAACTCTCACTGATTAACACTGTCACAAGATATTTGTGCTGTGTATAGCTGCCTTTCTACTGTAAGTAAACTTTACTGGGTAATTTCTGATTATCTGAAATGACAGAACACTAGAAAAATCCTTCTAATTCATTATATAACATTATTATTATGCTGTTGAAGATTCTGTCACCATTCTTACAATTTTACCTTGGAATTATTTCTGATGTCAGTGCATGAAAATTACTAATCTATATTTAGCAACTACTACAGCACTATATACATCTTTGAAATAAGTGGAAGGAATTAATGGGCATCGTGCTCAAACTTCTCCAATTCTACTCAGCAGTGTAAAACAAAACACTCTACCCTTTGAGGGTAGACATATTTACCCTGCAGTGGTCAATTCTGAAAGGAGTCTCAAGGGAAAACCAAATCGTAAGAAAACCCATGACATGATCAATTCAGTGAGGTGGTGGCTGCTCCTAAGGCTCATTTCTAAAATTCTAAAGCTTAATATTTTATGTGTGCCTTGAGTATGATGCTCAATGCAGTAGTTCACTGCTCGCCTTTAAATCAATGCTTATATACCCTTGTCCCTATTAGAAGTGTCAGAGCCCTCAGTTTTGATTTAAAACCTAACTTCAGTGATTTCACTGATCTGTCTCATTAGCACTTAAAATAAGACTGTCAAGGAAAGTATGGAATGAACAAAACATAAGAAAACATGAAAGTTAATACTTGGAATGGTATTAAGGGAATATATTAGACTGTGACTTAAATGCTAGAATACCAATGGTACAGTGAGATAGATATATACATGGACATAATGCAATGTTTTACTATGGGGAGTACAAAACTGCATTTTTCCTCAGGATGCAAGATTCCATTGAGTACTACTGAGAAAATAAGAGTTGGGTTATAAATAGAAAATAGTAGTGACATGGAAGAGCTTTTTACCTGTCACTTAAACTGTATTTTTAAAAATAGAGAATAGGTCTAACACCAGGTTTAGGCATTTTAAACTCAGAAGCCAGTATCTATATCCATTCTGAACTAGCACCTGAAGGTTGAGTTAGGTTGGAGGTTAAGCCGCAGTTCCTTGGAGCTATAGGTAAATATTACTTCAGAGGATTAAGATCACGTGTGGAATGGAATCATGCATACCTGAGATAAAAGCTGAATGAATGCCAAGAGGGAGGTACCTGGTTAACAGAAGCATCTGTATTAGCCACAGGTGAGGGAGAGCGACAGGCAGGTGGAGAAGAAATCTCACTGTTGGTTCCCTCCTCCCCAGACTCCTCAGTGACAGGGGAGAGCAGTGTGTGACAGCGACCAGCAGTCATCTGCCACAGGAAAAGCATGCCCAGACACAGAAAGAAAATCAGTTACCTCAAATTAGGTTTGACTTAGATTGAGATCAAAACAAGAAAAACAATACGTGGCCAGAATTACCATGACATTTCATCATACTTCATGCTCTTACATTTACCAGTTTAAAAGCCTGGTTGAATTAATACTCTGATTTACTTGTCATACTTCAGTATGGACATGCCCTCCTGTACCCTAATGACTTTAAAATAAAACATGTAGCAAGCAACTCAATAATAACAAGTAAGAGTTTGCCTAAACACCTTCTAATACAACCACTGTCACATATAAATACTACGGAGAGCCACAGAAGAATGCCTTAGGATCCAGGCCTGGTTGGAACAACAAGGAGTAGACTTGCAATAGAAAACACACACAATCCAGTAGCAACACTTCCTTCTTGTTTCCCCAGTGCTGTTACACAATGATAAATCCTGAAATTGATACTCTATTTTCACTCAGACAAAAATTTCAATAGCATCGGCAGTATGTTTGTAATGAGGCCCAATTAGAAACAAACAAAAGCAGACTTAATTCAAACATAAGGCCTAGAGCAGTATTTGGCCAGCTTTCATTTCCAACAGACTCATTTGAGAACATAGCAGCGCACTGTCTATCATCACATCAACATTTTAAGAGAATAGCTTTATAAATAAGGTATCTAAAACTATACTCTGCAACATGTTATGAAATAACGTTTAGTCTGGTTTTATCTTATTCCTGCAATTCAGTAGTTTCTTAGTGTTTGCTCTTGCATGCTGACAGCTACAAAACCCAGTACATTTGCATCTTATTACTTCCACTGGTATTTATCTGTTAAATAACTTCATCCTTTATCAACAAGTGTTGAAAACTCATAGAAAGCAAAATACAGTTAGGGGAAGGTCCAACTCGTTTGGTTTGCCACACTCCAGCCATTTCAAAAGCAAAATGTTGACGTGAGCTGTGGCAATCAGCTACACAGGAATGCTGCAATGATGTAAAAAGCAAGCAGCTCAGAGAGACAGCACTGCAACCAATGCATTCCTTACCATAACCACAGAGGGATGAGTAGAGTGTGCTGGGAGCAGGTCTGAATCCAGCTCCTCCATTCCCTCTGAAAGCCCCTCCACTTCTGTCACTGTCAGCAGCATCGTGGCATGTTTTGCTTTCATTGTCAGCATCTTGCACTTCGAATTCAAAGAAGCAATTTGCTCTTGGTATCCTTTGATCTTCTGAGCCAGCTCCTGAGGAAACATTTTTTTTTCTCCTTAATGCAGAGGCAGCCAATAAAGGCCACAGGACGTGCAGCGTTTCAGCTTCCGTGGCGAAGGCAAGCTCTCCCCTTCAAACCCAGCCAATAACATCCTAGCGCTGCCTCTCAGAAAGCCTGCATAAGCTGCCTCACTAGCTGACAAGCAGGATGTTGATAGTGAAGGGAGAAGTCAGGCTGTGGCCGGCTGCACAGCGAAACCGCAGAGCCGAGAGCTGTGAAGCAAACCCGGAGCAGTACAGCAAAAGGCTGTGTGTGCATGAAAATCGTAGCGGGGGGGGGAGGGACACCTCACCCCTGCATCCAGCCTGAGCCTGACGCGAAGTCTATACGCTTCAGACTGCAGCAAAGGGGAAAAGTCTCTCCCACTTCCTGTCCTATTTTTTAACCCTGTTCTATTTCTAATTATCTGAGGAAGATGAAGCTTCTCCGCATAGTGCATGCCATCAAAATGAGGTCATGTGGTAACAACAACTGTAAAAAATGCCCTATTCAGCTCTCGCCAGAAAGAAAGAATTATTCAAACAATAACTCCCAGGGTCTAACAAGATCAAATGCGATAGGAATAAGCAGTCATATAATAAGATTAAATGCAGACTGGGTCACTTTTTGCCAGTGTTTGGATAAGCTGTATTTTAACCTCGGTTTGGTTTTTTGTAAGTCTCCAGAGTTAAAGCTGGGCTGCACACAATACTAAGCTTACTTTAAAAAGAGATGGGGAATCTATCTTAAAGCAGAATAGATTTTAAAACATTGAAAGATGGAAATGTATGGCCTTAGAAACTGACTTGTCTTCTCTCCGGTGGTATACTGCTGCCCACTTCAATATCCAGTTTCAAAAGTTTTCAATTAATGTACTTTAAAAAATGGTGGAAAATTTTTGTATTTCTGCCAAAGCTAGTGTTTCTGTCTCCCTGGAGGCTCAGTAACATGATAAAATTTGGACCTATAAAGTGAAACAACATTTCCATAGTCTTGCCTAGTGAATCTGCGATTATTCATTCAAATATATATTTCTGTTTTATTTTTATATCTGTCTTTATCTTTTCAACAAACATAAGTTTTCAAGGAAAAATGGCAATAGAAGTTGCAAGATCTAGTAGGTATAATAATAAATAATTACAATATATTTTAAAAAGTGGGTTTACTACTTCAGGCTGCTAAAATTAAAGCTTGTTTTGGTTGTCTAACGTTTTTAGGAAACTATTTCCTCAAAATCGCAGTGCAGAACAGTCATAGTGAGAAAAACAGTTAGAAATGGAAGCAGCACAAAGACTGAGGATGGCACTTTACACCCTGGATTTCAATGGTGCCTGGACACTGTGTCATATTAGCAACTTGGAGCTCCAAGGCTTACCTTGGAGACCAAGCAAGGTCTTGGGTATAAAACATCAACTAGATCAACTGAAAACCAAACTGCAATCAAATCAAGCCATAACTTTAATGTTTAACAACTGGAATAGTTATCTGCTCCATTTGGCAAGTACCAGTCATTCACTACTGCTCAATGAGTGACACAGCTGGGGCTTAGTAGAAAATTATTGTAATTCAATATATCCACTTGACTTTATCAATATTAGTGAGATGCAATAACATTTGTGGCATTAATGTCCAACGTACTGAGTATCTAACATACTTCTCTCAACTGAAAACAAAGAAAAGAATAAGGAGGAAAAAATCTGACTGTGAAAAAACCGAAGCATCTTCATAATGCAATGTCCTGTAAGGTACTGTATTATCCATTAAAATAATTCACAAGTATGGAGACACTTGCTCATATTCTTATCTGAATGTCTAAAGAAACATGGTCCTGCAAATATAGTTTCAGAGCGTAACTACTTCCATAAATGAATAGTAAAACAAGCTTCCTACAAATCAGGGTGTACTTTTATGTTTTTCCTCTTATTTTAATTCTAAATATAGCTATTACAAATGTCCCCTGAAGTTCTTGTTCATACAGGCTTCAACAGGGTAAAGCTACTGCTCTCCTTCAGAGGTCTAGGGCTCCCAGCTACTGAACTTGTTCAAATGCAGATGAAACTTCAAGATGCCCTATTTTTAATTCCTTCCTTCCTGAAGCATCATTCCTTCCTCCAGCAATACTATCCTGTAATGCTGAAGTCACTCTCCTGCACTTGCTGTTCCACAACTGAATAGAGAATACGAGAATCATTCAATCAGTACTACAACTCCAGAAATGCTTGTCTTAACAAACTGCTCTGCATTTATACTATATACATTTTGTAACAAATGGATAGAATACTTGTAATATCAGGTTACATTATATAATAGCACAGTTCACTTTAACTCAAAGGTAAAGAAATAGTGCCATCTGGTGCCAACAGTAACACACGGAGATCAGTGGTGCATTTTCCATCCCAAGAAATACACAACAGACAGGGAAGGGGAAAGGGGCTCACAAGCTCCCATTCCAACACAGTAACAAGGCTACACAGCGACTACCCAACTCTTTTGAGGGCTGATGATCAATGAATTTGAAAGGAGGGCCTGTAACTCTCCAGGACAAAGCTCTTCCCAACATTGAAGCGTTTGGATTGAACATTGCAGAGTTTTCCTCCAAATCTACTGTGGTTTTCCTGTGATTTGCACCTGTTAGTGTTTTTTTACAGAACATTACTGGGATGGAAATAAGTACTTCAGGATATACAGTTATATATATATAGACAGTTATAAGGATCACTGAACAAGCAGTGTCACCTAACTGCTTAACATTGACTTCTGGGACAGCCCTCAGTCAAGTACTTATGTTAACTGCCCCTTAATTACACAGTGCTTTCATTTGTCATAGTATTGCCTGGAGATAGGACACATTTAACTGAATAAACAAATGAATACTCCAGACTGTACCAACAGCATGCGTTTCTTATTTGGTGTTAAGTTCATCTGAGAAGCTACTCAGCTAATTTATGACTATTGCTTATGAAAAGTTTTTAGGGTCAATGAGCTACCATTGACACTGTTGGCGCATTTTGGCTCTCCTACCTCATGATGTGAAATCTGAACCTGGAGTTCCTGGATGTTGCTGGTTGCTATTGGCTTGTCTTGGATCTCACGATGGGCACTCTCTATCATTTGCTGCAAATGTTTCATTTCTTGCTCGTATTGCTCATACTGAACCACTGCTTCCTAGAGAGGGAGAAAAAAATATTGAATGTCTACATGAAAATAAGTATTTACTTAGTCCAAGCATGACTGATCTCTCTTCTTAAGTGGAGCAAAACTTAAATCTATCTGACACTCACATCTGCATAAGAAAAGCAGAAATACAGTGAGGAAAAACTGTATTCAGAAATACTGTGAACTGAAATGAATTCAATGGTTTCATTCATTTAATTATTTCAAAAAAACGGTTCACGGAACATGAGATCATAACATATTCGGTATGAGGACCCAGAACTCCTACTTCCAAATAAGCATCTGCACCAAATAAACCTACCAAAAGATAGCACTGCCTAGTCTCCTGGTTTTACTATAAAGCATTTTCATCTGCTTTTTTAATTCAAGTCTCCATTTATGATGTGGAAACACTGTATGAAAAAGCTAGATTTTACAGAAAATACATCTGGGAGAGAACTATGAAGTTTGAGTCAGACCACTATCCTACCAGTAGTATCAGTTCAAATTCACCAGCAATTTGTCTAAACTGTTTTTAAAACTTTTTAGTGTGACATTTATTCTTCCTTGTACTTAAGTGTCAAGTACTGCTAATGATTGGAAGTTTCTTCTATTATCTAACACGAGGCTCTCCAGTTGTGCTCTAGCTATGTATTTTTCCACCACTAAAGGCAGAACAGAAAAGCTCTTGTCTTCCTCTTTAGAAATACCATTTACATGTTCAATTATAAATTGAACCAACCAAACAAAGCCTAGTTTCCTTGTATTTAGCAAAACTTCAAAATGTCAAAATGTCATAGATGCAGAATGACTCCAAAATCAGAAAGAAAATATATATCAATTTTAAATATGGAGGAAAAAAAAAAATCATTGATTTTATTCTAGCAATCTATTTAATAAACTCAGTAGCTCTTACGCAATCATCAGAAGCAGTTGATATGATAACAACAACTTAAATCAGTTAATAAAATGTAACAAAATTAACCTGCACACAATTGTATTTTAGCTATTTCTCTAGTTAATCCTAAAGCATTACAAAAACCATAGCAAGATCAAGGAGAGAAGTGAGACAAGAGTCTCATGAGTAAATCAACAAGTAACACAGCCACGGATATTAGTAACATCTTCAAAACCACGGAGTCAGAAACGACTGAAGCTTAGTGTTGAACTTCCTAACGGTGCTACACAGCAGAGAGGAACGCACAGAGAGATGAAATTCTCTGTTTTCGTCACAATTTGTACAGCACTGTTGAAATTACTTAATTTATGGGATGGAGGTACACTTGCCTGCATGATGTTGCACTGCTGAATGGCAGTGTGCTGCAGACGACTGGCCTCCTCCTGTAGCCGGAGGGCAGTGTGGCACATTGGCAAGCCGGTGACTACCTCTTCAGGAATCCTCAAGGCGCTCTGACAGACTTGGACCGCGTGAACTTTTGGCTTTAGGGACTCCATTTCGGACAACAGATGCTAGAAACAAAGTGCCACAATAAGCCAGTCTGCAGAACTCCCAGAGCATTTCATGTAGCAAAAGAAAAATAATGCACTTCAAGCACTAAGCCAAACAAATTTGATTATCTATGTTCTAAATTGAATATAATCAGAACACACTTTGTCTGCAATTGCTATTCTGAAATAAGCATTCTTTTAAATATTAACTAAGCAAAAAGCCCATGTACTAGGGACAAAAACAACTCATGGAAAATCACAGTAATATTTAAATACAAAAATATTTCTGTTAGTGTATTTGAAAAAATATCTTTACAAAATCCACAAATCAAAGCACCATAGAAATCATTTACCTATACACAGATTTTAATGTTAAAATCGGAGGGGAACTCCCTGCTGAAACGCAGAGGCACGTTTTAAACCCAGTAAATTAATCTGCTTGTGTTCACAGCCTCCCTTTAAAATACAAAGCAGGGCTGAAAATGTTGTTTAAACTTCAAAAGGCAATCAAACAGAGAGAAAGGCAGCACACAGAAATCTCTTCCTTTGAATAATCACTCCCTGGATGCCTTTCTTTACAGTCTCCATTCCATTCAGGATGTCCACTTAAGCTGTCTGTTCATATTCATGAGAACAGTCTAAGTGCAAGGATTGAAGAACAGATTTGATCAGCATTCTTTTCATCTTAAGGAGAGGTGGGAAGGGAGTTTAATGTATTCACAGACAGAAAACGAAAAACAAGTAAAAACTAAAAAGGAAAAAGGCAAAGTTGATGAAAAGGGCCTTAGCACAGTAGAAAAAGATTTTAAGTTCAATACATATAAATCAGCTTGACAATGTATGTGTCAAATAAGAGATAAAGAGACTGGTCTTCTCCCCTCCCCTATAGCATATACAGAAAGATAGCTAAATGGGTCTGACATGCATACTGATAAGAGAACTGTGGTTTGTTCTTTACTTCTGTGCCTTCGCGACATATGGTGGATAATCAAAGCAGAGGTTTAGTATAATGACCTATTCCTCATACATCACTGGTGAGGCCTCTCCTCTGCCAGGCCCCAGACTGCTAGCAAAGGGTGACTTTATTCTGCAATCAGCCCTGCAAATACCCTGGGGGCTTCCTGACAGCCAGACACTCTCCAAGATCCCCCCTCTGGTCTGCTGAAACACGTGGGCAGGGGATGCAGTTCCTTTCAATGCAAAAGAAACTCACATTGTGAGACCTGCTACAGCCAGAACAAATAATATGCATAAACAACAGTGTTAAACTCCACAGGTTACAGTGGGTGATGTGTTTCACACTTTTCAATACCTAAATTCTGAAATTCTACTGCAAGTCCCTAGAATAAAGAGTGCATATTTTAATCAAAAGGAAAAGCTCTGCAAATTTACCTTCATCCATGTATTTTTTTGCAGATTTTAATGCTAAAGTAGACCTGTTAACATTTAGACTAAGACAGGTAAACCTTTACATTAGCTTGCAGCAAGAAACATTTATTAAGCAACTCAGAAAGTTATAATTTTGGTTATTTTTCTTATCATGAGGCTGAAACCAAAAATAACAAACTGACAAATTCCTATAGTAGGCCAAGAGTAATACAGAAAGCATTAATATCTTATGGAGTAATTCAACTAAACATACAAAAATGTAACTGGGCTTAAGGAAAACAATTTTCCAACTGACTACTGGGGGAGCTAACAACACACTTTGTCATTGTATCTGTAATGGTAAAATAGTGATAACCTATATTTCCTTCTGAAGTACTTTAAGAACCTGTTGGTGAAAAGCAGGAGATAAGAACTGAGCTTTATTATTATTACTAATATGGATTAAATTTGGACTGGATGCACATTTCTCAGAATTGCATCATTGTAAGAACAGACTCATGAAAAAACTATACTTTGAAGGAATAATTATTCCTGTTCCATCCCTTACTCCCTTGGGAGTAATTTGGGGCTAGACTCTGAACACTACAATTGGTCTCAACAACACTCATTATTTGTGTAAGTTCACAATACTCAAGTGCTACCTTGGAGGTCCTAGTCTTTTACCTGTCTGTGAGAAAGTTGCTCTTTCAAGCTCAAATGCCCAAGCTCTGGGGAGGTCAGCGTGGCTTGGGCTTGCTCCAGAGCAGCCTGCAGGGCTCTCAGCTCAACTTCAAATTTCTTCATGTCCTGTAACAACACACATTTGATTCAGGGACAAATAAGAAAAAAAAAAATCACTATAGATATATCTGTCTGTATTTTGTAGATATCCCTTATATACAGTTCCAAAACTGATTCGTAGTTTTAACAATACATTCTAAATGTTTAAAAGATTGGCTAAAAATACAAGTCATACGACAGTCTAGAAAAGGATGTCTCAAAGCTAGAGTTATTAAGTACTTCCTCAATCTCAAATACAGCATGTACTTTATAAAGCTAATTTAATAAAGTTCAAGGTCTAGAAAGGGATTAAGGATGTCCTCCAGTCATCTTCCTTTAATAATAAGACAAGATACACACCACTCAAGCTGTCAGCTAGCATTAGAAAAACTGCTTTCATATACCTTGGCAGCATCTTGGAGATTTGGTAGCCGCACTTTGATCACTTGCTGTAATTCCTCTGTCCGTCGCCCCAGTTCCAGCACTTGCTGTGACATTCCTTCAGTGCAGTATACACTTGCCAGATACTCGATCCTCTCACTCATGGCCTCAAGATCACCATGAATCTCTCCTGACTCATCAAGCATAGTCTAGATGGAGATATGAACAGACTGAATGCCAGAGCTGAGCTTCAGATTAGGCATATCTTTAAGTGTATTCCTGTTCTGCAAAGTCTTCTATTTGCACACATCTGTAAGCACATGATTAAGTTCTACTGAATCCTACAAGGCTTAGCCAATATGCTTTATTCTGAGTGTGCTGAATGCTTCAGCTTATGGAGACTGGGAAACAAAGGAGTAAGTCATGAAGCTTCAGCAGCAGTACTTACCAACACATTCATTTCAGTGTTTTGCTAAACACACTTGCCTGTAAAAATACAATATACACAATCTATGCATAGGATTTGTTCTGGAAACCTGATGTACCTAATAGGAAGCAGCAGAAAGCTCTTGGGTGTAATGTTGTAGTAGGGCAGTAGTCATTAATGTTGCCTAAAAAACGGCTACCTATGTGTCTTGTAGAATGGCATTGGTTAAGTCTGTATCCTCATCGACTTTTGGGGCAGAGAAAAAGCTATAGCAAAAGCAAACCAGAAATGCCATCTCCCAAACATCTTCAAGATAAATTGCCTGAAGGCTCCTATTCAGAATGACTGTGACATATTATGTTGTAAGTGAATACAGCTGACAGTTAAATAATGTATATATAAAGCCATAATCAATGCAGTCTTCTTTTGACATCAGTGAAACTTGATCATCTTATGATGCTTTGATTTGCTTCACCTGGTCATACAACACTGGGTATGAGTGAAACTTATCAAACTGCTCCACTGATCCCACTTACACATTTCACAAACAAGCACACACAGAACAAACTGCACTGTTACATGGACAGCAAATCATTCTGATGCGAGATGTTCAGGAAGCAACTCATCCATTGGGTATTTGGCTCAGAACATTTGGTATGAAACTCATCAGATGAGAACAAAGGCTATTTCAAGGTAGTGTAAAAGAGAAATAAAAAATAACCACAAACTGAAAATCATGTTCAGTTAACTAAATTTTAGAGTATTAGCTGCAATGTGTGTGACTCAGTGTGACTGAATCACAGTGTATAGACACACTATTCAATCAAAACCTACTGTGAAACCAATGTACTTCAGTTTACTTGAGTAAACACAGAGATCAACTTTGAATCTTTGTTTTATTTAACAATATCTTAATTTTTGTCTTCAAAACAATTTCCCAAAACAATCATTTAATAGTCTTCATGCCTTAGGGAAATAGTCAAAAAAGATCTAGTATTTAAAGACTTATTTTCCTCAAGAAAAGAAGAAGGCAAAAGACATGTGGGAAATAAAACTTCATTCTTAGAAAATAACTTATTTTATACAATACCCTTTAAACTTCATAGCTTATATAATCACCTGGTAGGCTTTAAACTGATCACGAAGCTGAGAGGAAGAATTCCATGTTATACTACCATGCACCAGGATATTTGCTTTCTCGATCCATTTCAATATGAATTCAAGCATCTCATTGTATTCTTCCAAGTGTGAATCAGCCTGGATATAAAAGAAAAATCCACTTAAGCCTATGATGTAATTCTGTACAGTTCTTAGAGAATACTAAAATTAATTTTATTCAGTTTACTGTTTTTAACTTGGGGATCTTTTTAAGAACTTTTCCTTACTGTTGAATATAATTAGTTCTGTATCAAACAGTATTAAAATAGGTCTGCTTCCAGTAACAAGCATATCTATTTCAGAGGAAAAAAGGCACTGTAAGAATGTTAGCCACAATGGGAGACTGCACTGATGCTCAAACATATTCCTAGAGGTTACATTTTCTGCTTATATTTCAACTTCACACAAGTTCTAGAATACCTTTGTGCTCTGTGTGTGGCTCACTGCAAGCCTCTTTTATGTCATTCTTTATTTTTGTTTGTCTCTTTCCATGTCATCACCCAAACCACCTTATTTTAAAACCTTTGTCCACTCCATGATGTTTCCAAAAAGAGAAATGTTGCACTTATTTCAAAATACAGGACAAAAGCTCTGTTTTCTGATGCATCCAATTTCTACCTAGCAAAGTACTGTTTAGTTCCAATTTTCTTCTTTCTTAGCAGGAATAATTTAATTGATTACCTTGTATTTGTTACATGCCCTGACTAATAGTAGGCAGATGTGCCAAGGGATTCCCCTTCTTGCATAACTACAGGAAAACAAATGAGAAGTTTTTGTGCTCCTTCTGCTTTTGAAAGGAAACAGCAGAAAGCATTTGAGATCATACCTGACTGAGCTTGGTTGCTCTGTACTCAGCCTGCCGTATGGTCTGTTGGTGCAATGCAGTAAGCTTCCCTATCCTGTTAGCCAGCTGCTTAGCCAGTGGTACGTTCTGCTCTGCAAAGTCCTGGACTGATGCATCTAATTCCAATAGCTTTATATTGCAGCTGTCCAACTCTTCACCAAGGATCTAGACAGAAAAACAAGCAAACATTAGTGATCCAGGAAGCGTTAGCTTTCTGGTTGACTATTTCTAGTCAAACTTGAAAATTTTATACCCTGTCCCAAGTCTTCATAGTTTGTTCCATTTTTATTCTGGCTGGAAACCAACGGTTGTCTAACCAGAAAGGATGTTCAGTCATCTCTAAAATGTGTGCCATTACTTTCTTCTCTGACTTCCTGGCTGAAATGGGTAACCATTTTCCCCACCACAGGCAAAAGAGTGAGTCACTTCAGAATGACATTAACTGTTCTGGGCCATCTTTCTGTTTGTTTTTGAAATAAACAGTCGGCACACATTGCCATGACAAAGATTTTATTTATTGGAAAGGGGTTTCATTTTATTCCTGCCTTAAAATATGCCCTCACAAACTCAGAAGGATGTAATTACTCATTAAGGCATTATGAAAACATTTTCACAGCTTGAGGTTGACAGGAGTCTGGATCACGTGACTGTTTCAAGAGAAACAGATTTTTAAATCACTTTTTCTTACCATAGTTACAAAGTTTCTGAAAAGTTTAGAAAGGAAACTAAAATGCTTTCTGCGTTTCTTGTAGATTGACAGCATGCTTATGGGCTACAGCTTCCTAGGGCAGAGGTACTGGGGTTTTTTTACTTGTTTTTTACACCTAAACTGTCAGTGATTCATTGTTTTTGTAAAATAAATAAAGTGTCATCAAACACTACTCCCTTTCCAATTATTTTCAGAAGTTTTAATTGCAGTCATCAGTGATTCAGAACACTGCTATACCTACAGGTGCTTCAAGAAGTTACTTCAAGCTCTTCATGCTAGGGCTGTCCTGGCAGACACACCTTAGAGTGTAAGTTACGATAAATATTCTACGAACTTAGTGATGCAACTTTCTACAAGCAGACACAAAGACAGATGGTGAATTACTCACCTAAATACAAAGACACACATATTCATACACCAAATTTAAAGGGATATATTTCAGTGACACCTCCTGTCAACCAAATGGTACTCTGGAGTATATTTAGAGCAACTGATGAAAATAAACAGGCAATTTTTGACATACCAAACATGCCAAATCTTCTCATATTTGGTATGCTATTCTTACTTTCAAACAGTAACTTGGTTGAGTTTATCTTTGACTAGTTAAAAGAACAACTCAAACAAAAAAAAGCCCCACCCTCACCAACCCCTTCCCTATCTCTCCCCCCCCAAAAATTTTCCTACTCTATATGATAGTCCTAACTTGGGCGTTACACCTTAGAACAGATGAGCTTCTCTGAGTGTGGTACATATGTAAGATTAAGAAAACCTACAAAAAGAACCAAGAGTCCTTTGCGTTACTCTTAACAGCACCACTATACTTCACCTTATTATTGAGCCAAATGATATGAGATGGACTACTAGCTAAGTAAAATTCTGTTTATTGCAAATAAAGATGCACTGTAAAGAATGATCTTTCCGTACAGATTGGGAGAAGGAGCAGTTTGGGACTCTTAAGATTTCACAGATTGCAGTCATACTCATTATTTAGAGGCAACAGCATAACTTTGTCCATCTGACTTGCTTTTCCTCTCAACTACCTCCTCCAAGTTCCATTACTCTCTCAAGTCCCTGCATGGGCTAGTCTGCAAAAGATATAATGTAGAAAATCTCACCAGTCAACCTTTATTTCTATCCATTCTCCTGTTGAACTACATTAAAAAAATGTGTCATTCAATTCTTCAGAAATACAACTTTGGTACCAAGTGAGCATCCCACTTCAGAATAATACATGGTGTAACCAAATACAGGAAGCTGTGTCTTACCTTTTGTTCAAGTTTAGCTTGTCCTATATCATTTGTTTTCTTTTTCAGTTTGGAAAGAATGGCATTTACTTCATTTGCTATCCCCTGGATTTTCTCACCAAACTCTTGATTCAGTGTTTTGATCTGCTGTGTTTCTCTTTCTTTGGTTTGAATCTGTCAACAGTAAGAATTAAATTCAGTAACCAGAGATCCCTCCTCCTGAGAGGAAATTAACTTTCATTTAAATTGCTTTAAATTAAAGGGAGATGGTAATAAAACTGGTCAATATTGTCATAATTTGACCGCACTTAGATATTGTATGCATTTATCTACTATGTTTTACCTGATCCTGTACAGTTACAAGGGCCAGCCCAACTTCTGCTAAATGAAGAGAGAGTTCAGAAGGCAAAATGGTATAAAGCCCCAAGTACTTATTCTGCTGCTGCTCAGCCATTTTTTCAACAGCCTGGCGATGAGTAGTTACTTCACCAAGCAGAGACTAAAAGACAGGAAAACACTATTGTTAACAACAACTGGAAATGTTTGTGTAAACTTGCCAAATGCAGACATTACAGGCAGCTTGCAACAAAGCTAATTGCTTTCAAATTTTTAATTAGCTCATCTTTATCTTGGGATGCCTTGGATTCTCATTTATGACTCTCTGTCCAGCTCTCTGTTCCTGTGTGACCACATGCATATAGAAAATGTAAAGTTTTAAGCACCTCCAGTGAAATTAGTTCATTTTGTTGCCTCCTACCCTGCCCCAAACTGCTGAGATAGAAATGTCCCATTCTGTCCATTCTCATTCTACCGTTCCTCCATAATTTAGGTCACAGGAGAAAAATCACTAAATAAGATACTAGTACCTAAAATTGCATAAGTGAAAATACTTACACATATCTTAATATATTTAAAATAAGGTATGACAGCCCATCAGCTACTTCATGCTTTATGAATTCATTTAGTGGCTTACTCAAAGACTACTGAATATTGTCTAATTTAAACTCATGGTTGTTTTAAACTGACTAACACTCACTAGCAGATTACAACAAAGACAAAGAGGGTATTGTACAAATTGACAAATCTGATATACCTGCAACTCCTGAAGTTGAGTATCCAATTCTACATCAGGACTTAATAAATATTCTTTTGTTTCTTGGATCCAGGACTTCACAGTATTAATCTCTGCTTCAACCTCCTCACGCTCCTTCAGCTCCTGTTTCACCATCTTCACACCCTTTTTCACTTTCTGTTGCATACTTCAGAAACAAAGAAATAAGCATTTGTGAAGAATTAAACAATGTCTAAAAACACTGCTTTGTTAAAAAAAATGGAATAATGAAGACAATGACTGATCTCCCTGAATGCAGAGTAATAAAAAGTGGGTCACTCTTTTGGTGAAGAAATGTTTCCCAATATCCAATCTAAACCTTCCCTGGCACAACATGAACCCATAAATATTCATATAATCACAGGGTGAAAAGTTAAGCTATATTTTGGTTGCATATGCACCAAATTCCCCTGTAAATTTCAAAGGATATGTAATTTTGGCACCTAAGCACTTCCAACAGGGGAAACAAAGTCATAAACTAATCTAAACTTAGGATACAAAAAGATAAAAGGTTACTGCTGAGATGTAACAGAAGTGTTTAAAACCAGTTATAACTTTAATTACTTTATACTATAAACTCTTAACATAAGTTTCCATTATTATGCAAGGCAAAAAGTACATATTCTAAGATGCATACTCCTGCTGATGGAAATAAAAACTAATAGCAAAACCATATTTCAAATTTGAAGACTACTTACAATTAAACATGCTTATTTTAAATATAATAGCTAATACTTATTTTAAGCACAGAAATTTTTAATTTTAAGAAAAATGAAATGTGAACTCCTAGTAATGAATTGTAAGGTACCATTTTTCCAGTGAAGCTTTTAAAATATTGCCTTACTTGTGGCAGCGATCTTGCATTGCTTTGATTTCTTGCATGACAGGTAGTTCCTCCTGAGATGGAGACTTTATTTCCACATCCTGAAGCATGTTGACAGCATGCTGTTTGAGCAAGCCCAAAGATGACAGCTGATGCTCCACATCCAGAAGGAAACTGCTGTGGTAATCCAGGAGATCCAGGAGCTCTGTCTTGGATGCCTTTTCCACTGAGCTTTCTGGTAAACGACCTTGTAGCTGATCTATTGCTATGGTGGCTTTCTGAATCTAAGGAAAGAGATACGGTCTTGGCAATAATGAAGTTAAAAGAAGCTAGTAAAACTGATACCAAAAGATGCTAAATCCAGTGCTGTACATTTAGATACTGTAAACCAAGTGTGGTATAGGGCTTCTGTAGCAGTCTCCAAAGCAGATACAAATCTATCGCTCTAACAAGCTAGATCTAGCTAGCTCGCTCTAGCTCTTCACAGTGGACTAGGACTGGCTAAGGGACTTTTTTGTCAAGTGATGAGTGGCTCCTCATATTTATTAGCATTTATTATCTATATTGCCACAGAACCTAGAGCTGTACCCCAGGGTAGACTCATATTTGGCAGAAGTCATACTTTTAACAAAAACATTATCCCCATTCCCAGAGAACCTGCAGTGTCAGCATAAAATAATGGATGACAGATAAAAATAGCCAGGTAAAGGGTATTAGGGAAAAAAAGAGACAAATGATCGCTGAGCTGTGACAGGCAATAATATCACTGCATAGCTTAGAAACAGCAAGTTCATACTCTTCAGGGGAAAAAAAAAAAAAGAAGAGGCTGACAATCTGGACTGGACAAACAATCTGAGGAAAGGAAACAGGAAAAGATTCTGAGAACCTCTAAAAACAAAAACTTTTGCTATACATATATACATGTAGAAGAGTGCAAATCTTGGAGGCAGTGCTCCTAAACCTAGATCTTCTATAGCTATTTTTTCTATAACCTGAGAAAAATCACTGTTATTCTTGCTATCAGCTTTCTCTACCATATGGTTAATAAGGCAGTACAATGAGTGAAAACCTATGCATAGTTAACAAAGGAGGATTTATCAGACCAGAAGTTACCTTTTCATTAAAGCCCTTCCATTCCTGCACTGCATCTTCCAAAATTTTCTCTTGCTCTTGGGCCACATTCCGAAGCCGCATCCAGCGCTGCCAAACTGTTGTCATGGATCTACTTATAGTTGCCTTACTGGCATCATTGCTAACTTTTTCCAGCTGTGAAGCTTTTTCTTCTAGGGCTGTGATCTTCTCATGGAAAGAATTCACTACAGACACAAGAGTCTGAAAAAGCAAAAAAAAAGCACTGTTTTCCTCTTTTACAACACAACTTTTAACTATTCAGCACACTTGCAGATGAGCCATTTCCATCCACTGCAAACAAAAAGGAGGCACCCTACGCTGAGTGAGGTGGTCATCTTTCATATGCATATATCAGCTACAGCTTTGAAGAACCTTGTTGAAAATGTAACTCTCTGGAAGAAGGAGAAATCTGGTGAACTCATTTTCTTTTCCTTGCTATCCCTTTGAAAGGGATGGGAATGAGTATTCAAAACCCTTCTCATAGCAAAGACTGAACTCTATCAGAGTCTAAAAATGAAAGAAGCAATTTAGGTGTTTAAAAATACATTTATGTCATGTTTATCTTTAATGCCATTCTGGATGTCTAAACGTATCAGGATGTCCTCATGAAGCTGGTAGACATGACATTACTCTTAGAGGAGATTCCTGCCTTCACAGAGACACAGCTGGATACCAGGCAGGATGTCTGAAATGTCATTAACTGCCTATATTAAGGCAACCGATTAGCACTCTAAATGCTGGAGGAGAAAGACTAAACAAGATTTACTATTAAACCTCAACCCTTCCTGTCCTAGTAAAACTACTCCATGTGATCCAAGTAAGTGGACGTTTCTATTCATCTCAGTAAGGTATACAATTTTGGGAGTTAGAAGCCAAAGCCTTTTAGAAACCTCCTGGTTCCTTCCAGTTCTCTACAGTCATAGATACAGACAGACATTAAGCTGAAAAGCAATTAAAAATATCTGAGTCACTCTACAAATAAAATGTGCATTCTGCACAACACAAAACACCTCTTGGTATGCTATGACACAATTAAGCACTACAGGAAAAGATCTAAAAACTCAAATTCAGATTCCCACAGGTAGGGATCTATATAACATACATTTACCTTCCCTGAAGCACAAAAATTTCATATAATTTTCAGTACTTTACCTTATGTGATAACAATTTCTCTTCTGCTTCATGAGAAGCAGCAGCTTTAGCTACTGAGAATTCAGATAATTTTTTCTCAGCCTCATTCATCACTTCAATAACCTTCTGTCTTGCTGTCTGGTACTCCTGCCACTCAGAGGCACACCTTAAACAAATACAGTTAAAGCAAAAAAAATTTAATGCAATATAAAACAATTTGAAAACCAGGACTATTATTGCACCTAGTTTTTGATGCAACTACTTACTTTTGCTGTTACTGAGTATTTTGCAAGAAAAAGACAGATTACTATGAAAGAGCACACACAGAAGAATATGCTCCTGATTTTCAGATGTGCCTTACACAGAGACAGCTTAACATTTAATAGCCCTTACTTGACTATTCCTCAGTGACCTTGCCTAGGTTGTGTTTTAAACCCACTCTTAACTTTTGGAATCCAGAACATTCAGGAATAATAATTAACATAGCTATGGTGGTCGAAAAGCTTCTTCTTTCTGGTTCAAAATATCTGCTTCCATTTCATTTGTTTCTGCGTATTTCGTCTGGTTCTGTCTTGTGCCAGGTGAAACAAGGGACAGTCATTCCCCTACTCTTCTCAGTGCTGTTCCAAGCTATACATAATTTTATCATAATTTCTTCAGGATCACACATCTAGTCAGGCAGTAGCAGAGGAGAAAACAGAACCCAGGAGCTCTGAGTCCCAACATCCATTTATGTCATCAGTAGCACAGGCATTTTACAAAACTCCAACTAATGGTGTCATCTCTTTCTTTCATCACCCACAAGGTGTTCTTATAATGAAAGATGAAAATAAAAGAAAATAAAAAATAAATAAAATAAAACAAACGAATATACCTTTGCAACTGCTCTTGCTGGCTTTTGGCTTCTTGCTTTGTCCCTTTGGCTTTTTCCTCCAGTGCAGCTACATTCTGCATCAGCTGCTCTCTTGCTGTGGCTTGCATAAAGGGCTCTATCTCAGACACAAGGCTCTGTAACTCCTTCAAATGATTACTGAACTGACTTTCTGTGCTGAAAAATTCAATGTGGTGCCTTAGGTTCTCCTCAGAGTTCTCAACAGCAAGACCATTTCTTGCTAAATGTAGAAATTCCTGAGCATCTTCAAGCCAGTCATTTGCTATCTGCATCACTTGGTAGTATCTTTGGCAGAGGCTATATAACTTATTCAAGGTAGCCTGAAATAAAAGGGAAAATTATACAGAGAGTCACAGACACAGAATTCACAGCAGCAATAAAAACATCATCTGCCGAGAGTCTGGATTTTGTCCATGCTTGTTTTATTTTCCTATTACATCTAAAATTCACATCCAAAACCTACATGGAAGTAGGTTTTGAGTGAGTTTGCACTTCAACATGCAGGTATGAAAGCATACTAAGGAAGTTATTTTTCCCCCTCCCCCATCTCAAATCATCCATGGCAACAGGCCACAACCTAAGTCATTAAAAATAAAATCAAACAGGATCATTAAATTCATCTTTTCACGATTACAAACATCAAGCCAAAGAGCCATCTTTTTCAGCTTCATGAATAAGAAACTAATGACACTTCATATGCACTAACCTGTCTCACATGTATAGCTTCTTGAACTTCACCATCTAGTTCTGTCAGCTCAGCAAGAGTGTTTTCTAGGTCAGCAGGTATCAGCTCCTTTGCTTTCATGTATTTCTCTTTCTCTTTATTGCTCAGTGCATTCATTATTCTCAGGCTGGACTGCACTTCTTCCTGATGTATCTGAACCTTTCGGATTTCTTCTTGGATGTTTTGCAGTTTGAAGTCCAAACTTAATGTTCCATTAAGTTCTGTTTTTACCCATCTCAACCAGTCAAGTGAGCGGCAGATTTCTGTCTGGAAGTCTATGCTTTGCACAAGCCTGTTCTCACACTCCATCACGGTGTCATCAATGGCAGCATGCAAAGACTTCAGTTTCTCTTGCCAAGACTGCACTTGGTGATTTGTTGTCTCACATGCAGATGAGCCAATTTGAGGAGAAAAGGCTTCTAGATGTTCAGTTATTCGCTTCAGAAGACTCTCAGAGTCTTGCAAGCTGCCCAGCAGAGAATGGTATATTTTCAATTTTTCTTCTATTGGGAGCGTTTCTTCATTTACCTTTAACTGCTCCTTCTTCACTGCCTCTAGTTGTGCCTCCAACTGCATACACATTTTCTCATGCTTCTGGCACGCCTCTACTGTGTCTTCCAACAGGCTGATCTTCTGTTCTATTTGCCTCTTCAACTTGTGATACAGTGTGACAAGTTTTAACATCTCCTCTGGTTGCCATGGCTGGCCAGTGCTTCGAAAGGCCTCCTTCTTCTGGTTTAGTTCATCCACTGCTGCACCAAGGCTCACCACTTCACTCAAGAGATCTCTGTAGGCCTGCTGGAGCGACACTGCTTCTTTGGCTAAAACAGCAGCTGGAGCTTTGTCCGTGTTAAGAAACTGATCTTGTAGCTCAGCAAGAGCTTTCCTGGTCAACTCAATCAAAGAGGCATACTCTTTTCTGGCGTAAATTGCTTCCTGAATCTTATACATTTTTTCTTTTGCCAGAGCAGTGACAACATTGAATTGCTGAGGGAGAATGTTAAGTTTTTCATCCAGATAAGAATGATCCACTTCATTAAGTGACGGCAGGATTTCTTGGCCGTCTCTTTGCAGTGCAAGTAACAGATTTTCATACTCTGGAGACTGCTCAAGGATCTGCTGATATTTTGCCAACTGACTGTACAGTTCAGTGCTAGAATTCATTACATTGACCTCTGGGAATGTGACAATATCAGCTTGTTTTAGCCAATGGCAAGCCTTATCCAAGTCTTCTTTGAAATATTTCCTGGAAACTATATTCTTCTCCAGTTCTAACAATCTCTGGTTACACTTCTGTAAAACAGTGTCATATACATTCTGTAGTTCTTGCAGTTTACCTAACACTTCACTCTTTTCTTGTTCTGTTGCTTCTTTCATTAAATCCCTACCTTGAGCCCACAACCCCGTGACTTCATTTTGATAGGCCTTCAGGTTAGCCTGGGCATTCTTACAAGTCCTGATCTGTTTGTTCACATCTTCTGGCAACAGACAAATGTGTTCAGGAAATGTTACCTTCTTCTCATGTTGGTGAATTTGATTTGTAGCCTGAAAGACTGCCATGAGAAACTGTGTCTTTTCAGATAGCGCTTTATTCAGGTGCTTTCTCCTCTGGCCAACCAGATCACTGAGACAATCTACGTGGTGCTGTGCATCAGAAAGTGCTTTCTGCAGGTCCTGCCTTTCATTGAGCCCTAGGTTGGTCATCACCCTCTCAGCATCCTTCACAAGCATCTTCAGAACAAGTTGTTTCGCTTCAAGTTCACTGCAAATGGTAAGATGATCCATGAGAAGACTCTGAGCCAAATCTGGAGGAGGGCTCTGTTTAAGAGCTTCTGAGAGATTAGGTTGCTGCTCCTCTGCCCATTCCATTAGTTCCTGAAATTTGGAATGCACCAAGCTGAGCTCTTCTAAAGTTGAAATAGAAATTTGAATTTTCTTTTTGACAAGGTCCTCCAGCTGAGTCCAGCGTTGCTCGAAATGACCAAATTGCTCCTTTACTAATTCTTTGTCATCAAGATCCAGATGTTCTATCATCTTCTGTTTCTGATCTTTCAAATCTTCCAAAGCAAATCTCCTTTCCTGTAGTGTCAGTGCCAATTTTTGCAAAGCTTCAAGGTGCACATTTGTACTTTCAGCATCAGACCTGTTATCAAAGTGGACAAGACAGAAATGAGTTATTAGATTACTATCTCAAGGCAGACTTTTCAAACAGGTCAGAATGATTTATAAGCCCACTATATATTGAAATCAATATGATATAAATATCTACTTTTATGATTCTTTTTTGAAAGTACCAGTCTTGAATATTAATTTAAAAGTTAACATTTTTATTCCTCTCCCTTTCATTTGCATCAGTCTGACCATACAAATTAACACGAATACTAAAGAACGTAGTGGTTATATTGCACACGTGAACAATAACAAGTACTGGGGCTGAAGTGAATCTTGTTCCATGACAGTGGTAACAGCAGTAACGGACTCTCACAATTTTACACAGAGCTGGTATATAAAGCATCTGCAATCATTAAGCAGCAACAACTAAGCTTTAATAGAATATTATAATACATAAAACACAATATTACAAATAAAAACACACATGAAACACAAAATCTCCAAATTCTTGAAATAACTGAAAATATTATACTCTGAGATGGGATCAGTCAGTACTTGCCTTAAAGACAAACACTGAAGATCTGGCTTCTCCGATTCTCTTTATTTTAGTACAAGTAATAATCTTACAATTGATTAGGGAGGCTTACTTTTAATTAAGCAGGGAAAAATGGATTTTTAGTGAATCCACCTTAGAGACACTCTGTAACCAGCTCTTTCAACATCTATGTACTAAATCAGTTTTGTGTGTGCTACTCCTTTTTTTACCTAGCCAGGTTGTCCCACTCTTTTGTGAGCTTTTCCAAGAAAACTTCAACCACATTCATGCGGTCATGGTAATCCCCTGTCCTCTGGAGATCCTCCTCCCTCTGGATGAGCAAACTGTGTGCCTGAAGGCAGAGGTCCAGCCACCGGTTGCTCAGGTCTCCTAATTCCTTGTGTTCAGGTGATTCCTGTCCTTGGGTTAGTTTGTTCACCTTCTCAGTTACAGAGGTAAGAGCTGATTGCTTAGATTGCAACTTCTGACTGAATTCCTGAAAAAGATACAAGTCAAAACCACTACAGTCATTCTAATTCAAAGTTACTAGATAGAATTGAAATAAAACTCTGAAATAAATAAACTGTGTAAGGACTTATTATCAACCCAGACAAATACTGTGCAGATGTAAACTGGTAGAAGTGCCTTCTCTCCTCTCCTAACCTTCCTCCCCATCTTCTTAGGTAAAGGCAGGTTGGTTATAGATGTGAAAGCAAACCAGAACAGCTTCCAAGTGCAAGTGATAAACAGAAATCACCATCAAGTCACACCTTGTTGTCCAGGCTGAAGGACTAGCACAACTTCCACTGTACACTAAAACACACAAAACTGGCTGGGTCTCATGAGAATTCATTTCACCAGTACTGTTTGTAGCTCATTTTTTTCCTTTTCCTTTTTCATTAGAGACTCAAAATTCAAAGCAGAGTACATGAGTCAGTAAGCTCCCACAACTATACTTTGTTTTGTTCCTACTTCTACAATAGTGACCGTTATCACTGTCATTATTGAAACAAACCAATGATTATCCAGGTATGATTGCTACTTTGGTTAATAAACTCCAAAATAAGAGTCCATCTGCATACACATTTCTTACTAAGTAAGCATTTACAGACAATCCAGAAAAAGAAAATACCAATACTGACACTAAAACTAACCAAATATTTTTCAGCACTTACAAACTAAGGTAAATGTAACATTTTCACAATTTCTAGTTAAATAACTGTAACTAAATGAACATGCCTGGTTCTAGCACCTTGCTGGCATGATGGGTTTTCACATAGGGCAGGTAGAGGTTCTGAAGAAGGGATGCTATTGCAACTCTGCCTCATTCCTCTTTGTGACTGATTCAAATGGAATGAGGCATCTTTCTCTACCAAGGCAAGTTCAAGTTAAAAATACACATTGTCTCTCATCTGACAGTACAGCAGATGCCTGCCTTTCATAATAATCCAAAGTTTCTGACTGAAATAGTTAAGAAATACAGACTCCTGCTTGTTCCTAGACTCTAATGATAGCTAGTGTAACAGCTTTCATTTCACATTGTACTAAGGTATCTTCAAGGGCTATGACTTTGTCCAAACACTTGCATGGAACAGACATGAAGAGAAAGTCCTGATTACTTTCCATCTAACTCCTTGCATATCAGAAAAAGAACAAGTGAAGTCTAGACTACAAATGCAAAACCCAAGCATTTCATGATCTAGTAAAGACTTTTTTTCTGTTTCTTCTTGTTACTTTACTGATGTTTGTCATGTGTGCAGAACAGACATAAAAATTCTCTCTTCACTATAATGAATAAGAAAGAAGATCTGAAGGCATTTGTCTCATTATTTAGGATAAATTAAATTTGGTACTATCCTACCTAATTTCCAGTAGTTTTCAGAGTCTGGCAACACTGAATGGTTTCCTAGACTAATTTTGAAATAGATCCAAATAATTTCGAAGTATTGAAATCAAAGAATTTAGCAAACACATGTTGCAGATCTTATTTTCAGGTCCACTGTGATCAACAATTAGTCTATTAAAAGCAAGGGCAAATCAAAGCAGTAGGCTGAAAATTGTATACTGTAAAAAAAAAAACCATTCCCAGAAAAATATTCAAATACAGTGTTTTCTTTCTGTCTCAACCTTTAGCATCGATAAGGAAATATTCTTTCTTCAGTCTTCTCTGCTCTTGCTTAGAACATACTAACAGTTGTATGCAATATGTGCATATAACATGAATTATAGTAATAATGGCCACAGGATGAAATTCTTCTTTACCTTCTGTTCTTAACTCAAAGTCTCCTTACCTTAACCTGGAGTACCATATTCTGGGCAATGTTTAGCTCCAGCTCTGCTCGTCTTCTTTTCAAATTCTGTAGCTGTTGATCTGCATCCTGGAAATATATCCAAAGCTCAGCTTTCAGTTGTTTGATCTCTTCCCAACCTTCAGCCAAATACTGTGAGTGCATTATCTGCTGCTCAATCTAGAGGAAAAGAAATGGAGTTGGAATGCTTTAATGCATCTATTTTTGGAGAACGGAGGATGAATACTATTCTTTCTTTGAGTACAATACTGTACTAAAATTTCTGCACTGGATTCTGAAGGGGCTAATATTATCCATGAAAAGTGTCTTAACCTTCATAAGTCACAAAAATCAGATCTATCAAAGCAAACCAGTGGAAAAAAAAAAAGTAAAAAAAAAAAGTAATTTACTCTTGAGAGCTGCCAAGTGTATTTATGAGTGTGTCTATTTAAAAATGTTCTGTCTTCTATTAAAGCTTATATTAACTGTATAATTTAGTCTGTTGCATGCCAAAAGTACTGCTGGACTCTACCCTACCTGCCTTCACAAAGACCAAATAAAAGCTTAAACTAAACGCTTTCCTTTATGGGTTTAATTTGTGCCAGGGCAGGTTTAGATTAGATATTAGGAAAAATTTCTTCACCACAAGAGTGATGCAGCATTGGAACAGGCTGCCCAGGGAAGTGGTGGAGTCACCGTCCCTGGAGGTTTTCAAAAAAATGGGTAGATGTGGCACTTAAGGAGGTGGTTTGGGGATTTGGACTGTCTTTTTTGTTTTTATGGATTACTTGGATTTGTACAATTTGCTTCTCTGTTAAAATACATATTAGATTTTTGGTCCCAGTAGAAGTAGTTTCAAAAGTTTGGTGTCGTGTGCATGTGAAAATAATTTTATCATGTTCACAACAACAGGAATGCTTATGGGTTTTTTACTAATAACTTATGTTTAATTTTATTCTAAAATCAAGCATTTACCTACTTTAAAACTTAAAATTGAGGTACACATGTATAAATTCATATGCTGAAATAGATGCAGTCTGATTTATGAATTGAACCATCATAATTTTTTATGATTATTATATCAGTATACTATAATAAGAATATCAAACTACTGGTGAATAAATAACAACAGCAAAATATGTCTAAGATTTAACTAAACACAGAGAAAAATAAATTGAATTGTGTTTTACGAAAATAAAGAATTTGGGTCCAGTTTTCTCCCACAGAACATTTGTGTGGCTTCAGACCAACATCTGGTAAGATTGCCTAAGTGCCTTTAGCAACCTTTGTTGTGTCTTTATAAATCACTACCAGGATGGCACTGTGTGGATTTAATAAAAAAAAAAAAAATTAAAAAAGGCAGAACCCCCCCCCCCCATTTCTAAAATACTCAAGATCTTAAGATGAGAGCAAGAAGATATTTCTTTATACCATTACCCAAAATGACCTTTGTAAAGAGGTCAGATCAAGGCAGTTAAAGCTGTAAATAGGATTAAAAGCAGGTTGATGTGGTTATCTTGTACCATTTGTTTTGTCTGTTGAATAGCTGTTGCTGTACTCTTCACTGTGGCATCTGACAGATCACACATGGAGCACAGAAGATCCAAATATGTGTTGGCCTGCTCCTGCAGAGCCCGGAAACGTTTCACCTGAGGAAAGATAATCCTCAAATAAACTCTGAGACTGTGGAAATAATCTCTCATTTTATTACAGTAATGCATTTTAGTTTTTTAAATTTAGCTCATTATTTCCAAAAGATGAAATGTAGACACATGCTGTTGTGTTAAGTAAGGCTGCTCTGTTACAGTTATGGAGAAGAGTAACTCAAAAACTTGACATGTGCATTACCTAGCTCACCTCTCGTTAGGAGGAATTTTCTCATCCCAAAATAAAATGATGGTATTACTGTTGACAAGTAAAGCAATAAGAAACCTCCTAGAGTCCCAAGGAGAAGAGGTGACCACATTATTCAGAGGGCCAGTGACAGGTCCCTGGGGGCAAAAAGTCGAACACAGCAGCAGGGTGCCCTTGTGGCAACCCCAAGTTACTGTTTTAGCAAGAATGCAGACAGCAAGCTGTGGGAAGTGGTCACTCTCCTGTACTCACACTTGTCAGGCCATTCCTGGTATATTTGGCCCAGTTTCCCTCTTCCCCCATAGACAAGATATTGTCAAACTCATGCAAGTCCAGCAAAGGGCAGAGGCTGTAGAACATGGCATTTCGGCACATCTGAAGGAACTGGGTTTTTTCAGCCTGGAGAGAACAGGCTAATTGCAGTCTGCCATTACTTAAAATGGTAGGGATCAGATGGAGGCAGGACTGAGAAGACAGAGCCAGACTCTTTTCTGAGGTGAGCAGAACAAGGACTAGAGAGAAAAGTGACAAGTTGCAACAAGGAAATTCTTCCTACATATGAAGGAAACCATTTTTCACACTGCGAATGGTTAAGCACTGGACCAAGTCCCTAATCCTCAGGGATGGTCAGGGCCTTCTCTACACCAAAGGGCTCCACAATCTCCACCCTTATCCCCTTGGATATTGGCTGCCTCTCCTCAGGGCAAGACCTGACTTGGTCCAGCTGGGACCTGGCCAATGGAAAAGCATTTAGAAGTCTTCCCCCTTGCTCAAGAGTGCATGTAAGCTCAGGCCCTCACCCATGCTACACTACAAGTGCACATGA
This sequence comes from Galbula dea, assembly GCA_013399015.1. Lineage (NCBI taxonomy): Eukaryota > Metazoa > Chordata > Aves > Piciformes > Galbulidae > Galbula > Galbula dea. The sequence continues at coordinate 539,587 of VWZX01000351.1, read as the reverse complement.
CTACATTATCCTCCTAGCCTTGCCTTGCTGCTCTGACCTCATGCTTCTGCCTGGGACCGATCTCATCCCTACAGACTTGCTTGGTGATCACCAGATGGTTGCTGACACCAGGGAGACTCTGATTTCCTTACCTGTGTGCTGTAGCTCTGTACATCATTGGGATGGTGCTGTCCTGTTGTACCCACCATGACCCTCAACCATCCCCAGCTCCACCATCACCCCCTGCTGTCCTTACCTAGCTACCATCTGTAGTATTTCAAGGCCCCCGTTAAGGCACATGGTGGTCCTGAATCCCAGCATTTTTAGTACCGAAACAGTTTCATTTGAAAACAAGGCACAAGTCCAATGTAAAATGCATCAAGAAGCAAAGAAACCATTCTTAATAGCTAATGTGGGCTAGAGGCAGTTCTATACTCTTACATAGAAAAATTGCTTTGATTGCCTGATAACAGACTCCATGTCCATGGTACTATGAAACCAGGTCTCATATGGGAACATTAGTAGACAGATGGGCAACTGGACAAGCAGAAAAACACAACCTCTCTGCTGAACATCTGTGGAGTATCTGAGCAGGTTTATCTAATTAGCCAACATTTTTCAGGTAACTTATTTCTAAGCAATAAGCAGAGCTAGAAAAAGCCATGCATGATTTTTTCCCCTGCTCTATTTTTTCACTTAAGGTATTCCTTTTGGAGCTGTCAATACTATACAGTCCTCTGAGAAGATCAGAGACAGTATCTGAACAAAGTTCTTACCTGAAGTCACTTTATTAAAGATAACTGAGCATTTTCAAGCTGAACTTTTACCTGTTTAACTGCATCTGCCAGGCTAAAAGGTGGCCAGGTAGTTGGCTTTAGCTCTGACTGCACTGTAGACAGCCAAGTCTGGCACTGTTGCAGGGTATCCTGATGATTAACATGCTTCTGGAGTTCATGTTCCAAACTCTGGTACACCTAAAATACATTTTGCAAGGTCATTGCATTTTCACACACTGCTATTGGCTCTCTTCTCCAACCTTGAAAACTGCAGACGGAACAGTATTACTAAGACTGTGGTTTTTTGCCATTGTAGACAAACATACCAAGGGTTGAAAGCTACTTAAGCTTTCACTGCATCTTGCTAATTTGTGGACAGTATCTAAGGCATGGCTTCTGGAAAGAAAATAATTAGGCAAATGAAGAGCACTGTCTTGTAATTTCTGTACTCTTGTTCAACATTTTACCACTGATCTAGTATGAGGTTTTATGTGCCTCTACAAATCCTACTAAGAAGTCTACTTTTGGGGGTTTTGTTTGATTTTGTTGGGATTTTTTGTTGGTGTTTTTTAGACTACATTAGCTGGATCTCCTAATTGGATTAACAGAATGACCTAACCCTTCTTAACTGTATATTCTGGTTTTACTAAGAGAGGCAGTATTTCCTAGCACATAACTAAGGCCCATTACACATGTATGCAAACTACTAATACTAGGGGTACAATTTGCTCCCTAGTTTTTGAAGTATAAATAGTTGTAATTTCTTGTCTGCAGCTGCGCAGAAACTAGTGTAACATGAAGGTAGTGAGGGTGTGGAAAGATTAAGGTAGGAAATAACAGACAGCTAGTTTTGCTGTTGTGGTGGGTTTTAACAGCTGTCTGCAAGGCAACTTTTAGATCACAAGGAATTCAGCTGTAGCATAGTAATGATGAGGTGCTACATGAGTAACCTGTAGGCTCAATTTAAGTGGAAATAGTATAGACTTTTACACTAGTTAAAAACCAAGTACTTCTAGAAATAATAATGCATGTCATTCTTAAACGGCATAAAAACTTTTCTGAACCGAGACTTACTCTTTGGGCTGTGCTACATATGGCAGAGTAGCTGTCCTTTGTCCCTTGAAGATGGCTTTGTATGTTTTGCTTAAACTTCGCTTGAAGATGTTCTGCACATTGACTGATCAAGTAATCACCTTTACCCTTCAGGTTGTTCAAGCGATCTTCAAATCCTGCAATTTCTTCCATGAGAGCCTAAGAAATAGTTAGAATATTTTTGAAGAAATATTTTCAACTTAAAACATGTTTTGCATTACAACTTTTTAAATGATTTTTTTGGCCTTTTTTTTTCTTCCTTAAGATTTGAAAAAAGTTTTCAGGCAACATGTGTTGCTAGAGCCAAGCTATTAGGGTGTAGATTCACTGTAAAATCATTGTCCAAGCTCTGTACAACGGCAGTAGCACTGTCAAAATGTGTCAATAATATATGCTCATGCCCTGAGGCTACGCTTAATCTTCCTTGGTTGCATGTTCTCTAGGGCTCCATCAACCTCTCTTGTGTCTAATAATGAGGACTAAATCTGATGCAGAAGCATATCTTACTCCATAAGCTCTTCCACACAGACAGTTCCTTCTGTTGTCTTTGGTGGAGCAAACTTTTTTATCTAAGAAGGTCACTAATTATAACAAGTTAGAAGATTACAGTATTCACCCTTGGTATCTCAGTTTCAGGGAGGGGTGAGAAGGGTTGTATTTTGCTTTCTTTTAACTTCTAGAAACATTGATTATCAATGTAGTGAATGACTATCATTAATTTTTTATTCTTAGAAGTACCATAGCAAAAAAAAAATGCTTTAGGAGTAAAAGAACTCTAATATACTTCTTGCAGTCTATTTCCTGGGACTTTTCAACAAAAATTTGGCACAGAATTCAGATCAGTGTACAACAAGGCTCTTCTGCAAATGCAGTCTCATCTGAGAAACAGTGCTAACAACAGTGTAGATTTGTTAACTGCATTAATGACACTGATGCTTACTTAAACAGCAGTAAGAGGAATAAAGCATGTGAATGGCAAATAACTAGAGCTCTAGAGTGGAGTTAGAGAAGCAAAAGAGAAAAAATCTGTTTTACAAGACAAAAAATATTTACCCCAAAGCAAACACACCTTGTGGTTAGCTAGTTGCTGAGTTATTATTTCAAGACTATTATTCTCCATGAGGTCAGGGCTGACGAGCCTGCTGGACATATGTAGTAACCATTTCTCCCCCTCTTGTAAATCACTGTTGTAATCTTCATGTTCTTTTACTCTCACCTCAAAGGTTTCAACATATGCCTGCAGGTCCATAATAACCAATATTAAATATAGAGGTAATTACAAGAAAAAAAACCACAGAAAACAAAACCCAAGAAAGACCTCACCAAAATAACACAAACAAAAAACTAAAAGAAACCAAAACCCACCAAGAGCTTGAAAGTTTAGTAAGAGAGTTATCTTCTGAATTTATATTTCTCTGAGGGACTCACACATGAATAGACTGTTACGGAAGACACCAAAAGGATTACTTGTGTGAATAAACTATGTGGTACTGAGCAGTGTTTTCATTCCATATGAAGTACCATACTTTGAAGACTGAGGAAAACACCGAGGATCTCCTTACTTTAAGAAAAGGAACACTGTCAACTTGACATTAATTTTCCTTAGAAACAGTTATTACACTCTGAGAGACTGCACACGACCTACCAAATGCTGTAGTTGGGTCCCTGCTGATTACAGCTTTTACATGTACATATTGCCTGTAACTGCGGTAGGCAAATTAAGAATGTTCACATTGAGTTAAAATTTATTTATTCTAAGAAAGATTTTTCATAAGCTTATTTACATTTAAGTCATCAGTGTTACATCTAATGCAATAGATACCAGTTCCAGATACAGAAATGACTGTATATTAAACATAACTGTGAAAACAATAAAATCCTCTGCTATTGGTGGATGGGTTGGCAATTAAAGGTACTTAGGTCAAACGCACTAACATGGTTTGCAGAGCTTATCCTTGTTAAGGACTATAAGCTATTAAAAGCTTAGGAATAATTGTACTTTTGGATGTATTTAGAAGTACTAAATATTTCAAAGTACTACATCCACATTGATTAACAACCAATGTTAATTAATAGTGCCCTTGTTAAATTAAATTGTGGCCATCTTGCCGTTCATTTTCTGCAGTGATTTCCTTTCAACAACTAAACTAGACTAAATGGGGTTTGTGCAAGATTCAGCAGAAACAAGACACAAAATTGTGTAATTTAAGCTCATCTGTCCCCTCAAGAAATAATGTATCTAGAAATTTATCCAAAACAATTAAAAATAGTAACAGTAGTACAAACTAATCACCGATACATTTCTCCTTAGTGCTACAAAGACATCACCTGCCACACTCAAAATTCATTTCAGCTACTCTTGTTAAATTTACTTAGGTAGAAGTTCTTCCCATACTCAGAAATTCCCCATCCTGTCCAAAACAAGAAATAAGTAAATCTAACTGGCTCTGTGCACAACGTGTAAGAAGACAGCATGAAATAAACAGTCAGCTTCATTAACAGGGAAAAAATACAGCAAATGGAAAGAACAGGAGTTTTCTTTCTGACTTTTTACCTTCGTTGCACTGCAGAGTTCCTGGTAACTGCTTTGAAGGTCCTGAATGTTGTTCTTCAGAGTCATATCATTTACCAGATCAAAAAGTGCTTCTCCCTTTTCAATCACTGATTTTATTGAAGGCTCATGGGATAGAACAGTCTGTTGTATGGACTACAATGCAAGCAAGAATTAAAATAGATCTTTGAACACTAAAGATCTGTTTCACTAACTTCCCTCTGATTTGAAGCACAGCCTTCTATCATGGTGTATATCATCCTTTCCAGATGAGAAGAGCTTGGCTACTAGAACAAGACTATGTTTCTCAAGCCTTGCCTTGAGACAACAATTTTGCAGGCATCTAAAATCAATTGCTCCTTTTGTGAGTGGCTAGTAACGTGGCTGATACCCCAGAGCTGGTGAAGGAAAGAGTTAACATGTGCGAAGGGGCAGGTGCTAGGGATGAAACTTGCTCAGAAGAACAAAGTGCACCAAGAGGTGGCAAAGTATCACCGAAGCCCAGCATCTATCAAATAACACAGAGATATCAACTCCTCAAATGTGCAGAAAGCACACAGCTATGACATATAACTGTGTAGTGAAGCCAGTGAGGGGTAGGGGACAGTTTCAGGGAGAAAGCCTTGACACTGTGCAGGTACTACTCAGCAATAGCCAAAACATCGGTTTGTTAGTAGCACAGTTTCAGCCACAAATATAAAGCACAGCACTATATGGGCTGCTATGAGAAGAGCTAGCTCCATCCCAGCCAGATTCAGCATGTATCTGAAACACCTGCAATCCTGGTGTATTTTACTGAAATATCATTAAGACAATCCATGGGGCTTGTTGACAACTTTTTCTACTCATTTTTACGACAGGAAAAAAACCCCAAACCCACCTCATTAAAATCCTGACTGGAAACAGAGGATGCCATAGCACCTCACTGTCTTAGATGTCAATTGAGCTGAGAATCCAGATTTAATCAAACAGCTGATTAAGACAATGTAAACAGAGGCAATGTTTGCACTGAATAACAATGAACTGATTTCTGTCCTTGCTTGAACAGCAGTTAACTGTTGATATAAGTGGAATTACTTTTATGTGTACTCATAGAAGAACTTTGCTCCATAGCAGGAAATGCTGAGCTGTGGAAATCTTATTATGACATTCGTATTTCACATCCAGGTGCTCACTCTGGTTCGTAGGTGCAGATATCATGCATATTTTCATTTTTATACCAATCTGGATATCCAGATCAGAGACATCTCATACATTTAATGAGGAAACTTGAACAGACACCTGGATCATAGGAGTTATTGCAACACACTAGGCCAAACTGATTTGATAGTACAATGATATAACCCCTCTTTACCTTGTATTTGGACAACTGGGCCTTTTTCTCATAGAGTTCACTCTTTGGCTCCGCTGGAGCATGTAACGTGGCTTGGTACTCCATGACCCACTGAGTCTGTGCCTTGTACCTGTCTGAGAACTCCTTTGCCAGTTGAAGGCACTTCTCTGAAGTCACATGCTCTTTCCTGATGGAGCCAGCCAGCTCTTCAAGCTGTTCCACACGATCTCCAATTTCTTTTCTTAATTGGTCAACTTCATTTTCTTCCATGTACTTTATAGCTCGCTCCCCCTTCTCACGGGCAGACTTCAGTAAACTGTGCCCTATGTCCATATCACTCAACAGCAACTGTGAAGCAGTAAGTGTTGGTTAACAGAAGCTGTATGGAAACCTTGCCTTTTTTACTTTTTTGTATTATTCATTGTAGCTCTATTATCATTGAGAGGCTAATGGTTTTTTGTTATTGGGATTTTTTTTGGGGGGGGTGGGATGGAAGAGGTTGTATTGTTAAAATACAACCTCTTTTTGGTGAACAGAAAAAAAAACTACATTCAGGAAATCTGTACCTCCAGTTTCTGTACTTTTTTCTCCATTGCTGTTTTATCAACCACGTCGAACTTGGTGATCACATTCCTGAAGTTCTTCATAGTAGCTCCATACCAATTCATGTAAGCACTAAAAGCCAATTCTGACTCCTCCATACATCGTATTTCTTCTTCCAGAAACTTTATTTGCTCCTTAAAACAAATATGGAGGGTAGGGTGAGGAAACAAGAACAACTCAGATGTTTATCATTGTTGTTGGCTAAAGATAGCAATAAATTGCTATTTATTACTGAAATGTGATATACTAAGATTAAACATGTACATTTTGAGTTCTTTCATCTTTAGTGGATAATTCTTACTGTGGTCTTGTCAGGGTGTAGATATAGCACTCACTAACGTTATAACTGAGTTAATACTAAAAACTGAAAAGGTACTTCTATTTTGAAATTTGAATTGTGACGTGATTATGGTACTATGATACATTTAATACTTAAATACTTAATACTGATGCCTTACCAATTCAAATTTTTCCTTTACCTATGTGTTTCAGAGATAATCTGAAAGCATTTCCCTAGAGTTTGTTTAGCATTCAAAACATACTCAATTCTGAATGTCTTTTGCAACTGCAAAAATAAGACAGTATCAACATCTGATTAACACCGAATATTTCTGAAAGGGCATCATCCCAATATGGTTCTGTAATCAATTCTGCATATGTGTGTGTATATATATGTGAATCTATATGTGAGTATTTATATTATTGAGTCTACAGTAATGAATAAACTCTGATAAAGTCTAGTTCAGAAAGACTGGCTAAATTTGCTTCTTAACTGACGATTTATTATGTTACAATAAATTGATTTTTATTACTTACCAAGACACGAAGAAGAAGAGTTTGGTAGCGAGATGTAAGCTGTGTAGCCTGGCTTCCCATTCTACTTGCAGTGAGACTTTCCTCTAGTATTTGCTGAGCCAATACGCCAACTTCCTCCACATCTTCTTTGTAGATTGTAATTTCTTCATGCCACTTCTATGACAAAGACATTATCCAGCTTAAATGACTGATTTAAACATCTTAAATACAACAGGAATTTATTTGTAACTAAGTCAGGAACTCATTGAAAAGGAAAACAAATATATAGTTGTAAACATGGATTTACAATAGGAAAATAAAACAGAATCTGATGAAGGTTTATGTAACAAACACAATGGAAGTTTCATCATACCATATAGATGACATTTCCCCTCTCTCCTCCCCCAAATAACAGCAGAAATGCAACCTGAACTTTCCACAGAATTTGCCCAAAGTTTTGAAGGTGTCTGTAAATTGTAACCTTGAATCCCTTCAAATCTGCTTCCTCTGTTTATTGAGAACAATGTCTTCTCCTTGCAGCACTAAAGGAGGTTTCTTATTACATTAACACAGCAGACTCCACAACATACTAGGTCACATTTTACTCGTTACAGCATTAACCCTTTCATATTTCATGACTAATCTTTGTCCTCAATTACACCTTCACATACCACAGAGCACACTGGCATTGGTATACCTATACCTCTACCAGTAAAATCAGAGGAACTTGAACTCGGAAGGCAGGAAGTTCTCTTGGATCCATCATTCTAGGTACCAACTCAGAACCCATTGTAATGGTTCCTGCCACTTTCACAGTTCAGCCAGGAGCTGATGTGGAAACATCACATGGTATTTTGTTTAAGGGATGCCTTTATTGTATTCTTTACCTTCATTTTTTGAAGCTGCATTTCCTTTGTTGCTCTACCAGACTGTCTCCCAGTCCTGATAGCAACTTTCTCCTCCAGGTCTGTTAGCCAGTCATTAACCTTCTGAAATTTTTTCTCCATTAACCTCAGTCTGCTAACAGTGGCATTTAATTGGCTTCTTGCTTCAGAAAGCCTGTGCTGATAAACTTCCCAATCCTGACGTAAGGATTCCAGGACTCTGTCTTCTACCTGGGGAATGCCCCACGGAATCACCTCCTCTCTGGCATGGACAGCAGCATTCAGTAATGCCTGCCCTTCTGCACAGTGGACCTGCAGTTCCTGTAAAGACAGAGTTATAGATACATACCTTACATAAACAGCTTTCATGCACACATGGCAAACAAAGCATTAGTTCTACTTAAGACAAAGGCAGTTACCTCATATCTAGATACTCTTTTTATCTATCTGTGGTTGAACACCTGGATTGGAGAAAATTATCAACAAAATATCCATTACAGTCTTTCCTCTCCTGCTAAGTTCAGCTACCTGAACCTGCAAAGGATGGATGTAATCCATTCAGCAGTCTTCAATTCAAAACCTGGCAAGCAGGCTATGAGATGATTATAAAACTGAATCTCTTCAAAAATAAGGTGAGGTTTCTATCTTTTAAAATGAACAAATCTATTTATTTTTACATATGTTTGAGACATCATTCCAAAATAATTCTTGATACGTTCTTCCGGACATGTGGCATTTTCAAGCTTATTAGAACTTGATTAGAAAAGATGAAGGCATGATATAACCAGGAGATTACCTTCACAAAATACAGTTGTGCCATTAGTTTATATTTGAGATATATATGCAGATTTTCAAAATGGATTCACATTTTGCAAAGCAAACTATAATAACAAGACATATGCAGAGTATGATCCCTCATCACACAAAGACCTTCTCACTATCGTGAATATTTCATAACTCAAGTACAGACCTTTTGCTAATTCAGCAACAGGTATTTTAAATCAGCTTAAGATCATAATTGAGATATTACAGAAGTATTATAGGTTCACCCTTCACTGTTACTTAAGTGATTCAGTAATATTCTTCCCAGCTCACCATGGGAGCTGGTCTAAATGACAGGAACAGCCTGAAAGTAGATGCATCTGCTCTGTAAACAATAAAACATGAAACTCAAAAGAAAAGAACACTTTTGCTATTTTATGAAATGTAGGAAAAACAAGAGGTAGGCCAACATGTAAAACAATTTTGGTATTTGTAAGAAAGCTTTAGAACGCCTGGAGATTTCATTCAAGGCCTGACACTTTTTTTCTGGAGGCAAGTTATGAAGTTTCTACTGACTTCACTGGAATCACTCTTGAGCAGCAGAGTACTTATACATAATGTGATTCCAAGCTGCTCTCAAGACAAAAAAAAAGATGTAATTCTTGTCTGGTAATTAATATTATTCTGTTATTTTACAAGTAGGGGTTTGGTTTTGGGTTTTTTTACTGAAGGTGTCACACTTTATGTACCTGTAAGTCTCGGAGCGTTGCCTCCTGCTTCTGGGCATCTCCATCAAGATGTGATAAACAGTCAAGTTTTTCCTGTTCCTTCTCCAGCCATACTTCAAAGGCCTTCAGATTTCTTTGGTACTCTTGATGTAAGTTAAGCAGTCCTTCAACTTTTGTTACTGCCTCCTGCTTGTTAAAACATTTACATATATGTATGTATAATATATCTTAGTGTACCACCAAACCAAGAAAACATAAAACCCAGACTTACATCAAGGGGAAAAGGTTTTATCTGATCCTGAGATTAGAATTCAGGAGTATTTGGATTCTGAGGATGGTTTAATCAATTACAGTGAAAGAGGGAACAATTGTGGGGATACAGACACTTATCCTAGAAGATACTTTTGCATAAGTTTGTGACTTCTGGGATTTCAAGGTTTGATATGGGATCATTTTAAAATAATACCTTAGTGTCTAATTACAAAAGACCTTCTTAATTTTTATATCAATTTAAATTAACTTTACTGAAGTGATTAATAAGAGTATGAGCTTAGAAACTGCATATTTTTTTCTTTACATGAATTTTTTGCCAATGGAATAAAAATCTTCTATTAAGAGTATCTGATACCTTTAGGTTTAAAGACTACCCAAGCCCTTTGAGGGCAGATCCTACAGAGCACAGGGAGAAACAGACTGCAAGTCTTCTGTGTATGTGGGTAAGTTACAATAATTTCACAACCCAGCACTAAAATACTACCATATCTGGTGTACAGAAGGAAAGATGTCATACAGTAGCATAAGATTAGTCCTTCTAAGTGCAAGAAAAGTATACTACATGTAATTCATGTCCTCTAACAAATGACAGGAATGGTGAATCAAGTTCAGATGAAGGAAAGATGGTCTGCATCCCAGGGCAGCAGGCTACGTAAGAAAAAGTTTCATAAACAGTAGCCATGAACCTACTGTCTGTTCTGCCTATTTTTAACAGGTCTGGTTAGAGGGAAGAAGGAAGAAAAGAGAGAAAAGAGGAGTGTCACCAATATTTTACAAGACCTGTCAATGCCCAGTAGTGGAAAGAACTTGTTCTCTTGCGTTTTGACAGTGGCTGTAGGGAATTGTAAAGGTCTTGCTCTGCTCAGGCTTGGACAACAAGCCCTTGGGGAAGCTTTTCAGCTTTCCCACCTGGCCAAAGGATTATTAAAGGCTTTGACCATTCCTTACTTTTCAGCTATTTTCTTTGAACTATGACTTTCTAAGAGCTGAATGTGCTTTTGACATTTAACATTGTCATCATCATCACAGTTGGAAGTGGGGAAGATCAAAGTCCTCAGGTGTATTAGGTGGGAAGAGAAAGAATAGATGCTTCTTGCTGTACAAGGAAAGAGGTACAGAGCTCTTGTCTCTGTGAGCTACCATCCATTTCTCACTGTTCCCATGCTGTTGCTCAAGCTGAGCAAATACAGTCAGTATAGCTTTATGCAAGAAAAAATGGTAAAGGTTAGAGGATTCTCAGAATACTAGGTATTCACTAGCACTTCCCAGGACTTACTCATCTCTCTGGCAAACCTGAGTCAGTTTATTCACAGAAGGTCCAAAGAAAGGCAGTGCATTGCATTCTTTGTAGTTGTGGAAGACAGCTCCACAAAATAGTGAATCACTTATGTATTGGAATAATTTTGGCCCTTTCCACAGGACAAAGACATCAAAATTTGATTTTACTACACTGCTGTCATGAAGAAAAGCAGGCTCTATTCACCACAGAAGAATCTAGGTTAACTGGAGATAATCACCAGGTCTTTATTATTTCTTCTTCAGCTTATACCTTACATTAAAACCCATCTTGCTCTTTATATGTCTATGCCCTAATCTTTAGCACATCTATGACGTTAATACTTATCAATAAATGTAGTATTTACCAAGCAGGCCTTTTTTACATTTGAATCAGTTTACTTGCTAATAAGGTTTGTCTTATAAATAATAAGTTTCTGTAGTTGTCAACCATTTGTCAATTAACTGATTGATGACTGGTTGCATTTACTGCAAAACATACATTTATGCAAATCACAGATTCAGAGATGCTTCTAATTTTTCAGTCACAATGTTTAAAATTATATCTGCACTGATGTCAGAGAGTTTTGACATGGAACTCAGGCTATTCACCTGAGGATTTTTTTTAGATTCAGATTTTTAGAACTTTTCTGAAAAGATCTGAAGCTCAGTGGTACAGGAAGACAGAGTGATAAATCACCCTAGTAACTTTCTGTGACATTAAGTTACAGCTGTCCTCAACTTCTACTCCTCACTTAAGTGTAAAATAAACAATCGAAGAAGTGACTTTCTCTTTTTTCTTGATGCAAACAAAACAAGAGGTAGTGCTATCAAGAAAAGCTGTACCCTTGTTCTGTCTTTGAGGAACTTGTACCGCTCCTGAAGGTCCTGGAGTTCAAGCTTCGTGACATAATGCTCAGCCATCCCACTTCCTTTCACTTCAATCGTCTCTAACAGGCTGCCATGACTCAACACCTCTTCACTGAGTAACTGCAAAAAGAAAGAGAATACATTTATGAATGGGAAGCATTAAAAAAAGATCACAGATTAATTTTGCAGTTATTCAGCTTGTTTTGGTGTTTATAAGTTGATATGGGATTGCTGGTTTGTTGTGAAGCAAACACACCTTTGCTTTGCTGAGGGCAGCTGTTTTTTCCCTCATTTCACCGTACTGCCTTTCAGAAGCATTCATACTTGTTTCTACTTTATCCATCCAGCTGGTAAACTGACGAACATCATCCTGGTAACTTGTCCATTTGGAGAGAGCTCCTTCCAGTTGACTGTAATTTAAAAATACATACTCATTGTGACAGTGGAGGTTCTCATGCTTTTTAAGCACTGAGGTATAGTCACATATAGTTATTCTAGACTACAGTTATAAGGAAGATACATCACTAGCTAAGCAGTCAAATGCAGAGCTGTTAAAACCCTAGAAGTTTTAACCAGGAGTACCATTTGGCTGAGAAAGAGATTTTAAGTTCTCCAAACTTGGACTATTAAGGAGGTCTGTAAGTTATGTAGCCAGCCTTGTGTTCTAGCTGTAGTAAATAAAATGCAATTGAAAGCATAATATCCAGAATCAGGAATATTCTGTCCCTCTTGCTTACATTCAAAAGTTGTCACATTCTAATGTTTAATTACTTTCCTTGTTTTAAATTTAAATATTTGCAATTAGAGATGCTCCATTGAAGAAGACTGAACTTTTCCTCCCCTGAATTTCTTTGTTCTATCACTTTGAGCATCACTATTGGACACTAATTTCTGTGAAATCCTAGCAAGTGGAAACACAGACAGGATCTCGATAGCCCCAACCATTAAAGTCTGTGACAAGATCTTCTCATTTTTGAGAACAATTCAAGGTATTAAGTGTAACTCAAAGTAAAATTTACAAGATTATGAACACAGAATCCACTAACAAGGACATATTGACAGTAGGTGTTAAAGCTCACAGTTTCCTCCCCTTTTTCTACTTCAAATGAATATGTCACTTAAGGCCTCTAGAGCTGCAATGTTAAGCACATGCAATCATTTTATACAAATTTGAATCTTATAATAAAATTGTGAGAATTAACTTTTCAAAAATTTTGCTAAGCATCATTCTGCACCTCATACCCCTTTTACCTCTTGCACTGGATACAAGCAGACAGAAGAGAAGCCCAGCTGTCCTTCAGGGTTTGCAACTGCTGTTCAACCACTGGTATTCCCTCCAGAGAAGTATTTTGAAGAACAGATTCTCCTCTTGTCAGAACCATCTTCATTTCAATTTCTTTTTCTTGTTTCACTGCCAGCAGTCCCTAAAAAGTGAGTGGATACTATTTTACTTTTATCATTTACTGGGCATAATTATACTAACTAGCCTTACAGGAAACTGCTGATCAAATCTAGCAGTTTGTAAAGTCAACTGGAAGAGGCACAGTGGGGTTCACAACTGGGCTTCACAAGAAGGAAACGACCTTCAAAGGGTAGGTTTAGGTCATTTAAAAAAAAATTAAAAATCTTTGTTAACAGGGAAGTTTTAATGGAAGCTGTGCAGGTTCTACAGTGTATCAAGGTACTCTTAGGTGGAAAAGCTGACATTCCAAAGGGAACGACATTTGGAAACACTGACAATGGAAAACAGGAGGACTCATTCATAGAGAAAAAAAGATATGATAACAAAGCTCTTCTACAGGACTGAAATACAGATCTACAACTCTTATTTGCAACACACTTTTGTAGCAAAACAAAACACAAACTCAGTAGATTACAAAAAGAGGGTTTTTTGAGTAATTTGAAAACTAGTGTCTGAACAGTCATTACACTAAAATGCAACAACTAATGTCAACTTTTTGCACTATTGTTACAGATCTAAAAAAGCCCCAGGTTTTGGAGTCTGTTGTTTCCATACCTCTAGCTTTAACATCCGGCTGTCCAGAACACTCTTGTCTGCAGTAGGATGACAATAGGAATCCAGCATGTGAACTGCATCAGCTACCCAGTCCTGGAGGTCCTTGACACTGTGTGAGAACTGCTGGTGCTCTGCTACGACCCTATCCATTCGGGAAACTTTCTCCTGCAATTCATACAGCAATTAGCATCAGCAGCTATTCAAAAGATTGCCTATTCCCATACCTACTTATGGATTTTAGAATGAGTTTCATAAAACATAATAAGAAATTCTCTTCATACACAGATATTTACAGGTACACTGGAGCACAGAATGAATTTTGCATGTTCAAACATCATATACAAATTAAAATTTCAGAAATGGCGCTTTTTTGTTTTCTAAATGTAAATCTTCATCTAATTGTCTCTTTTCATCCAAAGCAGATGAGTTTTACAGTCTCTTGTTTTCTTACACACCCAGTAAACCACATCTAAACTTCATTTCAGTGTTGCAATTGAAGATAACTTGTAAAATCTGTCGAAGACAGATTTAAGCCTGTGAGGCTGTGCCACAACGCTGCTTTGTTGATACTTGGAAAATAAAGAGCTTTTCTTCTCAGTGACTTCTACTAGTAAAACCATTCCTTTGAAAAATCACTAACACTCCTACAAATCAAAAATAAATGCTCAAGTTACATTGCTAAAAGGCCTGAGATGAACAGGAATACAGAGAAGAGTATTTCTCAAGGTGACAGAAAACTAAAGTCAAGCCAGTGAAATAGGCTTAGGAAGTTACTGAGAGAGGTATTTCTTAAGCATCCATGGCTATTAGGATTCCTCTCATAGGCTGGGTCATCCGTATTCTCTGCCTCTGACTCCTTTTCATCCTGACATCTCCCCTCCAGGTTCTGTCCACATAAGCAAATGTTAGTAACTCACACATCTTTCTCGTTTTGCAGCCATGAAAATTCAGTATGGCCAAATATACAATCATTTTCAGGAACTCAGACAGGACTAGATATGGTTCATAATTTTTATTTTCACAGAAAAAGTAGAAATTAACAAACCAGCAATTGTTCAAACATAAATACTTCCTGAATAAAAACAAATCCTTTACTGTAGTAAGTATAAGCCTAATTCAATACCAAGCCTTCTTCATAACTGGAACTTTGTGAAAAATAACAGTCCTAATATGAAGACCTTTGTACCTGTTTACATAATAGAGATAGTAGCACTATTAAATGGTGAAGTGTGTCAAGGACCACTCAGTAAAACAGAATTAGGTTAAACTCTCAGTTACTAGCCTGATGCTTTAGAGTTTGGTCTATGCCTCCCCTTGAACCTTCAAAAGTAGCCTAAGAGGTAATTTTTTTAGAAGACCTTTCAATACCTGTATAATCATGTGGGGTTTACTTTTTAATCAAAACACATTTAAAAAAAGAAAAAAAGCACAGTTCTATTCTGTTGACAATCCATGGAATTATCCAGGTCCTTACTTCCCACTCTTCAAAGCCAGTGTGAAAGACATGATGGCTCAGACATACCACAAAGCAGACAAGTAAGACAACTGCCGTGTTTCACATTTCAGTCTCTTTTCACCCACATACATCAAAGGAACTGCTTAAAAGCACATACACTGGGTGCATTACCTTTGTCAGATTGCTTAGAGAAAGATATTGAGAAGACAACTGAGACACTCTGCGCATAAAGCTTTTGCTGACAGCTTGCTCTTCCCACAGCTGCTGAGCTTTCTCTTTTAGCCTGTTGAGCTGATGCTCGTGGCAGCTTATTTCCTCAAGGACAGACTGTAAAGCACAAGCATGTTAATATTAAGAGTGGGTGCGAGAAAGCAGGAAGTGGAGAAGCATGAAGGCCCCATGAAAAACAGAAGTGACATATGACAAGCTTGCTGAGAAAAGCACACCATACGGCTACAGCACAGAAGCAGCATGTTGTAAGAAATGTGGAGCTGCAAAAACTGATGGAACAGGATCATCAACAGCAATCCCTGAAATCACTTCTCTTTAATTTAAAGGCTGGGATGCTAGAATGATCAAGCTTTTGTAAGGCATCAATGAGGCCAGGACAAGAAAGTCTGTTTGTGTTAATAAGGCTTATTAGAAGTCACCTGCAACTTTTGGTGTTCTCTCCTCTTGGAAGGAAGATCATGGAGCCGACTGCTACTTCCTTGTACCATCTTCTCAGTTGTGGTCAGCCACTTCTGTAGTGGCTCAGCAGTTGCTTCAAAGTCCTTCATCTGGATCTTTAAGTTCTGGGAAGACATGCACAATTCTAGCAACAGTTCCACTGTACTGGGCATAACAGTAATGCACAACACAGATCAAGCACACCAAAAGATATACAATTGCAGCCAAATCCTACACAACTCTTCAAATGTATTACACCAGCTCTGCTCCTTCCTATCGCATAGATACTGAGAGAGAAAGTCTGAGATGCACCCTCCAAGTAGAGGCACCAATGTAGGATATGTTGCTAGTAAGTTGCTATGCAGTTGAGGGAAGGCTGAGGCAAACGTCCTCTGAACTGAAAGCTTCACAGGTCTTGCGAGCTTTGACTCAATGTAGGTCTAACTCACACAGCTAGGACAGCCTGGAGAAAGGCTAATTTGGGATATGAATTACCTAACATCTAACCGCAGTCATTCACACTGACCTCTCCTTACATGGGCTGCCACTATTCCTAGGTGATGGATGACTAAGTTCAGCCTGATCCTGGGGATCAGTTGTGATTATATTCTTTTTAAGTGTAAAATTTTGGTTATAAAAACATGTGCATAAAAGCATATATAGGCATTCCGTCAGTGTCTGTGTATTTTTCTTCTAGGCTTATTCTGTATGATTAAAAAAAGAGCATCTGAAAAAATACACATGGAATAGAAACATGAATAGTATAGTTTCTGTGCCCTAGCTATTTTTATTTTCCTGCAGAATGTTTTAATTTTCTTTTTAGCTATAGCCTTATCAAAAAGATTAACCTCTAAGAATATCCTCTTACCATGGCAACCCTGAGATGAATTTTCTTTGAAAGGCTTTCCTACATGATGCATTACATGTATTTAAACTTTTTCTCAGCTGGCTAGGCAACACCGGTTTGAAACAGGAATGCCTAGGAACTTTAATTCTTCTACACTATGCAGTGACTTCCAGCTAAGAACTTTTGACCTTAAAAGAGATTACATTTTAAAATATTCAGCTTCTATGCTGGTTCACTTGTGAGTTCTGAACAGAGAAAGGCACTGGCATTTATTTAAAAGGTTGTTCAAATTACATTTCACCAGTTTGCACTAAGAGAGACAATATTCACCTGGTGTATTGGGACTACTGAATCAGCAACACTGTCAAAAATATGTGCTAAAACAGTCCTTAAAAAAGAAAATGTGTTTTAGTAATCCAGTACATTTGATGGAACTCATGTTAATGAATTTGAGCAACTGCTGCCTTTGTTACTTTCAGTTGCTCTGAACACCACCTTCCTGCATGAAACACCTCAGGTGGAATCAGGTCATAAGGATCGATATAAACGGAAGTAAAATATAAGTGCGAGAATGAGACTTCTGGAAGACAGCTATTTGTTAGTTCTGTCACACCATAAACACTTACAGCTATATATGGAAACTAAACTCTGCTGTTTAAAACAAAAAGCAAAGAGGAAATCTAGATCCAATCTTTTCCCACTGTGATTTATTCAGTACCTCCAATGAAGATTCCTTTTGGTGGAGGGTGGTGATAAAATTTTTCCAATCTTCTTTAGCAGTAGCTGCTTTGTCGTGGATAACTTTAGCCTTTTCCTTTGGTAAAACAGAGCACAGCAGTTCTCCTTTGGACGCTAACACATTTAGTTTGTGTTGCCCATTCTCACTTTCTGATAAGAATTCCTAAAAATAGTAGTAAGAGAAACTAATTGGCAAACTTTGGGTACCCTTAAAGGTCAATGGCAAGCTCCTAGAAAATTTAACAGGGATAAGAGTTTATTGTTTCTGCCAGTTAACATACTAACTCTTTTGGTACATTCTGGTTTAATATTGTTCATATTTACAGTATTTAGGGACAACAGCTACTTAATTCATAAGTGTCATGCATCTAAATAATATATACATAAAGACTGAGATTACCTGAATGTTCCACATTTCACAAGACAACTACTGATCATTTCTTTGGGTATTTTATTTCTCCACGGTACAAGAAGTGGTAACACTTTGATTTCAGGGAATCAGTATCCTGGTATAGGTAACAGCAGCAGCCAGGGGCCACTCAGAGATGCGCACAGGACCAAAGCCTTGCCCATGGGCAACAGCCACGCTGGACTTTCAATTAACATGTATGGGTGTGGACTGATGCTTAAACCCTGAGCATTGTTTAAGCTATGTGATTTAATTAAGGGTTTTAGGTATTTTCTCAGAAACTGATACTATCATACCATCCAACTGAAGGTTTAACAGTCTCATTAAGTAAATCTCATTTTGCTCTTTTCACTTAAAATTATAATCATAAAATTGTCTTTCACTTGCTTTACTAAAATAAACTTCTTACTGGCATTCATTTCCACTGAGTTGTTGGCACTTCTTTTAGCTTTACATGAAAAATACACTTTTTAAATGCCTGCTTACACTGCATACATTTTAACTCTGTTCTTGCACTCTACCTTCATACATGATGAAAAATATTTACACAGCTTCGAAATAATTCCAAGTATTAAGTCATAACTTTGATATTGTTCTGATTTTGCAGAACTCTCTCTTAGCTTAAACACATTTTTTTCCTATTGTAAAAAAGAAACAAACAATAAAAAAAGGATTTATTTCCTTACAACTTGTCACCTTCAGTGTTGACAATAACATTTATAGAAAACAGTAATTAACCAAACAATTCAGTCTGAGCTTCATATGAAATTGATTGAGTCTCCCTTGGACTAATATTTTACTGTTATAGAATTACCTGTATTTTCTGTAGACTTGCTGAAGCTTCACTTAGATTTTGAGGAACATCAAAGCATTTGGCTGTGGTGACTTTTGCATTGACCAGCCACTGCTGGAAGTCCCTGAAAGCTGTCCGAAATCTTTGCTGCAAGATCTGCTCTTTGCTCTGACATCCTTTTGAAGCTTGCAGGCAGAGGCTGGGTTTATCACATCAGGGAAGCAGAAGAGAGAGGGGAGGACAGAGGAAGGAAGATAGGAAAGGAAGAAATGAAGGACTCTGTTAGGTGACAATTCAATTCTATTACTTAATTCTCTAAAATACTATGGTAAGGTTAATTTAACCTGTATTCCTCCTTCCAAATTTAAGCACTCAACTGAGGCACCAGGAAATCCACTAGAAACCTTCAGTTCCTTAAAAGTGAAGAGTATAAATTAGGACATAGAACTGTCTCAGATATGACATATAAGCATTTCCAGAGTGCGACTCAGTGAACCTAAGCATGAACAGTTTCTGCAAGCCCTTTCTCTCTCTAAGGACAGAATGCAGAACTACAGCTATTACAATTCTAACTTCTGTGGCTCAGTTAATTTCAAAACATTAGGAGGGATCAATCTGGGTCCTCAAACCCTTCTTCTGCAGCTGCAGAGGCCAAAAGCTACAACCCCCTGCAAGAAACAACTGAATCCTGTGTCTGAAACACAGATGTCACACTCTCAAGAGAAGCAGCTAGAGTGACCTAAGTTCTAGAAAGCAAGCAAATGCAAACTCCTCTGTTTCAAGGAACTGGCTAGTCAAAGAAAAGCAAACTGAAGAACAAAATTAAGAAAAAGTTCTTAAACAGCTTGTT
The DNA here is from genome assembly GCA_013399015.1 of Galbula dea. Taxonomy (NCBI): domain Eukaryota; kingdom Metazoa; phylum Chordata; class Aves; order Piciformes; family Galbulidae; genus Galbula; species Galbula dea. Next base: position 519,887 of record VWZX01000351.1, on the reverse strand, counting down.
AAGGCTTGTTCCTCCTTCAAATGAGCCATAGTGCTACCCCACAGCTTCTTATAAGGTTTCCGCTGTAAGAGGTCAGGTGTGGATATACATTAGTTTCAGCTGTGTTTAGTGGCACAGCCTGGCTTTTGGAAGGGGGTGGGGGGAAAGCAGCTACTTTTTACAACCTCTATTGACACCAAGATATCAAGATACTGGTTCTAATTGTTGTATACTTCTGTTTCTAACTCTAAAATTCTAATTAATTATTCCCTAAAAGAGAGCTCATGCCCATACACACACAGAGGACTGATTAACTATAAACAAGATAAATGTTTACCTGTTATATTCCTTAATCAACCCTGAAACTTTTGAAGAATGAGTACTCAAATCTCTGGAAAATCTACAAAGATCATTTAACTGAGTTTTGATCTCATCTGTCATATGTTCAGACTTCACCAGAGCATCCAATGTTTCCTGTGAAAACAAAACAAGTGAACAACATTGGTGATGAAATTAAAAAAAAAAAAATCTTTTGAATCAAAATATCAGAATTTAAATTCAACTTCTTTTATGATCTACATGTGTTTGCTTTCAAAAGTAGCGTAGCATTCAAGCCTACAGAAGCTTATTTGAAATCATGAGCTTCTAGAGATCAAATTTCTGGAAGCCTCAACTTTCTTAGCTCAAAATGTTCTCAAAGATCAGTTTAAGAAACAAATTTCATTTTAATAAGTGGCGCTGCAATATTGTCAGTTAGCTCTATGTATATAAAAGCACATATTATTAGGGAACAGCAAATTAGATATGTTTGTACAAATATTATTAGCTTATTGGCTTGAGTTTAGCATGTTCAATACAAACTGTTTTGAGCTGTATCCCAAAAAATAATTTATGCAGAAAGCTTCTAACAGCTTCAGCTCTTTCACAGAGGGCTTCATAATGTAAAAGTGCAGCTGCTCTGTGAGAGTAAATGGGTTACTGCCTGTCACTGCTGCACTGGAAAGACTCTTGCCTTGGAGACAGCTAAGCCAACAGAAAAAATGCTTTGTTGCCTTAGCTTGCGTCACTGGGAGAGGTGTGATAACCACTCCAACAAAAACAGTCCTTGCTGATGTCCACAGCATCTCCACTGCAGAATCCCACCAGCTACTCCAGCAAAATGAGCAGTGTAGACTTGGCTCCTCATCTCACCAGAAACTAAATTCTTCAGGCATTCCACTTAAATTACCAGGGAGAAAAGACAATCTTCTATAGCTAGTTACATTCACCACAGCAGAGGATCTGCAGCACAGGCAGGCCACAGTGTTTGCACATATAGATTAGTTTGGCTAAATCTAAGCCCAGAAGAAATGTACAATATAAACTTAAGAAATACACCATATGAAAGTGAAGACACATTTGAACAGGGACAAAAGGAACAAGGAAGTCCCTAAAACATGTTTCTTAATATATACAAAAAAGGGTGGTTCAAAATAGACATAATAAACACTTGGCAATGATCTAACAGCAAAAAATTGGATGCTCAGGAAAGGTACAAATGATGTACAGAAAAAGAGAGAAATAAGAACCAGTGAGCCTCACCTTTGTGCCTGGGAAGATAATGGAACAAATTGTCATGCAAGCAACATTAAGGCACATGCAAGACAAAGAGGTGATGCTGGAAAGCCAGCATGGATTCACTAAGAACAAATCATGCCTGACCAACATGGTGGCCTTCTATGATGGAGTGACTGCAACAGTGGACGAGGGAAGACCAATCTAGGTCTACCTAGATTTCTCTAAGGCCTTTGACACAGTTCCACATAACATCCTTAGCTCTAAATTGGAGAGATATGAATTTGAATGGTGGACCACTAGATAGGTAAGTAATTGGCTGAATGGATGTGGCCAGAGACTTGTGGCCAATGGCTTTATGTCTAGGTGGAGACCAGTGATGAGTGGTGTCACTCAGGGCTCTGTCTTGGGACCAGTGCTCTTCAACATCATTATTAATGACACAGACAGTGGGACTGGGTGCACCCTCAGGAATTCTGCAGATGACACCAAGCTGAGTGGTGCAGTGATACACCAGAAGGATGAGGTGCCATTCAGAGGGACTTGGGTAAACTTGAAAAGTGGGCCCAGAAGAACCATATGAGATCCAACGAGTCCAAGTGTAAGGTCTTGCACTTGGGTTGGGGCAATCAGTACAGTCTAGGAGATGAAATCATTGAGAGAAGCCCTGAGGAGAAGGACTTGGGAGTCATGGTGGATGAAAAGCTGGATATGAACCAGCAATGTGCACTCGCAGCCCAGAAAGTCAACTGTATCCTAGGTTGTACCAGGAGAGGCATGACCAGCAGGTCAAGGGAAGTGATTCTGCCTCTCTACTCCACCCTTGTGAGGCCCCACCTGGAGTACTGCATCCAGTTCTCGGGTTATCAGTGTGGACCTTTTAGAGCAGGTCCAAAGGAGGGCCATAAAGATGATCAGAGGGCTGGAGCACGTCCCCTATGAGAACAGGATGAGAGAGTTAGGATTGTTCAGCCTGGAAAAGAGAAGGCTTCAGGGGGACCTTATAATACCTGAAGGGAGCCTAGAGAAGGAGGGGAGAGAGACTCTTTAACCAAGTTGAAAGCAATAGAACAAGGGGGAATCGCTTCAAACTGAAGGAGGGAAGATTTAGGCTGGATGTGAGGAAGACATTCTTTACCCAGAGGGTGGTGAGGCACTGGAACAGGTTGCCCAGAGAGGTTGTGGCTGCCCCATCCCTGGCTGTGTTCAAGGCCAGGTTGGATGTGGCCCTGTGTAAACTGGTCTAGTAGTGGGTGGCACCCCTGCCCATGGCAGTGGGCCTGGAGCTAGATGATCTTTAAGGTCCCTTCAAACCTGGGCAATTTATGAATAAAATACATGCAGAAGGATTTAAAAATACCACAATCTACTTTACAAAGATAAAAAAGCTCGCTGAGCACATTTTTCACCAAAAGTAAAAAGAAATATTAGCAAGGGTCTAGCAAGCTGATCAATAGATTCAGCAAGAACAGTAAATGGACAAAAGCCAGGGATTCAGCTCATCTATCTGTTGCTCACAAGCAACTCTGTGCTTGCTCCATGTCCCTTTTCCTGAAAAAGTCTGCAGGACTCTGAAATTAACTGTTTTTAGATTTATATTGTGCATTTATGAGCTGACGGGAGGTAGGGTAGGAGAGGAGAAAAAAACCCACAACATTTCTTCCTTGTAGTACCTGAACTGCCAGGAAGAAAAAACCACAACAATCCATTCAGAGAAAAATAAAATTGTAAGCATGCATTGGTTCTGAGTAACAGTGGTTTAGACCATAATCACAGCTTGATACTATTAAAATTACTGAAATCTGTTTGCATTTATAGATCACAGGGAAGCCCTGCAAAATTAGGGTTAGAGACATCTCAGATGCATCATATGGACTAACTTTTATGTGTTCTTGTGAGTATGAAAAAATGTTTTGCTATAGCAGATTTTCAGACTCTGGTTTACATTCTTCATGCTCCTATTATGGACTTTGTCTGCTTTGAGTCACACACACACCAGAAACCTCTTCAATCATAATTCAAACACTGTTTTTGAAACAGTCTTGTCAGTTTGTTTGATGCCATATAAAGTATCATTTGAATGAAGTAATTATGTAACAGCAATGATGCTTAGAAAAAAATGTAGACTAACTACTTTTTGTTTATCTTACATTGTTTAACTACACATAGGGCTTTTTTGGAAAGCATTAGGAGTAACAACATAATGGCCATTACTTAAACACAGGATGTTGCAAATTGTGTAGGGCAGGAACCAGCGTAATGAAAAACCAACGAGTTTGGGGGGTTTGGGGGGCTAGGTTTTTTGTTTTGTTTTGGGTGGGGTTGTTTTGTAAAGAAAACGTGGTTAGAATTGACTGTTTTCACTGAAATTTTTCAGTGAAAACAGCCTACCTCACTAACGACTCATAGATCGTTCTGAGGACATACAGCCTTAGGCATAACCTATTAACAAACAGGAACATTCACTTGCAAAACAGGGTACATTTAATTATGGCATTTTTCCTTACACTGATAGCATTGTTGCAGCCACATGGATTTAATTTTGAATCTGACAATTACCAAAATAATTTGCTGGATTCCAAGTGCAAGATCTATTTCTCATGTTGCACACACCTAAAGGAACAGAGCTTGAGTATAACAGAATAACAGAATGAGCTTGCAAACTCTGAGAACTAGGAAATGTATTTTTGATTTGCAGCCTTGGCTTACATGGCAACAGAATCACTATGAGATAATGGAAATGGAAAGCTGCAATGCTATTTTATGTGCACAATAGGACCTATCCCTGAGGTCCAGAAATGGAAGGATTACTGTCATATTTCCTCTAACTATAAATAAAATTACATAGCAGAGCTGTGAATAGTAAGTCTTGAGATTCCTCTGCATTTTCCTCATTAGTCAAAGTTTACAACTGTCTAATGTAACAAAAATGTTGTTACATTGAGGTACAGTACACACACAATATATATACTGCTGCTAAGAGCAATATCTTTTGAATTTAGTACTTCTCCATTTATAAAATAAAAAATGTCTGGTAATTGTTGCTGTATGTTGATGAAAATTCCATGTCTTCCTTTCCTTTTTTAAAAACATATAAACATGGAAGACTTTGCATATTTGTACCACTACTTGCTCCAATGTAACGTCAGCATTATTACTCCTACAGATACAAACTGGCACTGGATAAAGCAGGTTCTGTAAATCTGTGTCAGGGAATTCTGTGAAAGAGGAAGCCACAGAAATAACTTTGCACAGACATTGGAGGAGGAGATTTATAATCTCAGTTCAAAGAAAAGGTGTCCTGGGTTGTTTTCTTTTCAGTACTCCTTCAGTCAAAGACCTCTCTTCCTTCTCTGAAACTGCTTTATTGCAACACTACCCTGAAAGGGAAATACTCTTTTCTCAATATCTGTGACTCACAGTAGTTGAGATACATAAAAATGTGTATCTCCATTATTGTAAATATATACATGTTTATATATAATGTATGATACATACACGTGGAATTGCTTTTGCTGAAGACAATCAAGAACAACTTCCCTGTTTCTCTAAATTCCACTGGATTCTATAGGAAGGCAATTAACAAGTGTATCAGTTTCTAGTACAGCTTATTTAAATATTGGACAAGATCTCAACCTGCATAATGTAAAGGTTATTTCAAGAAATGGAAAGCATAAGCTGTAATACACTCTTGATAAACTAAGTAAGAAATAGCTCCAGCTGCTTTTAGGAAGTGCTTCATATTTTCCCAGTCAAAAAGCTACTCTAGCTTGAAACACAGAGCAGCTTGGAGCAGTACAGCACTGGCGTGCTAGCTACTTCACTTTCTCAGAGGTGAGTCTTGTGAACATCTAAAATACAGCACCATTTCATAAGATTTGTATAGCAGAGGCTAAGTGGAGAAACATCTCCTGTAAACACTGCTTGCTACGATTACAGTTACAAGAAGAGTTTGGAAAGCTGAGATTTCACAAAAATAGTCTTCCCACATACATATCATTATCTACTACTTGACAGTCCCGCTCGGCAGAAGTCTTCTGCCCACAGTAACCGTACATTTACAACCGAAAAGCTGCAAGAAAAAGAAATGTTATCTTACTTTCTCTTTGCGCCAGCCTTCCAGGACCTCGGCGTCGGTGTGCCTGCTGTCGAGGGGGGCTAGGCTCTGCGACCAGGCGGCCAGCTGACCGCCGAACCGCTGCACGGCCTCCTCCAGCTGCGCGACCTGCGCCGCGAACTCCTGTTCCGAGAGGGCCATCTGGCTCAGCACGTCCCGCAGGCTGCTTTGGCTCCGGAAAGCGCTCTCTTCCCACTGCTTCCAGTCCGACCGCAGGGCCTGCATCTCGGCGGCCAGGGCCTGGCACCCGCCCGCAGTGGTGTTGCGCTCCGCGGCGGGAGCCAGCGTCTCCACTCGGCCGAGGCGGCCCGCCCCGATCTGGCGGGACTCTACCAGTTCCTGCAAGGCGACATAGCCACAGTTAACTCGCAGGGCCGCCCCCAGACCCCGCTCCCGCCGGGAAGGAGGGGCTGCGCGGGCCGGGGGCAGAGCGCTGCGGGGCGCGTCCCGCACAGAGCAGCAGCCAGCGCCTTCCCGGCGGCCAGGCTGCGAACCGCTGCCGGAGGAGGGCTGAGAATAGAAGTGCGCGGGATTTACATTGATGAAGGGGATTCTGAAACTTTCAGACGCTTAGGGGAGAAAGAACTTCTTTCAGATACTGAAAATACTGTTTAGGGTAAGATGTGGAAAACAGTGACTCGTTTGTGATCTTTTAACACTTGCTATGTAGCTGCTCATGGCAGTTCTAAGAACACCACTGTGCTGCTCAGAAAAAGTATTTTACAGCCTACTCATGATCTGTGATATGCCATAATTGGTTGCACATGTCTTTTTTTTTTTCTCCCCCAGAAGTTAATTTTTTCTACAGTGTCCTATTTCAATCTCACACGTGCTACATGGGAATTTTGGGAGTTTTCAGTTTTAGAAGCTGGAGAATATAAATATCATCCTGAACACTGCATGCCAGAGTAATGTTACTTATGCTCTTCCAAGTCTTAAGAGCTAGAAACTACTCTATCCTTCCTCCCCTGTTTTATACGCGGAGCTTGAGCACAAAGGAGACTGAAAACTATGGAAGAGAGTACAACAAATCTGAAATTTGATCTCGGGTATCCTGAATCTTCAGCTAATAGTCTGTTCTCTGGCCCACTCTCTTCATGTTTAGAAGCTGAGTAAAATGTTGATTGCATGAGTATCCGAATGTAAACATCAGGCATGAGCAAACCATGCTGTCTGCTTTAATGTTGCATTCAGGAATATGTACCTTGCTTAGGAACTCAAATGCCTAGGAATGGATGTCAGGGTAAGGAGAGCATACATAGGGAGGCAACTCACATGTTTCTACTGTGTTTGGGAAGAACAATCCCTGCACTGCTTTATGAATCTCCATTTCACACAGATCAGGAAAGGTTGTTTCTGGCTTTGATTTAGACAACTCTGCTCATTGAGAAAGCATATTTGAGGATGAGGAGAGAACAGAACTTATTCAACTAAGCTACATTCTTCTGTGATGCCACTGGGCTTCCGCTCTTGCAAATTGTTTCCATGTGTGCTGTGACTAACTCAGGTTTGATTGTACTTTTACTGTACCAGTTGAATATGGGAAAGGAGGCAAAACCAGAACATAGCTCAGAAAGCTTCCTTTCAGCTCACTGAAATGTAATCACCATTTCACATAAACAAACAGCAAGATCCCACAACTTTTTGGCTCTGGCCTATTTCAGAGCATAGGGTCTGAACTGCAGATGAAATCATGAAAGCTAACTCATCTTACATTGATTTTGGCCAGCTTTTTCTGGATGGTTGCTGTATCTCCAGATGCATCTGACCAGCGGTGCAGCTCTTCCTTTGCAGAATGGAGCCAGTCAGTGAATTCATGCACAGCATCAAGGTATAGCAAATGATCCTTCACAATATCTTCCACTTTTCTCATTTTCTCCTATCATCCAGATGGAAAAAAAAAAAAAAAGTTTTTTAAATACTGTCCTAGCTTTAAGAATGTAGTGGCATAAAGTGCTGGTCTGATTCTATAGCATATATTTGAATGTTGAATAGAGCACAGCTTATAGCAGCAGAACTGCACAAGGTTTAGTTCATGTTAGTTTGGACAGGCATGTTCTGCTGGAGCAAAAGATGAAGACCCCTTCTGAAAATGTATGCAAAAATGTACTTTAACATATGTTTTAACACAAAATGTATGATTTAATAGATATCAAAGCTGCAGCTATGCAACTCTGGCACACTTTTCCCGATACACCCTGGAGGGGGCCTTGCAGATCACCCATGAGTCCTCCCAGGGAGCAGCATCCTGCCAGAAACATAGCTCTTATTTAGAAGCACCAAGTCTCTAAATGCTGAGCAAGGCCATAGAGATGTCCCACACAAAGACCACAAACAAAGATTTCTTCTTTTCAAGAGTGCAAAAGGTTCTTAGGGAGCTGAGTCCCATTTTAATCATCAGAAGTGGTGGCCATCCACAGCCACCAGCCTTGCAGCCTTGAAGGATGTTTTCCCTGACACAGACAAACAACAGCTTCATGGTTCCACTTAGTTTTCAATTTAAGCTTAAAGTGGGGCCAGTTCACCTTATTGTGGAAAGGTGAAACAGAGTACTGGTCCATATTTGCCTTTAATCTGAGTAGATCTATTGTTACATTCTTGTGAGCTAACGTTCATGAATGTATATCAAAACTATCCAGAAGTGAACTGAGCTAATCAAATAGCATTTTACTCCTGTGTGGATACTCTATTCTAGATCTAAGTGTCCTTAAACCAGTTTCAAACTAAACCACTTATGAATTAAACTCCAGTTATTTTTGTCAACTGAGGCTTTTAAAACTTAAGTTAGATTAATAAGCCCTACTGTTCCTTCTGAAAGTAATCATCATAATTTCTCAGACTGTGCCAGACTCACTAGACAATGGATGGTTACTAGCTAACCAAAGATGACCTTAAGTTTTTACATCTAAATGCATTTTGTGCTACAACAGAATAAGAAAATATCCACAAGCACCTGACTCTAAACAAGAGTTAGCTCCCTAGGGAAGCAAAGAGCCCCAGGAAACACAACCATGCACCCCTGTTTATGTTGCTCACACCAAAACACAGCACCAAAAGAGGGGAAGCGTGAAAGCAAAGTGCAACTTGAGTTGGTCTCCTCTGGTGACAATGGCTTCTACCAGTTGCAGTCCGTGCTTTTCTTTTCCAAGGGAGAGACTGCAAAGCTGTCTTTCTTGCTTAAGAAATTAAATTTATTGATGTATATTGATTTTAGGAGAGCACTGCCATGCTCACTTACGATGCTCTTTTTACACAAGTTTAAAAGCATTGTATTGAGTCAATAATCTTTGTATTGCTCTGTGTATTGAAGGAAGCAGAGTTCCCTGGGGATGAAGCTGCACTGATTCTCTAGGAACCAGATTCACAGCCCATTATTTCCAGTAAAAAAAAAGAGAACAAAAGTTCATCATAAAAAGAAAAGAGTGTTTGAATAGATGGAAATTATAGTATTCATATGCTCTAGATTTAATATTTTTCCCACCAGATGATTTTTTAGATCTTACACTAATTTTTTACTTTGGTAGTTTTTTATATAGACTATAGATTAATTACCTACAGGCTATGAGCACTATTCTCAAAATATGAAAACCTGAATCACACTTCCATCAGATTACAGAATTTTTATACACTGCTTACTTCAGTCTCACATTAGCCTGTTATTATGGGGCCTTTTCCTGATGCAAACTTTCCCATTAGCTGAGAAGGTGGAGATTGTAACTCAGAGCTGGTGTCACTGTCAGGTTCTGGCTGACAGGTGGTCTCAGTGAGCTCATGTATATTTCCTTAGAAACTAAACAGAATACTTGTATAGCTTGTGCAGTGCTTAGTGGCTTAAAAACCCCACAAAATATAGGCATTTATCTTTCTGACCATAGGATTTCTCTTTCTGACTTTTATGCTCTGGAAGGCACTTTAATCTTCCTTTTCTAGGTTAAAAAAAAGTGCTAGGAATGGATGAAAAAGAATTAGATGAAAAAAATCTGGAATAATGTCAGAAATACTGTTGTATACATGAAACCAGGAATAATATATATGCCCTTCAATTTTCAAAAATCACAATCATACCAATTTCAATTCCCAATACCATTTTTTTGCATTCCAATAAATTTTAGTAAACTTTATCCAACTTTTTTGTTGGATAATAAAAGGCAAAATTATTCAAGCATATTCAATTTTTTAGTCATTCAAAAATTATGGAAGAAAAATTTTAGCTATATGAACAGCTGTCTAAACTTTTTACTTACTTTGCCTTTATCTTACCTTGGCTACAGTTGTGATGTCATTAAACTGTGTTTTCAGTTCCTCTTGAGCTGCTTCTCCAAAAGAATCATCCTCCGTTTTCTCATACAGTTCCACAGCCTTTTCAACGAGTTGTTGTAAATCACCAGAGTGATCCTCTATCTCAGAAACAATAGCCTGGAAGTGGTCCAGCTGAGCAAACTTCTCCTTCAGACCAATCTGTGGTTCTAAAGGCTGTTCCACTTTGTTATCCAGTTTCTCTAACCACTGCTCCAGCTGGTTTTTCCTTTCCAAGTATTCATTCCACTGGCTAATGACAGACTCTAGGCAGCTTATGTTAAAAGAAACGTAGACAGCACAGATGAGAACTTTTGAAAAGTCTGAACAAAGAGTCTGCTTATACCTTTGGTATACTGTCTATAGCCATGTATAATATGTTTAGAATATGCTTTTTCCTTCATCTTGCTTTACTTTTCTATGTGAACTTACATCCAAGCTATTTTAGAATTTCTGTGTTCTTTGGGCTACTGTGCATAACCAGATACAACTGCTTCCCTGTTACATCTCTCTGCCTCAAACTAATGAAAATCACATTTCAGTGTCTGTCCAGCAAAGTACAATACAGAGCATTACTGGAGTTCTTTATGATTAATCAAATGTACAGCAGCCTATGAAATTATTGACAATTAAGTGATATTCTGGCAAGCTTTGGAATACAAAAATCCATTGTATATAGTGTCATTTACAATATTTAAGAAATACTCTCTTCTGTTATATATTGCTCCTCCCAGCAGATCACCAGATTTCTCTGGGATTTGTGTGGAGAAGTGTAATTCTCATTCCACTGGACTTAATGAAGTGTGGTAAGAATTTCATTCAAAATGTAATGGTCTAGCCTATCTAAATAATATTTTATAACAAAAATAAGGTGAACTTAGAGTGAAATATTAAAGGCATCCCATTACAATTTTCTGCATATACTTGTATTAAAATTTCAGAGTAAGTAAGAAAGTGGCACTACTTCCAATTGAAAAACTCCAATTTACCTATATCATGGCTCCCACCATTAACAGCTAATAGTTAGGACCCAGATATCCTAGCACTCAGGTTAGCTACAATACAGATCTGTGAACTTTTTGATGCAGAGAGTTTTCTGATGCAGGGAAAACTTTGTTTTCATTAGAGAATTAAGGATGTGGGATCATGCAGAAATTCACCAAGGGCCAATTACTATCTGGTAATGACTGGAATGATGGAACAGTGTGCTTGCAAAACCTACACATGAAAGCAACTAGGGAGTGGCTGCAGCTAGTTGGATGACAAGATTTAAATGTCAGATGTTCATCAAAAGATGGACTTAGATGATGAAAACAATGCTTTACTTAGGAAGGAGAAATCAGATATACAGATACAAAACTGGGGACAACTGCCTAGGCATAGTATGTGCAAAAGGATTTCTAGGTAGTAGAGGATAAAGAAGTTAATATTGTTGGAAAGAAAGTAAAATCTCATTCTGGAGTGGATTAAGAAGAGTGTTGTATGAAGGCAATGGAGGTGTTTAAAAGGACTATAGATGTAGTACTTAGGGACATGGTCTAGTGGCATGATGGTGATAGGTTGATGCTTGGACTTGATTTTAAAGGTCTCTTCCAACCTTAATAACTCTGTGTGATTCTGTATTCAGAATTAATAAGGATTCAAATACAGTAAGATGTCAGCCCACTTTCAGCTATTATCTTTTAAGGAAAATGTAGACAAAGTAGTCATAGTCTGCAATCTACTGAAAAAGAAACAAGGATGAAAGAGGTCCAGAAAGTACTAGTACTGAGAAACTGCAAAACATCAGTGTCTAGAACACAGGTGGTGGAAACCTTGAAATACATAAAGTGTTCTCACACAGGTAATAAGAAAACTCTTCAATTTCTACCAAGGTTAAGACAAGAAGAAATTAGCTTAATTTACAAGAAATATTATTTGGAGGAAAAAAACCCACAAAAACAAAACCTAAACCAAAACAAAAAAAACCCCAAACCATACTAAAAGACAGACTCAAAAAACTTTCCTAGTTTTGGAAGGAAAAGGTAGATAAATATTTGTTAGATGTTCTTGGTCCTGCCTGAGTACAGGTTCAGTAACTCAGAAAGCCTCTTCAGGCTTTTCCTCTGTATGAATTTGGATGATGTCTCTATTTTTAAATTATCATTAATTACAAAGGATTCATCTGATAGAGTCAACTCAGCTGTTTGTAGAAGGATGTATTTTTTTTTTTCAGGCAATTTTGATTCTCTCTGATAATACAACTTTCCCCTCACACAACAGTAATGAACGGACTTCTATATGCTGTAAAGCACATCTTTGTAAGCAAAGATGGCAGAGTCTGACCTCTGTTTTCCAGGGAGTTTTACCTTTGCCAGTTCACTGAGGTGCTGATGATGTCATTCCATACGTCCTTCAGTGTTTGAAGCTCAGTTTGTATCACCTTTTGTCCTTCCTCATTGCTGCTTCTAAGTGCTTGTTCTCCTTTGCCAATGGCCATGTTCAGCTTAACTTCACCGTCACCTTTGAGTAAAAGGATCTCCTGTGAGGCAAAAGAAGTCAAAATATCAAATAACAACCTGTTGAGGTGAAAGCTGTTATTCTTTTAACAGGGACACCATCTTCTCTGAGCTCATTTATCCTTGACAGCCATGCCTAGTATGAATTCCTAGGCACCTTTTCTTGTAAGTGCCTGTCCTTTTTTATGTGCAAGCGATCCATCAGTTTTTCCCCACAGTCATACAGCCATTGCACTGCCTTGGTCATCCTAAAATATTGCTTACATTGCAATAGATAATGAGTAGGTCAAGCACTGTACAGAAGGACAGCACCTCATAGCTATAAGAAATCTCAAGAAAGCTAATGATGGCATTGGCTACACTGATGACCTTCCTAATAGATGTTTGTCTAACCTGTTCCTAAAGACCTCCCATGACAGATACATCACAGCCTCTTGGTGTCAATTACTTCACAGCTTCTTCTCCATTAGAAAGCTTTTTTGGACCTGAATACACATTTTCATAATTCATTATTCCTTATTAAATGTAATACCTGTCACTTGTCTCCATTAATCTTCATCCTGTTTTTAAACTGCACCTCTCAATTTGTCAAGATCACCTTAAATTCCTCCTCCTCCTCCTCCTTTGTAACCATAGAAAGAATAAAATATAAAAATATTCCTTTTCCACTGATGTGGCCCACACCCAGTTTTAACCTTCATGCATAATCTCTAGTTGTATCCATCTTTACCTGAATTTGTGTCAGTCTTCTCTCTAGTGTGGCTTTACTACCAACAGTGCTCTCTGATGATGCCAGTTTATCTTGAACCTCTTTCACCCATGACCACATGCTCTGCAATGCCTCCTCCAAAGTGAGGTGCTCTTGGAGTGCAAGCTGACATGTTCGCAGCTTCTCCCTGACAGTTTTGATCATGTTTTGATAACTGGTGAGATGTTGAGAAGCCAAGCGCACTTCCTTCCCTGCACCATGCCCTTCTTCGTTTAAAGTCTGTGCCATTTGGGACAGCTTATCAAAAGATTCCCTGAAAGAAAATGATCAGACTGAAAATCAGTTTCAGAAAGCATATGACATTGTTATAACAACTACCAGAAGTTATGAAGATTGCTGACATAATCACCTACTCCACCAGTGAGAGAGTTCATAGTTAACAGAAATATTAGATGGGAGAGAGTGACAGGAAATACAAGCAGTGTGAACCAATTAATATCTGTACTTGTGTACAGTGACATTTGTTGCAGATTGTGGTGGTCAGGATGATCATACTGAAATCTTTGTGTTGTACCTTTCAGTTAAAAGCTAACTTAATTTTATTTTTGGTTGCCAGACTTTCCATTCCTACCTTTTTGTACCTGCCGAAGCTTCTGAGAAGTTCATAGTCTTTGGCAGGAAGGCATGGTGGAAAGGTCAGGCCATTTGTCCAGGATTAGACAATGACTCTGAACCCACAATGACTCTGGGGTTCAGTAGAAGGGTCAGTAAAACATTCTGGGTTTATTCAGCCTCAGTTAATCTCAGTCTACTGGATCTCCCTTCCTGATAGCCTGTGATCACAGGGAATTTACATCAGATTAAAATGTCTTGCATCAGTCCAGGGGGGTAAGGTAGTGACCGAGTGTTTCCTTGTAGCATTCTGTGAGGTTTGACCAACTGACTGCTATTTCTTTCTTAAGCAATCTAATAATACAAAAAAGAATTTGAAACACTGTGTACTAAAAAAGGCAAATATTTCATCATCTATTGGCGAAGTCTGAATTCTAGAAAGTTTTGACAGCCCATGATGATGTTATATGAGCTCTTTCATAAAGTCAGCTATATGGGAAAGAGGATTCTGCTAACCCAGTTGGATCTGTGTATGGCAGGACAGATAGAAGGAAAATAGTAAAACAGATACAATGTGTCACTTTTACTGTTGCTTTTAGAAGCAGTATTTTTAAGATTAGTCTGTACAAGCAATATTTCTAAGACTTTTTTTTAATTATATTTTTCAGTTTCCATTTATTAATGAAATAAGCTACAATTTTCTTAATGAGAAATGTATCAACACCAATTTTGGAGTTGGCTTCAAATTCCAGGTTCCTTAAAAATGGATTCAGCCACTTTTCACACAGAATGTCACAACACCTTTCTCCATCTTTCACAAACACGCTTTACCTCAACAGTTTTGTTTCACTGTTGTTTTAGCAGAGGAAAAAGTGAGAATATTTTAGGAAATGTATTTCATACTACCTTGAATTCAGTAGCTCCTCAAGGAACTTTTCCACTTTCTGCACCTCCTTTTTCTTCTCAGGAATAAGCTGTTTGCTCTCTCCTAATGCTTCTGTGCTTATTCTTTCTTCCATGTCATGTAACCACAGTCCAAGTTTCTTGTGCTGATCTTCAAAGCTACAGAACAGATAAATACTCCCTTAAAAATATTTCTCAGATTGAGTGAACTTAGAAGTTCTTTCAGTAAGTTTTAAGTTCTTTTTTTAAGTTCTTTCAATATCCACAAGACCAGGAAAATGAAGCTAGGTATAAATGTAATGCTTCGAGAATAAGAGTATTACACCAAGCATAATTCCACAGTGACTACTAATCTAAAAATATTCAGCAACTCTCTAAAAATGTTCAGCAAAATCATGGGAACTACAATGAGAAAAGAAGCCTCCAAAATTTAAAGTGACAGCACATTTATTTGGTACTAGAGTCAATAAAGGCAGACCAAAAGGAAGTTTTTTTCCAAATCCTTATAATTATTTAGTCTAACGTTAAAAAAAGGGTAGAAATGGGCTTTTACTCAGAATTGACACAACACCTGAAATAATGTGCTTTCAATTTCCCCAACAGAATGTAATCTCAGGCACTCAGAACTCGGCAAAACAAGTTCTGGCCCTAAGTTTGAAAACCTTTTCCTTACATGAAGGTACACCATCTCAGCTTGAGGTTTTACCCATTACCACTACGCTAACTTTGCTTTCAGTTAGCAACAGATTTGAATCTAGTTATACCTGAAAATATTTGAGCTAAAAATTGCAGCCCCAAGTAACAATTTAATAGTGTTTTCTTATTAGCTCCTCAGGACATATGTTCATCTGGAATGGGACAGGACAGACACATGCTGTATAAAAAGTGTACAGTCTTCAAACCCCAGGGCAGAACTTGAAAATTCATCACACCTTTTCCTTCCAGGAAATTGCATTTAAATTACTGAGATTCCAACTGCTGATTTGGGATTGCATGAGCTACATAGATCTTCCACATATATGATCTTGACCTTCCATTCTTTAACTGAATCAATAATCTTGGAGCAAGATCTGTTGCCTTGTTTTTAGCAGAGAACTTACTTTTCTCTGAAATACTTCCAAAGAGAAAAGCAAACAGGACTAGAGTAACCGGAAAGAATTTCAAATCTTGCCCTGTATTTCTTCAGTTGGACAATGTCATGCAGTCCATCTGTGGCTACTGGTATTACTCACCTTCCCAGGTGTGAGGCACAAGCTTCGAGGGCCTTCTTTTCATTCAGACACTGGTTGAGAAATTCCTGGAAGTTCTTGTTAGACTTTGCTACCTGCTCCTGAATGTGGCTCACAACTGGTTTGGGTAAGCAAGCATACAAACTTTCTCCTTCCTTGCAGGCAGCATCTAACTTGTTCTGTCCCTCACTAACAGAATCCAGCACAACCTGTATAATGAAAGAATTCAGTTTAAACATGCAAGGTTTAAGAATTAAAGATAAGCAATATTTCTAATAGAAGTGGTCAGATTTCTCCAACAAGATAAGATTCATGTCTAGCCATGGGAAAAATTCTAAGCAGATAATTCAAATACAATTTTATCGAGTGGTGCTACAATTCACAGAGCTCAATTCTACTGTCTGGTACCAAGGTAGTCCTGTCTTTCTCTGGATAGTTTTGTCATGTCCTGAAGATGTTATACAGTTCAGGAATTAGGGCTGTTTACAATAGGTATCTGCTACTTGTGTTCTGTCTCATCCAAAATCTGCATAGATAAGCTTTGACATATCAGTGTTAATCTGAAAGACTAAATAAGCAACAGTATAAGCAAAAACAGGAAAAGCAGAGAAAGAAGACAAAAAAGAAGACAGAAAAAAAAAGACTAAAAATTAGAAAGAAGAACAGTTTAGTTACACATACACCTTACAGAAATTAAATTCTGACCTCTCAGAACAGTGAACAGAGTCTCCCCTGTATTCCCCCTACAGTACATAGTGTATTGAACTATTCTTACACAACCTTTTTGGAAACAAAACCAATAAATATGATAGCATCTACAAATAATTTTAGAGATATAATTGGATACATATGGTTTAATTGCTAATTAGAATTTTTAAAATTTGTTTAGTATACCTGCAAGTCATGGAGCTTTGCCTCTATGGCTTTTCTGTCTCCAGATCTATCAGATGATTCTTTTACTGCAGACTTTACACCAGAAAACCATTCCTGGAATTCTTGCATAGAATCTTATTTAATAAAAAAGTACAGACAAGAGAACATTGTTTTAAGCAGCAGCATTATCCATAACACTATACACCTGCCTTCCACAATTCTTTTACCTTTCAGGAACAGTGTGTGAAAACTAACAGGATAAATCTCATTGCCTTCAATGACCTTGGGGAGTGGGATTCATTTCACAAAAAGTTAGATGTTTCCATTGTAAACATCCAAATTTGAACAGTGACACTAGGCTCCCTTATAGTCAATGGGAAAAGACAGAGCTTTTCAGCCTATGGTAGGTACCAAATCAATGGTAGATAATGCCTAGATTAATATCTTAGGAGATAAGATTAAAAATTGCTATGTCTCTCCACTATCTAGGGAGCCCAGGAAACACTTCAGATGGGGACTTAAGACACTACAAATATCTCCATTTCATTATATACATCTCTACATGGCAAATATACCAAGAGTAAGTATGCAATAGATATGTATATTAAGAGTGAAGAAAGGTGGAGCTGAGCTTGCCTTTTGTGCATGTTATGTATTTAAAGTTCAGAATTCTGTTTTTGCAAAATGCTTTGTTTCGTAGCAGTTACCAAATTAACATTTGGTAACAGGGCTTTTTGAAAGGCTTCATACAAAAATAAAGTTGTAACTGCAAGTGACATCACTGGAAACTCTGGCAGAGTCCAGAATGATTCACAGCTGCAGGCTAATGGCTCATATTAACAAGCCTGAAGACTCACAGAGGAAATGTTTTTCCAAGGACTCTTGCATGCTGGCCTGTGTTCTGGAACAGAGCAGATTCACAGCTTCATACTTCTTTATTAATGAAGTGAGAGAGCCACCAAGAGTTTCTAGCTCTACAGAATGGTATTTGCGGCACAGGCTGTTGAGGCTCTCACAGGTTGAATCAATGCTGCTTTGCTGAAGCTGAAGGTCTTTCTGTATTTCCTGAAAATAAAGTTACAACACAGATAGGACATCTGTAAAGAAACAAAAGAACCCTCCCTTTTCCTCAAGCATTTCTGCTTCTCCCATGTGCTCTTTCCTCCTGTGGTCTACTGCAAGTCCTAGACACAATGAATGGAAGAAGTAGAGGATTATGTTTCCTGATTTTCCAAGTGAGATGAATTCTTGAAACTAAAAAGCCATAACAGAAATGTGAAAAATGCTGCTTCTCATGGTTTACTGCTCTGTTAATAAATAAATAATTTTCAAGGCATATTGAATAGCAATAGTTATTTTCAGCAAAGTCTGAAGGTACAAGTGATATGCAATATGACTGCTATTTGGTGGGACTTCTGAATGAAAGACAGTTTTCATCTGACTAGAGAGGAACTGAAAACTAAGTTTGAATTGGCTACTATATGTACATTAACGTGCTCATGCTGAAAAAATCTTTGTGTTTTGTCATGTTACGATGTACATAATTGTATGTAATCAAGAGAGATCTAGGATGTAGTCAAAATAACTGCTATATATGAAGACTGAGAAGGACTTCTGAGGTACAGGTTCATGTTAAAATTGAGTTCAGTCCGGAGTCTTACTGTGATGAGCTGCAAGTTCATAACTTGTATTGCAAGGGAGTCAATGGACTTGTAAAGAGACTGGAGTAATGGCCAAAGAATTCAATGTAACAAAATGGGTTCTTCTCACAACAAAGTCCATATCATTCATTATAGTTTTCTAAAAGTTTTTTATAAAGTTAATAAATCAGAACTTTTGTTCATTGGTGGAACTTCTTAAAGAGTATCACTATTATTTGCTAACATTCTAGCAGCTGTGCAGGAGATAATTTTCATTTGATAAAAAGTACAGTAAGTATAATGCTATAGCAAAAACTGATAAAAAACTAAAGAACACTGCATAAGAATGCATATTAATTTTATTCAGCACTGACCTTCACTTTACTTAGAGCATCAGGATCCAGGTTACGTGCACAACTTAACAGTGTCTCTTCCGTTTTTGTTAACCAGTCTGTCATCTGATCAATACATTTCTGTAACTGCATCTTCTGAGTACTGAAATCTTCCAAGGTCTCTTTTGCTGTCTCTGACATTTCTTTGGCATGTTCCAACTTCTGCTTCAAATCTGATTCTATAAACTAAAGGCAAAATATTAAATAGTATCATCTGTCTCGTATCTGATCAGCTACCTTATAAACTATTTACTCTATTTTGATGTAGTAAAAGATACTTTTACAACTCCAATGATAAAGGAATAGGAACAAAGAATAGTTATGATACATATAAATACTGTATTTGTCACCTTGAAAGAAAAAAGCAGTACAGGAGAGACAGAAATTTCAGGAGGTGTTTCCTCGTGGTTATTTGAGCATAGTCTGTGGTTACCAATATCTTTATTTTACCTGGAGATCTGCAGGAGGCTCTTGACTATGGGTCAGTTCTTTGAGATCTGAAATTTTGGAACTAAGCTGCTGCAACTTCAGTTCTTTATCCTTGACTTCAGACTGTAAGAGAGATGTGGTCAAAGTTTCATACCAAACTACAGCAAGGTTTTAGACCCTCAGAAGGAAGGTCCATCAATTGCAAAAATGAAAGAATATGTAAACAAAGTTTAGCAACCAGAGGGAAAACACTGTTGTTCTGTTAGTTTTCTCCCCTATAAATCTCCCATCTCTCTTCTTTTATTAGACTCAGTTCAGGGATTTTTTTTTACCCTTGCATTAAAATAACCATGCACATTTTCAGTATTTAAGATGCACTAACAGTTTTAGTTTCTTAAAACTGGCTGAATAAAGATGTAAATGTCATTGTTTATTCAACTGGAAAAAACTACTGTGGTTGTTGGGTTCCACTTAACGGCATGCACATTATAATACATGTGCTCTCTGTTTTTTATTATGAGGAAGTGAGCTCTTGGAAAAAATCAGACACAGAAATAAATTTTAACCTCAAAAGGGAATTAAAAAAGGCTGCTATATAAGCAGTGACATATGTGGACCTTGTGTTTATTGTGGTCATATAGATCCAAGTTATAAAGAAATACTTTAATTATTAAAAAACTAACAGCAAAATAAAAGAGAAAATAATAATTTGTAGAATTGTAGTTCTTTATTATTAGGCAAGTAATTAATGTGTGTATCCTATTACCCAAACCTTCTTTCCTAGAAGATTCAAACAGATCACTCCAGTTAAAAGATTGGACAGTGGATTCAGGATTAAATTGCTGCACTCAACATCTGCCCTGAATGAGAAGTTCAGGTGGCCCTAGAAGAATACTCAGGGAGTATTTTGTACTAGGGAGGATATAGTAGTAGGTGACTGATCAAGAAAGGGACCACTGCTATGAACCACCTAAAAGGTACTCTGATTAATTTTGTTCATGCTCATCTATTTTTGATTGCTGAAAGGGCAGGACCCTTCTTGCCTTTGCAACAGAAAATGTGAAAAAAGCTCTACAAGACTATGCATTCTGTGACTGCAAATGTCCACTCAGCACTCATGTCTTCTGCTATACTAGCCCTTCTGTGAATCAGGTACATCTGTGGTTTGGGTACTGGCTGCTTTTACTCCAAACCAGTTTTAATAGTAATGAATTTAGGTATTCTGATTGCTGTACTAACCAGAAAGACATGACATAAAGCTTGTCCTGAGCAAAATACCATTTCAAACTATGTCATACTACTTGTGTGTATGTTCATGGTGCATCTTCTTAAGGACATTATTTCAAATTAAGTAGAATATGGCTCATTATATGGTTGCTCTGCTGTATATTTTAAGCCAGTAGAGTCAGAATGCATCCTGAACACTGCCTAGATTTCTAGAACAGGATTAACACTATCAAGAAAAAAGACAGACAGACATCATTTTACTGAAATTGTTAGAACTCGACATTAAATTTTGTCCTCCATTCCTCCATATATTTTTTATTGTCTGAAGAATCTAACTTCCTAGATGATATTTTAGAAATTCCTCATTTTTTTGCTTTATTGCAGATGAAGTTGTTTAAAATTTCCATCAGTTTCTACAGGAACAGAGTTAAGTCCAATGCCATGCTTTCTGAAATTTTTGTGCTAGTAAGAACACACTGTCATATAATGCTAGAGCCAAAATAGCTATGGAGCTTACATTTAGTAAGAGATCTGTCATTTCTAACAGAAGCAAACAGCTTCAGAAAAGGATTGGAATGCTGTTAGCTAGCCATTAGGTTAGTCATACCACTGTTTGAACAGGGGGCACAGTGGTCTACAACAGCAAAGCCTGATCTGTGTGCCTGATACCATTTGAGATTTTGGTCCAGATCAGTCATCACTGATTTATGAGTAAGCACCTGGAAGTCTTTCAGGAGGGCCTCCATTCTCTGACTGTTACTCAAGCTGCTGATGCCTTCACTCAGTTGAGAAATGCACTTGTTGCACCATCCATCCATTTCATCTCCAATTTTCAGGATGTCATCCCATAGAGACACGCTTACACTCAGACGGTCAATGTTGCCCTCAATTCTTTCAGACACCTTTTAGGAGAGCAGAACATATCAATATCTTCACAAATTAATTTTAGATTTCTTTATTTTGTAGGCAGTTGTAAGACAAGTGCATTAGAAATCATTAGTAAGCCTAGGGAAAATAACTTTCTTAGAGTTAAGTCTAAGTTCTGCACTCTAATCTCAATTCAGTTACCCAGAGCATAAACCAAAAATTTTACATGACTTCTAAAACAGTACAGCTGTACTACACTCTATAAAATTCTACTAATGATTCTAAAAAAATGTATATTTTTTACTGGGAAAGAGTTTTATTTTCAAATAAAATTTATCTTTAAAAGCAGCAACATTTATCTTTCTTATGTAATGTAGGAATTTGCTTTTATGTTATGTTTCTCTGCTATAATGTTGTGTTTATTAACATATTCAGACCTTTAAAGATGTAACTTAATATAATTTACTACCTAATTTATTTAGTCCAATTTACTTTAATAAAGTAATACTGGTATAAATTAGGTCAGAATCCAATCCAAATTTATACTGAGAAGCGTGCACTGAGTAAATGTATGCTAGTAACATTCATACTTTGTTATAAGACATCATTTTCAATTCATCAAATGAATGTTACAACTTTGGGCATACAATGGATGCCAAATAACCATGATTAACCCTTTCAGATATACTTAAAGGTAAACTTTACTAATGAATTACACTGAGATCCTAAGAAAATACTAATACTGGAAACTTAGCCCAACTTAAAAACTGCCTTCAGCATGTAAACACCAGACTCTTACATCTAACCATTTGTCCACCGTAGAGTTCATGTCTGTTTTTACTGCACTGGAGTCACAGTTATGCACTTTTTTCAATTCTGCTAACAAATGTTTTCCTTTATTGGTGAAAGTATCCAGGTCTTCTTGTTTATCACTCAGATCATTCTTGGCAGCTTCATGCTGTGGACATAAATATTTGCTTAATGAAGTCTTGAAGAAAGAAAGAAAAATCCAATCCTCCAGGCACCCATCCCTAGCCCTGTGGTATATGTTATGTGTTTGATAATTCTCATCCATCTAATATTTCACTATGCCACAAAATACAGAGCAGCTGACATGGCTTTGTTTTCTCATGAACAGAATCAAATAGTATGATTGTTCTTATAAATAAAGCACACAAGTGAGAATAACAAATTCTGAATTTTCAGCACTTGGCAAGCAGCCATCTTTGTGACTTAAGGCAATATTTTAATTATTATTCTTTCTAGTCTTCTGACTCTACGTGTCTAAAATGGAATAATAAGAACCCACTGTTGACTAACTAGTATCTAAAATCAGTTCTGGAATTACAGCAGGATAAATAGAGCGTGTTGCAAGGAAAAACTAGAACTGTAAAACCTGTCTCTCCTAGATACTATGGAAAACAAGAGTACAGAAGTGTTCAGAAAGGAATTAAACAAAATCTTCAGGACTAATAAGTCTGCAGTTCTAGGCATACGGAAATCTTTAAAACATTGTCACTGAAGAGGCAACAACATACTGAGAAAGTGTGAGATGCTTACTGCGATCCTTTCTTCTTTAACAAGCATTACAGATCAGCATTAGAAATCAGCTACTAATCTGGATGCATTATGGCCATGTGGCCATGCCTACTTTATCATGGTAGGAGCTGTGTAAAATATTTATCACACTCCAACTCCTTCAGGCTAGAGGTGGTCATTGTTGTAGCAGGGAATTCGAGGTCCCTTCCAACTCCTAACAATCTGTGATTCTGTGTGATTCTTCACAGTCCAAGGCTCATATTAAGGAGAAGACTCATATGGAAGTTACATGCATTTCTTTGTTACACTGGCAAGCTCTGTTCTGTCTTTCAGTTCTAGTTAAAATGTCTGTTAAAAGCAGGCCATAAATACACAAGTCTAGAATAAGGTTTATGCAGGTCTGACTGGAGAATTTTTAAGGAGGAGCTAAATAGGCTTCTGAGTTAAATTACTCTCTGAATTAATGGAAAAAAAGTAATTAATAACTTTTTTCCTGACAGGGTGATGGATAACAGAGTTTAGAATTTTAGAAACACAATCTAGTGAAATAAATGAAATTCAGAGATTCAAATTCCTTGTCTTTGCTCAATGGCCAGTATCAACACTGTACCCCGTGAGATAAATCATCTTAGGGAAAGAGATAGACGTAAGAATTGCACGTATTTCTTGTGTGCAGTTAATTTTCTTTTGTTGACTTTTATCTATTTAAAAAATTACCCAGTATGGAAAAACATTCAAGTATGTTGACTGGAAATATCCTCTCATGCTACGATAGGAATATATTCTCAATTATATAAGGAGCAGATAACTTATGCTTTCCATATAAATTAACGTTTTGCACCTCTAGCTGTTAAAATGGATCTCAACAAAATGCTGAAAGAACTATATTCTTTCCTCATCAGAATGAGAAGAATTTAAACCCTGAGTGTCTTTGTGGCAAGATTTGACAGTAAATTTAAGGAACTTTAAGCACGGCTCAATGGCATCTTTCAAACAGAAAAATCCATCTAAGATTATTTAAGTCCCTCAAAGGAAAATATATGTAATCACCTTTGATAAAGTTCGCTTGACATCTTCATGATCTTTCCAAATGGATTTTATCATAGAAGCACTGTCAGCACTGTCTATGACTTTCATTACTGTTGATCTCAAGCTTTGATATTCCTTCATCAGATCAATAAGAATGCAGGACTGCTCTTTTCTGTAACGTGAAAAGGCTATGTTAGCACCATTTGCTGTCATGTTTCTGAAGAAAGGAGAAAGTGATGTAGTGATTCACCATGGGATAATCACGATGCAGTGCTAAACATGTTCTTGGCACCCAAGGAAATAGTAATATTTAGGTTTTAGAAATCACTGTGGGTCCATACATCCCAAAACTTCTCACTGAAGAGACAGTATATCAGTCATAATTTCATGTATATCAGATATCAAAGCAACTGACTTGACAATAAAAAGACTGAAACTGGAATTCAAGCTTCTTATTTCCTAAGTTTAGTGTCCTGGGGACCTATCTATGGCTTTATTAATAGTATTTACAACTGGTACGAGTATCCTGGTTTATACTGTGTTTTATCTTCCACTCACTATTTAACATACAAGCTGCCTTTACTGAGATTAACATGGCAAGAAGATATTAAATAAACAAAAAGGGTCTCTTTCACCCTTTAAAAGAACCCTCTCCTTTCTCATCTTTAGTCTAAGATCTACTTACTTTTCATGTATAACTTTCTTGGTATCCTCCCACAAAGACTGTAAGCGATTTATCTCTTTGTCAATCTCAGGAGCAAGTGTGATATCTTTTTGGGCTATTTGTTTTGCTTTGTCCATGAGCCACTGAAGTTCATGCTGGTGAGAATTCAATTCCTCATCTAACTGGTTAAAGATCCTCAATCTGCAAGTCAAAAGGCAGGTTTTCAATTTACTTATCTTCACTTTTTTGTGAGAAAAGAGGAGGAAGGAAGAATAAAACAGTTGCTGTTACTGTGCATAAAGTTCCATTTTTTCTAACGTTTCCTACAATATCTTCAGAAAGTAAAGTGTTATCTGCAACAGCATGGCTCAGAATGTCATTTTTTCTGATACATATACAGCTATACAATTATATAGATATACTTTCACCTCACAGAGTGACTTGGAAATATACTCAAATATTTAGATAGATACTATAATAAAGTAGTTGTCTTCAATTCTTTCAGCATGTGTACAGTCTTCAGTTCTGTAAGAGCAGAAATAGTTGTGTTTCATAGGATTTCTAGTACCTGTTTGGAACTTGGATTAATTAAGGCAAAATAAGTAGATATATGGACTCATATATGCCTGGCAAGAAATAAGGTACCCAGGCAGAAAATTCACACGTCTCCAATGCATCATAAAAAGCATAGAGACTGAATGCAAAAGAAGTGCCAGTATCAAGGCACGGTTTTTACCTTTGCTGGAGGGCTTGTAGTGTTGCCTCCTTCAGGCCCTCCTTGTCAGCTTTTTCCTCAGTATCTTCAATACTTTTCAGTAGCTGTTGCTTACGTTCCATGAAAGATTTTTGCAAGGCTCCAAGGGCTTCTGCCTCACTCTGCTTGGTTCCCAGTAGATTTTGAACTGCCTCCAGTTCCAAGCACAGATTATCCACCACAGCCCTGCAGGAGGTCCTCTGCTCAGAAATGCTGTGTTTTAGATGGTACTGGGCCTTAGTAAGGGAGCCATCCAAACTGATGGCAACAGATTCCAGCTTGTTAAGATCTTGAATAACAACATTGAGCTCCTTCTCCAGTAATTCAGATTTAACTTTATCCATATTTCCTGTTTTTTCCACTGTCTGCCTCAGTTGATGGAGCACTGCTGATACGGCACTATGGAGCTCCAGGAATACCCGCAGCTGATCCAGAGCCTCTTGTCTTTGGCTAGTTATTTGACTTGCCTCCTGGAAGATCTGAAAGCAATCTTCAGTCTTTCCCTGCAATATCTGCTGGTCCTCTGGGCAGCTGAAAGAACACAATTTATCTACGTGTTCTTTCAGACTTTGTAATTGCTGTTTCTTACTTTCAACTTCCATTGAATGATTCTATAGGAATGAAAGAAAATAGTGCTGTGTTTCTTCTTTCTATCAAAAGCTCAGAAAACACTTTAGTACTAAACTTATGATGAAAACAAGTACTTCTGAGGCATCTGCAGTAAGAACAGTTCAGTGTTACATTTTTTCTTTAAACTGGTCAAATAACAGACATCTGCGTGTATCTGCAATAGTGTTTCAGTTTTCAAACAAATAAATGATCACATGCTAGTTTTAGAGGAACATTTAGCTGACTGCACTGTATAATTTCTCTGTCTTCAATATTTACATCCAAAAGTTTACCTTATTGTAAGATGCAGCTAGTTGTTGATCAGCTGTGTTTATCTCTGAAGTGGCTTGTAGTTCAGCAAGAAACTGCTTGATCCAGTCTGAAAACCTGAGCAGGAGCTCATCAAACTGCCCATGCTCAGCAACAAGAGATTGAAGGAAGTTGATCCTATAGGATGTCAGACGTAAATATGAAAGCACTTGATGTAAATTAATCACGTCCCATAATCAAAACCATAGCTGACTGGACAGTATTAAAATCAATGCCAGGTGGAAGGAAAGAAGGAAATGTTAATTTATGTTACAAGTGTGATGACTGCTACATTGATTTCTTGACTGGGGAATAATATAACACTTGAAAGCACCAGTTTGGGTCTTTCCTGTTGCTGCTATTTTATTCATATAAACTGTTGGAAGTACCTCAAACTATCAAGTTACTTTCTTCAACTTTTCTTCATGGGTGGAGTCTCAACAAAGAAAATTATATTGATGGAAGCTAATCTTCAGTTTTCAGACAGCAATTCTTGTTTGCCCTGCCATCACCACACTGCATGTAGGATGAGAGGCTCAGTAGTTTATGCAGGGGGTGAATAACTGTATGCTCAGAGGAACACAACTGAAAGAAGGAATGTGTCCAGAAGAGTACTAAGCACCTAGCAGAAATATACTTCTAAACCTTAAAAAAGGCCTTGTCGTTTACCTTCCTGATTCCCTTCCAAATTTTTCTATGTAATATTCAACATGAAACTCTATGTAGAAGATCATTATATTGTAACACAAGTATATTGATAAAGCATCTAGGAGCTGGTGTCATTGACGAGAGTATTATTTAAGGTCTCTTACAAATAGTGAAATACATATGTTCATCACCAAAACCCCTGAATTCTAAATATATAATATCCAGTTTGAAAAAAGAAGGCAATGTTCCTGAGCCTAATATCAGCCAACAGCCTAACAATTATGAAAACTTTGACGTGGGTTGTCCTGGTTTCGATTAGAACAGAACTGATCCTGTTCGATGATTTTTCTTTACAGCTGAAGCTCCTCTAAGTAACTGCATTTCTGAAGCTGGCAATGTTTTTTACAGACACTGCCTGCTTCCAGCAGTAATTAGGTCTAATGTTTTGTCTTACTGCTGAGGATTGATATGTAAACCAGGGCCGATGCCAAATCTTGTGTCTCATGTTGGGGGGTGCAGAGTAAAAGTCTGCACCTACAGGGAGGAATGAGCAGGACAGGTGACCCTAATCTGACCAACTAAATATTCCATTCCGTACACGTCATACTCTCTATGTAAAGCTATGAGTCAGTTCCCTCTGATCTCTCTCTCGCTTCTTGCTCTTCTGCTTTTCAAGGACCCATCTTTGCTGCTTCTCTCTCCCTCTCGCTCCTGAATCCATGAAGCCAGGGTGGAAGAGGGGAGTATTGGAGAGTGTCCAGCACTAACCCTCCATAGATACATGGTTCTAAAAAGATAATAGAGTGACTTTGCACACAGTGACAACTGAAAAAGAAAGAGTGGGTATTACAGATTTTAGAAGTAATTTCAGATTGGGATTCCTCATCTGGATATTGGCAACTCTCATTTAACACATAAAAAACGTTCTTAAGCACAAACCTTTTATCAACAGTTTGTGGTAAAGCTTTCCACCTCTCATCCAGGTCTTCAAATTTTTCTTTTATTGTTTTTACACACTGTTTGGAAGCTGTTGGGAACAGGGACTCATTTAATTGTAATAGGCTTGCATAGACTGAAGCATGAGACTCAATATCTGCTTTCAAATCCTGGGAAAACAATAGAATGTAAGCCTTGAGATTAAATGTGGCATCATATTATGCAAAATAACAAAACCAAAAAAATAGCTTGGGATTTCCAGTACACCACTTTGAGATAAGTCAATGAACACAGTCAAATTTTTGGAGGAACTATTTTGGAGGTCTATTAGAACAAACAGGTACTCAACACCTCTCAGACAGTTAATTCAGTAAGGATTCATCAAAGTTTTTGTGGTTTGTGGTTTTTTTGGTTTATTTTTCAAAGTTCTGCCTTTTCACACAGCTCTACTGTATGATTAAAGTGGCTAAAATTAAGACTAAGTTTTGCAACATATTTTGTGTGCAGAAATGGAATTGTGAGGAAATGTCACAAATTGATGCAAAAAAACCCAAAACCCCAAATAATTCTCCTTTTCTTCAGTAATATTATAACTGAAATTATGGCTTCATGGACTGCATAAAAGATGGCCAACTGCTTCATAATAATCTAAAAACAAATAGCAAAAATTCAAGGACAGGCACACTTTAGAATGTGAAAGTCTTGTGTTTAAAAAAACACCTGGAAATCAGATTTTCATTGTGAAATCAAAACCTCTGAGCATTTTGTCATCTGAGTAACTTTCCGCACATGCAAAAGAAAGTAGCATTGTCTAACAAAGGAATTTTTCCAGAGAAAGGATTCTCTGGCAAGCAGAACAATGTCCTTCCTTGACAGATAATAGGATATAGCAGGGCATTATTTTTCTTGAGATGGTATATTATATTTGCAAATAACATTCCTCCTGTCATTTTCTTGTCTTTGATAAATAACAATAGTGATAATTTAATACTTCTCTAGGACACTTCCAAAGCCCAGAATCAAATGACTTATCGGACTACAGTTGAGCAAGTGCATCCTTTAAAAGACACAGAAACAAATGAGGAAATGTAGATGGATGATCTTCCAGTTGAGACATACCTGCAGTGACTGCAATTCACCTTCCAGTTTAACTCTGTCAGCAGAAACATACTGCTCTAAAGGCCTGGCTGTAGCTTCACACCCCTCCAACCAGGTCAGGAAGGCAGACAGCTCCTTCTCCTGTCTAACAAAATCACATTGTGCAGTTACCAACTCCAGTCGTCCCCTTGGTCTCACACAATGACTGCAGCAAAGTCTCTGTGTCCATCATACAGATGTGAGAGTCTACTTACTTCTGCCACTGAGCCAGAAGAGTCTCTAGGAAGGTCTGTTTCTCTTTAGCATTTGCTAGCATCTTTTCACATTTCTTCTGGAGTGCTGTAACCTCCCGAGCAGCTTTTTCCTTGTTGGCTACCTTTCGGGCACAGGCTGAGAGAGAGGCCAGATTGTTGCTCAATTTTTCCACAGCATGACAAAGGTCCTAATGAACATGTAAAAGAAACAGAAGTCAGATACACAAAAAACAAAACTATGGTAACAAAGATGGGGAAAATTCTGTACTTCTACTCAAAAGTTTACAGCAGTGACATATCCACCAGATCATGAAGTCACTGCATAGCTTACATTTTGCTCAGATCTGTCCTAGATACATGTCCCAAGCATATTAATTAACTAGCCTGTAGTGGGGAAAGACTTTCCTAAGAACAGTGCTGAACACAACACAGTCAGCAACAAAAGCGTCAGATCTTCTGAATGGACAAGTGATGACACATCATGATGATGCAGGACAAAGCTCCAAACTCCCTAACATCTGTCTTAGACTTGCTCTCATTTATGCATGTACAGTAAATAAGAAAAGCTCACTCCAACATTTTGGGACTGACAGATGTGAAGCTCATCTCATGACACAGGAGAGGTAGACAACAGTTATTGCAAATTTCTGCAAGGGCTAGCTAAGGGTCTTTTCCACAGAAATGGCATCTGATGTTGACTAGACTTTCCAGTCTTGCCATTTCTAGACAGCTGGGAAACTTGTTCATATGAAAACGATTGAAAGGATTCATTCATATTAGAGTGGTGAAAAACCTTCCCAAGTGAGTATAAATAGCTAAGGAATCCTGCTTAAAGCCTTCCCTGGGACTGCCTAGCCCAACAGGCAGCCCTGGCCTCCTCCTGCCTCCACACTGGGTTGTGTGGCATCAGGCAACTCATGGTCTGGAGGATGTTGGCATTTCTCTGCAGAGTTCCCTGGACCTGGTGGCAGGAATCCCTGGCCACGTGCTCACCGTGCAGTCCTGGAATGCTGCATAAGTTACTGCTGCTGAAGAGCACAAGGTGAGAGGCTCAGCTAGCTTAGCTTCAAATTCAGTCACTGCCTGCTGCACCTATGAGAAAAGGCAAACCAGAGTCTAAAACCAGCAGGAAATAGATACATGATATTTTAAATGACATCTTTAAAATATTTAATGCTAACAGAATATTATATCCTAAGCTTTTATTGTGCTGAATGCCTTTTGAAGTTAAAAGATGCTGCATGTGCTCAGCTCCATGTGACTGGGACAATAACAGTATTTAAATTATTTTCCTTATGACCTACTAACAACCCAAGATTGAAGTTAAAATGTTTAAAAGAAGTATGGACGTGGTTTATTAGTACAATATACAGGAGAATGACTAAGATTCTCTAAAAGACAGCATAATGTATTGAGTGTGTATATTAGTGTCTTTCAGAACTTGCCATTTATGTCATTCAAAGCATGAATTTTTGTACAGAGGTCTTACAATTACCTCACAAATCTACTCATATGCTCTCATCCATCCTATTATAATATGCATTTTATATTAAAAATAAAGAGCAATTCTATATATTGCTGCAAACAATCCATTAGATTTTACATTGTCTACCTGTTTAAGATTTTCTTCATATTTCTGCTGTGCTGATGCATTCCCTGTGATTGTTCCTTCTAGTCTCTGTGCATGATCTCTTAGCTCTTCCCAGTACCTTTTGACTTGAGTCAGTTTGGCTTTAATATGTGCACATTCTCCAGTGGTAACAAACTTGGAAAAAGACTCAGCTTCCTCTTCTAATTTTGAGATTCCAGTTATTTTACCATCTATTTCTTTATTAATAACCTAAAATGTAAAGTAATAGTAAATAAAGAAGCACAATAGGTTTGTAATGATAAGAATAGTATTTTCTACTTCATTCTTTTACCTGAGCTACTAATATTCTTCATTAAAAATGTAAACAGAGAAGAATTCATTGACCACTTGAAAAAACTAATTACAAAAGTGTTTAATATGCCCTGTAATTCTGTTCTTACTCTTGAAATTAGCCCTGGAAAAGGTATTAAAAACAGGCTGCCCTAAAAATAGCATCTATGAAAAGCATTAAGAATTGGCTGAAGTGCATGTTTTTGTAAGCAGACAAGATGGTTCATATTTTAGCATCTCTTACTTCACAGAAAATTAACAGAAAATTCTGTTAAAGATTCAAAATAAATACAAGATAACAAAAAGAGTATAAGTGAAAACAATCTTAAGGAGCTGAACCCTAACAATTGATTACTTATGTTCAGTAAGTTTCCAAATAAAGCATGCAACGATTTGAGAACTAATAGAGATTGTTTTCATTTTCTAATTTAAAATTCTATAGCATAATAAAGAATAAATTAAATTAGATGATGAGGTAGGGTGAATGTGCCCTCAGGCAAAGGATTAAATAAAGAATATTACAGTATAAATAGGAATACATGAAACAAGGGTGGATAATGGCCTTTGGTATTTTTCAGCTGTCTTCTATGTCAATTACTAAATACATAAAGACAAAGTAGCACTGCCTTTACATTTCATCAGCTGCACGACAGCAACTGTCTCCTATTATTTTGCACTCATTTTTGTCACAAATTAGAGGCAAACCTGAAAGCTACAACATCTAAGACAGAAACTTGGGCTGTTTCACATTCAGTGGCTATTTACTAAATATCAGTGAACTTGGAAATAAGATTTTTTTCACATCATAATGATGTGAATTTCTGCTGGTGCATCATGCCTATGGACATCTTCTCAAAATCTGTGAAAAATCACTCATTGGGAGGGAACTGAAGGAGCCAAGAGTGCTATTTGAAATTGAAATGGACAATAGCATTCTCAGGTATCTATATGCTTATATATGTATATAAAGCCAACTAAAAACTTTCCTGAAAATGCACTCTCAAAAACTTAGAAAGTGCCCACCTTCTGCTATAATTGTGAAAAAATATGGTATCTTTTCTTGCCAATACAAAGCTCAGCAGTGGCTAATTGCAACATTCAGTCTAGAATTAGCAGGGTGACAGTAAAGAAAAAAATTGTAGTGCTGTAAGCATTTATAGGATCTCTTTATGCAATAAATTCTGAATTAATTTGGATTACAAAGTATCTTTTTTTGCATCAGAATACAGTGCTGAGAAAAAATCCTGGATTTGCAGCCCTGAAGCTGAAATTATCTAACAATGCAGCAGATACAAATGAGGCAGTGCTTTTTCACTCCCACGCTATTCTGTTAAATTCACTCAGTTACATAAAAGAAGGTGGATAATTGAGGCCTTCAAACTCACTGAGTCTGTCACCAAGGGGACCTACTTGTGATAACTGTCACTTTGTTCCACCAGGAATTTTGGAGAAATGTGTAGATGAAAACCAGGCTCTGCTGAAGTCATTGGGGTTTAGCAAACAATGTCACCAAAAGTAGAGTATTACCAGTACTGTGTATGATAATTACATTCACCTGGCCCCAGGATTTTTATCTGCTCAGCCAAAGACATCAGGGAACTATTTTTTATTCATCTGCCTTATGTTGCAATTTTCCTTACTAATGTGTTGTACTAGAAATTATGAAATAAGTATGCTGATTAGCATTGTGACACAGAGTAACTCATCAGGAGACTTATAAAAGTCCATAAGTTCTTCAAAATCATGCACAAAGCAATGCTGCTGAAGAACATCTCCAGCTATGCCCATCCATCAGAGGTCAGATGACTCATTTCATACATCACAGTTCATAAGGCTCATTTTTCCATGTATGTTACAATGATGTACCCTAGGCCTTATCTGGAGATTTTCTTTGCTTTATGTCTGTTCAGTTGGACATTTACAAACGTTACCTGCTGACCATTTTCTTTCTTTCATGATGTTTAAATGAAGAATTATGGTGGAATTTTCAGAAAGTTGCAATGCAGTTTAAAATTTACTGCTTATCTGCATATGATCCTATATATAGCAAGGAACAGACTTTCTGGGAAACTGGCTTGAATAGGCTAGTAGGGCTTAAGTAGGCTCCATTTAGACAGACAAGAACTGTCACACTATGATCATTTATTAATATCATATGATGTACTTATTTTCTATCTTAAAACACTGAAATCCTATCTACTAACTACTGAAAAGCATGACAACATGACAAAGTATGTCAGTGGAATAAGTGCATATACATTATTTCACAAGAAAACTCTTATTGAATTTGAAGTAAGAATTCAAGCATTATTCTTCAGTGATGAAATCAAGATACTTTATTTATTCAATGTATGTAAAGTTGTGAACCATTTAAGGACAGGAAAAATCTGCTTATAAACTGTTTCTGTCACATGAAACAAGTGCCTTATGGGATCCCTTAGAAATAACTTAGTGTCAGTCTGGTCCATGACAGCAAGCAGCTGCACACCTATGCACTTTCTGAAGAGCAAGTAGGTCAGAGTAAAGAAAATGGCAGCGAGCACTGCACACTGAAAAACTGTCCCCTTACAAACACAGTTTTAGAGAAGGTACATTTTCATTTGAGGAAGGATATGAAGTCAGTCCTTGAAATCCAATGCTTGGAGACAATATGCACCTCATCAATAAGAACCTAAACCACTATGTATCTGCAGGATCGTACACAGAATCGAAGCCAGCGTAAATAGAATAGCAATAAATAGCATGTAGGTTGGCGAGCTACTAAGAGCAAGAGTTTCTTTATTATTTCAGCATAAAAGATACATTAAGTTGTAACTTTAGCTTGCAAGACCAAAATCAAGTTCTGTAACCACTAGCTGATGTGTTTTAAAATAAAAAAGCTTTATACACCTTGTATTTATGTAGCTGTTTTGAACACCAGTTGAGATTACTCAACAAATAAGAAAAGTATAAATTAAATGATATTTTTTGCCATACACACAAAGGCTCTCTATATGTAAACTAAATGCTGAAAGACAAGGCAGTCTGTAAGAATTTTCCTTTAGTTTAAAATCTTACTGCTTAGTATATTTGTGTACAAAGCATGCTATCATTACATCATGGTAGTTCTGAAACACACGAAATGTCTGTTCTCCCACTTAACCTCTAGCAAAACGACAGATTAATAGGTTTTTAATGCTAAACATAACAAGAACTAATCACCTTGATTTGGCTGATCTGTATGTTCAAAGGAGATGCTGATGTTTCCAAAGTTGCCAGTTCTTTTTCTTGTTCAGCTATCCAGATGGACAAAGCTTCAAAATTATTGCCAAAATGATCCCACTTGTTTTTCACCATTTCCATGCTTTTAATACTAAAATTAACCAAATTAATTAGAAAGAATAAACAGTTTAAAATAATGAAGCTGCTCATATCTTTGCTAGAATTAAAAAAAAAAAATAAAAAAATGTAACTTATTCAGTCTTCAGGAGGTCATTTTAAAAATTTCTGGTTGTAGGGGACCGAGTTGTGCACCTAAATTCAACCCTGGCTCTCTGAGACTCTACACCCAGAGTCAACTATATTAGCCTTAGTGGTGACACCAAGAGGTGAAACGGAGTATAGCTTCATTCATCAGCTGTACATCAAGAGTCTCATGACAGCAGGAAGAGAAAGGAAAGATAACATAAATATGATTTCTATGAAATAAGATGGAATTATGACTATCAGATATCCAAAACTTGAGGTAACTGCATAGATCTTAGTCATTTTGTCACTAGAAGAGAATTACTAAAACCGGTGTATTGTGACCATACATATATTTACCAATGCTTGACTGCTTTATTAAACTTGCTTTTCTACAACAGCAATCTCCCCATTTATAGGAATTCTGTTTTCTGAGGCAGTTATTTCATATCAAGCCACAGAAGCAGCAACAGATATGAGCCAACTACCCCAATGTTAATAGATTTATATTCTTTGAAACGTCCATTATAGGTATGTTAAACAGAGACAGATTAAGTCTGACACTTGCATATCTTGGATAGCAAACAAAGAACCCTTTTATGGGCCATAAGTAAGAAGTCTACAGCTCTTATAAGGCCTAACACCATTCACTTCCAGTATGTAAGTCTCAGCTCCTTTCAAATCATTGTAAAGAAACCAATGCTAATGTAGATCTTACACACAGCTTGCAAAACATGCATTTTCCATTTCACAGAATGTATTAAAATTTCACCAGAAAAATCTGAATATTACAAAATTCCAAAATACATTTTCCTTTTAAATATAGCCTTAAAAACTATTCCCTATTAAAAAGTTTGTTTTAATTTCTTTTTTCCCCCTCTAATTAAAGCTAGAGGAAACTTTAAGAAAAGATAATAGTCTAAAAATGTATAAATTGCCTTTTTTCTTATTTATTTTCAAAATGAAAAACTGATAAGAGTGCATTTAAATTCAAGTTATTTGTAGGAAAATAAAGTGCAAAAATAATTCACTGAAGTCCAGCCCAAGAAAATACAGCTGGAAATCAAAATCAAGGGACCAAATTAGTGGCACAAAAGCTGAAAAACCTTTGCTTTTGTATCTACCTTTCTTACAGTTGTAAGATAGCCACAGACTGTAAAGAATATAGTCCCAAACACACTGCACAGCTCTGCATGATCTCCTTGGAAAACAGATGTACTAAGTTTGCTCTGTAGGTGACTGTGGAGAGCTGCTCAAACTTTTTTCCCTATTCCTGTTCACTGCCATAGTATGTACCATGTATATTTGGAATACCTTCGCTTTAAATTACTCACCCAAGGTAGTTATTGATGATGTGAGCTACAGCATAATCCCGACACACTGATTATATGTTTTGTAGATTCACTGTAGACAGTTGTATATATTTGCATGTTTTGCAGAAGGGATTTTTTTTATTATCTGTCAGAGTGCCACAGACATTCACTATAATCCATACATTAACTAAAACCTATTTTGTATCTACATTGAAAGAGGATATCAGTGATGGCTTAAATTTTAAAATAGATGACATTATTAAAAAAAGTGAGTATCCATTGTAAGGATGAATTTCTTGAATGGACAAATTGCACTAGTTTTCTCTCTAATATTGGACAACATGATGTCTAAAGTAAAGCATTCAGTAAGATACAGTAGAATTTGACTGTGAATCACTGTAATGCTTCATAGTGGTGAAAGTGTTATGTGAAAAACATAGACCACCAATAATCAGAAGGTTATATCTGCTGCACAGGCTAGTTATTATAGTTACAACTTCTCTTTTAAATCTGGAAGAAAATGGCACCTAATTAAAGCCAGATTAGCATGACAGGGGTCAACAGGGGAAAAAACCCAATAAGGTAGGCATTGCTCTTTGCTCATATTCAGGTGGAAGTGTTGGTACCCGCTTAAATTTATACAGCAAATTATTCTACATAGTAATTCCAGTAAGACAACAGAATTGGCACATACATCCATGATCTGTGTATCAGATATATGCAAAAATACTAATTTCATTGTTATGGTTTGGGTTAGAACAGAATTAATTCTGTTCTAACCCAAACCATAACATTCATACACACATATAAATGTATGTGTATATAGATAAAATAACATTAGCAACACCTGAAGTTGAAGTTGAGTAACTTGAGTTCTATAACTGAGTTAGTTACTCCACAAAAGGGATAAAATTTTTCAGATACAAAATGCTACAAATATATACAGAATTTAATAACATTTGAAAGTTCAAACTCCAAGAAATTTTTAAACAAAATTTGGCAAAATAATGCCTTTGGGGTTTTTTTTTTTGCAGCAGAAGCAGCTTCTGATATTGCCCATAAAATAAACCCTGGGCATTTGGCTCAGATGAAGGCACTTCTTAACATTCCTATGGAGAAAGTGGAATACTGAAAACAGAGGCAAATATGGTAAATGTGCTGTTCTCATATCTGCACTGAGATTTTTCTTTCTAAAAGAGTCTAGTACCTCAGGAATGAGTTTAATTATCCCTTCTTCACAAGACTGGGGCTTAAATATAAGTCACAGGTCAAATGAAACTAATAGTAGTCTTATAAACTACGTATTATTAAAAAAAGATTTTGTTTATTTGTACACACTCTTGACATATTTGGTACTAAAACCTGGTTACTATGCCACAGCAAGCTGTAATTGACAGAGCTGAGACAACAGAAAATGCTGACAAGGTATTCTAGAAATCTAATACAATCTTATAGTGGAGAATAAATATTAGGACTTGTTAAGAACATACTCTTCTTCAAGAGTAACTTCCACTTTTTTCACTTGTTCTTGGATTGATTTTGCCTGCTGCTGAAGGGACTGCTTGTTCTTTGAACCAAGTTGTATCTCAGAAGATTTCTTCACCAAATTCTCGGCTTGCACTGCCATTGCTTCAGTCTGTTTAGAAAGTTCCTGTAAGGATGGAAGACATGTTACTACAGCTATTAACAGTTTAATATAATTACACAAAAAATTATTTTTCCTCAATGTTTGTGGATCAAAAAATATGTTTGGAAAAAGAATTGTACGTTTGGAATGTTTAAATTCATAAAAGCAATCTCTGAATAAAGTTATTTTCCTGTTGCATTTAAGAAATGTTAATTTTAGTAAACTCCCTTGAATAAAATTTAACAAGAGAAAGTATACGTCCAGAAGCTTTTAACTCAACCAGTCAAAATTTATTCTATGGCTCCTCAAAAACCTTTCTGGGATTTGTGGAAGATTACCTGCATCTTTATTTATTTTGCAGGCCCTACACTTTACAGAGAGGATTTTGCTGTATATTGTAGCTTGTAATTTCACTTTGTTCAGCCACTACATTCTGTCACAAATGTTAAACCCATGCTCCAGAACAATGGATGCTGAGCATAACCAAGGTATGTATAATTCAGTATTAGCCCCATCAAAGGATAAAGTGTAAAACGCATGGCACTTAGGAAAGCAAATCGCTACTATTACTTCTGTATTAGTAAATAATACAGGCTGGGATAATTCTGTGTTACCAAGGGCAAGTGGAATGTTATGGCTTATGTCCATGTTGGAGAAGCCTCTCCTTTTTCACCTCAGGGCTAGAAGAGTTCTAGTTGGCACAGTCCACATTACCTCGCCAAAGAACACACTACTGATGTTGACATGCCAGTGCTTGTCATGGTTTAGCTGATTAGTGTAGATAAATACTCAGCATAAAATACGAAGTACTCAAAATCATATTAATGCACATACATGCACTTTAGATGCAGATTTTGAGTAATTCTTCATAGTATTTTCATAAAATAGCTTTTTACCTGTATTACAAGCCATAACTAGTATTTTGTGTAGGAATAAAGAGGTAGGACATAACTTCCTTGGTACAGAAAATTTTGATGTAAAAAAACGATACAGAGATAAAAAAGTGTGCCTTTACAGTCTTAAATTGCAGTAACTACAAGGTAATCAATGCAGTTAGCAGTTTATGCAGCCTCTAATCTGTATATGCCATTTGCACCAGCGAAGCAGGAAACCACGCAAAGATTGAAGGCAATGCACTCGCTACAAGTCAAGGAAAAAGGCAGAAAGACATCTCAGTTCCTGTATTTCACACAGCAAATACCTTTGTCTGTTCCAGTTCTGACGTGAGGCTCTCTAAACTGCTGAAGTTTAAGATACGTTCGAGTGCAGAGCTTGCTTGATTGAGATATTTTACTACTATTTCTTTGTCCCTTTCAAACTGCTCCCATTTATTTATTGTGACCTATAAAAACAAACCAAAAACAAGAACACAAAGACAAAAAGATAAAAAGGGAGGAAAAAAGAATTTAATTTTAAGGTACTGAAGCAGAAAAAGAAAAAATTTGACATAAAATGAAACAACTTCTCCTGAGATACTATGTACTCTACAGATCAAATTGTTTTGAACCCAATAAAAGAAAAGTCTTCCTTTGAATTTTCACTGTCATACTGTGCTGTGCGAAAAAGCACTGTTCTCTAAGGTGCCACCAATGTTTATATCTTATATTTGAATGTTCTATGAGAAGTCTAAAGTAATAAATGCAGATGGTTATACTTATGCTGACAGCTATTCAACAGTATCTAAAAGGATTTTCAAGTTCTCTAATGAAATAAATGGTAAAATGGTAGAAGAAAATCCCTATACATAGGCAACTCACACAGGGATCTGTTCTTTTCTGGTAACATAGAAATTTGATTAACATAAAGTATTTAATTACCAGTTACAAGATTTATGACAGCATAAACAAATATTTTCTTTATTCCTCAAGTTAAGATTAAATGTATCAGATTCTTAAGAAAAAAATTTATTTCAGTAATGCATTCTTACATTAAGAAGTTATTTGAGCTCTATTGATCATATTTTTCACCTTATGTTTTATCATGGTAAATAGTTTTGAAGCTTCAAACATTTGCATGGAATAGTGCACGGCTGGCTTACTATTCTGCTTAGAGAAGTGTAAAGGACAACCCAGACATGGGTAGGAGAAGCTATAAATACTAATCTCAGTCAGTTCAGTCGGTGATTAGTTATACAACCTGGAGCAATCCATTTGATTTTTCTGTGACTTTTTTTCTTCCTTCTTTAAATTTAGGAGAACAGCATGTATTTCACACAGTAGTGAGGATTATATTTGTGTAACATCAGGTGTTAGCTAATATCCAACCTAAGGACTCTCAATTAAAGTACAATGTGTCACCTTCATAACAAGGGGAGGCAGCCCAATTAAAATCTAAAACTTAACTCACAGGTAAATGATTTAAAATATCTATTATGACTGAATAGTTAGTTTACACACTTTCAAACAAAATGCTGTTGTTTGATTAATTAAGAGTTATCCATCAGTTTTAAGAAGTTTTCATGGAGGTACCGATCATGAAAACCGCAAAGACCGAGATTCAGATGTGAGAAAGTGAGCTCAGACTTTTTACATTTAAAAAATGGGGGTTTATTTCTAATTGCAAAGGACTCACCTGCAGTTGCTCTTCACGTTTCTCCATAGTCTGCTGCATGTTCTCCAATGTTCCTTCCAACTTCTGTAAATCCTCTTGCATTGTGCTCGGCAGTCCACCCTGAACCTGCAGCTGCTTAGCTTGGGAGATCTGCTGTTGCACATCTTGCCTCTTTACACGGAGTCGCCTTGTCCTTTGCTAAAAGGATTCATCCAATAGGAATCATTAGACTTTTTAACTACTTTGGAAAGTTGGCACAGTGAAACCACTTTCTGCTTTTGCAGCGTTACACAATGAGAGGTAACAGATAAAAGAATAAACTGGCCAGTATTTCTTGAGACCTCATATTTGTCAAGTATCTGCCTTAGGTTCCAAAATATACACACCTTTTGTGGCATACAAATAGGAGAGAAAGGGTGACAATATGGCTGTTTATCCAAAGCAATATTTCAAAAGGCAGAAGCCACAACAGCTCAGCAACTGCAGCAGTAGCCACAGATGCACATATTCTTCATGACTGCATGGAAGGATCGAGATCTGCTCTGCACTCTTTATTGAACAGGTTGGAGCCTGATGTTGATCAAAGCAATATATAAGCCTTCACTAGAGAGCAGCAGGGGGATGGTGAAGTTGCATAACTCTTTCCTTGACGTGTTTTGCTTTGTAGGACTATCAGAAACTCCTAAGGCTACATCCCTAATATGCCTGATGCATCGCCAGCCTTGCAAGGTAAGCTCACAGCTCCCTGCTCAATTTTGCTCTGGGTACCTTCAGATCTTTGTCAAAAATCTATTTTTACCTTAACAGAACCCAATGAAAAAAGAAGAGTCTGAGAACTCAGGGAGAAGTTAACT
This sequence comes from Galbula dea, assembly GCA_013399015.1. Taxonomy (NCBI): domain Eukaryota; kingdom Metazoa; phylum Chordata; class Aves; order Piciformes; family Galbulidae; genus Galbula; species Galbula dea. The sequence goes on along the minus strand of VWZX01000351.1, from coordinate 479,013 downwards.
GTTCCCACTAACTCTCCTATGACAGATAAAGATGTATAGTATTTAAAGAACGAATATGAACCTTAATATATACAGTAGCTTTAACAAATACCAAGAAGTTTAGATAAGACACAGGTAAGACATGTCTGACCCTAAGGACACAGATGTTAATATAACACACTTATATGATGCCTAAACACTGACAGTAAATTATTCTTATTAGCTTTGAGCAGGGCAAAATCAAACTTAATTTACCATATTTGGCCTTAAACCCCATGATTCTTGCTCTACGCAGCCCATATGATTTATTATGATTGTACCTTGTAGACATTTTGATCTATTTATCAGTGCATAAAAAGCCTCTTACAGAATGGAGGCCCATCTGTCACTGCAGTAGTTACCTAGAAGAGGAGATGAGGCTAGAGGCATACACCCCCTCCAACATTTAGAGATGGAGCCACAACAAAGCTGCTGAAGTTGAGAAATTTCCAAAACCACGATTGGGCCCAATTTACCATAATCAAATCTGATGCTCAAACTTAAAAAGGTAAAAAGAGAAAGTACATATTTGCAGAGTACACTTACCCAAAATTTCAAGTAAATGAAGTTTGTTTTCAAGTGCCCAAACCCCATGTGAAATAAAAGGATATTCAATAAAAGTTGAAAAACAAATCTCATCTTTGGGCATTAACATTTAACAAACAGTACTTTTTTCATTAAAAGAAATCAATACTAGGCCATATCAGACTGTTTCCTTTATAAATCTTTCATTTAATAGAAAGAGTTATGCTAAGGACATAACAAAATTTTGTAACTGAATAATTGAGTAAATGAGTAATTCCCCTACCTGATGATGAAGTAGTAGTTGCTGAGCTTGTAATAAACTTTCTGTATCCAGGATCTTTTCAGCTTCTGCTTGGGCTTCTTTAGAATTGTTGATTAACTCTTCAATTGCACTTTTAACTTCTTCTTTGTACTGGACACAGTCTCCAACAGTGCCTAAGGTCTTGTCAATCTACAATTATGGATAACTTTTAAGTATTTCATGCTGAAAAGCACACCCATATTTTAAGGACACATCCATATTTTAATTTTATCTTTGGATTTTTTTTTCAAAAGATATAGTAAATTGTCTAAATTCAAACCATTTTTGTCTCTAGCATTCTTGACACCTTTAACTTAATGACAGACATTCTTAACTACCTCACAGTAGTTCCTTTATTATTCCAGCATAAAAGACACATAAATGAACATTAAAGTCAAATTCTATATCCTCTAGCTGATGTACATCATGAATGTTCACTACAAGCTGACTTTAGATGCCTCTAAAAATTTTGATTCCAGAAACATTTATTATTTCCAATCCTGCAAAGGGAAGAGATCCATCATAATAATGCCAGTATTTTTTGCCTGCTACTGTCAAGGCTTTGCTACCCAAGGAGTACAAATGAGTTTTTTGTTGCTGAATGCTTGCAATTTAATTAAAAAAAGCACAGCAGGGAACTTATGCTTGTCAAGCCCTGATTGATGTCATTTCATGTGACACTGTAAATGGAGAGTTCTTGTGTCCCTCGTATGTACCTCAGTTAGCAAATCTAGGAGTCCCTTGAAGTCACTGGAAAGCTTACAAAGCTCCTCCTCTGTTTTTTTGGCCTCCAAATCAGGACATATTGCAGTCAAAACAGCAAGTCTAGATTTCAGCCAGCTGTGATTTTCTCCTTGCTTGTTGATGTGCTTCCTTATTTCCTATGGAAGAATCATAATGTATTTTCTTCGAATAAACAAAATATATATTTCTGAGTGGCATTCATGGCATCAGTTCAAAGATTAGTAGTGTAAACATACTACCTTTGTTCTTATCTTGAAACACTAGAAATGTAGTATTTTTCTGTTTGCATACCCTGCTTCTGTTCCAGTCAAAGTCTAGATTCCTGCATTTCTTTCACAGCCTTCACTACTGCTTATTAGACTGTTCCTTAGTAAGTAGTAGCGGATACCTTTTTCCTCACAAATGAACATTTTACCTACAGATAGACAGTAGATATCGTGTGGATATTTTCCATATATTGGCCAAATTTCTTAGTTATCATTTAAACCTTAAATGCTAACTTTCCTATACATGAAATTTCAAGTGCTGTGTTTTTTTCCCATGTAGAGAGTTCTTCTTTCACCTCTTTGCATCAAATAGTTTATTTATATCTTTGTGCCAGTGCTGATGAGAAGTTGCCAGCAGTGAAACTGCATGACTAAATCAGACTTTTTGGAGCAAAAGCATGCATTATGCTCTCTGCTTTACCAGGGTCACTGTAATTACGTTTCTCTGTGCAATTAGCCTCCCAACCTGCTCATGAAAGTCATTCAAACTCCTACTGTATATGACATTTCCACTTTTTTCTCCTACTATGTAAAATAAAAGAGAAATAAGGGTCAAGCTAAGTCCCAAGTGACACAAAAAATTATTGCCTAAAACTAAATTAACTAAATGACTCAATCTTCAACTATTTTACCACTTCTGCTACCAGTCACCAATGCAAAAGTGACTGGTAGAATATATCTGCCTCCCTGTTATATTATAGTAGAAGAGCATTTGTATTATAGAAGTATTGTCTAAATGTAAGACAATAACTTGATAATCCAAAAACATTCAATCCAGAAATTTTGGTTCTTCTTTGCACAGCACTTTTAACTGTGCATGCAGCAGGATGAGGGGCAACTATTTATTCTAGCTGCTTCTATATTTTGGGTTTAAACACACAGGTAAAGGGACTTGTCATTTTCTAAATTATTAAAAGCGGGAACTTCTGCCATACTTTACTGCATGTGGAACTTTCTCCTGGAAATGAAATTCCAGGAGTCAGCAGAGTTACTATGGCCTCCACAGGAAAACAGTTGCACTAGTTTAGAACGCAGTTTTAGCTAGAGTTCCAGTGGCAATGACTGTAGCTTTGTTAAAGTATAAGCCAAGGGCTCACCTCCACAGATGCTTTAAATTGCCTGTATTTGGCAGTATCACTGACACTTTCCTTTATCTTCTTTAGCTCTCTTTCTGTTGACAAAATCCAATTTGCCAATTCAGAAAATCTGAAATAAAACATCACATAATGCAAAGCAAGGAAAAAAGTTAGACAAAAATTTCCACCACCAAATGGTAACCTTTTAAATTTAAGCCAAAAATTACAAAGTCTAGTCAAACACTCACTATAATTTGTGGAACTAGTACACAAAATATAGGTAAGAACACTATCATTCTTTACGTGGTACAGATCTGTGATGACATCCACATAGTGACCACACATAAGGCTCTATGAGACTCAGCTAGCAATTGGGCTGACACCTGTTCTTATAGCCCTTCCAGGTATCCGAGTGCTCTGTTAACTTTACGTATGTGCTGTCTATCTGGTATTTGAGCTCCTTCAGGATTCGTTGGCTGCTTTCCAATGCACCCCTCACTGGATCAGAAACTGGCAGCTTTTGGCACAGTTCTTCAATCCGTTGTAGCCTTTTCTCACAAAGATGATAAGGTCCCTTGTCACCAAAGAATAACTGATAGGAGACAAAGCAGAAAATCCCATAAAAATACAAATTGGTAGAAGTCACAAAGCATATCTACATATTTGTTACAAACTGTACTAAGCTCAAAACAAGTTTTTTATTAAAGCCCCCTGTGTTTAGTAGTGCACAGACTGTTCAATGGCTTAAGTTGGTCAGATCTTGTTCATTATTAACATTGAAATGTATTTCTGTAAATGCCCACATGGTGGTATATAATTCATACCCTGTGTTCCTCAATCATCCTTTCATTGCCTTCTCTTGATAACAACTTGTTCTGTCGAGCTAGTTCAGCTTTGCACTCCTCCACTGTGACCAGGAACTTGCTCTTCTGTACTTCAATCTTCAAGTGGATTAAATGATATGGGGCTTCTGTTTGAAGATCCTACACACACACAGGGGCAATAAACAGGCACAAAGATAATCACTATTCCCATTATCTCAGTGCGAAGTTACTACAAATTAATAACCTAAAAATTGCTAATACACAAAATAAAGGATACACCTGCATGAACATATTAAGGTTTATCTGTATTGCTTTAAGTAAATAAAGCAACTCTGTTACCAATATATCTTAGATATGGCACAAGGTCACAATTTGGGGACTAGAATATAAAAGTATAAGGCACATTACAGAAACATCAGTTGTTCAGTTGTTAGAGCATCTGGCAGAAGACAATTTAAACTGATAGCCTGATCTCTTACAAATTTGTTCTTTTAAGGTTTGGAAAGTAACTTCAATCATCCAACATTAGCATAAAGCAAGAAAAGTTAGCATTTTTTCCTCAATAAATGTTCTTAACACAATATCATTATGGCTGTATGTAGGGGGAGAACTGAAGGTTTCATAACTATATTCTCACATTTCTTGACTTTTGACCACTTAACAGGGCATTTTCATGAAAGTATTTGAAGGTGTAACTGTATCTAATGTTGTAAAATACTTTTCCCCCCAAATTGTACAGTAAGCAAAATAATGAAAAATAAATATTTTTATGTTATGCAAAAGCATTCCAAAGTTCAGACTTACAATTTCCAGAGACATCATTCAATGACACTAACCTTCCACTGCCTATGGAGTTTTCTCACAGCTTCCTGTAGGTTATGCTGCTCTTGTTCTGGAAGGATGTCAGTAAGTTCATCACACGCTTTCAGAAAGGCATTTAGGACTCTCTGATCCAGCTGGTTAAAGAATTCCTAAAGTTGAGGCAGAATGTGTGATGGTGAGAAGGTGAAGCTGGTTATTGATACCCCTGCCAACATGACATTCCCTAATACAGGCTGTAAGTTTCAAGGTTACTTCTGCTGCATTGAAGAACTGAAGTTTGAGCCAAGAAAGGAACTATTTCTACCTATTTGAAGTCCAGCAAATTAACTTATTCTCAGCCAGTAAACTAAGATGATATTTTAACAAGAACACGTTTTAAAGCTACATGCATAAGTAATGGTTGCAATACAGACACAAATATCCATCTGAAACAAGAGAAAAAATGAAAAAAAGCAGTGGATGCATGAGACCAGTAAAATGCAGTGTCCTGACTCCCAGTGGTTCTGTTGGCAAAACCTACCCTAATTTCTAAGAGATCATCTCTCTTCACCTTCTGATTACATTCATCAATAAGAGGGGTAATCTTCTTTTCTTTTTTGGTTTTAAATTTTAACATTAGTTTGACCTGATCTGTAAAACTTCTATATGAGAAATAAATCCACACCAATTTTAAAATTAAATAAGCTTTTCACATGTATGTCATGCACTCAAAGACTTCCCTTAGGAAGGTCAGAGAATTTACTCACACTATGTTTCCTCAGAAGTTCTTCAGGATTCCCTTTTTCTTTCAAGCAGCAATTGGCAATCTGTATTACTTTCTCCAGTTCTGCTCTGGACTCCTCAAATTTCTTCATCAAACGGCTATTTGCTTCTATGTTTTTTCTCCAGTCAGCAGCTTTCCTCACCATATTCTGAGGTAGAAGCAAAGAAAATGAGCTGGCACTTTCTCACTGATTTTTATTTACACTCTTTTTAACTATGATCATACAAAAACATGCATTTGATTGGTGTCATTCTTTCAAATATATGCCATTCACAAGTGCTTCTCCCTTTCATGATCCCATTTTCCTAATTTTTAATACTAAAGCTCGTGCTAACGTTATCCTTCACTCAAACAAAAATGGGTAGCTTTCTAATATAGATGTCTCTGATACCTTCAGAACGCTTCTGCCATTTGCCTAGTGTTTCTTTCCTAAAGCCTGCTTTCAAAGTACCTGGTATGGCTAATCTTTATGAAGGTGGTTTAACCTATGGATCCAGCCAGTTTCATGCTTACAGGTCTTCTGACCTGGAATTTTGCACGATTATCACACTACTGGGCCAGATAAGGAATCAGGTAGAAGAACGCTTAAAAGAAAGGCAGCAAATTTTCTAGTTTAGTTTCTACTCTGAAATCTTGTTTTGAAACCCTAGTCATAGCTCTTCATTATTCTGCTTTTTAGACTGTCCCAGTGCACTGCACTACCCAGTGGTTACAATTCCACAGGCAGGTAACAATTTAGCAGGAGATATGAACAGTTCACCAGTTCGACTGCAGCAAGGTAATTCCAACACTGCTTACTAACCATACATTTTACCATCCTCACTGATTACAAACCCCAGTGTAAGGAACTGTAATGATTTTATCCAGAGAGCTAATCAAATCTGTAGCTCTCAAACATCTTGTTAAGCCTCTCTAAAGTTTCCTGATAAAAGTTTGTGTGTAATAGTAGAATCATATAGGAATGTAATCTTTACATGAGAAAATGTGACTTTCCACATCCACAAATATTTTAACTCTGGGTATGCCACATTTTGTATCGTCATGCCATGTTTTATAGGTTTCTTTTCTAACACCAAAAGAGATAAATCATTATCCACCTTTATAGGAACAGAATAACTAACACTTAACATGATAAATTTATCAAGCTACAACTATATCCACCTCTGTTACTTTAAGCTAAACTTAAATAATTTTCAAATTGTATGTCAAACCCAATGATCTTTATGTACAACCCACAAAATACAATATAAATTTTGAAATCTGCCTCTCGTGGTCAGCTCTTTCCTGGTAGGTGATTTCCTGTAGTTTAAAAATCAGTTTAGATAGTCTTACACTGAACAATAATTGCCTGAAATCAAATCTCATAGAACCCAACATCTGGAGGTCTGACTCCATTACAACAGTTAATTTCATGCTGGAGTGGTGCTAGTCTGGGACTGAATAGCCCCTAAAATATCAATATGGCTGATAACAACATAGAGCTCTACAGGTAAGAGAGAATATAGCCCAAATTGCATATCTTTACATTAATAAATACAAGTACATATTTGCAACTTTCTATATTCACAATCCACTGTATTTTCTGTGGAAACACAAAGCCCAGTTTGTATTTGCAAAAGTTTCCATCTTTCATGCTTTATGTGAACAGGAATTTATGAGAATATAGGAGGATATAATTAGCCAACATAGCAAAGTTAGGAGAAACAAAAAATAGTGCAGCCCTAACAGGTGTATTTGTTCCAAAGGAGCTGTGAAAGCTCTCCTCAAATCCCAGGTTCCTCTGAGGCAGGCTCACCTCTGATTAACTGCATGGAGAACATGGCCAACAGTCTCCTGACCACTTTTTACCTAATAAAGACAGTAACTGTATTGGTTTTAATAACGATAATAATAATACAGTTAATTAACAACTTGACACCAGAGAGGAGTGCTCTCTATGACAGTAGGCACAGAGTGACGTAATGGAGATACAATAGGATGGATCAGCTGCACACGAACGAGATTTCAAAAATATTCACCAATGTATGACATAATTACCTGAAAAGTAATCTGAACTTGTGTAACTTTCTTTTGAAATGTTGACTGGTGGAAATGCTGTAACACTTCGCTTGAAGCCACACACTGCAGGATACTCTGACTATTTCTCTCAATCAAGGACAAATCTTTCTTGCAGTTTTCTTGATAAGCTACCAAATCCTGAAAGAAAAAAACATATATCCACCCTGGCCAGGAACAAAGGAGAGAAAAGTTTGGCAAAATAACAGGAAGACATTTTTTGACAATAAGAACAAGAGGGACAAGGTCAAAACATCACAATTAACAGACTACACAAAATGTTATATGGAGTAACACAGACCACACGACTTTCTCCTCGTATGCAGAGTCCTACACCCAAATAGAGCTCTAGCTATCTATAAAAAAAAAAAAAAGACACATATATCCAAGCCTTTTGAGTAGTTGTAGAGAATGCAGCTCAAAACATAACTTTATGTGATGTCTCTATTTATTATATAATTGTAAATAGGCAGCAGTGAAAACAATAGACAGCAGAATGAAAACTCTCAGTAGCAGATTGAGATGTTAACCTTTCTGGTCTTTCAACAAATAAACCTTTCACATCAGCTATTGAAATTCAGATTTCATTACAAATGTAATTAAGTAATGAGAATTACACTTTTTAAAAAAAAAGAGAGAGAGAGAAAGAGAATAAAAGAAAACAGTTGCAGAGGCTGAAAAAAAAGGTTTAAAAAAATCCTTTGGTGAGGAAACTGTTCTGCTATTGAATAAATACTATATTCCTCAGCAGAAATCTGTTTGCTTTCTGATCAGCAGAAACCAGCACCCTCCATATAACTAAGGAGATTTTTGTTCCTTGGTTGGCAAATTAAGTGCAGAAGAAACATGTCTTGAATATTTATTGTGACATTCTGGGTTAGATTAATCTTCAGAAGCAGAGGAAAGGAGCACTCTTATGAGCTGTTCCTTAACCTGCAGGTTGGACATGACTCGGCCAGCATTCATAAACAGAAGAGGATTTACTCAGGAAGATAAATGGACTTGCTTGATTCAAACTTATCAGATAACTTTCTACCCAAATACAATCAAAGCTTGAAGTCACTGGAAGAGAAAACCCTTCTTGTTGTTTTATTGAGCCAGAGTCACTATAGGCTTGAAATAATCTTTATATTTATATAGATATATAGATATGTAAATATATATGCACACACATGTGAAATTAAATCTTTGGGGGTTTTTTTGACAGGGTCTCTAAATGGCTTTAAAAGAGCTTCCTGTAAAAAAATCCATGTAGTTAAATATTATCTGTCAAATCCAACTCTAATGAAATGTGTACATCAATTTTGAGGGATTATTTCTAGACTATTTACCACAGATACACAAGGATAAATGCCAATTCCTATGCAAGAGCCTTATATTTTCATTTACCTTTCCAAGTAAGTTCTGACTAGCTCTGAATTTCTTCAAAATGAAACATTTAGTGGTCAGATAGAAATGTTCTACTGTAATGTACTTTGAAAAAAACAACTACTTATATTTCTTATATTTACTTCTTGAATGGAAGCCACAATCATGGGGAGAGAACATAAGTTTCAGTCTTTGTATGTTTATGCCTAGCTGAATTTAGGATAGGCTGTGTTTGTTGCCTGAATATAAAAAATATTTACTCAGCTTGCCAAGCTGCAATGCAAACTCCAAGAAAGCTAATTGTAAATACACAGAGGCAGCAAATCTTCAAGATGTTTTTGAAACTTACTTGGGCTTTTTGTTTAAGAACAGTTGTAGGTTGTGCTTCAGGATCCAGGATAGAAATTATTTCATTGACTTTTTCAAGAGATTCATAAAAATGTGTGATCTGTTTCTCCAGTTCTTCCAGTGGAGACAGCAGACGCTGGCACTCATACAGCAGGGCACAGGAATACTCCTTAACCTTTGTCCATTTTAAAGAAAAATAACTATTAAAAATGTTGTAAAATTCAATAGCAGCTTCTTCTGCACATAGGTTAATATAGCTGTTACTTCTGCATGTGGGTCAATATAGTTGCTACCTGCCTCTTTTAAGATAGATTGATCCTGATCCTGCATTACTTCTTTGAGAAAACAATAGTAAATTTAAGGATGGTATTCTTAAAGTCTAAAAGGAGTAACATTTTCACCACCCTGAATTCAATCTATTTTTACTGTAACTAATCTGAGCATCTATGTTAGGCTAGCTTATTATTTATTACTTCAACAGACAACAACATGTCTAGGAAAATATTCTGCAACCTTGCTCAGCTGCTCTTTGATCCTTGTCAAAGTTCCAAGCATTTCCTTCACTTCCTCTTGAGGAACTTCTTTTGTAACAAGTTGAGCTGTTCTTGTAACCATTTTGTACTGAGCTTCCATTGCAGGCAATTTCTGCTTAATGTTCTGAAATGAATGTTTAAAAAAATATTGCAACAGCGACATTCATGGGAGATACAAGTCTGTTCTCAATAGATAAAAAAAATGCACATTGCAATTATCAATTGTTTTCATTGCTGATTTTAGTGCATACTGGATCATGTTTTAAATGAATGAGAACTGTGCCAAAGGGTATCAGTCAGCTCACCTGAACGTGACTTGAAACTACATAGAAAGACATACCCAGTGGGATAGTGGTTTGCAAATGTGCTTTAGAAATGTCACTCACAAAATACAACAATTTCTATTAGCTACACAGAATTATACAAAAAAGCACTTTAAAAAAATAAAGGAAACGTGAACTAAAATAGTTTAGTGATCTCAGAATTGAACAGATATTTCTCTCATGGAGTAAGAAAGGAATGGAAGGAAGATACTTACTTCTAAATCTTCTACAAACATTTTGACATCAAGGAAGGACACTTCTACAGGGACAGAAAATTTCCTATTGCTTTCATCAATAAAAGCTGTCAAATGGGCAATGCCATCCAAGTACTCCTTCCTCATTTTGTCCAGTTCATCTGCTCGAGCATACTAAGAAAATGCCAAGCATGAAGAAAAAAACAACAACAAAACCAACAAATTATCCCAAATGAGATACCTGGCAATTAAGGAACGAGTTAACAGATTAATCATGGTTTAAGTGCAATTGTTTGCAGGAAAAAATGTGTTCAACAAAAGACAAAGAATGTAATGGAAACTAATCTTCAAAATTAGTTAGACATTAATCATCTGCATTAGTGCTGATACTAAAAAGAACAAGATTCATAGAAGAGGTGAGCTTTTATAAAGTTTTGGATCATCTGCAGAACATCAAACTCCCATGTGTTTCTTACCTAGAATCAACACCTCAATTAATTTCTCATTACCTACAGTATCCATTCTGAAAATTCAGGAAAGAGAACAGAACATGAAAGGCCTAGAAAAAGTGAAGGATAAGGGAAATTTCAATAAAAGAACTGCTGGCTGGAGGAGGGGGAAACAGAGTTCTCAGAAAGCGGGGAGAAACATATGACAGAACTGGTGAAAGGTCAAAGAGAAAACTCATACAGGCAGCACATAAAAGAAGCTTCATAAGTAGGGGAAGTGACATTTACATGCAGGGCACTACTGTTTCCACAGTGTATCATCCTAAATATCATCAGCATATAGTGCTTGAGAACATTCTAGTCAACACAGGGAAGCTTTACAATAAAACAGCAGCAATCATTATTTACTCTTCCATTTAACTTGATTGCAATGAAATTAATCACGCCAGTAAAGAAAACAGATTCAGCATTTCCAAATAGACACAATAGAACAACAAGTAAAAACACATACCTGCTTAATTTGCATAAACAATTCTCTCCATCTTCCATTTAGTAACAGAAGCTGCTGTTTAAGGTCTCTGGAAATAGTCTCATCACATGTTTCAATTAGAAAATTACCAGCATCATTCATGGCTGTGTGCTGTTGAATCCAATGAGGCAAGTGCCGGAAGAAATCCTGAAGAAAATGAAAACACTTTTCTAAAACTTCTTCAAATAGTCATTAACTTAAATCATGAAAGTAAAATTTAATCACCAGCTAATGGTTTGATACAACTCTGAACAATTATCCTCTGGAGCTTTTCATATCAGGTATGTCGTAATAGAATTTAAAGTCTGTGAACATAACCTATGGAATTAAAAATTACCCACCACTTCCCTTACTGCTCATTATACTCCAGTAAGTAACTTCAGCTAAATTAATGCAACTTCTTCTTAAGAGAAAGCTCCACAACTGAAAACACTGTTACAGATTGCCTAATTTCTGTCTTATCTTGAAATAGTGTAGGGTGATAGTAAGCTGGGCCACGTACTGACTACAGAGAGATTCTTCCCCTTCTGTGAACCATATGCAGCTTTCAGGGCCTGGCAACCCATAAGATACAAGAAGCTTGATTCTTCAACCACTGCTACCTCTTACCTTAGAGTACATGAGTGGGGAGAGGAAAGGGATGGTTGTCACTGTTTTTTTCCCCCCATGCTTCCAGTGAAAGCCTAAGCCCAAACATAGTGCCAAATGCTCCTGTTCATCTTGTAGGCAGGTACACATGCATAAGCTGGTAAAGAACACAAAGACCAGCTCCCACTCTTCATTTTTGCTCTTCAAGAGGACTAGCAATTGTTCCTAAGGCAAGTATGTCCAGGCTTTATGACTACATCTATACTAGTAAACAAAACAGGACTCAATCACTGTTCCATGATTGTTCACATCTTCTCTGACAGAGTTTTGGCTTATCCCTGGTACCCTTCTCCTGAACAATGCACAAGTCAATGGATGGCACTGTTTCCCATAGATGGAATCATGAGACTTTTTCAGGGCAGAAAGAGCAGCCACAATGATGCAAGCTGAACCATGCCACTTGATGAGCACTGACTCGTTTTATCTATCATTTTACTATCAATTTACTCTATAATTCCAAAAATGACAGTCCCATGCAGTCCTTTGGTCAGGGATAGATGTGAAAAATTCCTCTCCAACTGTACTGTCAGCTACAATTCTGAAACTTAATACTTGTCAGAACTCACCCACATGTAAAAACAGTTCTGATACAACCAAAAAGAAAATGTACAGGTGCTCTGTACTGATGCACTAGTGAGTAAACATAATGGTCAGGCTTACTAGAGGTCAAGAAGGAAAAAGCAGAACGGAGTAAGCTCCTTGTGTCCCTGGCCCTGCAACACTTTCTCCCCACAAACCATTAACTTCCTCAGACCTTGCTGGGGAGTATCTCCATTTCAGAAGACGACCTAAAGCATGTGTAAAATTTGGAAGGTATTATGAAGCACATCTCATTCTCAATTAAAATAATGCAGCTTTTTTTAAGGAAGCCTCCACATGAGATCTAGAAGCCCTTTGATATCCTTTGGATACAGCTGTTGGAGAAAGGTGTGAAAGAGTGCAGCTACAACAGGGTTATGGTGGAAGTGCTTAAGAGGTATTCCAAATAAATAAAGGAGTTGTAGAAGAAGTGATTTGTTCATCAATACATTTACCATTAATTTTCTAGTGCTTGTGCTTATGGCTGTATGACTGATTGTATTTAAGTATTGCTCTTGGATTTAATAACCAAATATAAAATTACTAAATCAGAAATATCATAGAATCATAGGATTGTCAGAGTTGGAAGGGACCTCAGAGATCCTTGGAACTAAGTGAACATAATTGCTGTGCAGTGCTAGATTCAACATTAATAGTAAAAGTAACTTCTAAAATATGTACTGTAGTCTATGGATAGATTATGTTACTTCTCAGTAACTAACAGTTTTCAGCCAATGCAATTTTACGAAGAAATTAGCATTTTGGGAGGAATAACACTTTCATGTCTAAAATTTTCAACAAGGCTTTTTGAAACTCTTCATATATCAGAATGGTAAAAGGTATTTGTTCGATATAGGTTCAAAATCAGAAGAAAGTATATGCTTTAAGGATATGTTCAGATTACCTAAGATTTTCAAAGCAGTAAAGTTACAAAACTGATCAGAGAAGTAAATATTTTGATTTTGGTCATATATATGGATATAAGACTATTTCATCCTAAACACTGCCAAGTTACTTACATAAAAAACACAAGAAGCTAAGATCAGTCTATTCAGCTGAGGCTACTCTTCCTGCTCAGTAATAGCTGTTGGCATTTGTATTATGGTGGACTATTCAATTCTCTTCATAGCTTTGTTTTTATTTTAAAAATGTATTCCATTCTTTTACATCAAAAACTTTTACAAAAAATTGTACTGTTCTGTCATGTAACATGAAATGTTCATTCCTAACCTGATGTCAGTTTGACATCTTACAACATATTAAACACATACTTTGGTGTTAAGAGCTGTATAACTGCTATGTTGGGACTAGGTGGAAATGCAGCAGTATGATTCAACCTGGGTCATTACTGAAGTTTTGCAAACATAAATCTTAGTGTTTCAGTACTCTAATATTATAACAGGAAAAAAACCAAACAAATAAAAAAACCCCCAAATCTTTATGACTGCAGGTGCCCAAAAGGAACTAAAGATTTCTAAAACATTAGGGAAATGGATTAATTGCTTACCATCAAACATAACAGCATATATTAGTAAGTTTGCTTTTGAAGTCAACTCATACTGAAATCTGTCATCTATATCACAGAAAAGTCAGTGGAAAAAGTAATTTTTCTTTATGTGTCTTTATATGCAGAATATGACTACACTTTGGTAATAAGGTATGTATTTGCCTTTGAGTGAATCATGCAACATTTGTCTCTCTGAGCGGTACTGCTGCCCTATATTCATGTCAAAGATGCTACCAGAGATGATGCCTTCCTTCAGTGGGTGGGTATATGTATTTGCCTGTCCACACTAGATGTGCAAACATTGAAACAACTATGATGAAACTGAGGGAGGCTGTCATGGCACCAACTCTCATGGAGTTTATGAAGCACTTGGACAATGCTCTTAGACACAGTGTGACTTTGGGATTGTCCTGTGCCTAAATAGGAGTTGGACTTGATGATCTTGTGGGTCCCTTCCAAGTCCAGATATTATGTGATTCTGTGAAAAACAAATCTCTCCTTGTATGATATTTTGTAGAACAACCTATGCAAATGCAAAACCATGTCCCATGTTACACAATTTACAAAATAGGCAGTTACATACGCTACTAGTGCATACCTTTTTAGAATGTTCAGGCTGATTGAGCATTTTTTCAGCATCTTCTAGCCAAGCTTGTAGACCTGCCACAGTGCTGCTATATCTGTCCCAATTCGCTATTACTTCTTCCAACATGCTTCTTACACTTCTCACCTCCACCGAGAGGTTCCTCCACTGTGCTGTTGTTTCACTCATGAATTTCATCACATTCTCAACTTCTTCCACTGAGATAAAGGAAAGACAGATTGTTTTGTTTCATTACTATTTCTGCAAAGCTTAATTTTTTGTTATGCTTATCCATTCTCATCAGGGGAATTATATTTTACAGCAAGTTCTATTTCTGTAGGCTTTCCTATACATATGTTCAGTTCACAGCCCAATTTGAGTGCAAAACTATAACTGGGAAAGAAAACCTGCGAACTAAAGACTAACAAAAGTATATAAAATGAGTGCCATACTAAAACAGTCACACTGCATATTCAGTGTAGTGTACATTTCTAATATGTAATAAAATAAAAGAGAAAGTTTTCTTAAAAAAGCAGAAAATAATAGAAATATATAATATGCAAATACGTCTACATTGAAAAGCACTGAGTGAAATTCTGATTTTCCTTCCACTGAATTCAAAGTCAAACTGCTGCTAATTTTTGCCATTTAATTTTTAGCATTTTCCTCACAGCAGTAAAGGAACAAGTGTGTCCTCATTCCAGAAGACCAACAGAGAAGAAAAAGGACTGAGGAAAATCCTGAGACTTCATAAAAAGTGCAGAAAACATTTTTTAGCTAAGGTGCCCTCTAATCTGCATTTTTATTTCTGAATTGAGTAGCTGCCCTTTAGAAAATACTGATTTTTAAAATAACATTGAATATGTCTATGTATTTTATTTTTTGTAAGTATATTTTGCAAAAAATGTTTAACTTTTGTCACCATCTACTTATATTTCACAACTAACCAAAAAATTAATCCATTTTCTCTCCACATCTGCTAATCACTTTAGCAGCTGCAGCAACCCTCCACAGACAGTACTGCATTGTCTCTTCATCTGAGATTAGATTGATCTCATTTCTGTAACTATCTAGGTCAGATATTGCCCTCATGCATTCCAACTGAACTCAGCAGTGGCTAGGAATTACAGGGGGCAGCTACTGAATCAGCTATGCATTTTTCTCAAGTATACCCATTAGTTCAACTATCTCCTCTTAAGAGGGGAGAGTTCCTCTTAGAGGTTTTCACAGTTAATGAAGAATCTTCAATAAATCAGGCTATACTTTTGCTACTGTAACAATACTGGGACCAACTCTATCTTTTTCTAGTAGATGAAGCCAAGCCAGGAAGCATTTCCAGGCATCAGAACGTGACCTTCCATTCTCTTAATTTGTCCTCTGGCACACTTTTGGCCCACTGAAACAATCCAGAAGTTAGCATGAACCATGGACTTCCTCCATTAGGAAGTCTCAATACAACCACTTTCTTGCAGGGGTTAAGAAATCCTAACAGCAGGAGGGCAGGAGGCTCTGTACCAGCTGCCTTCATGCTAGAGAATATGTGGAATTGGAACTAGAGGCAATCTGATGTCTCTGGTGAATTGCAGCTGCTGTACAGATGTGCTTCATGGAAGAAGCAGGTATTAGGAGATCTTTTTAGAGGATACTTCTGTCTAAAGAAATTCAAAGAGTGTCTCCAAGACCAAAGAAACATAGGCCTTTACCTGAACCATTTGCTTTTGCATACATTTCAGCTGCTCTTTTCAAGATCTGGTAAGTAACTTCGTACTGCTCAAAGAACTTACTGTTTTCAATAACAGACTGAAAAGAAAGAAAAAATTACAACACTCAAAATAAAACCAGATATTAAGAATAAAGATAATTTCCATGAAATTACATCAGAGCAGTGATGGCAACTTTATCTTCATTATTCCTCCATTCACCTTTTCACCATTATAAAATAATATTTAAATCATCATTATACAATACTATATAAATTTCACCTTTTGATATTACTGACACAGTAGAGTTTTCCTTTAAAAATAATCTATTTACTTTGCATATGGAAAGACCATTTAATATGTTTTTAGCAATCTCCTAGTTGCTGACTAGCTGAAACCAGTATACGACACTTTGAGCATGCAGAAACTAAGCAATTAACTTAAAAGTTATTTAATGGAAACAAAAATCGAATCCAGTTAAACTTTAAAAAATTGTTCCTGTATTAAGCCTCTGCTGAAAGGCAGGTTCCATTTTAGTAGATGAAAAATATTTGACTTATCCTCCAGTTTCTTCTCCCTCCTTTGCAATTGGTAAAAATAAGGAAACTGCACAAAGTGATGCTGCTTTTCCAAAATGTGACTTACTGCTTTTCCTTTGTGAGTGATGTTTTAGCTGTGCAATGTGTAACAGTGCAATGATTAATTAATCTGGAAATATTTTGCTCACAAAGTAATGACTCTTTGTCTCTTTATCCCTTATGGCAAATGACACTGACTTTTAAAAATATCTTTCAGAAATGGTATATATAATTATGTCTCTATTATGCAAGCACATTATACCTTTAATTGGAAATGTTTTAAAAAATTAAATATTTTAGGTCTCCCATCTGACAAGTCTCTTAAAGAAAATAAGTAGCTTTTCCCAAATCCGTATAGCATATTGTGTTAAAAAAGTGCTAATACAGCAATGCCAAACACAGTTTCACAAGTCAAAATCCATGGATAACTGTAGTCAGTATCTCCATTATAGCTGAGATTGCAGTGCAGTATATTCTTCAGGTTGATGGTGTACAATGTATGCTGACCTTTGCATTTCATATGTGACAGAGGGGTGAGAAGAAGATGAGGTGCAGTAACAACCACCAGCACATAAACACAGTACAGACATATTTTGCAGGCATATGTTCTATTCAGATTCTAACTATGCATGTTCCTAGGATGCTGACGTTGCTCAGACTGCTTTGGCAGACAGACTTACATTTTTACCTCCTACTGACTGTGAGGCACTGACTACAGCATTCCTATGTAAGAGTCCTAATTTACTGGAACACTTGGCTCTTGATCCTAGAAAACTAGTCCCATGAAAGTCAAAGCACATAAAGTCTCCTTCCATCACTGGACACCTGGAAGGAGCCAGAAGTCAAGTCCATCAGGAATGAAACTTGAGTTCTATTTATCTCCTTGTCTTAGTTTTCTCTTTTTGATATGATGCAGTTTCACAAAGGATGTGAAGAAACATTTTCTTTTCCCTAATGACCATCTCAGCATCAGTGGTCTGAAGCACAAGAATAATTGAGGCAATCACAAAATAACATACAAATTCACCACTTAACGTTCATTTTAAAGCAAAAAATAAGAAAGTGATATCAAATATTAATCCAAGAGTCAAGCTATCCCCTTCCTCATTACTACCTTTTAGTAGTTTTTGTGACAATCTTACAGCGTATACAAATGGACTACAACTCTTAGCTATTGCACATCACTTTAGCGAACTATGTTATTTTAAATAACCATCTGAAGTTTCCAAAGCTTATCTAAAACAAGGCTTAACTTCTGAATTCCTATGTGTCCCTAACTACTGAAATTTAAACATACAAAGGGAAAAGCGTGAAGGGGTCTTCAGTTGTATTTATAAAGTAACTTCATTGAGTTTGAAGTTTGCTTCAAAAGCGATAAAAACTATCAGGCTACTGGAACATCAATAGTTTACACAGTGTCTTGGCTCTGAAAATTTCTGTAACTACATGAACTCTTTGCAAGCTGAATTTTCCTGTGGAGCAGTGGTACCATTCTACCAACCACTTGGCACTTTGAATGTGGATTTAACAAGATACAGCACCATAAGACTAAAAAGGAAGATGTCAATGACCATTTCTATGTGAATAGCCTTTGTTTCTTAACGTGATACATGGATGACGCAAAACTAGAGTAATCTCTTTCCAGAACAGGAATAAAGTAATGGGTTTAATATACTAATGCTGAGCAGAAGAAAACCCATTCTTTAAGAGAATAAAATGACTTCCCTATCAAGTACCATGTATTGAGTAAGTACACAGAGGCTGCATAATGTTTTTGGAGAGTTTTGTTTCTGTTTTTGTTTTTTGTTTCCCCTTTATTTGAAAGACTAAACCAAAAAGCACTGGAGGGACTATATGCCAAAAACCACCTTTGTCTATACACAATCTGGGCACAGTCATTATAAAGTGCATTTATGCAGTTGTGAAAGATGAAATAAAGTTCTTTAGAATTATTATCTAAAGCTAGTAAAATTCTAGGATCTGGAACCTCGAGATACATTTGGTTGGACAGTTAGCAGCTGGGACATTATTTCTGGTTTTGAAGAGATGGTGCAAAGAGAATCACTTTCATTTTTGGCCTTTTGACTAAAGTTCCTCCACCAGGAAGATAGTTTCAGCTCTGAAAAGATACACCATGAAAACTCAGTCACAAAGTTCATAACTGGCAAGTCTCATTTCTGTTTCTGTTCTTTTATTCCTCTCCAGCAAACTTAAATATGACTATTTAAAAAAAAAATTATAAAAAGCAGACAGACAATTGCAACTTACAATATAATTTTGAAGAAGTAATTCCACTGACTCTCGCCTTCCATATTTGATAATCCATGATTTTAGCTTTGATTCTGCAAGGACTAAGAGTGACAGTAGACGGTACTTCAGTTCCAGAAACTCCATCTTCAGCAGATGGAGCTCAGATGAAGAAACAACAAAATTAAACCTGTAAAATGAATCACACTATAGTAAAATACAGCAATATTCATTTTTGCAGGAGAGACCAAAAGCTTCAGTAACCGTTCAGATATTTTTCTAATCTTTCACTAATTTCAGTCTACAAACATTTAATTATACATGATGATCATTCTGATGACTGCTTTTAAATAAAAAATTAATTACATTTTTGTTTATTCATAGACATCACCAGTTTAAATCTCTTAAGTTCTGCAAAGTCATTTTTCTTTTCTTTTTTCACATGCATCCCAGATCTTGTTATATAACATTTCTTCCAGGGACAAGTAATAACAGGATCAATGTAAAAAACTATTCTCTTCAAAACCAATAGCTTGTTTTGATTCTTATCAATCTTTAAAGCATCAGGCTTTTCTATTAATTTTAATGTATATTCCAAGAGGTTTTTCCTTCCAGTTTTTTCATGCTTGCCACTAAGAAACATAATTAGGCAATGTTTCTACATGAACAGATTAAAAAGCAAACAGGCTCCCTTTCATTCACAGAAGGTTTTCATTGCAGATTGAAAGCCTTACCTCTCTGCCATATCCTCTAATTGGTCAGATGGAACAGGCACTCCGTTAACAGACCTGGTTCTGTGGATCTCATGGAATGCTTTTTTGTGACCATCTATGTTCTTCAGCAGATCCTGATTGATTTTAAGAAAGAGAGACTGAGAGAGCAAGGCGGGGGGGAGGGGGGGGAGAGAAGGAGACAGAGAGAAGGCTCACAGTAGGCTATCTAAACTAATAAGCACAATTTTAAGCCTGTACTGATGACTCAATGTAGTTAACTAATTCATCATGCTTTCACATTTGCATGCAAGGTTATGTATAACACAAAAGCATTTACATCAACTTGAGCATTTACATAGGGAAACCCTTTTCAGATGCTCTGTTAAAGCTGTGTCTAACAATTATGGAAGATTTTAAAACAGCATACACCTGCAAAGGTTTAACAAAACAAGAACTCAACTGTATTGAACAATGCCTGAAATGCAGTCTGTGAATACACTAACATCACAACAGCATAATCTTGCTAAATTTACTCTTCACATCTTTATAACAGATACTAACCTTTATTCAGTGTAAATTCAAAATTTTCAGCAACTAACCTACTCCGCTATACATAGAAGATCCACAGCTTCTTATGTAAGTACATATTCAGTATTTAGTGAACTTTTCACACTGCCAGCATCAGAAAGATTTCAGGATTGCTCTCTCTCTAGTACACGAACAAATGCAGAATGTGGTACCCGACCTGTATTCCTGTGATGAGATTTTTACCAGCAAAAGCCTTACGGCAGAGCACATTTCAGCTGTAACTAAGCAACACTGCTTCAAACGGCTTCCTGGAGACTACATACGAAAATGAATGACTGGCAGTAGTCTTTGAAGAGACATCGTAACAATAACACGTCAAGTCCCCAGTGGCTGTGAGGACACCGAAGAATGGGTATTTTTACTGTGTACAGACAGCTCCTGGCACAAATTGCTCAGAAGCCTAATAGCAAAGGAAATCATATAAAGGTTTCCCTTCCTCACCTGAGGGAATAAAATGCAGGCTTGTTTATTGATCACATGCCTGCTTATTTCTATGTGCTGAGGAAGAGTTTCTCTCTAGTCAATGCCCAGTGTTTGCACAGCAGAAATTAATGGTAATTCAGTGGCTCAGCTCAACAAATAGTCCCTCCATCTCCATCAACCCACTTATATTTTCATTGCTCTTCACTTCAGCCAACACCTTGTTGTGAAGAGACATTAACTAGCCTTTCTCACATAGAAGTAATGCGCTGATTTTACCATGGCGAAAACTCCAGTGAGGGCATCCTCTGACTGACATACTCTGACATAGAGGAAAGACTTAGGAAGTATTCCAGCCAACTGCATTTGAGACCTTGCCAGACAAAAAGGGATGCCCCTAACATGCAATAGTAAGTCAACACAAACCCCAGGAGTTTGACCCAGTATCAGCTGGAAGGCCATGAAACCTATTATATAGTGTTATTGTCAAGTGAAATCCTGTTCTGCAAAATGATCCTCAACAAGCACAGACATTGTGTTTAATTTCTGGATCTTGGTGGCAATATTAACCAAAACAAACTTAAATGCTTGCTTGATTCCAGGAAAGCTTAGACAAACTAGTGCATTTTGAATTAGCTTCAAAGTGGCCATCAGCTATGAAGTTCACCAAAATAATCCACTGTCAGTCAGATGAGGCAATGACAAAGTGATGATATTACCTGAACAAAACTGTAACTAACAAGCCCAAACAACCTCCAAGGAAACACGAGCTGACAAAAATACATTAACGGTTTTCTGGTACTATCCAATAGCACATTAGGATTCATCAATGCAAATCTGAGCATCAAAAACTCCAGGAACAGATACAGTTACACATGCTTCTCTTGGAGCTTTCCCCAGCCCCCTCCTATGCAAAAACTCCCCTGGTACAGAATAACCTAAATCAAAGTTTATTTATTGGCATAAAAATCCCTCACTACAGCAGGCTGGAGTATTGGCCAGGGAGAAATTTAATGAAATTCAATAAGGGCAAGTGTGAAGTTTTGCACCTGGGAAAGACCAACCCCATGTATGAGTATACGTTGGGGACTGAGCTGTTGGAGAGCAGTGAAGGGAAAAGGGACCTGGGGGTCCTGGTGGATGGAAGGACGACTATGAGCCAACAATGTGCTCTTGTGGCCAGCAGGGCCAATGGGATTCTGGAGTGTATTAGAAGCGGTGTGGTTAGTAGGTTCTACTCCCCCTTTACTCTACCCTGGTGAGGCTGCATCCGGAATATTTTGTCCAGTTTTGGGCCCTTCAGTTTAAGGACAGGGAACTCCTCGAAGGAGTCCAACACAGAGCCACAGGGATGATTAAAGGGCTGGAACATCTTCCTTATGAAGAAAGGCTGAGGGAGCTGGGTCTCTTTAGCTTGGAGAAAAGGAGACTAAGGGGTGACCTCAGTTATGCTTTTAAGTATGTGAAGGGTGAGTGTCAGGACGATGGGGTCAGGCTCTTCTTAGTGAAGCCCAGTGACAGGACGAGGGGCAATGGCTGCAAGTTGAAGCATAGGAAGTTCTGTGTAAATACAAGAAAAATTTTTTTCATTGTGAGGGTGCCAGAGCACTGGAACAGACTGCCTGGATGCATTCTTGTGTGACCTACTCTAGGGAATCCTGCCCTGGCATTGGGGTTGGACTAGATGATCTTTTGAGGTCCCTTCCAACTCCTAACATTCTGTGATTCTGTGATTTCTGATGAAAAGAAAACACAGTTCATGAGAAACTTTTTTGTATTTCTTATAAGTGTATCAAAAGGAGGTCTACAATGTTCACGTTATTAGAACAAAAACATGTTTTACTTGCTTTTTTTTCAAACGCGTTAAACCTTATGAATCCTGAAACACTTGATGTTAACAAGAAACTTAATGAAATTTAGCATTACAAGAGACTAAACCTTGAAAGAAAACATCTTCCTCACAGGTTTAAATATTGTTTTGGTTAAATTTTATTGGCCACCACTTAAGCTAGAAAAGCTACCATTGTTCTAACAAAGAGTAATTGGAAGACCCAACTTATCTTCCAGATAAACTCCTGTTATCTGTCAGAGCTGTTCCAAGAAGACCACGAAACCTGTCACCTTTTCATTACATGGCATTACTTTTTTATTTAAAAACCCACTCATGTCCTTAGCAAAGAGCAACACAACCACAATCAAGTTTTAAAATAGAGAAAAAAAGCAACACAAACCAATATAGTATTACCAACATGACAGCAGTCTTTCTCTACATCATCTTTTTCCTTTCTCTATGACATTTACAGGTTCAGTTTCTTTTACCATCTCACCAACAATTTCTGTCTATATTTTTCTCATATTATGGAAATGCACATACAGATCTCACAATTTGCGTTTTAAATGTGAACTTGAAGTCAGCAAAGAATAATGGTAAAGTTACTTAAATTAATCTGGAGATGTTTCCTGTTTACCACCACAGAGGGGACTTATGCTATTTTTCATCACAGCACTATGAAAATTCAGTTCATTCTATTTCTTCCTCTAGTGTACATCAGCTGCAGTGACTATCAGCACACATAGAACATTTGCTGTCTTTCCTGTTCCACCTGTAAGTTCATGTTTTTTGAACAATATACCCAACTTATAAGCACCCTATAGAATTTTACACAACAGGAATCCTAGAAAAGGGGAACAATTATAATACTAATACCAGATATCTTTCACAGAGAAGAAGTAAGGTCATTCAAAAGTAATTTTGAATATTGCTTGAAAGATACACAGATATAGTTCAAGCTGTCACTAAAAGACAGCTAGCTTTAGCTACTATCAGGATGACACCACCCACAGAGACTAGAAATAATATTATTACTTTATATAATATGGACTATTTACAGCTTTGGAAACAATGATGTGTAATGCACAGAATGAATGCATCTAGATCTACCTTATGTTGTTCAAGCTTCCGGTGTATGGTATTCGCTGTTTCCTCATGAGCTTGGTGAACAGTTACTTCCTCCTTCAGAGCAGCCTCTGCTCTATAGAGCCAAGCACCTATGGTACCCAAAGGTGCAGGAAGAGATTTATCAAGGTGTATGTGCCAGTCCAGTAGCTAGGAAAACAAAGTAAGAGGATTGAACTTAATTCCTTCCTTGTTTAACTACACAAATAAGTATCTTGATTGATTTTTTTTTTTATTTTTATTTTTTTCAATAATCAGAACAAAACCCCACGTAATAGAGCATATTTGAGACAAACACAGCCATAGTACTTCACATCAGTTCTGAAACTGGAGCATTCTCACAGGCAACAAAATCTCTGTAAGGATTCATTAATTCATGTATTTCCCTTCCATAATAGCAGACTTACAAAACTGACCATATATAAACTGAAACAACTGACAAGATAAAGATTTGGAATTTCATCAGTTTATGAACTGCCTATGGAAGACCAAGAGATGAGAGATGATCTTCTATGTCATTTATATCATGTTCTTGAATAAAATATTTTTATCTCTATTTTGAAAATATTGTCTCTCTAAAGACAAATGAGTCTCAAAAGTGCTGTGGAGTTGAGAATAGGGCAGTACAATACCATGTCTTATTGGTAATCCCAGCTATGGGAGTGAAAAATAATGAAGATTTTGTCAAAACCCCAGAATATTTTTAAATGGATCTTCTGTTAAATATATGAGATAAAAAAAATAAAATTCCATGAATATACACTGAGAAATAATGATTAAATAATTTATTATTACGGACAAATAATATAGCATGCTTGGGATTTTTCATTCACTTATTACAAGATTACTATCACAAATACTAATATTAATTTATTACTATTGCAACCAGGTCAAAAATAGGATTAAAGATTCATATATTGATAAAGTATTCAGTATTACAGACTTTTTTTTAGTTATATAAATAATGCTGTATTAGATTTTCTCAGATAACTAGCAATTTGCATTTCAAAGGTGCACTGTGCATTATTTTCATTTTATCAACAATATTTTGAACTTGGCTAAGCACTGTTAACACTCTTTCAAATAAGGGGAAACCTCAAAGTATAGTCTTTTTCGTAGAGTTCATATTGTACCTTTGAGCAATATTAAAGATGATAGTACAGTAAATGTCAAAACAAATGCAAAATAATTCAGCAGTGCTAGAAACTTGGTCCCTCATCCTTTATTAAAAAAAAATACACAGCATAATAATTTTGAACTTACCCTGGAAGAAACTCTGTCCCATGCTTGCTTCAGCATTGCTTGATCAAGTGACAATTTACCATCTTTCCTTAATGACTGGGTAACAAGCTCAATCTGCTTCCTTTTTACCTCATGTTGTACTCTGAAATGCTTAAATGACTAAAAAAAGAAAACAAATCAATGTAGTATAGAGTGAAAGAATTAAATTCTTCAACAGTTATGGAGTACTACAACCTATGACAATTTGGGGGACTGAAGGAAGGCCTAATCCTTCCCAAAGAAGAGTAGGTGTAAACTTGAGTATTTACACTGAAAAGCATTTGATTAAAGGTTTTAATAGACTGTATAATCCTTCAGGGAAATATAGGTAGGACTTCTGTGTTTCTCTTCAGTTACCAGATGCCTGAACGCTATATGAAAGGAAATAATAATTTATCAGATAAACTAGCAAATGGAATTGTGAGACAGACAGTGGCTGCTTTCAGAGAAGAGCTGAGTTTCACGAGAAAATTTAGGCTGAAATTTGTATTGCCAATTTAAACATTACCCTTTGAAAAAGGGGTTAAAAATGAAGCCCTAAGCCCTGTCCTCTCCTCCTTGTCACCTCAACCAGTGTTCAGTCATCTCCCCATTGGTGCTATACAACGCAGGATCTGGAAGTACTGTACAGACACATGCTCATTTGTAACTAGGACAGTCCTTCACACTGCTAGAAAAAGCTCTGTGTTAGGGAAACCATCTGTGCGCTGTGCTACGTAGCAAAGCTGGAGCTCGTACTGCAATTCCTCCACCAATAAAAGGCAAGACGGTTTGCGTCATTTCTTTAAACTACAGTATATTCACTTGCATATATACAGGTTGCGTAAAATACTGCAATACATTTTATACATAATGATGACAATCATGTCTTAGCATGAAAAATTTTCCCTACTGCTTACCTGATATTTCTCCTGCAAGCTTGTTTCTGCCACTTGTGCCCGGGCTAAGTCTCTTTCAAATTGTTCTGCCCACACTTTTAGGTCTCTCAGCATCAGCCTGTCTTCCTTCTATGATTTAGTACAACCACAAATAGAAAAATAAACATTGCAGCCTGTTAGTAGAAGTGTCATCTATAGTTGAAAATTTAAATAGCAAATCCACATCACTAGTTGTAGTGAAAGCTGATGGAGCATCTAGGCCCATTTCTCTCATCACTTAACTTCAAATGTCTACATAAAAAATACTTTCTTAGTGTAAGGAACTCAGCAGCTAGACATCAGTCTTGCAGTGGTGAAATCATGGCAGTGTCAGAGGTATTAACTGCAATTCTCATTTTATGTTAAATGAACACAAAGTCCTTTAAATGTACCTCAACAGCTAGTTTTAGTCTTTCACATATTGCAGAGTCAATTTCCAGCAGAAGTTAATTGATCTGAGACAGGAGAGGATTTTATCATCTTTTACATTTTATAATCTTATAATTTTATTACCATTTTATAATCTGGTCTGCTATTGCTGGCAAGAAAAAAGTTACTTTGAGTGACTTCAGGTCAATCCTTGACATCAAGCTCCAAGTTCCAAGAAGTTGGCAAAATATTTGGAAAGAGAACTTTTTAGCAAGGAAAATGAAAAGAAAGAAAACCTGATTTTATTAAGTTTCTTTTCATTCTATGCTACTTAGTGAGAACAGTTTATTGTTTAAAAATTGTGCTTTAACACTCCAGTCTGCGAGGGCACCGTTGCTTTGCAGGGATGGAAAGTTGCCTGCAGAATTGAGTGCCCTGGCAGTGAATAGAAAAATATGAGCAGGAAATGTCAGGTCTGTGAGCATGTTCTATAGGAAAGTTAGTAAACAACAGAAAGGTTTTTTGTGCCCTATGTAAGCTGGCTAATCAAGTATGACACAAGTGTCTGTCTTAGATTCCCAACCAATGAACCATATGTTCTGGCTGTTAATCAGAAACTACTCTTTGCAACCAAAGACTCCATATTACTGTAAAATTTGTCAGAAACAGATCTGTTTGAAGAAACAAGTGCAACACCACATCATGAGTTAATTTCCTAAAATGAGTTGATTAAGTTTCAGGCATTACAACAGAGAAGAAAGACTGGACCTTGTGATAAAAAAGAATAGCCACTGACTGTATTTAAGAAACAAAGTACTTTCTTTTAAGAGAAGATCCTACTCTTGGAAAGGAGCCAATTACAGTTCCTTTCTTTGAAAGCTGCCTCAAGTATGTAAAATATAACTTCCCCTAATAAGTGTAGAGCTATTGTTTCATTTCAGCTAAGGAAAGGACAAGATTTTCGTATAGAAAAGGAACCCTTCTTTGATGTATTTTTACTAATTCTTTTACTGATCCTTTACTCAAAAAAGTGGTAGTTAATTGGACAGAAATTCCACAATAGATTGTGCAAGTATCACAGGTATATCTGGCAACTTGCTAGGCAAATTCTTGTCTGTGTTGTTGCAGGAAGCTTAAAATGATTATAGCTCATGCTCCTGTCTTATGACACTTGCCAGAAGCTTGTACCTGAGAAACAGTACAGGACGCATAACACTGCGCTGCTCCAGTTATTTGTTATTTTGGGATTTCTTTGCCTGGCCATAGTGCCTCAAGAAGCCAAAACTAGTGCTTTCAAATTCTCATATATATATAAAATTCCTACACTTCTGATCTGATAGTTGGCTCAGTGTGGGGAAAGATAACATTACGATTCTTTGAGATAAACAGGAAAGCCAGGACTACTTCCTTATGAGGAGAAGAATATAACAAAAGAATTCTTAATTCTTTCAGCGACCAAAAAAACCCACTTTGGTATTAAATGCTCTATTCATTACATGTTATAACTTTAGAAAAACTATTGAGATCTCTGTTAGCATTTAGCTGTCAGCTCCATAAAGGCAGTACTAAACTATGCATTCTAATGGATTGAAAGTTTTATAACAATCCTACTAACTGGAACTTTTAAGATATTTGTAGGGTGAGGAAGAGAATAAGTGTGTCACAATGTCAGGTACAGTACTTCTAGCTCACACTATAAATTCAGTTTTGTAAAACACTTTTTTTCTTCCTCTACAGCTCAGGTAGTATTGAGTCTAATGTGATTTTTATTACTATTTAGTTAGATTTTTTTTTTTGTTTATTTTGTTAAACTGTAGAAGATATAGGTGTTTCAGTAACCACTTAACTGGACACTATTAACAACATTGTGCAAAAATGCGTGATAAGCATTTTATTCATTCATACATTTTCAGAGGTTTCCAGTTCAGTGCATCACTTATCACCTCAACCTTGGTTCTGTGATGTTTGATTGATACAGAAGCATTTTATAGTCTCAGTTTGGGTAACCAACATAAAAGATTCACTTTGTTAGACACCAAGGCAACTGCACTAACATTCCCCAAGATTTCATGAGCTATCAGCTTACACTATGATTTTCATTCTGCCTAGTGGTTCTTACTCTTAGTAAAAAAATATACCTTTATGTATATGTGAACTATTTTCTAAAGCCTGGAGATCTGAAGAGGCATACAGATCAGAACACAAATCATCCAACAAAAGTCATCAAGGATAATTATTTGTGCTTCCCTTAGTATGAGGATCACTGACCACTGATCACATTTATTTTAGTTTATCTAAGCCAGTATGACTTATTCTGCATGATACTTCCAAACAGCATTTAAAAATATTAATTTATCCTGACACTATTCTATAAATATTCACGGGTATGCAGAGATAAACAGAACTGAAGCACTCAACTGCCAAAGAATATTAAAGGAGGCAATTGCACAAAAGTGTTTATGAGGTTCAATATAATAAGAGAGGTAAGTTAAATTTACAAAGTTTTCAGCCCAGACGCAAAGGCAAAACATTATTTAATTAACTAACATACCAAAGTTAATTTGAAAATTACATTAATACAGAATATTCTGGTGTTTGAAGTGCTAAAAATACACATCTGTGTTTCAAAAGAAATTTAATTATAGACTAGAAAAAGAGTACTTTGTTGGGTACTCTACTATGTAATTATAAACCAGGTGAACTGTTCAAAGTCTTAGGCACAGGCAGGATAAGACTTTTCAAATATGAACTTTTAAATCTAAAACAATGTCACCTGTTTTACACTATTGACTGACTGCAGTGACACCTTTGTTTCATAATATATTCACTTCTGCAGTCTTTCAGTTTCACCTCTGAATGTTCATTTCAATTACTCCAGGTTAGATTTCTGAACCTCTCCCAGTTAATATTAGAAAATTATAAGTATCTAAATGTCCAAGATTACTGAAAAGTATACTTCCAAAAACTTCATAATTTATCTCAAAAAAGTAGTGCATATCACACAATTACACATGAATGCTCTCTTCTTCTAACTCACAGTTCACATACATCACTTACACAAACATATGTACCATCTAGTATCTACACTATAAACCAAAAGACATACAAAAATATCCATCTAAAACAAGATTACATGAGTAGAAACCTCCATCTATAATCTATTTTGTCATGTTTATATCTATACTTAATAAAACCAAAAGCATAGTTTGAGATATATTATAGGAAAGTTGACTTGCTTTTCTATAATATTTCTGTGAAATTATTTGCAAAATTAAGCATTAAGCTGTAAGGTTCAGCTCATGTAAGAAACCAGACTTACAGACTTACTCTATTAATCTATTTGCTTTTTTCTAAAGATTAAGGTAAGGCTACCAAACCAATGCTGGTAAAAACACTCAAAGTCAAACAAGTGCAGGATAAAAACAGATAACAAGCATGAAAGGTCCAATTCAAGCAATTATTCTGGAGCATATTACCCTTACCTTAAATTTCATAAAAGAAATGACAAAAGTTGGGATTGCTTGAAGTTCCTAGCAATAACAAATGAATGCAAAAACAAGGAGGGGGAAAAAAAAGAAGCAAACAAAATAAAGCAAAGCAGCCAGAAAGTCCAGAGAACAATAAAAGAGCCAAATGTTTAAGAATACAAGTTGTACTTAAAATATTACCAAGTTAACGTGTCTATCATATCTACTGAAGTTTTCATATTAGATATGATTTCCAGATTACTAGTTGTATGTGATTTAGTTTATCTGGAAAGGTACTTACTTACCTACTTTGACTGTGTTTCTCTGAGATGTGTTGACCACACAAGTTCATATTTGCATAGCTGGTCCATGCATGCAATATTAGATTTCTTTTAATCCTCTATGCATGCAAATAGCTGTTCCCTCTCACCACAAATAAGGGATAAGCTTCAGCCTGTACTCCATTTCTTCAAATGCAAATTCCTTATAAATTAAGCATTGAATCAGGAGGGAAGATGAGTAGGAATTTGTGTGGACAATACATCCTTAAGAAACACAGTGGCAGCAGAGTTGGCTGGAGGGCAGAGAGAGAGAGTTAAAAATTCTCCTCTCCCACCCACCCAGACACACTCCACTCTGAAGGAGGATTCTTCTAACTGTAGGCATCTGCAACTGAGATGGTCAACTCTTTTAGTTCTTTTTGACAGGTAGGAAAAAAACAGTAGCATCCACTACGCAACTCATCTCATTCTACAGCAGGCACTTAACAGAGATCAGACAGAATACACCCTAAAAGTGCTTAATTTTGGAAAACAAGAAACTAAGAGTACAGCAGGAATTTAACAGGTAAGAGTTATGCAAGGTTATCTCTCCGAGGTACCTAATCTGTAATACATATTTCCTTATACTAGACTTCAGGAAGAAGACAGAAAAGCCAGGAATAGGGGGAACTATACTGGTCACAAAAATATAATGCACATTTTGATTTCTTTTTGATCAACTGCCAACATTTTATCTATCATTACCTAAGGAAAGGGTTCATCTGAGTCTGTTTTAACACTGTTGAAATGCTATATCCTTGTTTGGGTTAGAACAGAACTAATTCTGTTCAGTAATTTTACTTTCCAGATTAAGTTCCTCTAAGCAACAGCACTATCTGAAACTAACAGCATGTTTTAACAGACACTGCCTGCTTCTAGCAGTGACAAGACCTAGGGTTTAGATTTACTACCACGAATTGGTATGCAGACCAAGGTCGCTGGTAAATCTTTTGTTTCATGTTGGGGGGTGCAGAGTAAAAGGCTGCACCTATGGGGAGAAGCAGACAGGAAAGGTGACCCTAAACTGACCAACTAAGTATTCTGTTCCATATGCATCATATTCTATGATATCACATTCATCATATTCTATGAACTGAGGGTCAGTTCCCTCTTCTTCCTCTTGCTCTCTTCCTCTTCAATGGCAGGCATCTAAAGAGGACTCTGTTCTGCCTTCAAATCATGATCCGTAAGTTCCTGAATCCAATTCCATGATCCAGCCCCTGAGCCTGGTTTCACAGTATCACAGTATGTTAGGAGTTGGAAGGGACCTTGAAAGATCAACTAGTCCAACCCTCCTGCCACAGCAGGATTCCCTAAGACTAGGTCACAACAAAGCTTCCCTGACTGGGATTTGAACCTGGCTCCCAGAGGCGAGAGCGCGCTGAATCCTAACCACTAGACCACGTCCTGTCCTCTCCTCCATCTGCTGCTGAGGCCTTCTGCCACAGCACCAGTGGTGATGGTGACATGGTTGCCATCAAGGGGGGTTTGGGTTCAGTGCTGGTTTATTTAATTTTATTATTATTATTATTCTCATTAAAGTAGTTTTAGTTTTTCTTTTCCAATCTATGAGTCTTTCTCTCCTATTCCCATTCTTTTCCTGTGGAGGCTGGGGGGAAAGAGGAGGTAATAGAGCATCTGTCACTAGATTAGTGGTCAACCCAGCTCTAAACTTTGACATGCTATGCAGAGGAGTGCAAAATAAGCTTCTCTCTGTGACAGACATACAAAAGTTTATAGTGATAAAAGATCACAGTGTTCTGAAAGTTTAGGCATTTAAAAGCTTTTATCTATCCAGTCCCAAATAGATGAGAGTATTGTGCTGGTTTTTCTATATATTCTACCACTTCAGGGCCAGTGACTACTTGGGCTCCTGAACTTTTTTTTGCATTCCTTTACTGGCCTGGATCCGTTCAGATCTCTTTCCCATCAACTTATCACATGCCGTGTGGCCATCATTTTGCACCATGACCACAGATGAGGGAACTGGAAGTTATGTGGACAGGACTAGGGAGCAAGGTATAGAGTGGACATAGGTGCTTGAGAGGGATGAGAATTTCTCCAGAGATGGATTAACAGAATTTTTGTCATAAAAACCTGAGGGCCTCATTGCTATTCTTGGCTGGAGACTCCACTGGACAAGCAAAGTTTGTTCTGAACTGCCAAGCAATTCCATCAGGGTTGTGAGAAGGAATATAGTTCTTCCTCAAGGAAATGAGGAATGATGACATTAGAAATTTAGTGATATGTCAAAACTCTCACCTTGCCTCTCAAAGTTTGGTAGTTACTGATTTCTGCAATGTGACATGCAGGGGACCAGCGGTTCTACCAAAATTCACCTGGATTGCTACTGCAGTATCTTAGCAATACCTAGGAAGAGGAACTGGCCTTGAGCTAAGCATGCCAACCTGATGTATTTGTGTTATTTCACTTCTTAGTAATTCACTGGGAATTCTGGAGGTAACTCAGTAGTTTCCCTTTCACAGTCCAAGTGTCATTATCTTTGTGGCTGTAGCCAGAGGCAGGCAGAGTGTGTGGAGTGGTTGAGTCCTGCATTCTTGTGCATTGCCTCTGCGTAAAGTTCAGGAGAAGGTGGTGAGGCTGTTCTTCAAATGCATTCCAGCACAGGCAGCAGACCTTGCCTTGCTGAGGCTGTTTGCAGCAGAAACTGCACTGTATGCCATGGTATGGAGCCAACATGACAGCCTTAGCCTGCCACAGGCCACAGCATGAGACTTCAGCACTCACACCTTCTGCTTCAGCAGCCAGGCCCTACTGCTCAGTGGGATGCTGTAGCATCAACACACATGTCCTCAGACCAATCTTGCAGCAGGGAAAATGAAAAATATACCAGTGCTCAGGCACTGGAATTTGACAGCAAAGCTACAGCTGCCTTAGCCACACAGAGCTATAAGGAAGATTCACTCCTTTCAAAGCTCTTCTATAGCTCTATAGAGACTGCAAAGAAACACAGATTAAAAGTGGTTCCTCTCTCTCTTGCTGGGACTGAGCAGATTGTCTCAGCAGTGTTTCCTGTTTGTGCCATGAAGAAAGCAAATTATCAGGATTAGAAAGTGAGTCATGATCACGTGGCATCACTGAGTATAACACTCTAGTACAAAGCCAAAGCACTAGAGCATACACCAAAAAAAACCCCACCAAAACCAACAACAAAAACCCACCCCAAAACCAACAAAAAACAAACTCCCAAAACAAAATGTAAAACACGATGGAAAAAATCCTTAGAGCAAATAGTCAAATATCACTGTATACTAGAAACAAACTGCCTCCTAAGCCTAAAATCGAAAAGACTACACCTAAGCAATATCTTGGATTATTCTTACCCATAAACCCAGTGTGATTAAAACAGAAGTGCTGCATTGCTTCAGTTAACAAATTACTGAAATCTTATTGGTGTTACGCTTGAAAACCTCTTAGGGAACTTTAGGATCCATTGGTTTGCTACTACCTGCAATAACTGCTTCTGTTCTTTTTGGATGCTACTGCTGAAAACAGGAAAATCTCTCCAGGATCACCATTCTACTTTCTACATCTGTTAGTAAACATCTGCAATGCTGGTTACTTCATTGTCAGCTAATCTTTCCCGCTTTTCTTATTGTGCTTGCTTTTCACTTTAAGTGCTCATCAAAAGGAAATGTAATAAACCATAAGAAAGCTATAAAATTTATTTATAAAGCCCCTCTCATGATAAATGGATTCATTCAGTTATGCAACAGAAACTTACATCATTTTCCTGCACATCAGTCACTGTATGATGAGGATCAGGATAGTACTTCAAAAACTGGGCTACATAGGTCATGACAGACTTTTCATCTGGCTTGTCAACATCCACATCTAGATAAGAACACAGTAAATTAACTTAAAATGCTGCTTAAGTGTCTAAACTCTATGAATTAGCATATATGATTTAACCCATGAGAATAGTTCAACTATTTTCAACTATGCATTAGGTACCCTCTGGATCAAGGAGCCTTGGAATTCCTAATTCTGCTTCTGCGAGTGTGAAGGCTTCTTCCAGGTTTTCTCTATTTGATCTTCCCCTCACTTTCTCCATGTCCACTAATTCTGGTCGGATAGCATGAATAACAGAATGAAATGCAACACCACTCCTCCAGCTTTGTCCAAAATCTTTTATTTCAATTCCAACTTGCCTAAAAAATACGAAAGGAAAAAAAATGTGACTTGTGGTAATATTAGAACTAGATGAAGTAGGAGAGAGATAGGATGCTCCACCCAGTGGCTACCCATCATTAAACGCAGAAAACCAATCACAGAATGGTTGGGGTTGGAAAGGATTTCTTGGGAGTATCTAGTCCAACTCCTCTGTTAAAGCAGGTTCACCTAGATCAGGTTGCACAGGATCACAGCCAGGCAAGATTTTACTATATTTCCAGAGAAGGAGACTGTGCAACCGCTTAGGGCCCCCTGTTCCAACACTCTGTCATCCTCAAAGTAAACTGTATCCTAGGTCACATCAGGAGAGGAGAGACCAGCAGGTCAAGGGAGGTGATTCTGCTCCTCTATTCTGCCCTTGTGAGACCCCACCTGGAGTTCAGTTCTGGGTCCCCAGCGTAAGAAAGACGTGGACCTTTTAGAGGAGGGCCACAAAGATGATCAGAGGGCTGGAGTACCTCCCCTTCTAGGACAGGCTGAGAGAGTTGGGGTTGTTCAGCTTGGAGAAGAGAAGGCTTTGGGGATACCTTATAGCAGCCTTCCATTATCTACAGGGGGCCTACAAAAGGGGGGAAGAGAAAAAACCCTTTACCCGAGTAGAAAACAGTAGGACAAGGGGGAATAGGACTGAAGGAGGGAAGAGAGGGTGGTGAGGCACTGGAACAGGTTCCCCAGGAGAGGTTGTGGATGGCTCATCCCCGGCAGCATTCAAGGCCAGGTTGGATGTGGCTCTGGGCAACCTGGTCTAGTGGGTGGCACCTCTGCCCATGGCAGGGGGGTTGGAACTAGATGATCTTTAAGGTCCCTTCCAGCTGGGGCAATTCTATGAATCTATGCATCTATGAAGGCTGGAGGCAGCCTTGGCTGCAATGACCATGACATACTGGAGTTCAAGTTCATGTGAGAAAGTAGCAAGGCAATAGTAGGACTGCAGCCCTGGATTTCATGAGAGCTAAACTTTACCCCATGAGAGACCTACTTGGAGGAAACCCAGGGGTTAGGACTCTAGAACGTAGAAGGGTCCAAGAGAGTTGGTTAATAGTCAAGCATCATGTCCTCCAAGCTCAAGATCAGTGCATCCCTATGGGTAAGAAATCAAGCAACGGAGGCAGAGGACATACATGGATGAACAAGGAGATTCTGGAAACCTAAGCCACTTGTTCCTGCAATGCTAACTGGGTCAAGTACAGCTCCATAAATCCACTGCATGAATTCATTTCTGCTTATGAAGATTCAAGAGCTTTGTTATATACATACTGTATTTGTCTCCAATGGGCTTGCTAATGGTAATAAGTTGACTGTATTTTTAACAAATGGAAGTGCACCGAGGTCCTTAGGGTTCTTATACAACACACACAGTCTCTGGATGTATGCAGCTCCATTGACTATTCTCTCCCTCACTATAAAGAGCTTCATATCTCTACATTATATCTACTGAAGTTCAATAAGGTATCACATCAAAAGAAAAATACTCCAGTCACCTATTATCTTTTAAAATGAAATCATGGAGTGACATTACTGTTGTTCAAATGAAAATGTAACACACAAATTTGTTTACATTCTTACCAAAAGCATGAGTGATGCTATAATTTCATTTATGTCTTTGATTCTTATTTACTTATTGTGGAAGCTACCAACCTACTATTGTATCTTTGATCTAATTTATGCACTTTCTTATGCCTTTTTGTAAGCAGAGCAAACATGAGATAATTATACCAAATAAAGGAGAAGATTCTTAAATGAAAAAGAGATACCAAGAAATAACTCCAAATTAACTTGGATTAAAAAGAATGAAAACTCAGGTCAATTTTCATAGTATTATGTCCCCTGTACCTCAAAATTGCAGAAAGATATTAATAATTTTTCATTATCTGCCTTTCAAGAGCAAGTCCTAGAATTTTGTGCTCCTACAAGCTCTGTCACTGAGGCATGCTAAGTTGGTGTGGGACTTGCATTGTCACTTGGAGTGTTTTGACAACAGGACTAATTGACATTGTCATTCAGACATCTAATTCCCCTTTCAGTTCCTCATTCAGTCAAAGATAATCCCACTCATTATTCAGACACTATAAAATATGATTGCTTGTAAAATTCATGCAAATTGTTATTTATTACTTGCTTATTGTATTGTGGTAACATCTAGCAGCCTATAGCTATATAAATACAGAACAAAAGGACAATCCCTGACTGAGAAAGTTTAGAATCCATTGAGAAAGACTGCACCCAAGATATAAATTTAGATCTTTTGTAGGCTACTTACTTTGCTGCTGTGTACTGTATCCATTTTAACAAAGCCTTCCTGGCACTTCCTTGGACCTTGGTTACCACCTTCCGTTTGCTTGGGGGACTAGCAGTTTCTGAACTGACAACACTCTCCACAGAAGAAGCACTGCTAGACAAGGACTGCAGCTGTGGGAGGTTGCTGGTAAGCTCTTCAATCTGTAGGGAAAATATGTTAATGGACTGTTTGTAGATAATCTTACATCTCACCAACTTTTTAAGTAATTTCCTGACAAAACAAAATTGGCCAGAAGCTATGATTAATATGCTGAGTTTTATTTAACTGTGCATTAAAGCAGCTTCAAAAATGCTAGTGTATGTGCCTACACTTAATTTCAGACTTACAAGACATCTAGCAATCATTTATTCTCTTGACACCCTACAGCTAGAACAATATGCAAGTGTGTAATGTTACCTATTATGAGAAATTACCATTGAAATAGGAGACAATGGCTTATGTTTAGTTTGTAGTCAAATTATGAAACAACCCACTAATTTCAGAGGAGGTTCCTTCAATTAAAGAATGGAAGTAACCTCAGTGATCTCATCTAGATAGTTCCTTACTTACCACTGCATTGGTAAAAGTTCAATTGTGTTTTTGCTTAGAGATACCTTATGAAGGAACAGTGTATGTACTGCAGGCAAAGTGCATTAGCACTAGGCTGTAGGACACTTATTCACACTGTGCCTTTCATGAAATGAAGATCATTAACTTTACCCTAAGAACATTAACTTGACTAACAATTTGGTTCTTTAACATGAAAAAGTTATATCCAGAAGATTTTGCAAGATTGCCTATACTCTCTTTACTTAAAAACAAAGTTTTGTCACATCACAGAATATTTGCACAATGGGAACTACAGCTTTCATGTATTTCTGCTTTCAGACATGTTAACATGATGTATCTGCCAACTAAAGAAAAGATTAAAAAATGACCTAAGTAAAACTGATGCAGAAAACTAGAGTTTCAGTAACTCTCTGAAGCACAATTTTCCCTGTTCATCTCAAAGAGCTATAAATTAAAATAAAAATATTAATATCATTTTGGCTAAATTTTCTTCTGAGGTCTGAATCACTGAAGCATCACACTGGTTGGTGCTTAGGAGAACACCATCCCTGAGACACGAAAACTACATCAGAAGAGAGCCAAAGCATGCCATGAAGAATGACAACAAAATCAGTTGGCTTTTTACTTGTTGAGCAGTGACTCATTTTGTTAACTCATATGCACAGGATTTAGAAAACTGCTTTTCCCTCCCACCTGACTTCAGCAAAATAAAAATCACTTCTCTTCTGCAAATTCAAATTACTCAGTCTACACCATTCATGGCTAAACTTTGTCCTTGCAAATATCTCCATCTCCTCGTGAAATCAGACTGCTTACATGTATTGTTTGAAAATAATTAAGTGCACTGGAATTAGGCATAAAACACAATCACTACTGAGGCCAATAAAGGTACTTGTAACAAGAATCCACAATTTTATTCTTTTCTTTTGTTCCTCTGTTGCATTCTTCAGAGAAAGTAGAAGAATATGTTCTACAGAAGGAAGCCCTTTCTAGGTCTTATTCCAAAGACAAGTATCTAATTTTACCTAATGTGAAGCCCTCCTACAATCAACTGTTGCTTTATTCAGGATCAGATCATCAGAGAATAAGAAGTGACTCATCGATGGTGAAAGGCTTGAATTACACCAGCTTACACGAAATGATGATCTGAACCATTATTTGAGCAAGCTGAAGTATAAAAAATTAGTACCTGAAAATACAAAATTATTGTCCACACCAAGCCAAGCACAATAGAAGGTCTGCCATCAGCAATATCAGTTGAGTTTATGTTGACAAGCTTAATCTATATAGCAAAGAGAATATGTTATTACCACACGGAAGCAATGACAACAATTACCAAACACATTTCAAATAGGGTTTATGTTTTTAATGAATTTTTGCAATCCAGTAACAAATTTCTTAATTAAAAAAAATCAGTGAATAATCCAATTTGACTTTTTAG
This sequence comes from Galbula dea, assembly GCA_013399015.1. Classification (NCBI taxonomy): domain Eukaryota; kingdom Metazoa; phylum Chordata; class Aves; order Piciformes; family Galbulidae; genus Galbula; species Galbula dea. The sequence continues at coordinate 440,519 of VWZX01000351.1, read as the reverse complement.
ACAAGTATAATTAAGACAATGATTTTTAAGACCATTGCATGCTGTTATTTGTAGAAAAAATATTTCATTTTAAACAGAAAGAACAAAAAAAAAATACATAGAACCACTGTACAAACCGGAGATCCTCTGTATACAGACTAGCATGGAAAGCAAAGGGAAAAAAATGATACAAAAATAAGCTTAAATGACTAATGATTAGGAAAATGCATTGATTTAGTTTTATAATGCAAAGAAAGCACATTTTTGTCACATCTTACAACATAATTATTAAGGAAAGCAAATTAAATACTTCATAACAAATTTTTAATTATGCAAGGTTTTCTTGTTATAGTTCTAGCAAATTTGGAGTGGAAAGGAAAAAGTGAGTTTAAGAATAAACAAAAAAAGGAAAAGGAGGGGAGAAGAAATAAAAGAAAGATAATGGAGAAAAGAATGTCACAGTTCTCCAGCAGACAGCCTTTTAGAGTAAAGGATATTACCCCCACTGATTAAGGTTCCCTTGCAAGACAAATATAACTATAGTTCTTTTAAAATAAGAAAAGAGTTGGAAAAATGAGTTGTCCAAGTTCTCAGGGAGTTTTTCAACAGATATAGAAACAGACTCCATAACTCTTTAATCCCAAATGCTAATCTATAGTCTGAATAAAGTATTACCATAAAACGAGCTCATAAGATAAAAGGCAGTAAAGGAAGGGATAAAGATTATATCATAAAGAAATTAACATGTAAATAACGCTCAAGGAAATGGAATAAAGCAGGCAGTACTGGAAAATTAGCAAATATGTTAATACTTATTTCCTCAGAAAGACTATGACTCTGCCATCAATAATAATATAAATATGAAGGGCTGCTAAAGAAATCATGTGCTGCAAGCTTGTACATGGACAAAGATTATGGGAAAACCTTGGAGAACAGCTTAAAGAAAAGCAGGTGAACTTTAGTTGACCTTATTTGTCTCCCCAAAGCAGAGAAAAGAGGAGAAATCTGCACAGGTTTTATTTTCAATCCTCTCCACCAAGAAATCTGACAAAAATGTGGAAAAATTGACATTTCTTGCTTCTCTTTTCTTCTTAGCTAGACCAATTCCAACAAAGCTTTACTGGAAGATTTACTGGAATTCAGCTAAAGCTTCTGATTAGTCTATGGTTCACAGAAGCACAGCCAATCTACTCTAGTTATTGTGTTCTCTTTGATTTATACTCCACTAAAATCAATCTAAAGCTACAAAATAAACTTTTCAGAACCACGAAAAGAAGTTTGGTATGGAAAGGTAACTGCTCATTGCCAGCTGCATTTTGCAGTATAACAGAAGTATTTGTAGAAGTCTGTTTGGGCAGTGAAAATAGGATGTTGATTAAATATGTAATAAGCTTTACTTATTGGGGAGTTCATGGAAGGAGGAGACCTTGTTGGCACTCCCCAAAGTGCTACATGCAGCCACCTGTCTCCATTTGTTGACCTTTAAGTACAGGCCAGGGACTGCACTCAGCTGCTGAAGAGACATTTGTTGTCTGAACAGCATCCCCACCTCCTCTGGGGGGAAAAGAATGACAGGCTGGACAGACGCATCCTTCAGGCTGGATTCAACCTGGAGACCATCTGCTCAAGTACAGTAATCTACCTGACACACTGCATATTTCCAACTCCCTCTAGAAGAAAATCTGGCATATTTATACAAAGTACATACAAAAATAACTAAGATAAGTCCAGACAAAAATACTCAGATATCAGAAGTGAAACACATCACTCTATTTCTGGCAATCTATATTGATATGCAGCAGAGTCAGCTATCAGGCTACACTACTGTATTATTTATACTTTCAAGGAGTAGAATTTTGCATGTACAACCTACTGAAGTCCATAAATTTTTTCTTTTAATTATAAATAAATGTCTCAACTGAGCTGAAGATCATTGTTCTTTGCTGAGAACAACAACAGGAAACTAGGGAACATGAAGAGCTGAAGAGCACATTAAAAAAAAAAACCAAAACCAAAAGCTTTACCCTATACATGGCTACATATTAGTGTCAGATCTTGTCATTATTACTTTACAGCAGCTTCTAGGCATTGTGTAGAAACTGAAGACTGCATACATAGCTCAAATTTTGGAAAATAAAAACAGGTAGCTGCATACAAATCATATATTTAAGGAAAGGAAGCAAAAAACAGGACTAGGAACTACCAAACCTACCCGTCTTCCTTCTAGAAACTTAAGAGCTGTGCCAATGTTGGCAACCCAGTGAATCCTCTTCAGCTGACGTCCCTGCTCACAAGGCTTAAAGAGAAAGAACAGTGTAAACTCCAAAGAGATTTGTGCCAATTTGCTGCACAAAATAAAGTTCCAGATTATTATAAATGCCTATGTACATACCACACTCTGATTTACATGGAAAAATATTCCTTGGAACACTCAAATTGTATTTTTGTGTATACCAGCAGTGAGCACTGATAGATACAAGGGACAGAAATGTGATAATTCTATTAGCAAAAGCTTATATGTCTTAATAACCTCAGGATGCAAGCTGTCAGCTTCAGCCAATAACCTTCACCAAATCAGAGAATGTTTTCTTATTTAAAAGAAACTACTTCTATTTTTATACACGTGTGTGTGTGTGTATACATATATCTATATATATAATTTGAGAGAAGGCAACATTCTCTTAGCAAAAAATTTTTGCCTGCAAAGGAGAAGTCAGGATGTTTACTTTTAAAAAAATCGGTCTGCAGTGAAGATATTTTACCTCGAGGATTTTTATCCATTCTCTCTAATACCTCATTGCTGATTAAAAACCCCAACTATTAGAAACCCTCATTGAACAATGAATTTTGTTGAACTTCAGACAGGTAGGCTAAAAAGGACAGAATTCTTTGAATTAAATCAAGAACATCTCCTAGGCTTCTAATACTCTACAGTGGAATTAAATTCCCCACTGAAGCTTATATTGTAATGCAAATACCCATGACTGGCATTCAAATTTGTGTTCATGAAGTTACAAAAGGCTTTAACAAAGGCCTGCTATAGATTCTGAAATTCCTCTTGCAGTTACTACAGAGTATCATATTCTGGTATACATGATGTTGAAATAAACCAGATATTATTCTGATTCAGCAATATCTCTTGTCTTTCACTAATTAATGGAGGCAGAAAACAATCCAGTGATTTTCAGTGTATCAGGTGCTCTCACTACAATTCTTGTCCTGTTCTCCTACTTCTGTTTTGCCACCAGAGGGAGTCTCTCTGTCTTAGATCAAGAAACTGAACTTGGTATTACTTCAACAAACCAGAAACACACTTGAAATTAGAACTTATTCCCCCATCTTACAGTCAAATCACTCTTGCAGTCTTAATTATTACCTCATTTTGGGTATCACCTGCAATCAAACCAGAGGTGAAATATGAAAAAGAGGCAAAAGTAAGACACTTGCAAATTGATTCCATGTGAGGAGACAGGTAATGTTTGAATTCTAGAGCAAGCTGAATGATGAACTGTTGCTCTGCTGCTTCAAATGGTCCCCCTCAATCTGCAAGATGTTTGGAAAAAAAAAGTGAGAGCCCTTGGCCTAAAACTCTTCAGTTTTTCTCCAATATGACGTGCAAAATTAGCTGGGCACCGAAAAGACAGCTTATTTGCCATGTACACACCGTGGCCTGTGTACAAAACCTGGCCGTGAAAAAGCCATTTGCCATCAGTTAAGGCTCTTTAGAGTAGCAGAGAAGCTACTGCAAGGTAAATGGATATGACTCCATGAAATTTGAGGGGAATCAATTTTTTTTTCACAGAAAGTAAGTCATAAAATTAACAAGACTGTAATTATTTCTTCAAGATGTACAGAAATAGCTTGCATTTAGACCTTGTTTGTGTCATAGTATGAATACCAAGATGAACTGCAAAGACCAACACAAATACACCATTTTTATGACCTATTAAGACAAAACTAATAGCAAATGCATAAAACCAAGAATGTCAGGTTTCACTATTTTTGTTTGTTTGTTTTGTAAGCTGATAGTCCACTCTGAGAATAGTTATTTTGCTATGTAGCAGTAAGGATTTTTACAGTACTCAAATATAAAAACATATTAGAAAATTATATTCTAGAGAATTTATGCAGCTATCTTTTATATTCAGAACAAAGGAAGTTCTTACCAGCTTCTGCCCTGACAGAACCTCCAAAAGGGCAATTAGCATTACTCCATCTTTGATATCTTCAAAAAGATCGTTCACCAGCATGGGAGGATTGCGCTGAAAAGGCAGAAGACTTCAGATATTATAAAGGCTCTCCAGCATTCCATCCTACCTCCCTTCCTCTTGAACAGAAGCACAAAGAATGACTGATCCCCTTCTTTATATTTCAGAATGTTACTATCAATGTATTAACCATTGCTTCACCACCATATTGTTTAACATTTCTTGTGCAGGGCTAGAATACTAGATGCTTTCTGCAACTAATGATATAGAGGGAAAACCACCTGCTTCCCAAAACAAGCAAAGAATAACACCAACGACTGACTATCAGTCTATAAAATATAAAATACACAACTTCAGGATGTACTATTACAGTCATATTTCAATCTACCAGCATATTTTGCCTAGTGTTAAGTCTGTCACAGAAATTTCACACTCTCATTCTGAGCAATACAAGGAGCTGTATGAAGGAAAGATTTCTAAAGCAGTGTAGCTGGTTGAGCAACACTGCTACTTTCTCACAGCTGACAGTTGTTACACTAAGTTGCTGTACCTTCTCTCCCCTCCTCCAGGCTTCCAGTGCTGTTAGCACTGGGTCAGCTTCTACTTAAGACAAATTGCTTAGCATATGTCTTGAAATTTACAAACACAACAATGATAGTTCTGGAAAACATGTAAACAGATGATATTTTAGGAATTTTGAATAACAAGGTCACATCATTAAACTCTATCTTCGTAAATACATCCTAGTTCGGTGACTGTCAGCTGGTCAGTACCTTAATAACCACAAAATGTCAATTAGAAACAGTTTAAATTTGCCCCAGCTGAAATAAGTGAAATAAACACCCTCTAGCTTCCATGAGCTTGTCAGCTTTCATATACCTGCTAATTAATATAATACTGTATGACATTCATGCCTGCTAATTCACTAAAATGACAATCAGACTACCAAACTCTTGAAATTACTTTTAAGTTTAGTAATTACTTTGGAGTATTTCTAAAAAAAGATGTTTGTACAATGACTTGTTCTATTACATCTGTTTTGTAGAAACATAGATTTGAAAAGATGAACCTAGCAAACAAAACACTGCTCTTGGAAAGGTAAAAATGCTGTAACAAACAGCAGAAAACAAAGGTTTCTAGTTCCCAGACTCAAAACATCCTGCCTCCATTGTTCAACTTGGATGAATTAATATTTCAATGAGGCATAACACTGGCATAAAGTAGAAAAAGAAGATCTCTGCTGAAATCAAACTTCATCTGGGATCTGACGTGCTCCAGTATCCACAATAATAAAAGAATCTGTTTTCTTGTGTATATAAAATAAAGCAGCATTACAACTCATCACAAGTGTATAATTAATTATAGTTCTTTTCCTAGCAATGCAATAGATAATGGATTATGTTCTTCCTTAATATAACACCAAAGAAATCAATGGAGCAAATAGGTCACAGGAGATTAATTTCTCCCACTGTTGCATCACAGGCAGTTGACAGAGATGCAATTAATTTTCCTCACCTTCTATGTTAACATTTCCTGTTTGAAGTTCAGAGTAGCTTTGGTTTTATCAGTTTTACCACATTATATAGTGTGGAAGAATTATGTGCTAAAATAATTCAGCAATAAAGACAATAGGATTATAGCAGCTGCCATCTTAATCCAACAAGAGGTGAGGGCCTAAAAAAATATCATCACCTACCTAATGCCCCAGTAGTGAATTTTGTCTCTTGAAATTTGCTTCACAGTAATGAAGAGAGACAGTTTCTTATAGAGGACAGTTTAGAATACATTTAGGTTGAAGGGGAAGTGAGATTTAGAGTGCCCCACAACCCTGGTGTCCATAATGTGCTTGTCAGATAACCTGTCTGAACACAACGCATCTCCTTTCCAGCTTGAGTGGTTTGGTATCTTTACTCCGAAATCAAGCCACAGGCCAGAATCCCAACACAAAGCCAAAGGTCATCTGGAACTCATATGCAAATTGAGTCTGGGATGCACCTCTGGTTTCCACGTGTCCAGCTTCACACTATAGATGACCACATCTCCAATAGCCCATGGCAAGCTCTTATACCAAAGTTAGTAAGATCCGCTGCTCCAAATTGTGAGAACCATGACAACTGACTATAAATCATCAGGCTGCAGTGTACTTTTTGGTACTGGAAGGTTGCATAAATACAAACACTGCCAGCATTTAGCAGCACACACCATTCACCTTACACCAATAAAACAGGAACAAAAAGCAGGCAAAACAGCTGAGTTACAAGATCTCCTGTATGAAACTCTTCTAACATAATTATACATATTGCCAAAACCATTCTCCATAATATGCTTAATAATATAATGGTTTTTATTACACTGAATATGTTAACACCTAATTACAAGGAGGTAAGACCTTCACTAAGTTTCATAAAACACTTTCTTTCCCTTCCCTCCCCTCCTCACTTCAACACTCAGGGCACATAGCATAGAATTTACCGTATTATTTATGAGTCCAGTCTCTCTCAGAAGCATGGAATGAGTTGATGTAGTTTATAATGACAGTGACATTTAGGAACAATCTTGTCACAGAGAGGGACAAGGCACACTCAGCACAACTAAGTTCATGTGATTTGTAGGAGGACTAAGTGAATCAACTGGGAATGAATCTTAAAGGTTAATAAACCATATTTTCTCTCTATTAAATATTTTTTTAAATATCTATTTAGAATTAATCAGAACTGGGAACTTAAACTTGTTGCTCTTACAAACATAATTTGCTGCAGTATTCAGGAAATACTCAAAGATTTAAAGAATTGAACATTTGTATATTTGAAAAGTATTTGACTGACGAGCCTCAAAAGAAGAGATTTATAATAGACCTGCAATCTCTAGACATTCTTTCTTCACCAGCAAAGCGTAAAATCCAAACCTCAGATGTGACACCAATATATGTTTGCTAAGCTTCGCTCTTCTATTCCAACATCTTTTCTTGTATTTCATGTCTCATTTGCATCTTTACTACAGGAATCTTTTCCTCAAACCCTGTATTTCTCTAATGAATAAATCATACTATAAGAAACAACAGTATCTGCATCATAATGAATGGCAATGCAAACATTGGAAAACTACCTTTGCCACATTACTTTCCAAATAATGTTTCAAAAACTGCCAAAAATGTGTAAAAATATATCCACATACACAAACCGAAAAAAATCTGTAACTATTGAATTTGTCTTTGCAAGAAAATACAAGTGGAAACACTCATCCTTAGTTTTGTTTTTATTTTGCATTCATGCTCTGTACTTTGGTGAGTACAACTACTGGAGTTATCCCTACAGCTGGGAAGAAAGATGTTATTTGATTTGGTTAAATTAATTACAGTCTGTGCTCCAAAGCTTTGAAACTACTGTTTCCTAACACTTTCACCAAAAATGACAAAGGCAATAAAAGATGTATGCCTCTGTTGTTTTACAAAGAGGCATGTTTTTCATCTTTATTCATCTAATCTGCCATCTAAAAGAGTCTGCATAGGCAATGAAATTAAAAACATGTAACTGCTGTTCTGAATGGATGCAATATCTCCTTTACATACATTTGGTCTAATGTTGTTCAGTATTTTAAACTTTGAAAAGATGCTTCAAAAGATACTCAGAAGCATACTCAAATTATTTCTGTGTCCTTGAAGGCTGAGACTGGAGGAGGGAAGTCCAATTCTACATTAGAGAAATACAAATAAATAACATTCAACTACAAAACTTCCTGTCCTGTTACACAAGCATTCCTCATTTATCATTCGTAGAACTGCAGAGATACACAAAAATTAAATTGGATTCCCAAGTCACAGAACAGATCCAGCTGGGGTTAGGGAGACAGCAGAGGGACAGATGCAACCTAGTGATAGCAGCTGATACATGACGAAGCTGACTCATACTACCACCTAGTTGTCATACTTGCAGCTCCTTCCCCTGTGTTCATGTCCTGTAGGACACTGCCCTGTGGGTGAGAGCACAGCTTGCAACAGGGCTATTTCACCTCAATACTTCTTTGAGGTGTCCCATAATTAGCTGATGCCAAGTACTTTACCTTTTGAAAATAACATGATTTTGAAAGAACTTATATTTGAATTAGAAAGCATAACTTTAAAAAGGTAGCATTCTATTGTAAGAGCAAGAGAGAATAAAAAATTTGTACTTCCCTCCTACTCCTGCTGATGAAGCTCAATTCATAGATCCACAGAATCCTTTAGGTTGGAAAAGACCTTTAAGATCATCAGATCCAACTATAAACCTAACACTGCCAAGTCCACCACTAAACCATGTCCCTACGTGCCACACCTTTACATCTTTTAAATACTTTGATGGGTGGTCACTCAACCACTTCCCTGGGCAGCCTGTTCCGATGCTTGACAACTCTTTCATTGAACAAATTTCAATGATTCTCTTATTTATTTGTTCATTCTTATTGAATTGCATCTATATTCTCAAACCCATTTTTAACCTTGTAGTTAAAAAGCAAAAAAATGTGGTTTTTTCAATCTATTTGATGCACTTAACTTAGTTATTGAATTATTGAAATATTTCAATGTAAGCATGAGTTTTTAGAAGAAAGGCATAGACTAGAATTTCAAAGATTAGTAGTGAGGAATCTTTCACTCATAGCAAACCTTGACAAACTCTCACATCTTGCTTTACATTCCCAAGCTATGAAATGTTCTCAGTTTTACCTAATGCAATCAAATCAGCTCTGCATTTCCATTTCTTTCAAATCACTGTCCTTCTCATACCAGAAACCACTTCAAACCAACACAGTATAACGGCAAAAACTCTACTTTAAAAGTATCCATTCCTTTGCCACCAGTAAACCCATCTTTCAAACTGCTAAAGTGAAACTCCATCAGTCTTTGCTTAGAAAACACTAATTTCATCTCATTTTGAGGTTTCATGCAGTTGCTCACCAGTACTTTTTCACAAACATTCAGACTCATTCATAATGGAACAGTTCTCCAGATAGCTATGATGTTAGTTACAGATACTTTTAGTTTTGAGGGTTTTTTCTTGTTCTCCCCTCTAACTTTTTCCCTCAATAATTTTATTAGATTAGTAAGAATAGCAGCTACTAAACTTTCCTCCAAAAATGAAAGGAAAGAAACCCAAAGTTTTCCAAGAGTAGCCAAGAAATACAGCACCAGTCTGAAGTGAAACTACTGTGCATTTTGAAGCCAAATTGAGTCAAATTCAGCACAGTAATTCTGGATTGATAGTGAGAAACAGAAGACAAAATTCAAATCACCTTTCCCCAGTTATGCCTTTCTGACTCAGACTCAACTTCACTCCTTCATTCACAGCTCCTCTACCCTAGAGTGGCACAGAGGGAGGGGGAATGGGGTTTGTAGTCACTCTCCTCTCTGCTGCTCCTTCCTCTTCACACTCTTTTCCTGCTCCAGCATGAGATCCCTCCCATGGGATACACTCAATCAGGATAAGCCTGTTCCTGTATTGGCTCCTCTCCACAGGCTGCAGTTCTTGTCAGGACCCTGTTCCAGCATGTGCTCTCTAGGGGCCTTAGAGGAGTCTGTTTGAGTGGCTGGAGCTCTTCCTCCCCACCTTCTTCTCTCACTGTAGTGTCTGCAGGACTGCTCCTCACATTTGTCCCATCACTTCTCACTACCTACATAGCATTTTGCTCTTTCTTAAATGCATTTTCCTAGAGGCACCATCAGATGGGCTGAGGGGCTCAGCTGTGTCCTGCAGTGGGCCCACTGGAGCCAGCTGAAACCATTTGCATCAAGCACAGGGCAGCCCCTGCAGACTCCCACTGCCAGCACCTCAACACCTGCACCTGCACCTGGTCCTGTCCTACATCTCCTTCCATATTATTTATGTCCACTGTAACCTCAGTGGTTTTAACAGACACAAACCCAAAGAGAACAGTGTATTTCTGTTTCTCTCTGTCAGTGTGGGGCCAGGACTTCATGGTGTTCCTCACTAGGTACCATTTTGGCAGGTGCTACACATTTTATTGGGTTCAAAGATGAGAACAGAATGCAAACAATGCTGCCTAAAAGTGGGTATCCTTCCAGGATTTTTTCTTATCACATTTGAAAGGTCTCCAGACAACGGAGATGTTACAGCTTTCCAGTTTCTTTTGCAATTATAAAACCTGCAACAATCTTTCACAAGAGTCAGATAACCTAAATATTGAATTTCTGGGTTACAATTCGGAACTCGAGTGCAAGGGAAGTCCTGTGCATTTCACAGACCCATCAGCATTTCCTGCAGCAGTGATGAACTCAGAAAACATATTCCCATACTTTCCAAAAACAAGACTAACAAAGATTTAACTTTAAAAACTTTAAAAAATGAATGGCATGAGTCACTGCTGTCTAATCTTTCTCTGTTGCAGGGGGGCCTTCTCCAAATTATTTCAAAGAGAAGGGGGATACAGACCTCACTCTCCATGAGAATCCAGTTTCAAGAAGTCTTGAAAATAACCTTGATCTGGCAGTTGAAATTTACAATGTCTGTGCAGTTCATTAGACCAAACTACAATTCATTTTAAAGAGCACCTCTGGTGTTTTATGTAATTTAATTTCCTGGACTAATTGGTAACTATGGTTAGAGATGTGCTGTGTGAAAACTCAGTGAAATGCCAAATTAAAGTCACTGTATACTTTGTCAGGTAAAGTTAGTACCAGTTGTAGTGTAATACTTTTAACATTGTGTGTACATCACTGTCTTTACTCTGCTAAAACCAAAAAAGGAATTTTAGATTGTGGTAAGATGAAACAACAATAGTTTCATGATAAATCCCAACATGCATTACATAATTCATTCGCCACTGGATTCAAGAAGCACTATTTATGTTTGTAACCAGGGTGCCTCTATCAAGCTACACAACAACTGACTCAAGTTTTATAAAATATGCTGCTTGTAATAAGGGCAGTATTTCTGTTTCATAGAAAGCAGTTTCAAGTATTTTCTCTGGCTGAAATAACGGCTACTGTGCTACCACTCAGTTGTGGCCAAAGATGATCTGTGGTTGCCTGCAGACGCCACTTACACTGCTGCAGTTGACCGCTATCATGCTGAAATGGACACATTCTCTATGGTGTACAGATAATGGGGATCTCTTTTTAAGTTTATATCATTCTGCTCAGACAAATCTCATATATTTTACACTCCAGAGCCTGTATAGGCATAGATAAAAAGGTTTTATTTTAAAAAAGTAAATTTCAAAGCCATGTATTACCTTAGCCAAATGAGTATTGATCCATTTTGTGAAAGTCCTTTTCTGCACTGACTCTTGTTCATCTGAGAAAAAAAGGGAAATCAGTTTGATTAGACAATGCTGAATACTTTTGGATTTACATAATGGAAGAGTAGTATTCCTTGTTGATAACAATTGCATTCTGCATTTGCCAGAAATAGCACTATATTTTATTGAGACAGGCAATTTTCCCTGTATCTAGCCATAACAAATACTTCATATTCTTGCAATAATATTCTGACAACTGACTATTTGAAGAGTTTCACAGCAAAGTTCAAGTCTTAACAAGTCAATGACCAGAAAGGCACCATTTCAAATCTGAATCCAAGACAAATTTGACTTCTAAGTCCATACTGTATTTACCCAAAATCTGAGCACCTAGAACTTCTCTACTTTTTAACTAGAATCCATGTTTCTAACAGTCAAGTAGCTTTTATCTAGAAAGTCAGCTAGAGAATACAAAATATTCTTAGCATGTATATTTGAAAATGTTTAGAATGTTGAATTAAAGATTTGAAATAGCTGTATCAACCTTATTTGTTCTCTGGGAGATTCGGCTGGGGAAGAGCCATTAGCTAGTTCAGGCAGTTTCTATACTGCTACTTACTATCTCCCTTAGTCCTGTCTTGAAGCACTTGTCTGATTTTGTCTGATTGGTGAATTTCACCAATTCTCAGAAAGTCCCTCAAGGGCTGCTGCCAGCTGCATAGACAGAAATAGCTCCTGAATGAGCTCCTCCAGCTTCAGCAGCCAGGGTCATGGCTGCAGAAGGAAAAGAATCACAGTGACATAACCAATCCATGAAGTCCTGTCCCTTCCTTCTGGGGAATCAGTTTTGGCATGCGGAATAATTTCACAAAGGGCATTCAAGTATTTATGTTGGAGATTTTGCTTTTAAAAAGAAAATGAAATATCTATTTCACTGAAGAACAAATCATGTTATTACCACCATCAGTTCTGAATAAGCAACTTCATTTCCCTACAGAAAATCCAAATAAATAAAATTGTTGCTAAGTATTTCCTTTTTATAAGAACACATCCCAAAACCTAGAGATGGAAGATCTAGAAGATCTAATTTCAGTTACTTCCTTTACTATGGACTTGTGCAGTGCTGAATAGTGATTTGATGTCCTTCACATCTGTAAAATTAAAAGGAAATATTCTTTATTTTCCCTAACAGTTCTGTAATAGATAACTACTAAGTTTGATGCACTACTAATATTAAGCTCCCTGATTTATGCTCCTGCAGTGCTGCTCCACAATGAGGGTACACAAAGATACAAATTGTCATGCAAAATTCATCAGCCAAAATGTTATCTTAAGTGGGACAGCAACTCCCTGACCACATATGAGCTCCCAAAGAGTGTCTGGGCATTAAGACTTGGAGATATTTTCTTTACATAAAAACAACATCTCACATACAAGAAATACCAGAGGTAAGAAAGGTACATATACTCTCCAGCATCAATTGCTAGATTAGTACACTTCACATATAAGAAAATAATTTTGCATACTTTATTTTCCTTTTATTTCATTGGGCAGGCTGTCTTACATAATTTTTAAAACATTCACTACATTCTCAGACTCTACTTGTTGCAGTGATATGCAAGTTACAAAAAATATCACTCCAAATACTGCTTCGTGCCTCATTCAATAGCAACTGGCTTTGACTTTATATGGGACAGTTTTCTACATTCTGGAAAGCAGACTTATTGCTGTATGGTTTCTAACAATGAACAAGATGTTTCCCTTGTACTATACATTAAATGTGCTCTGACAAGCATTTACATATTATACATACAATATTAGTAGACAAATTAATTTCAGTGGGAGTACTTGGTACACTTGAATTGAGTTGTGTGTGAGTAGGTGCGGAGATGGAGACTAAGCGTGCACAGAATCAGTCCAGGTCTGGCTTCATTCACACCTCTGTAACTTAAAATTCCCCAGCAACCCCAATACAACAATGGCATCCCATAAGAAAAAGAACTGGGCCTTTAGAAGTCAAACTTCCGATCAAAAAAAAAAGACTGAAAATTATTCCCTTTTTTGTAGTTCTAGTACATCTTGATGATTTAAGAAACAGCCTTCTGACAAGTGGAAATCAGAGAACCAGCTCCCAGCTTCAAAATATTTACCAGCAGAAGACATACTAGGTTTCAGTCATATCAACAAACAGCAGAAACTCTTTAGTTTTCAAAATAATCTGTTTGAAGGGAATATTCATGAGCAATATATTCTTTATATGCCTGAAAGCAGCTATTTATAATAAAGTTGAGGGTTTTTTAGCACTTATTTTGTATTGGCTTGAAAGGAATACATTTTACCACTGTAATACCTATGTCTGAACATAACACAAGTAGTGCACTTATTTTACAAATTCAACTATAAATATGCTTTTTACAAATCTCCCTGGAAGCTAATGTGTTATTTTCATTGAACTAATGTAAACTCTCCACAGAGATACTCTTTATATACACCCACAAGATGCATGCATCATACACTCTCCCACCTGTAAGGACATCCTTATCTGCACCACTTACCCTGCCAGTACTGAAAGAACTCAGGAAGCAGATTTAACGATGCAACGTTTCTGTGACCACCACCTTTGTAACGAGCCATAATCACTGCTGCTGTTGCTGCTGCTATTGCTGCTGCTGCGGCTGTTACTCCTGTCTTGTGCAGTGTGCAGCGTTTCTTTAGAATACAGCCAGAAGTAATTTTTCAAGAGCAAAATGATTCTGTCCTTCCCTGGAAATGCAGACTTCTTACACAAATCCCTCCACCTGCTCTCATCGGAGAATTCAGATGAAGCCAAACCTTAAAAACATTTTTATATATCCTTGCAGAGATGCAACAGCCAGACAAAGCCAGATGTATTGAAAGTAGCAGTTCTGCTGCTCTCACTGCCATCATCTTTCTCCACTGTTTTCCTGTGGAAAGATTTTATTATCCAAGCAGCAGCCAATCCCCTAACGGAAACCTCTGATGTCAAGAGCCTGAATAATTCATCCAGGGACTGGGACAACCCAACTCCACTGCTGATATCCTAAAGCAGCAAGATGTGTGCCTGCAAAAAGCGATGCAATCTTCTCACCAGTGCTTTTGTAACAATATACTGCTCAGTAAGCATAAAAATGGCTGAATGGCATAGCCCTTCTCTAGGTTGTCATACATATAAAGCAAGGCAGCTTTTAAAGCAACCACTAGGTTCATCACTGCATACTCTATTTAGACATGGATGTCCTTCAGCTTCGCAACCAAAACAGTGAAGTGTAAGTAACAGCAAGCAATGAATCCAGACAGACATGTAGGCCACTCAGCTTTTAATAATATATCTGAACTGTTGTACAGGAAGGATGTACAGAATTTACATGCACCTAGATCAGCCTGAAACATATTCAAATTTCTGAAAACATGCAGTACTTTCATTAAATCAGGGCATCAGAGGATTTGAACAGACATTGTTTCGCTCTGATAAAATGAAGGCATTTATGAAACGTTATGTGTGAAAATTCATATGCTCTTCACCCACAGGGGCCAACAGAGTAGTACACACAGTTGAAATGAGAACAAAAGCCGTATTTTTATTATGCCATTACAGTAAATGTATCATTATAGCAGTCAAATTCTAATTTCTGCTTTTGTAAAACACAATGACTCTGATAAGATCATTCTGCATCTGAAAGAAATGTTGCAAGAAAGATTGGTTTTATTTAATCAAATGTCCTCCTTTAATTGGCTGGAAATATTGTTATACTTTTACAAACCTTTTCTCTACAAAAGCACTATCAACAGACTGCAATTTTAGGTTGATCAGAAAAAAAAGACAAATGTAATTTGATCTATTTACTTAAAAACATTTAGAAGAAATTATTTTGAAACATGAACAAAACCAATCATGCACCAATATATACTGGGTGACCAGCTGGAAAGCAGTTCACCACAAAAGGACCTGGGAGTACTGGTGGACACTAAGTTGAATGTGAGCTAGAAATGGCTCCTTCCAGCAAAGAAGGCAAATGAGATCCTGAGCTGCATTAGGAGGAGTGTTGCCAGCAAGTTGAGGGAGGTGTTCTTTGCCTTTACTCAGCACTGGTGGAGCCTCCTCTGGAGTACTGTGTCCAGTTCTGGGCTCTTCAGTATAGAAGAAACATGGACAAACTGGAGGAAGCCCAGCAAAAGGCCACAAAAATGATGGAGAGACTAGAGCAACTCACATATGACACAAAGGATGAGAGAGCTGAGACTGTTCAGCTGGGAGAAGAGAAAGCTGAGGGGCAGCTCCTCAGTGTCTTCAAATACTTAAAGGTAGAGCATGAAGATCATGAAGCCAGACACTTTTCAGTGGTGCCCAGTGACAGAATAAGAGGCATAAGTACAAACTGAAATGTGCTCCATCTGAACAGCAGGAAGGACTTTCTCCCTGTGAGGGTGACAAAGCATTGGCACAGGTTGCCCAGAGAGGTTGTGGAGTCTCTCACCTTGGAGATATTCCAAAGTCATCTGAACATAGTGTTGGCCAACTGACTTTAGGTGGCCTTGTCTGAGCAGGGGGATTGGACCAGATGACCTCCAGAGAGTTTCCCATATCAGGCTTCCTAAGTAGTGCAGCCCCCACTTGCTGGCTGTGGCACCAGCTCCTCCTGAGCTGCAGAGCTCCAAGTGCTACAGGTGTGTGCTGTGCAGCAGCAGATGGCACAGCAAGCACCTTTTGCCTTAGGTGCATGGGGATCCGATGGTGGGAAGGTTGCTGCAGTGTAGGGTTGCAAACAAAAGGTTCTGCAGCAAGATATCATAAGGAGGGGAATCTCGTACCGTGAGAGGCATGAGAGAGCTGAGTTCACACATGTCTAATAAAAGCCTCTTGATTGATTCTTAGTGACCTAATATTGTGGAGATTTATTTTGTTTCAAGCTTTAGAGAAATTCAATTCAAGTTTACATTTTCAGCATACGTTTTTTGTTTTCATTGCTTTTGCTAGTTCTGTCCTAAAAACACCAAAGAGCTTCCCATTTTTTGTTTTCCAGGTCTGTGGAGCATATAGGATAACTGTTAAAACAACCTGAAAGTGCAGAAGGATGTGCCAAACCACCTGTGAGGTTTCAAGATGTCACTTGAGAACACTACATAGCACAGAATGTGGCAAATAGCACCCCACTGGGAAAGCCTGTTTGGTCATCAGTTTGGCATAAATTCTTTAATGCTTTCAAAAGAATATGTTGTATAGCAATTTCCATCTTCATTAAGGACATACTTAATTTAAAGCAGCTGTAGAAAAGCTTGCAGAGTTAAAACAATAATATGGAGACTCTACTTAGGAAAGGAGGAATCTTTCAAGCTGCTTAAATTAATCAACACTCAGATGGATTACCCCATTCAGGAGTACTGCACAGAGGCAATGCAGGCTCATATTTTTCCTTTAAGTCTGTATTTCATATGATTTTTAATGGGACAATGAAAACAATAAACAAAGAACTCTGGTAGTGGCTCCAAAGGTAGTATACTGTTTGTAAATTGCTAAGTTGAATAGTAAAATTATACACTTTAGGAAGGAAAAAAGAGAATGATGGAGCTAAGGGCAGTGGGAGCAAAGTAAGAAAGAGTGAAAAATTTATTTCAGCAGCCACTGCAATGGAGTGGCCAGCAAGACTTATCAGTACTGATACAAAGAATGGGAATGTATTTTTTAATGCCTCATGCATTTGGGACTTTTCCATTTTTCATATTCTGAGGAGAAAGACCAGATTTGAGCCTTTTTGTGCCTTTTTATGCCTCTATTGAATGTATTTTATCAGAGATGGTGAGACAGTCCCACTGACAGATCTGTTACCTAAATTTCCAGACTTTGAGATCTAGGTGCACACAGCAGCCATAGCCTGTTCCACCACTGAGTGCCAGTTTGCTCCTCATCAATTTCTGCAGAAAGGAAATCCATGCACAAGGGCTAGAAGGTAATCAGTTATCCTTGGCCAAACCCCTACTAGGGAAATGATGGAGATTGCCTCTTTGGGGTTCATACCAGCGTATGCCATTGCCCAATCTAGAGGTAACCTTAGTTACCTTAGTTGGTTTGGGGGCCAAAAGTTTCATGTCATTTGGAAGACTGGAAGTAGAGGAAAATAAACACATGTACTGGTGGACTATGGAATAGTTACACGAAACTGAAGTTGGAGAAGCAGGCTCACAGCTGCAGAAACCCTGCCTGCTGCACAGCATGCTGCTGGACAGAAATTGGCATGCTGCTGAGAACTTTCTGCTGTTACTGTCTGTCTGAAACATATTTACAGTTTATGTAGTTTGATTTTACACATTTCTTATTTATCCACTTCATTTCTAAGACAGAGAAGAAATATTTATGCAGCCACTAGTAGATGTACAAAATTATTCAATTTATCATCCAAAGAAGCTTGCATTTTAAAAATACTTGAGTGTAATCAAGTACAAACAAAAAAAAATAATGTGTCTTCTCTTTTCTTAGGTAGTTTATTCTTATACAAGCACATTCACCAATCAGTCTCTCTGGAAGCATTTGCTGTGGACCCTGCAAGCAATTTAATTTCTGAAACCTGGAAATCCAATAGTTTAGCCAGCACCAGAGAGGGTGTGCTTTAACTAGGGCTGTTGGCTCTATCTCACAGCACACTTAGGCTGTCACAGAGTATATTTATACTGTGGGACTCTGGAGACTTCCCGTCCTTAAATCTAAGGTCATGCCCTGTTGTGCCCATACTCCCATACACACACATCAAATGTTCCTGTTCCATCCAGATACACGGTATCTCCCACTTTCCTGTGCTCTGACTATCACAGGAAGGAACAGAGAACGATCAGAGCATGATCCACTGACATGATCTTGATCCTTAGAAGCCAGGACATAGTCTGGACATAACTATACTGCTCATAACTGCTCTTCAGGTTGATCAGAAGGGCTTTCCTCAGCATTTGCAGAAATAACTGAGAATAGCATGCTTTCTGCAGTGGATTGCAAGACATACGCAAAATGTAATTTTTATGACTATGTGCATCCTTCCCATGCCCAGTCCTTGTAGCACACTTACTTCCTTCTATTTTGTTTTGAGTGACTAAAGAAAAGAATAGTAACTAAATTGTCCTGCTTCATATTTTGCCTGGATGGGCTGCATTTTGTTCTTCACATGTAGAAGCAGATTGTATTCAGAACTAATAAATTAATGTATTTGCATTATTTATTTACTCATTGCTGCACTGCTGTTATTTTAATCTCTATGAGGCTGTAAATATATTACTCACTTTCATAGTATCTGCACTTCACTGAATACAATCAGAAATGAGACCACCACCTATTAGAAAACCATAATAAGCTCATTTAAGTCATATTCTGAAGAAGATATTAAATAAAATCAAGATACTTAACATTTGAGATGTTTATGTACAATGGCTTCAGTGCCTTCTGAAAGATTCTGGATTCACTGCCTATTTATTAAGGTGCCTATTTATTCATCAGTCTGGCATGGATGACAGTAAATTTAGTGTTCACATGCATGTATCTTTTCCAGGTGTCGTGGTTTAAGCCCACCCACCAAGTAACAACGCAACATGCAGTTGCTTGCTCACTCCTGCCTCCCTCCATTGGGACAAAAAGGAAAAAAAATACAACAGAAGTCTTGAAGGTCAAGATAAAGGATAGAGAGGGCACACTCACTAATTACAGTCACAGGCAAAAGATTGACTTTGTTTCCCCAAGTTGAGTCTATTTAATTTAAACAACAAAATCACCACTGATTTACTAATTGAATCAGAGTAGGACAGTGATAAATACAAACAGATCTTAAAAGAAACCTCCCTCCCAGCCCTCTCAAAAGCTCAGCTCTGCTCCTGATTGTCTACCTCCTCGCCCTCAGTGGTACAGGTGGGCAGGGAATAGGGGTTCTGGTCAGTGTCAGTCCTTTCCATGTTGTTTCTACTGCACCTTCTTCCTCAGGTGCAGTAGACGTCTCACAGTCATAGATTCATAGAATGGCCTGGGATGGAAGGTACCTTAAAGATCATCTAGCTCCAACCTCCCTGCCATGGGCAGCGATGCCACCCCTACACCAGGTTGCCCAGGGCCACATCCAGTCTGGCTTTGAACACTGTCAGGGATGGGGTAGCCACAACCTCTCTGGGCATCCTGTTCCAGTGTCTCAGTACCCTCACCCAGGCCATTCTATGAATTCTATGAGTCAGATCTTAGTTCTGCTTATGCCTATATGAAGTGATAATGGTTTACAAAAATGCAGAATCTTCTATTTATTTTTTTGAAAGTCTGTATAGCTTTACTTTTGAGATCCTTTTTAATATGGTTACACATATTGTAGTCATGAATCTCTATGAAAGTCTACCTAAAGGAAAGAATGCAATTACTATGTTTGAATGCTTGGAGGCATGATAATTTTAAACACATTTAGAATTAAATTATTAATTCTTTAGTCACATATTCAGTTATATTCAGCTCAATAGATTCAATATTAGAACTAGATGAAGGAAAATGGAAGGGCTAAGCACTTAAAAGGTGGCTACAGATTGGACAGAGGCTCTGTCTTTACAAGAAGCCACATAGAGTCCATTTGTGGGAATCAAATAAACCAGACAAAATTATTTTTTCCTATATACTTGCAGATACATTCCATAGATGTGAATTGGTAAAATTTAGTTGGCTTAAACTGAGCTACATCAACTGCTGTTGGCAGAATTTTACTGCAGTCACCTAGAGAGGAAAAATTATATTTACATGTTTTAGTGTGGAATATAAATTGTGAAAACTTATATATTTGTATAGGATTTGATATGAGTAAACATATGATTGAGGCTGAAAGGGACCTCTGGAGGTCATCCCTTCTCATGAAGGGGCAGCTTCAGCCAGCTGCCCAGGACCATGTCCAGATGACTTTTGTATATCTCCAAGTATGGAGACTCTGCAACATCTCTAGGTGTATCAGTCCTCAGCCACCCTCACAGTGAAAAAATGTTTCCTGATGCTCAGAGGAAACCTCCTGCTCAGTCTGTGGCCATTGCCTCTGGTCCTGTCACTGGGCACTGCTGAAAAGAGTTTGGCTCTCTCTTCTTTGCACCCTACCTTCAGGTATTTATAAACACTGATAAGACCCCACCCCGAGCCTTCTCTTCTCCAGGGTGAACAGTTCCAGCTCTCTCAGCTTCTCCTCTTAGGAGAGATGCTCCATCATCTTCATGACCCTTCACTAGTCTCTCTCCAGTATACCCATGATTATCCTGGGGAGCCACGAACAGGACACAGCACTTCATGGGTGGTCACACAGTGCTGAGCAGAGGGGAAGGGTCACCTCCCTCAAACTGCTGTGAATGTTTCATCTAATGCAGCCCAAGATATCACCAGCCTTCTCTGAAGCAAGGGTACATTTCTGGCTTCCATAAAACTCATCAAATGGGGAATAAATATTTCTTCTTGTGATGGTTCTACATGTGATCTCATAATTCTTTTATTTTAGTGGATTTTTGGTATGCTGTTCAAAAATTCAGAGTACTCACCAATAATGATAGTAAACATTTATTTTTGTTTATAGTAACAAATGTAGTAATAATCCTCATACTAATAAAAAGACTAGGATAAAACCGCAGAACTTCAATAAGAAACAAACATAAACACAGTAATAAGGTTAAAGTAATACTAACTTTTAGGCACCAAATAATATATCCTGCTATGTTGCATGATGAAAAATAGTACATAGCATAGAAAGACAGACAGCTGCCCAACAAACACCAGGCAGCAATGTGAGATGCTAACTATTCAAAAATGAGGGATTTTCAAGGAAGTAAAATTAGGCAATGTCCTGAAAACAAACTGAGGTTTCCCTGCACTGACAGTTACTTCTGTGATCTCATTCCTGCAGTTTCTGTGCTCTCCGTTACATGAAACATGAGCATCTTGAAAAAAATGCACTGCTTTCACTACCTTATCTGATAAAGTCCATTCACCCTCAGTGAGTTTTTTTAATGGAAGCTGCATAGCATCAACCATTTTGAACTTCAACCACTGTCACACTCATGTTAAATATACAAATACTCATAGACTCATAGAATGGTTAGAGCTGGAAGGGACCCTTAAATATCATCTAGTCCAACCCTCCTGCAGCAAGGAGGGACACCTGTAACTAATACCAGGTTGCTCACACTCCACTGAAAACACCTAATTGCCTAAACAATCAAACAAACAGGCAAAGTGGGCAGCACAGTGGTGACCTTGCTCCTGTCCAGCAACATGCTACCTTCACTTCACACATGCCAAATGAAATCCTGTTAGATGTATGACTTTCGCAAGAGGTGTTAAGGAAGCACTGAGCGCACTGCTGGTGCAGGGAGACGCAATGGCGACAGGGACGAGAGTACAAGAGCTGAATTTAGTTTCCTGTTTAGAAATATAGTTGCATGGCCATATGCTGTAACTGAGATGCAACTGTGGTGCTGGCTCATGAACAGAACAACTGAACCTGATTTACAACACTGATAGATATTCCTACCAGGCTATAGCAACTGATAAAACTCATACTAAGCATGACCTTGCAACACAGGACACATTTGCCTCACTCTCTGTATGAGAAGAATGAGAGAAACAGCTAACATTTCTCTGTTAATATTTATTCAAACAAAAGAAAATTCAATTTGTTCAGTACCTCTGCAGTTTGTGGAAGGAATGTGTTCCTGGCCCATACATCACCTCTCTTGAAGATAACAAATGGTTTGTATCAGAAAAAAGTGAGGTCTGTGCTGCCCTAAGAAATCAGTTGCTCGTTATAATTTATGCATGTCCACTGCAGAGGAAGAGACCTCAGGCCACTTTGAATAATAAAAAAATATATACATACCTACATGAAGTCAGAAAAATAAAATATTTGATCATGTTAATTCATATTATGTGGTATTATCAGCAATTCATGTAATAGTTTTTCTTCTTTCAGTGTAAAGTTTTAATTTATATTATTTTTGCCAAGACAAATATTATTAAAATAGTTAGCTATTATTGACCTTCATGAAACTGTATTTCAGAAAAAAATCTCAACAAAGAAAAGTATTAGTGGGTGAATTTCTCCCACATCTACACTTCTGGGAGAGCCCACCCTTTGCTACTTGCTTTTTAACTACCAGTGTGGTTTCTAGCTCATGAAACAGACCCTAGAGTCATGAAGGGAAGCCATACTCCAGATGAAAAACATAGCTCAAGTAATAAATTTTGAGTGACCTCTAGTAAATCCTCATAGAAGCAAAGGATTTGTAGCAGCACCTAAGCAGGTGACCCAGGGAGCACAGCATGGAGAGAGCAGACAACAGTGGACAGTGCTAGCAGCTAGACTCAGTGGCAGAGTTGGCAAAGGGAACAGGCAGAGGCAGAAGGTGGGAGCTGGCCCCAAGAGAGATCAAACACTGTCAGCCTTCTCAAGGGAGGTCTGGCTGTGAAGTAACTGCAAGACCTGATCTCCTTCCTACCACAGTGCAGTGCTGTGCCAGTTTCAACACCATGCTTATACAAACTCTTCCTGTATCAGCTTGGTTAAGATTTTCTCACGATGACAAAGTTTGCAATAAAAGAATGTACCTCTTCATTTTGAATTATTCCTCTAGTCTTGGTAAGGAATACTTATCTGTGACACAGTAGAGAAATTAAACATTCTCTGGACAACAAACAAGCCCAAACATGTCTGCTACAGCATACAGAGCTCAAATACTTCACTCAGCTCCTTAATGGGACATAATGTTCACAGCACTACAATAAGCTGTTTAATGCGTTTTCAGCTCTCTCTGCTTTTATATCCTTGGCATAGATGTTTGAGTACTGATTTTATTTCACACCAGGAAACTAGAAAAACAGAGACGGAAATGATTACGTGCTACAACCTAGTATCTTGATCTATGCCTCAAAAACTGATAGCTGCATACCACGGTATTTTCTAATTGTTTTGCAAAGGAGTTATACTTTCTCAAAGACACTGAAGATTTAAAGTCCTTCAGCCACATCTAAGAATAATTTATTAACTTCAGCAGGTACAAGCTCGTGTTCTAATCAGGAGAGAACTTAATAGTGGAATGCTGTGAAAAATTCAGTTTCTCATTGTTGCTCTGGACTAATCCAAACTTACTGGTAAACTTTTTACACTGATGAGAATAGTATTAAAAAGTGATTCTGAAAACATCTGCAGACATCTTGCAAACCGCCCTTCATTACGGTTAAGAGAAAGGCCCTTCAGACTCTCAGCAGATGAAGGACAACTCCCTCACCTTCACTGTTTAAAATGAAACTACTGCACCCATACTTCTGTTGGTAACTGCTATTAAAGTATTAACACAATTAGTACAAAAATAATTAATGTAACTATTCAAGAGGTTTGAGTAAAAGTGTCATCTGACTGACCTATTGAAGAAAATGTGTTTTTATCCCCAAAGCCCATGGTTACCAGATCAGTCCCATTTACTCATCATGAGGTCGGACGAATATAACCCTGAGCAGCCCTAAGTCAGAAGCATGATGCAACTTCTCTATCCAAGGATTGTCTCAAATGACAGCTTCCACAGAAAGGCTCACACATGAGTTGAAAACTGAATGGGAGAAGCTTCTTAAATTCTCCCCTGCAGGGTCCACACCAAAGCCTGAGTTACATTCTCAGGATTAACGGAGATATCAGGATATGATATAAGGACCAACTCCCCAAAATGGTAATTTTTTGGTTGGTTGGTTGGGTTTGTTTTTGTTTTTAAGGATATTGAGATCTTTATCTTCTGGAGTCATAAACCTGAGGCATCTAAATTTAAGCCTTCCTCTTCAGCCATGAAGACTAGAAGATAATTCAGTGTTTAATTTTAGTATTTTACTAATAACTGAATCCAAGAAGCATCAAGTATTATGAGAGCTGGCAACTCCTAAGCAATGTCTGAAAATAGTCTTTCAAATACATCTTGACGGTAGAACTTTAGACAGCCAGAGCCCAATAAAGATGATACAAATATGAAGACCCTAAGCTGAACGTCCTGCAAAGTATCTAGTCCTTGCTCCAACTATACATGTCTTTCAGTATAATTTATCTTTCAATGCTTTGAAACTGAAATAAAACCATTGTAACTCACAAACAAAACAACTGAACTCTAACACAATATAATTTCTAATACCTTCACAGTTCAAGATTCCTCAGTGGCTAAAGGCACTCATTGCCTTTGCCTCAAATGCACACTGCCAACACCTTCTCATGTGTCTGAATACTTCACAAATTAAATAAAATATACAGGAACGTTTATGGATTTACACACTTGTATGAAGCGTGCGTGCCTATTTTTACTTGGACATGTTTAAAAAAGATGATGAGTCATCATGCTTCAGGGTATATAAAACCTTTCAGAATCATTAAGTTAGATTTTCTGTATCAGCAAATCTGCAGAGAAGTGCTCTCCATGGAATGCAAAACCAGAGGAATTCAATCACATAATATCACATTATTCTTCCCTCTCCATGGTGCTGCACCATAGATATAGGGATATGGGTAGGGGCAGGAAGAGTGCTTCACTGAGACCTTCCCAGTGTGCAGGCCCAGCCAGGTACCATTACTGACTGACTCAAGCTGCAAGATAATCCTGTGTGCAAGAGCTGCAGTCATTTCTAGGAGACCAACTTACTGTTTTATGCTCTTTGATGGCCATAATACAGTATGTCTACTTAGTAGAGAGTCCATAAAAAACTCCCATTTCTAATTCTAATCAAGCGTATTTATATTCATAGGATGTATATTAGCATTATGCCCTAGCAATACAAACATTTGTTAGGTGCCATACAGAAAAAAACAAACAAACCACACTGCCTGTTCAAAGCATTTGCCTAGACCTTCAACATGAGTAGTCCCTCTGACATCATTAGGTGCATGTGCACAACCACAGAACCATTTTGGTTGGAAGAGACTTTTAAGATCAAGTCTGATGATGCAGGCCAGCTCCTCAGTGCTCTACTCCATTGAATTGGGTCAGCAATGCTGACTTACACTGATTGAAGTTACTTCTATCCTTACATAAGTCTTTGCATTAGGTAAAACATAATACAATCAAACATTGGAAAAACGGGCAGAAAATGAGAACAGGAGAAGCCAAACACAGAAACTGATTTACACTTGTTTACCAGAAGTTGCTTAAAACACAGATTTTTTTTTAGTTTTAGATGACACTAAAGCCTAGATAATAAATATATAACACAGCATTTTTAAAAACCCACAACAACTATTTTTGTCTGTATCACTATAAATACTGCCTTTGAAGCAAGTTTTAACAAGAGATTTTGCTAACCCTTTAAAACATTCAGAGTTCTTCCTAGATGGAACAGACATGAGCAAGAGAAAAGATAGTATGTTTGCTTTCATGCAATTTTTAAACATCCAACTAAAAGCTTCTGGGTATCTGTTATCTCACTGGGCCAGAAAACAGTAGAGCTTCCCAACTTAAAATTGTGCTAAAAAATGAATTCTGAACAGCTAAACTGAGAAATACAAACAACTGAAAGTGAAAAATGACCTATCTTGCACAAAGTCTCAGTCAAGCTGGATAACATCCACAGATTTTGGGTGTGTACTCTTAAAAAACCCAGGAAAAGAATAAATAAACAGACAATTGCTGTGGCAATTAAAACTACTTCGGCTTTCACACAGAAATAGGGAATGCAGAATGGTGGGGTTTAGTAGTTCCCAGTGTAAAAGCAAGCAAACTCCTAAATGTGCTGTCACATCCTATCAGGATGTGCCTATCTGGTCTACCTTCCTGATGAATCAGTACAATACTACATGAAGACAATCTGAGAGGCAGAGAATATTAAAACTTCAGTATTTTAATGCTAGTGTGGAGTGCATGATGGGACATTTTGCAGGTACCTTCATTTTTTATTGTTAGAGAATCACAATGTGATGTCAAATTGGGCTGAAGGTGCTCTTATTTTCTGTAAATGAGGCCACTTGTACTTAGGTACAGAAATACGGATATTGCTCTAGGGATCCAAGTTAAAAAAGTAGCCTTTAAAAAATAAAGTGATATATATTACAAGTCAAAAGTATTGCAGCTAGGCTAAATAACCTTGAAATTATCTCCCATTTTAAAAATATGATTTACAGCTGCAGGTGTCTATACAATAAATACCCCTGGTTTACAGCTCCTTTTCATCCCCCCTGGAAAATAACATTTTAGACAAGAATAATAAAATATGACAGCGTCTTTGCCAGTGCTGCTGGGTAATATCCTTCAGCCTACATGCACATGTTCATGCATATATACATGAATGCACAACATAAAAATGTGTGCACTTGCTCTTGGGAAAGATATTACTATTTTAGTGACCATTTCAGAGTTAACAATACTTCACAAGCAGAATTCCAGTATTAGGGTAAAAGTCACCCTAAATCTCCAGTTGAAAATATAAATTTCTGCACAAAGAATAAATAGAGAAATAAATAAACGTTCAGTGGTTCTTTGTCAGCTTTTGTCAGGCTCTGCCTCAGCAGTCTGGATCTACCAACAAATGAGAACCGAAAGCTGGGATAAGCCTTCTAAACCAACGCCTGGTCTCTAAGTCTAAATTAGAGGGTTTCTCCAAATGCCAGATGAGTCATCCCACCAGCTGTTCCCAGGTGTTCAATTTGCCACTTGGCTGAAATGCTACTCTTTTTCCTTGTTGCATGCCTGTGCCAACCTAGATCTGGTCCCTGTGACCACTTATCCCAACTGAAGTTTCTCTAGCTTGATCTGTATTGTTTTTGGGGCCCAGCCCTGCCGTATGTACTCTCTTTCTCAGTCCCAGTGCAGCCTCTGAATATGAGAAATTTGCCAGTATCTCCTCAGTGGCAGGGTGTCTCCACACATCCTTAACTCCTGTCCACAATGCTGGGGTCCTACTTCTAAAACTTTCCCACTGGAACCAAGTCCATATATCTTGATTGTATGTCTCGGCTAACCACCCTGTCACTGCTTTTTCATACACCAGCAATTTCTCCAACAATATTGTTAAAAGGCCTCCGAGAGACAGAGTTTCAATTATGTTTATCATTACTGTAATACAGTTACGTTTATAAAAGACTTGTTTGGTCAGGTGTGTGTCACTGAACCTACATGTTATCACAGAATCATAGAATTGCCCCAGTTGGAAGGGACCTTAAAGATCACCTAGCTCCAAACCCCTTGCTATGGGCAAGAATGCCACCCACTAGACCAGGTTGCCCAGGGCCACATCCAACCTGGCCTTGAACACAGCCAGGGATGGGGCAACCACAACCTCTCTGGGCAATCTGTTCCAGTGTCTCACTACCATCTGGGTAAAGAATTTCTTCCCAACATCCAGTCTAAATCTTTCCTCCTTCAATTTGAAGCGATTCCCCCTTGTTCTATTGCTTTCTATCCAGGTCTCTCTCCCTGCCTTCTGTAGGCTCCCTTCAGGTACTGGAAGGTCACTATTAGGTTCCCCTGAAGCTTTCTCTTCTCCAGGCTGAACAATCCCAACTCTCTCATCCTGTCCTCATAGGGGAAGTGCTCCAGCCCCCTGATCATCTTCATGGCCCTCCTCTGGACCTGCTCTAAATGGCCCACACCTTTTTTATGCTGAGGACCCCAGAACTGGATGCAGTACTCCAGGTGTGGTCTCACAGGGGTAGGAGTAAAGGAGCAGAATCACCTCCCTTGACCTGCTGGTCATTCCTCTCCTGATATAGTCCAGGATACGGTTGGCCTTCTGGGCTGCAAGTGCGCATTGCTGGCTCATATCTAGCTTTTCATCCACCAGCACCCACCTCTTTCATCTACAATTTAATACAGGCACAGAAGAACTAAGATTTTGAGATGAAACATCTTTTTTTGTCCTGATACAAAAAAATCATTTGTGTTCTCTTCTTGACTAATACAAATACATCTTTGCATTGGATTTTAGATGCTGAGGTAGAAAAACATGCTATCTACAGTGATGACGAAGCATGTAGGGAAAATACAAGCTTAAATATTGCTTTGCATGAAAGAATTTTTCCCTTCAAAATATACTGACAAGAATTTAAAATTTGTAAATGATAATTTACAAATAAAACTTGATTTGATAATTTAATTAAAGTTTAGGATTAATTGATAACAGTTTGCTTCCTAGAGGAGATAACCCAGTTTTCAAATTCCCCTGAACAAACCACACACAGTGTTGAAAGCATTATAAAGAAAATCAAGAGAAACATAAATGACTCACTAACAAGTCCAAAAAATCACTTAAAGAAGTGTTACAAAGGACCAGTGCTGTACAAGTAGCAATGCATAGATTTGGGACCATAAATTATTGACATTACTGTCTCCAGATGTTTTGTATTAAAGTTTGTTGTTATTTACAAATTTTAAAATTTAAATATGCAGAAGCACCATTCATATCTAATTTACAGTAAAGGATACCACTCATCAGGGTAAGAGTCTAACCTTTTATCACAGTGTTACTACTTAAAATAAACCCTCCTTGGATATTAGGTAGGATCAGACTTAAAAGATTCTGAGCTTAAATAAGTATTAATTAATCTGCTGTGACTTGGTCTGGGTGGTAAGACTCACCTGTAAGATGCCCCATCCCCATCTCTGTGCAACAACTGCCACAACACCCATCCACTCAATCCTCCAGAAATCTTAGAGAACTCAGAGGTCCCCTAAAAGAGCAACTCCTAAATTCTCATATGGGCCAGGACTAATAGTTGTGAAAGATCTGTAAGACAGCCTCAACCAGAAGGAGATCCATACACGTAGACATGTGGCCAAAGGTGTCGATGAAAGTGTTGTCAGATTCCAGGCACTATTTTCTACTAATGCACAAGTTACTAAAAAATATAAAAAGAAACAGTGATATTTATTTTCATCTTTCTGGAGTGTGCTGGATTTTACTGGATAAACAGTGTGCATTGGTCTTCTCACCACCTGGATGATAAACACATGCACTCTGCAGATAAAGGTAATGGAAGCATCCTGAAGACTAAACCAGTCTTTCTATTTCAGGGCAGATCAGTAGCACACAGTGGCAGGCTGATTTGGCAGAGCCAGGCAGGTCAAACAGTCACCCTTATAAATAACTGCAGACAGAGCAGAGACTGCTGCTTGATCTCCTTCTATAACAAGGTGACCCACTTAATGGATGAAGGAAAGGCTGTGGATGTTGTCTACTTGGACTTCAGTAAATCCTTTGACACTGTCTCTCACAGCATTATCCTGGAGAAGCTGTAAGCACATGGTTTCACAAAACCACTTTCCTGTATATGCAGACTTTGCAATTTAATTAAGACTAACTTTGACTACTATTTGAAGGCAAACATTGTCCACAGAAATTCTACCATGGCCACTGGACCCAGTGGTTAACTGATGCTGGAGCAGGTTGCCACTACACAATTCCTCTGCTTCCTCCATGTTGAAATTTGTCCAAACCTCAAAAGAACTTATGACACCTCACCAGATCCCTTTTTTTTTTAGATTATTTTTTATGCCTCCACCAACTTAAGAACCTAACATTACTATCAGACTAGCTGGCAGTGTTTTTGTAATATTATATTAGTTTTCTTCTCTTTTCAGGTTTCAGAGAAAAGTTTGAGCAAGTATGAAACCTAAATTATATCAGGCTAGTATAAAAATTATATCATTTAAAACTGTACAGCTTGCCATAAAACATTTTAAAAACTCTAAAAACTCAGTAGCCCTATTAAATTGTCTTTAGGCTTAACATTGCTAACGCAAATAGAAAATTGGGTTCTATAATAGGACAGAATTTGGTACTTTTAAACATAGGGGGAGAGCAGCACAGCTACATTTGCCTTAGGTCACAGAAGATAGAAATTTATGCACTCTTGAAGAAAAGACCACCCACCCATACCACAATCTCCTGACAATAGGATAGTTTCATTTCAAAAAAAGCCAAAATCCAGAATTCGTGGTGCTTAGAACAAAGGTAACTGAGTTATTCTATATCTGCAAGTTTTCATCAATATCATATTTGCTCACAATTTTCCTGGCTCCATCCACTGGTCATTGTCTTTTGGTTTCATAAGGACTAAAAATAACCACTATCTGAAGAATAACCTCCTTTCAAGAAAACAAACAAAAATCCAAACATAAATTCAACACAAGCATTATTTCCTTCTAATGCTTTTGTCATGATTTCAAGTTCTTCATAAAAACAAAATATGGGTGGAGTACTACACAGACTGGAAAAAGCAGCTATGACCTCAGTTACAACTCTCGTTAAAGCAGAAGAGGGGGCAGTGCCTTTTCCACAGTTAAGTGTTTATGATCTATGAGGTTCTTTATAGGGTGTCACTTCCCAGCATTTTTTTTTACACAAAATTTCACTGCACATTACTATATGACAGAGATGCAGGATGAATACAGAAATGTGTTTAACCTGTTTATTTTTCAGTCATAGATACTGGATATTAATTATAGAAAAGCATGGAAGTCTGCACCTGCAGGTACTCAGCTTCTGCCTGCATCTCTTATATTTGATATACTTGCAAGCAGGTCTTCACACCACCAATGTAAGAAAAGGTGGTTTGCCTTCCAAGCAGGGATATTGTAAAGATAAATGCATTAAAAACTTGGAGAAACTTAATAAACATAGTAGTGAAGATCATACAATTGCAATAAAATGCCATGAATTTGCTATGAACACATTGCTGTTTCTTGTCAGCAGAGCTCTAATTCATAAAAAGGATTAAAAGAACGTTTCAATTGGGTTTAGTACTTAATTTAAACATAATTATCACAGCAATTCTACATTTGCTGTGTTCAGGCTTTGACAATTAGATAATGAACTACATACTCCATTCAGTATTCTTATTTTATGTTTGGGATGTAGTACGTATTTTTGATTTAGACAATAATTTGATCAAACGGACTTGAAACATCTGTGTCTTGCTTTATTATGTATGTACAGACACATAGATCTACTTATTAATTTGTTAGATCAAATCTCCAACTTAATATTTTAATTCCAGACTGAAGGAATTAAACACCAGGACACCAGGAACCCATGACTTCTGAAAAAAGTGCACAGGACCACAGTAGCCATGTTAACATAAATCAGTACACGAAATAAGATGAGTGTATCATACTGCATTATCATATCCAAGCTTCAATATTCAAGCTGACCCAAAACCTGACTAACAGAGGGTAAACAAGCAAAAAGATCTCTTCTTGATTCCCATCCATACAAACTCCTGCCACCAAGCCAGAGCGCATGCAGCTGCTAAAATACTCCACAACATGAAGTTATACTTTCACTTTCCCCTCCACTATGTTTTCATTATATCTGAGCTCCACTAAGTCCATGCTGAAAAGTGCTGCCTTTAAACAGAACAACTTCTGCTATTTCTGTAAATCTACTATCTTAGGTAATCTTGACTTGCAAAACGCAAACTTCTTATCAAAAGAGGTAAGAGGAACTTATTAATTTGGACAACTTCCTCCTTGCTTTGTGTTCCCCTTTTCATTTTCCCAGCATAGCCTTGTGTACTTTTTGTCAGATGACCTGAGGCAGTGCGTGTCCAACCTGCAACTATCTTTGTGCATAAGAAAAACCAACGAAATGCACTGCTCACTGCTCAGTTGAGAGTTTGAGGTCTGTCCCTTCATATGCATCCAGCCTTTCACATTCATGAACACACACATTTACTTCAGCGTAAAGTTAATCAACCTGGTAACATTTGCCAAATGGAGAAGAGTTTCCGTGTATCCTTTTCCACTCCTCACTGTTACACGCACACAAAAGAAACACCATCACTCAGGACTGAATTCTGAAATAATGTAGGTGATCGTCTGGTTTCACAATTATGGATTCTTTCAGTTTAGGTCACAGGCTTATCTACTGCATCTTGTGCTACCTTCCCCAAAATGTCTATCAGCCTTCACCAAACTACCTAGGTTCTTCCCAAAGGACAATGCATCAGCTGCAAGCCCTGCATGCTTTCTACACAGCAGTAAGGGGTTTATAATAGTACATCAACTCTATTTTCAAACTGTATTTGAATTGCAGATGCATGAAAAAAAATTGGAGATATACATTCTCTTAATTTTGATGCAAAGATTGGTGGAAAAAGGGAAACTAGAGAAATTAGATGATTAGATTATACGTTATATCACTAGTCAACAACTTAATCTGATTTCCTCTTTATTGGTGAACAGCACAGTCAGTCTTCACTGTGGTTACAGAGATCTACTGAACTTAAAAATCTTAAGCTTGGGATTAATTTGCCAGAGTGACTTTTTCTCTTTAGTACTAAGCTTAAAAAGTCTCATTCTAAAGGGATGGGTATTTTTAGTTTTGCTTTTTTTGTGAGTGTAGAAGCAGACCATTTTCTCTCCAAATAAAGCACAGCCTTTAAAGGGTAATCTGCCAAAGCAGCTAACGTCCAGCATTGCTGGCAATCAGCCATGAATTCTGTCCAGTCATGGAGGAAAAAAGATTTCTGAAGAACAGATGATCAGCATCCTGTAGCTCTGGTTTGAGACAGAATGAAAGGGGTCATGTAAATACAGCATATGGCTTTCAGTGACAAGCTATTGAGTTGTATCGTTAGATCTCAGCATTTCAAGTTATATGTTTCTATGTCAGAATACAAATCTAGATGACAATGCCTATAAATCTAGATGATGATGCCTAAAAATAAATCTGAACCAATAACCACTGTACTCTTCATTATATGCAAATATCAGCTACTTACAAGCTTTTAATTCTTTCTGCAGCTAAAAGGTAAAAAATTTTAAAATTTAAATAATGGTAAAATAACTTGCTCTCATCCAAGTCAATTATTAGTAAAACATGTAATGAAACTGGAAATTTTTAAAGTATAAAGGAATCCAAGCAATAGGTTTTAGTAAAAGATGACAGAGAAAACCAGAATGTAACAGTTGACTAGTCTGAAAGTAGACTAATTACATGGACTCAGGATTTCAAATTATTTGGAAACTGAAGTAATGACCTAGAAAAAAAGGCCCTTTTATAAGGAAGAGAGGAGAAATAGAGGTATTTCTTTATAACAGACTAATGAACAGCTCTTGCTGTATAATTCAGAACTCATGGCCAGAGCAAGTGCAAAAGAATGCTGCAGGATCAGGTATGCATGGCCCAGCATCCAGCCATCACCCAGTAACTGGCAAACAGTCAAATCCTGATAGGGAGCAAGTAATGAAAGTATTGAGATTTTGATTTTACTCAGAACTAAAATTACTAATTCAGTAATTTCAGAGACTTCTCTGATTTCAAGAATTTTGAAACAAACCACCAAGATGATGGTCACAAAACTAGGTTTGTTTTCTCACTGAGGTAAGTCCTAGAAGAATGTAGGTACAACTTTTGCTAGCAGATATTGTACAGTGCCTCCACAATGAACTACTACAACAAAAACAAACCTTAGCTTTTAGATGTTTATGAGACAATTTAACAACTAATAACAGACAAAATCCTTGTCACAGTATCTTTTAGGTTTAGAAATGTAAAGCAGCTTCTCTCTCCATTTTCATTTTTCAAGGCAATGTAATTGCTGTTCTCAGTATCCAATATCCTTTCCTCACTATTTATTTTCAACATATTCTACCCATCAGAATACTATCTGGGTTCCTTTTGCTTTCATTTAACTTCTCTTTTTACTTCTATGTGGATTCCTATGTGTTTGTTCTACTTCCCTGAAAACATTATTCATAGCTTTTTACCTAACTTTTAAATTGGCTTTTTCTCTTTAAGGCCATTTAATCTTCCACTCAGCTCTTATTTCTGTGCTTTATACTTTCTCCTTTGACAAAGAGAAGTAACTATGTGTCCAGAATTTTGATCAGTCAGCTCCAATCTTCTCCTTCCCTACAAAGAAAGTTCAATGCACATTTGCATGTCAGTCTGTTTATATCTTCCTTTTCATCACCTCTGATATTACCATCACTTAGCTTGATACTTTTAAATTTCATCATAAGCCTGTGAGAATAACCTAAGGTCCTTAACCACTGGCACTGTTGCTATGTTAATTAACTATGTCACGGAAATCTGTAAGAGAAATGGCATAGATTCCAGATTTGGTCTAATTCAAAACACAAATCTGCTGGCAGTTTGCATTTCAGTCAGAGAACAATCATTGTATTGTCATGCCTGTTGTTTTAAACAGCTGAATACTTGTGACTATGAGGTTTGCCATTTTAACTATGTCACGAGTAAATTACTTATATTTAAAAAGCTCTGCAGCCTATACAATTACCAAAATGTTTGGTTACAAACATATAATAATGCAGAAAACCTTAAGAAAATATACTGTTGAAACTTACAGTGTGACTCTTTAGGCATACTGCTGAATGTTTAAGTTACAATTTTTAAGCAAAATGTCAAGCTAACTCCTTTTCCTGATGACACAGTTGGTTCTGTTTTGAGCTTTCAATAGGAACAACCAGCTATTAGTATTAAACAGAAATAGCTACTGGTATCTACCAGTGCACCTGATTTCTATTGGTAGATAAATGTGCATCTGATTTGTAGGTCCAAGCTGATACTTAACCCACTCAGTGAAGTTCTAGGAGTTGATATATTTTTCCTGACTGCAGTAAAGGTCATGTTGCATCCTATACTTTCAGAGTAGTAGGTGAGAGTGACACCATCCTCTGTTTCCATTTCCATCTGTGAAGTGGTATTAACTACCCTTACCACCCTCACAGGTCAAAATGTGCTACTTCATTACTATTTGCATACCTCTTTCAAAATCCAATTAAAAAAATACTAGAAAAATTAAGAATTAGCACAATGGAATGCCATTACCTAATTTCATTCATAAAAATATGTAATTGCCTATTTAAACTTGAAGACTTCTTATTGATAAATAGAAATAAAAACATGAAGTGTAATTTTTTTACACAGACTCAAGTTTTGCCAGAGAATGCAGGATTAAAATGTACCCAATATCTCAAATACAAACACAAAGAGACAGTAAGCATGAACTATTAGTCTCTTAGAAACTAGATGTAAACACAACAATTAACTGTTCATGATTCCTTTTATTTATTCAAATCACTTCTGGCAGTTGCTCACACTTTCAGCTCTCTTAGTAACCATACAAATGAAAAGGCAGGCTCAGGGTTATGAAAGAAGAATTATGCAATGAGGCTGTGTACAAGCTCACCAAAGTGTCCAAACAAAAGGTAATTCTGGAAGGCAAGACCAAGAAAGCAGATTATACAATTAAAGTGTTCTCCCTTCCAAGACACATTGTGATGGAGAAGTAGCAGATTTTCTGCTCCTAAGACAGTCAGTCAGCCAGAAAAAACCAAACCAACTCTGTCTCTTGGGGAAGCAGAAAGCAGAAGCTCCATAGTAAGATTCAGAAGTTTGTACTCACAAGAGGTTTAATTTGAACGAAAAGGCAGCAATCCAATCTTTCATTACCACTAATGTTTTTCAGTAGGATGGATTTGTTATTTTAGAAATGTAAACAAGGTTGTCCTATGGCTCCATTTTTATATAATGGACATGACACTAAAGAATAATGTCTGATCAATAAATAATTAGGTTTGGAAATATTAACTATGTTGAGGGTACTAAATACATGTACAAATAATACATTTCTATTTCTGAATGCTAATATCATTGAGGATTTTTAATCCACTTTATTTGTATGTTTATAGATCAGATTATAAAGTACTCAAGTCTCTGAAGTTTAAGAAAGGCACCTAAAGAAGCATAAAAAAATGTACATCATGCCTTTTTATAGCAATACGCCTTTTCAAATCTTATTCTTCCTGCATTGCACAACTTCAGTAATACAAAGCAACCAGAAATCCAGGTTAATTAGCCTTATGTCCTGTCTAATCAGTCTCAAAGCAGAGTATGACTATCCATGTTTTATTACTGCAACCCACATCTGCTAACAAAGCTTTATGCCCAGATATCTGATAACACAGTGGCTTGATCATGTTTGCTTTTTCACTTATTTGTGGTTGATCATTGGATGGTCTCACCTCTGTCTCTCCTGTCCACAAGCTTGACTTTTGGCTTCCTTAAGCATCACCTCACCCCACCACAACCTGAGTTTCTGTGACTCCACTGGGGAGAAAATGCCAGATGGGCTGTAAATCTCAGCAAAGGGGTGGTTCCTGAGCATTTCTCTCCTTATTTAGATGCAAGAACAAAGTTTGTGACTTCCATTAAAAGATATTTCTTGTCCTTCTCATTGTAACAAGGCACATCAGCTTCACACATGAGTAAAGG
Organism: Galbula dea; assembly: GCA_013399015.1. Classification (NCBI taxonomy): domain Eukaryota; kingdom Metazoa; phylum Chordata; class Aves; order Piciformes; family Galbulidae; genus Galbula; species Galbula dea. The sequence continues at coordinate 403,847 of VWZX01000351.1, read as the reverse complement.
GAATAGCAGTATCCAGGCTGCAAAACAGCACTCAAGTATGTAGCCAATCCGACTACTAACAGAGAACGTTTCGGCTAGTACAATGACTGGCTTAGTAGCTCATAACTGTTGTAATTAGTGATGCTGATTCTCAATTCTCTGCTGAAAAACCATGCGGTGTTTCTGGACTACCCAGTGGGCCTAAACAGGTTGGGTTTTGTGTTATCACTAGCATGTGTCAAACAACAGAAAAAATTTGGCTGTGTCCGCAACTGTCTACTCACCAAGTATCAGTATTCAGTCTCAGTTCTCACTCAGTACTGGGAATGGTTGCACCACTTGAACCTTGAAAAGCCTAAGGACATCTTGGCAAATAAGACAATAAAATAGAAATGCTGGCCAAAACAAACAGAAAGCTCAACTGTAATAATGATTTACTTTCATTTCCTTGGGAGAATAAAAGCACAGTCCAAAACCTGAATTTACCAAAAACAACCGTAACTGCTTATCAACAGTAAAGTTTGAAGACTATAATCTCAACTCCTAAGTGAGATTTTAAGTTTTTTCTCTTTTTTTTCATCTATTAGGCACCTATTTTTATCTATTAGGCAAGTAAGTATTTTGCTTTGCTTTGCTACACCGACTTGGCCTCATTCTTCTTGAATACCATGATCTCGTATATAGGGGGTTCTTTACCCTCCAAGACCGGAAAGCTAACAGTAATACTCTTCACCCAGTATTGCTATTACAGTTCATTCTCTTCACCTTATGGAAAGAAGATTTTTTCTTTGTTTTAATGAGCTTAAGATAAAGCCTTTACAGAACAGCTGCTGCATTCACAAGGTCTGGAAGTGAGTGGCTTTCTTGCAATAGCACCTTTAATAAAGACATACAGAAAGTACACACTGACATATGGTCCTTGCACTATATGGTGAAGAATCTGCACCTCTCCAGGTATGCCAATGATAATCTCTGAGGAAGCTGGTAGAGGCATGACAGCCTATGCAGTTATGACAAGCTACACCAGCTAGCCTTTGAGAGTAAGGTGCAGAAAACACAGGAACAGTATGCCACATTTGTACAGGCCTTTGGCATCTCTGTTAGGGGATAAGGAATTTTCCCTGGGAATTATACTGGTATACCTAAAAAGAAATTCAGTGATTTGGATAAACTAAAATATAACTCTCATTCTTCAGCAACAGCTATATAGAGATACAACATGTTATCAAATGTTCCACATGTATCTTATATCAGTGTGACTACACTGACAGTCTTTAGCTTAGAGATTCATATTTTGCAGGTTTGTGTCACAAGGCTAACTGTTATAAAGAGATTACATACATTCTCCATAGACACTTAGACCAATGTGCATCAGTAAGGGCAAAATCCTCTTAAAAGTACTAAAGACTATGTAACAAATACTGAGATTTTATGTAATTACATTTCAGTAAGAGGAGCTTCACAAATTAAGTCTCTCAATATGTTCATATTTATGCTTCATATAATGAAATTTCAAACAATATTTCACAATGCTCTATATTAACAGAGATGACTCCTCAATAAGAAAGCATGAGGGACAAATAAACTGGAGAGAGAGGGGAGAGCAGGCTGAGGTGTGGGGTCTTAGCCTCCAGGCAGACTGTGTGGGGGTAGGCTGGAGTCCAAGAGAAACTGTCCTCACCATGTACTAACTCAGCATTACTCTTTCTTCCATGCTTACCTGAAGGTTACTTCTCCTGAAACATCTGGCATAGCCCTAGTTTCTTCATATACTTTCTGAAAAGAACATTATATGTTGACTGGCCCTAAATGAAAGTCTACTAACAAAAGAGAGAAAGAGAACATACACTCTCAAAAACAAGCAAACAGAATTTGAATATAAACATCAGCTGTGTAATTAAGTAATCAGGTACTACTTTCTGCAAAATGTAACATACTTCACACGTCTCTTCTTAGTTTACCATGGAGAAATAAATTCCAAAGAGCTATGGGGATTTTTTGGTGGTTTGTTTTTTTTCCTTTTTCTTTTTTCTTTTTTAAATAGACTATTAGATTCTTAATAGCTTGTTGACACATCCCTCACAAAACTCCTTCTCATCTTAGATGAAAGAACAAATAGCCTGTTTTCTTCCACACAGTAATAGACGATTCACTTGGATGCATACAACTGCCATATAAAAAAATCTCAGTGTGAGTCTAAAATTAGAATTCTGTGATATGACTCACAAGGAGAAGCTTTGTGACAGAAACTAGGATATTTTTAAGCAAATGAAGTCTGAAGTGCAAAATAAAAACTGCATTCTAGAAATAGTTTGTGAAATAAATTGCTAATAATTTTTCAGTGTTATTTTTTATCTGTTTTATCTACTTACAGGTATATTCTCTGAAGTATATTACCCTGATAATTACAGTGGTGAAACTTCCGATTTCCACAAAAGGGTAAAACAGGATTACAGGAAAACAGTAGAACTTTCTCACTGAAATAATTTGCCTTCACACTACAGAAGTATCTACATCAGTAAATAAGCATGACCAGCTGTAGTTCCTCTACAAAACTATTTTAATGCTTATTAATTAGGAACTAGGGACAAGTGAAATGTCCTCAAATAATTTTCAGTTCCTCCAGTATTAAAAAAACAACAGAAGTGGCATTACAAAAAGGAGAGCTGGGTGTAATGATGACAATTATTTCCAATTTTTCAAATTCAGTTATGTTCAAATTTATACACCAAAATGTACATGATGTACTTTAGCAAGATACAACAGCACAACTCTGGGGAGATAAAATTCAATTTTTGAAGCCTGCAGTACACTCTACTATAAACAAGAAACAGATTAGAAGTCACAAACATATAAATGACATGTCATAACCTGCAGAGAAACACCTGACATCATAGTACTTTGAAGATACTTTGCTTCCTGATACCTCTAACCCATTACTAAAATAATTGTTTGTCTAGCAGCCTGCCAGAATAGAGGGGGTTCTCTCAAAAATACTCATCACTGTAATATGTTCCTTCTCATAACCTTTATTGTCACTAAACTCTCAGAATTAACCATGACACATCATTTTTCCTATTTAGACTTCTTGAAATACCACTCCTTTCACACCAGTAACAAATATGGCAGCTGTTATTTTAAGATAAAGTCTGAAAACAGTTTTTGAGCCTCAGATAGGGATTCGTCACAACCAACGAAACAGCTGCAGCGTAGATGCCTACATAGGAACTTGTCAAACTAGACTGAGCAGAGTGGAGCTACTGAAGACAGATTCATATAATTTGCCTGACATGTTTTGGACATCCACTGTATTTCTGAAGCATTATTTTTAACTACTGCCTATAAAACAATCCAAGGAAGATTTTCCTTTTGCATATTGCCACCTACATTTTGTGTTATGAATCCTGCCCTGTGTTTTAATATTGGCAGCACATCAGAAGGAAAAAATTTCAGGTTCTGAACCATGTTCCCCTAGAACCAAATGAAAGCAAACTCAGTCTGAGACGCTATCATGTCAACAAATTTCTGCCCCAAAAACATATTTTATCCCAGATGAAAACTGAAAAAAGATGTTGATTGTTCTTGAATAGTAACTCAAATGCAAAAAATCTTTGTCATTTATACCATCTGTGTGATCATTACTGCCTTGCATGCTGGTTGACCAACAGCCAAGCGGAAAGAGAAGCATAGATTAGTTTACCAACCTGTGAGAACTGTGTTGTGATCACCAAAAGTCCAAACAACAACAACAACAAAGTAAGTAAGAACATGCTGATTACATTATTAATTTTGGGAGACAAAGCAGAAGAAAGTGTAAGCACTGAGATGGCAATATTAACTTTTAAAAAAAAAAGCAGTTTAAAATCACTAACTAGGAATTTTTTAACAAAGAAAAATCTCTTAAATAAATCAAGAAATAGGAACATGCTTCATGGTTCAAAGTAAGTTCAGAACACACATGGAGTGAAGCAAGGTAGCTTCTGGGAGCAGTTAACTGTTATAACAGCTTAGCTTAATGTTAAACTATGGCTCTTGGCACTGTTGACTTAGAGAGAAAAAACCAAAGGAAAATTTCAGTGCAGGTACATATTAACAAAGTGCCTACCAGCTACACAGAAAAAATTGTCTGTTCAGTTAATGGCTACTGTTAGCATGGTGTGGAAAAGAAATGGTGTAAAATGAAGAAAAAGAAGAGCCAAAACTTAAAGGGGGGAGTGGAGGGCATGGGAAGGAGGACAATCCAGAAGAAAACTGACCCACAGTATTCTAAAAACCTTGAACTGTGCTAGCAAGGAATAAATTATGCAAAGACAATTAGATGAAAGGATGTCATCAGTTCATTTTGTAGTACCAAGAGAATGGGTTCCTAATGCTTAAATTCAGCAATGAAAAAACCAGTTGTTGCCTCTGTACTCTTGTCTCTCTCTGCTGCCAATGAGGAGATTGAGGCACTTTAAGAAAATTAATTACGTCTTTTTTAAACAACTTCCTTAGGCTGCATTAGCTCCTGTAGTAGTCATGCCACTGTTTAAGTCCCTGAAAGCCCAACATACCTGAACTAGACAGGACAGACCTGGCAGCCCCTACCGAGCAAGGTAGCACCATTCAATCAGATGCTGAAGGAAGGATAAGAAGCAAGCAGAAGCTATGGAAAGATGGCACATTCAGCTAAGTGTATTTGTCTAGCAAAAGAGTGAGACAGAGGACAACTATGACTTCTGTAGATTTATCTCTACCTTCTCAACTATAATTAGCATTTCCTCAGACCCACCTACCCCCCCTCTATTTGAAGTGGTAAGGTTACTCTTTTTTGCAACCTTTGCATATTATATATGTCATAAAATTCCCAGAATTAAAATATAATAGGAAGGAATTTTGCTTTAAAAACATATAGTTATTAATTCAAATTCAAGTGACAAGGGATCATACTCCTCCTGGAGAGGCCTGTCTCTCTCCCGTGAGTGCAGACTGAGCTGTAATGAATAGCCCTAGTCTCAGTTTTTATTAGGATAACAAGGATGATGAAGTCAGAGATAGTAAATTTTATCCTCAGTGTCCGCCTCCCTCCTATGCCCTTTCTGGCCCAGACTAAAGGAGTAGAGCCTCCATTCTTCTAGGCAGTGAGAGCAATACTGCAACAAGCCTTTGCCTGGGCACCATGGGATAAGGCAGATTGTATGTACACTTGCATACAAACCCACAGCCCTGCACACTCCATATCTTTATGACTGTTTGTCCCAAGTGCATTTTTGAGGTAAGGCTATGCAGTTGTTTTCAAAAAATCCTTAACATTTACAGAACGTATTGAAAGTGTCACAATCACCATAGGGAAGTGACTAACTAGCTAGACTTTTTATTTTTAAATTAAAAATACCCAAACACAAACACCACCAGAACCAACATTCTTGCTCTCTCAGAGTTTTGGGGAGCGCTGACGTAATTGCATTCACTTACGGTAAGCATACTAGAGATTTCAAAACTGGTGTTGAGAGTTCACACATTTTTCTGGTCTTTTCCTACACTTTCCCAACACAAATGCTTACTGGAAGCCTGTGAGGTGAATGAGACCACACAAGGGAGCACAGCTTGATTTACCTCACTTCCTTAATGCCACCGAGTTCCTAGCACTGAGATCTTGCAGCACTCTCTAACAGTGTCACACAGTATCTGCTGCCTCAGCTTATGGCCATGTACAAAAGCAGGTGTTGTAAAGCACAACTGGAGCTCAGCACTGACTGAGAACCACACCGTGGATAACGTCAATTCCACTCTCACCTTGAACTACACACGCCGCTCCAACTGCAACAGTTCTGGCTGCCATGCAAATATGCCAAGAAATATCTGTGTTCCTATGTCCATAATTGCTCCTATTTCAGCTGGCTATAATTTCTGAAAGGCAGAACAACCTTAATTCACAAGGGCTAAGGTAGTCGCAGTGCAGTTTGCCTGCTCATCCATAATGCAGAACCACAGACTAAAAAAAGACTTAGGCTGCAAGCACTCCAGTCTTGGCACAGGTGATTTATTGAAGTAGTGTTTCTGCAGCAAAACTCAGACCCCAGCAATACCAAACTGAACTGATTTCGAGAGGCAAAGAACCCAGTTATAGGTATGACTTCAAACTAACATGCAATGCCAAATTTGCATTTAGTTCATACATTTTATTCTAAAATGTATTTACTTAAGAGACCAACTACTTATTTGTGCTTCATTTCAAAAAAAGAAAAAATCCATTAACTACGTATCAGATTCCAACAGACCAAAATACATTAAAATGAAAAACAACTATGTAAAAATCCCAACAACTCGCAAATCAACAGAACAGTCATTTTGTCAGCAGCTTTACAGGTGTTTAGACAGTAGTACATTACACTGATAACTGATAGCCCACATGCTCTGTAAATACCTCCTGTAGCACTGTCCTTACTCACTGCTTCAGAATACCAGCTTGGACAATCCTCCCTGAACACAGCTCAGCTCCCCGATCCTTTCATTTGCAATATGCCTCCACAACCTTTGAGCACTTCTTGCATGCATTTCTACATATTCCTCAGAAGGTTTCACAGTTACATAGTTATTTCATTTCTTGCTTCAAATCTCTTTTTTTTTTTTTGCATCCCTATGAAGAATGTGACTTCTTTTAAATATATACTGACAAATATATACACATATATGTATACACACACAGCGTACTTAGACTCCTGCCTGTTCTGTGAGTGAGGCTGCCTTTGCCTCACTGTACCCTTGCACTCTCTCATTCGTTTGTGTCTACCTGTAGTGTCTTATCCTAATGTTTAAACCACAAATTCTCTGGGCAGGGAATACTTCCTCACTCTATGTTTGTGGGCACTTTAAACTACCATTGTCCAAGAAAGTGACCTAAGAATTAGCAGACAAAAATAGCAAAGAAAAAGACAGCTAGGTAGTAACTGTACAACCTCATGCATCTGGATGCGCTTCTGTGTGACCTGGTCTAGGGAATTGTGCTGTGCCAGGGGAGTTGGTCTTTCAAGGTCCCTTCCAACTCCTAACATTTTGTGATTCTGTGATCTAAAAGGTCACCAACTTCAGCATTAATAATTAGCTCAGTGAGCTATGAATTCTTCAATGCTTAACGACATAATGAGGTACTGTTCTTGTCTGGAGACAGCAAGTACTGCAAAAGTAATAAATACTACTTCATTAGTAGAGCAGATCTACCTGTAGGCTTCATAGCTAAGAGGATAGGTATAATTTCTATTCTCTTTTCTATAAGAAAACCGATGTACAACCAGGTCACATGGGAGAAGCAGAAACATAGTCCCATAATCTTCAGTTCAGTGTCCTGTCCCATTGGTCCACATTCATAATATCAGCTGCTTTTAAACACCACTATAATGCTGTACCAAAGGAGTCCTATAATCAGAGTCCTTCAGCTATACGACAAATATTTTTCAGTAGGTAAGTTTAGAACAGTTATTAAACTTCAGAAATATTCTCCTGACTGTGCACTATAGTAAAAAATAGGAAACTCCATTTATGAAAGGATGTCAGAGAGCACCAGTCTGAGTCAGCCTCTTACCTTGAAGCCGTTGCATGACATTGGCAATATCTCTAGATCTTGTCACTAGCCGGGATGAAGCCATGATTTCTTTGCAGTGAGGCCACTTCTCCTGACAGATGTCTCCCTCCAAGCTGCTGACCTCAGTGAGACGAAGATCTCAGATGGTCTCCTTTTAGCGTTTAACCCTCAGCCCTGGCACAGCATGCATGGGGCAGTCAAGACACCTCCAGTCCAATGCCAGCCCTCACAGGAATGGGGAACAGTGCTGGCAAGCAACCTCAGCACCTGAGAAAGAAAGTACCAAAAGGTTAGAGGAAACTTATAACAGCTCTGCAAAACTAAGAAGCCTGAGTCTTAATAGCCATTTTAACATGCAAAGAGTGGTATGTTTTGCCCATAGTGTACACCCCAGACAGAGACATAATTAATGCTAAAAGCCTGCTTGGCAATCATCAGCAGAATGAAGCTGCAAAAATACATCATTAAAGACAACTGGAAATGCACAAGCCATCAATGCTTCCCTGAGGATGCCTGTGGATGTTGCTTTAAAAAAAAAAAGAATTAAAAGTAACATTGTAATAGTTCTTAACATAAATAATAATAGACATAAAGGAAAATGAAACCACTTGTAAAAATTCAAAAGCTGTACAACTCTCATTCTATTTCACCATGCTAGAAAGGAGCACATAACAGTAAGTCACTGATCAGGATAGTCCCTAACTCCACTGGACTGTATGCTCTAATCTAAAATATTGAGATTCATATGCTTTACTATTAAATAAAATTGTATCTGCATTCATTTTTTTTGCTGTATGATAATGGTGTATTTTGGGTCATTTAAAATGAAAAGAACTAGAACTGCTACATGAACTTAACACCGTTGTAACTACAGTAAGATTTATGTGACTACAAATCTGGTCTGAAAAAAATCAAAAACCAAAATCAAATTAGGTTCTTCAGATAACATTATCAATGACATCTTCTGAGGAACAAGTATGTGTGTATGTACACACCTGCTTCCCTGTTGAGAAAGAACTGAGTATAGACACCAAGAATAATTGGATTCATACTACACACACTGGGGGCATCCCAAATTCAGCATGATATGCAATTTATCAATATCACAAATATGAGTGGGCTTATTGGCACCTCTTATTACCCTCTTTTCTTGGTCCCCTGTCTGAAAATAAAGCCCTCTAACATCAGGCAGACAAGCTTTTAAGCTGCACAGCTTTAGGTACACTGAACCGTCCCAAAGGAGCTGTGTCAACATGCAAATCCTGCCAGAGGAAATCACATTTCAACATTTCCTCTCTGACCTTCAAACTCTGAGTGACCCAAAGAACTCCCTGCTTTCCTTCTTACTGCTGCTTTAATTGTATGTTTACCTTGTATTTTGGGTACATAGATGCTGCTCAGGTCAGCAGACCCAAGCTGACTTTATAATAGTGGAGCTGAGGGAAGTACACTTCAGATGGACTGAGGTGCAGAACAGACTGCCAAGTGTCCCTGTGTGCACAGGCTGTACTCTTGTGTGTCATGGCCAGACTGGTATCAATACATACTCCAGCCTCATTACTGTTATTTTTGCATATGTCTATGCTGCACAAATGATCTGAAGTTCACATCCCTGCTCTTTTACCATGTGTGCCTGCTTTCTCCTTCAGGGATTTCCTCCTTTCCCTCCATCTTCCCACTTTCAGGCTTTGCCCTAAACCCTTCGAAGGCTGTAGAGAAACTGTGTGTATCAGTCAACATTTCCCAAACATGGAAAGGCACCCCGGCAGCTAGGAAGCCTTGGCCTTGCACGAGAAGATGCCACCATCACACCTCTGAGGTGCAACACTAGCTGGGGCTGACAGTCCCCTGCTGTTGCTAAATCACTGCTCTGGCAACCAGAGCTCTCTTCCACAGCTGACAGCAAACAGTCCCTTACTTTGTGACCAGGGAGCAGGAGGTGGCTTGCTCGTGCCCACATATGCCAGCTTAGTAAACTTTACTTCCTTTGCAATATTTAAATATCAGGTTGCCTAATTCCATCCAAACCAGAAATATCTGTAACAAAGTGGTTTAAATGAAACCTTTATTTCTGCAGCAGCAGCACTGCTAATGTTTCAAGCAGTACTGTAAGCAAGGTGCAGTGACTTTAAAAAGCAATCTGCTAGACTTACTGTTGGGCAGAGATACGGGGTATTAAAAATGCCTCGTCTGACTGGTTTTTGGCAAACAGCAGTAACAGTATCAGAGTACCAACCCACTCACACCCTGACAAAGCTGGTGTAAATCAGCTGTACATGAGTAGATTTAGAGGAGCTGAGCAGAAGATGCTGATACAACTCTAAGTTAAAAAAGCGTCTGGGAAATTCTAATGAAGATATATGTTCAGTCTACTCATACAGGAGGCTGAGTCACTGTGCAGCAATAAATGGCAGACTTGCAATTAATAATTTATCTAGCTGATATTAAATTATATACTGCATAAGAAGAATCTGAAGTTCTAAATATGGCTCCTCATTCAAAAGCTCCTTTGCAAGCATTGGGAATTAACTCATTTATAGAAGATACTAAGTTAGTACAGGTGGGAAGGAAAGAGTCTTGTGTGTGCAGTCACCCCTATAGGCAGACAACCACAGCTCAGAGCACAGCAAAGACATCAGTGGAATAGATTAATGAAGCTTCATGTACCTTTCTTCAGCGAACACCTAAAGCTCCATAGAATACGGAAATCTACATGCACTATCAGCTGTTCAATGTAATGCAGAGGGGGGAAATTTCCTGGCTTCTACAAACAGTTAAAGCCTGCAACAAAAGATCTTTTTTCCTACTGAAAGATTGCATTTTTCAGATTTGTAAACATTAAAATCATTTAATTAAATATTCTCATCAGTGTTACACAAAATCATTTGTAATGAATGCAGTGAGTTTTTCATTTCAGTGCCAGACACGAAAGTGTAACTTCAGACAGATATGTTTCCAAAATGCACAAGCTTTTTTAAAAAAAGTGTATGGCTTAAACCTCAGAAATCTTAGCCTGAAATAAACCTGAAGGACTGCATGAGCTATTTCCTGCTTTAGCAGTCAACAAGTGATTATTCATTATTATTAATTATTGATTTGTTGGCCTGAACATACAGGGAATGAATACACAAGAGTGAAACAGAATGTTTTTGCATATAAATTAGATAATTTTTTAAATTACATTTGCCACATATCTGGATTTAATGGATAAAGACATGCTGACACCATTTGCTCAAATTAATATCCTGGTACTCTGTTTTTAGATGAAAAAGGAAACGTGAATAACCTCTCTCATATCAAAAACACTAGGCCTAGCAATCTCCTACAGTAATATCCAGTTCAGAGTTCTCTGGATTGTATTGTTTCTCTTTTCAAATGCTAGAAAAGTAGGACATCTGTTCTATGGAAGAGATAAGAAAAACACTAGATCTATTATGGGTCAAAATTTCCAGGTCCCCAGGGTAACTCTCATTTTTATATTGTGCTTAGGGTGCTTCAACTTATCTACAATTAAAAAATAGAATATATCTCCCTTTTATTGGTAAACCTAGCGTACCATTGGCATGGCCATGTTGTATTTTATCCTCCAGTTAAAGTTTATAAAACACATTAAAGGAAAACAGACAGACTTGTTAGCAGCATGGTTCCAGAAAACCAAAGAGACATCTGCTAGGTGCAGACAACATATAAGATGTGCAACAGTGGATGAAGATAAACCCGACCAAGAAAAAGGGTAAAAAATTCTCTGTCCTTCATGTTGGCACAAACTGCAGATTCCTACAACACTGGGTGAGCCCAGCCCAGGGAAGATTGAAACTGCTGTGAAAGCATGGTTCTACCCAAACCCAAAGTTTTAGATTTCCATAATCTCCCATTACAGCAGCAATGGATAAAGAAACTCCAGACAAACAAGGCTAAACACAAATAAACAAGTGAAGATACTGATGACAGCAGGAAATAGACAGGTGGCAGCCAATGAAAGGATGTTTCTAATCTGGGAGATATTTCCAAGGACAAAAATCAGAGTAATAAATTCAAGTAACTTCTGCAGCTAGAAGTCACTTTCAAATGTTACATAGTTATGAGAAATACAGAAGAATAACTAAAATAACTATAGCATTATGAACTGGACAGACTCTCAGGAATGACAGAAATAAAGTTAAGTTCTGGAGCATCATTATATGTTAACAAAAAGGTGGACCTCCCTTCTGAGAAACACTGGTACAGAACTGACAAGTCAAAAACCATTTCCAGGAAAGAATTTCCCAGCATAGTTTACTGCTGTAGGGGTAAAGGTCCATTTCGATTCACAGGTCCCGTTTCTGAAAGCTAAGAGATTTCAGAAATGCTGCTAGATAAACACTGCTGGTATGGATGTGATTCTATGAGACAGTGGTGATCCTCATGTCAAGCAGGAATAAATGATTCACATAAAAGTAGGAATCAGAATTTTCTGGAGGTCATAGCTGCATTTTTAAACATCAGATAATCACAGAACCAGCTATTCTTGGACTAGATGATCTTTTGAGCTCCCTTCCAACTCCTAACATTCTGCGATTTTAGTTGGATTTAATCTAGTAGTAGGAAAAAAAAAAAGCTAATCATTGAACATAGCTCTATGACTAAGAAAGTGACTGATATAGTTTGAACTATTAGAAGAATAGCCCAAAGCACCTAAGCAGGTCAGGAGATGATCTAAAGACACAGTGCTTAAAAAATAAATAAAAGGGAAATCAGTTACAGAAGTTAACCAGACTGAAGAGCATAGCGTCCCACCTGTGAGGCAGGTTGAGGATTTCTTTAAAGTCCAAGTTGCAGTAACTGCATACCTCTGAAGGGCAGAATAAAACTGTCCCAGATATAACTGGAAAAGTCATCACTCAGTGGGCAGAAATAAAGGATGAGAAGTGAAGAACTCTGCCATAGTGTATGCTGCCCGCAGGGATGAAGAGACACTTCCTGAAACACCAGCTGACAGACTAAGGAAGCAAAGACAGCAAGCAAATGGTTCTTAGCCAGATAAGTAAAAAGAAAGTAGAAAATAAGATCGAGTGGAGATTAATTTGCTCAGTATTACTCTGATTTTTGCACTGGAGACAGTTCTGATAAACAAAGGCACAACAGAAGTGGAAGTAGCACCATCTGAAATAAAATCAAAGTTAAAGGGAAAAACTTAATAAAATTTATCCCAGAATACTGAAAACTTGTAACTAATGAATTGAGTCTATCTGTAAACATATTGAAATAAATCTGTCAAGCTGCAGGTAATGTCTATTGCATATATTAAAATTAGGAGCTAAAATCAAGAAGTGGGGTAGAGTGATCCAAAATTATTCTTATCAAAAGAAATCTTATCTACCAAAGAAAATGCAGTACTCCTCACTGGTCTTCTAAAATCCAGGCCAACAGAAGAGTCTCTTTGGTAATTGTTACAGATGGTAAATTGCAAATCTGTAGTTCTTTGCTTAAGCCCAACATAGTACAAATCAGTGCATACCGGAACTTTCCCAAGTTCAATGGGATGTAACTGTGCACCACATAAGATCATGGAAAATGCTATTTTGGCTCTGAAAAGTGTTTTTGATAGTTGAATCCTAACAGTGTCACTCTGGGCTTCCTTTCTCTGCTGTGTGTATTGCTTTTGAATAGAAAAAGGTGGAAGAAGAGACAGATTATGACCTTTGACAAAGAACACATTGAAACAGGAACACTGAAACAAGATGTTCTCACTGATCATCCAACCCCAAATGGACTTGATGTGCAGCAGTCACCTGGAGGTATTGAAATTTGTTTTCCTTGGGGAGCATGGGGAAGAAGAGAGAGAGAAGTTTGGATCCTTTCTGGAGGTCCAAATTGTTTTATTTCCTCTAATTATGCTTGAATATTGTTTGGAGCTGAACAAAAGTTCTTCGTTTTGCAGAAGATTGAGAGTCTGCACCAGTAATTAATAATATAGAAGATTCAAGGTAATTTGCACATCTGACATTTAAATCTGTGGAATATATGACACACACAATATATGGCACACAATTTTACCTATAGCTGTACTGTAGTATTTGAGAATTATCTGTAGGACTCTAGTCATGCACAGGCCTATGTATGTAGTTACATTTCAGCAAGTTACCATTTTTTTCCAGTTTCAGTAGAAAGGGATTTTGATGGGGAATGGGCAAAAATTCAGTGGTGGGAAACTCTTGATTCTTGTCTTGAAACCTGGAATTCCATTTGAACAGATAATGCAAAGTGCTCTAGGACAAAATAGAATGCAGAGACTTGCTGGTTTTGGTTTTTTTTAAATTAACACAAAATACATTGTTAGATATATTCAAAGAAAGGTCACTCACTGTCTGTCTGAAAGCTTAAATACAGTTTATACTACAGTTAGTAATCCTGCTACTGAAATTCTGCAGGAATACATTATAGTTTATATAGCTGTAAGTAACAGCATGAGACTGGGATCACTAGCTCATTACCTTCTACAAACACAGGATATAATCCTTGTCTCAAAGAGCTTATTATCTGTACAAAGACAAGCCAAGATTAAGATCAGAGGTCACAATACACAAGGAAATAGGACAGAGTGAAGTTTGGATATGTGTAAGCTGGTTAATGGTAGGAGAGCAGTTCTCGTTTTTCTATTTTAATCCTGATAGGGCACCCAGGATTTCTGTGGCATAATGTGACCTATAGCAGAAGGCTCTTGTATAGGTACATCTGTAGGAGAAAAAAAAAAAAACAACAAATGACTAAAATAGAAAACACTGAAGCATCTCAGGAAAGGGTGGGTCAAACAGTTGGAGATAAGCAAGTAAGCAGCAAATCTTCTGTATTTCTGCACATCTCCCAAGCAAGAAAGCTTAACTGAAGTGTAACTTGTGAGCAAGGGCAGCTTCCATACGAATGGAAAAGCAGAACCACCTCTGTTTTCCCCATTAAATCTGTGCCTTTGAGTGAAATAAAGGCAAAAGTTTAGTTGCTTCAGGGGTGTACTGCTGCTGTTATTTTTGTGACCTCTAAGGAGACACAAGAGCTCTGAAGTTTTGTCATGAGCCACAGCAACGACAAAGTATGGAAACAGTTGCTTATGTCTGATGTATATGTACCTTCCCAATAACTACAGCCACCACTTGGAAAGAAAAAACACTGAGCCAAAACTGACCTCCTCGAACAAAGTGTAATTGAGATGAGTTGATGCGTCTGTCTGAAGGGTGAATGTAGTTGTATGATACTTGTGGACTGACCACCTGAAGCCCTGTAGACCCACATCGATCACTCTAGGTGCACTGACTTTGCATTCGAGGGATTCAAGCCTTGTGCCTCACCCCACAAGATCCTCCTCAGGACCAGGCAGTCTTACCATCCCTTCTCAAATTCATTTAAACACTAACCGGGTTCTGCTCCTCCTTCCCTGTGCACCTCTGCTCTCCCTGACCTGGTAACAGTGTCAGGTTCTTTAAGAAGTGCACTCCCTGGCAGGCTGTGTAACATAGCGTGGCTCATGAAGTTCCCAGGTAGACTGAGGTCCCAAAGTAAAAAAAAAAAATAAATATTTGAGATTCTCATTTTTAATAAGAGAAAGCAATGCTGCATGGCTGCATGAAAGTGTACAGTCATTAGGAGATGCTTGTGTCTGTATTAAGTGCAGCAATCCAAATCACTACTGGCACTTACCACAATTACTTCATTTAAATTTATTTTTTTTTAAACAAGTCTGAAATGTTTTTGGGTTCATCAGTTATTAATACCTATCCACTGGTATTTTATACTCAGCAACACAGAATTGCCACTGACACTTATAATCTCTGAAGGTAATGTTAAATACACAAACAAACAAACCCAGCCACTATGAACAGGAATTAAAAGAACAGGAGGGAAGTAGAGAGATTATTACTTCTATTTTCACATCTATCTGAGTTTGCAAAGACAAGAAGGGAAACACTCCAACATGCATCACCTCGGTCACTCTGGAGAGCTCCTTTTTCCAGGCGAAACTATGGTACTTTAAGGAATTATGTTAAACATCCCATGTGACAAAGGATATGGACTCCTACCAGAAAAAAAAAGTTAGTAACTCTGTAAGTTTTAACACTGTACCTCATAAACCAGTTTTGTCATGTCACCAGCACAGGAAACAGTACAACAAACAAAACCCCATTCTGTTTACCAATTACAGTAATGTAGCACCCAGATATTCTCTGTCCAGCAGTGATATTTTATCACAGCTAATCAGTATTTATAGCTTGGGATCTGTTTAAGTGTTAAAGCACACTCAAGAATCAGGCAAATAATTATCAGGGATCACAGAAAGCAGACAGCCCAATACTAGTACTACTGCAGGAAAAGTATGTGCCTGTAAGAGTCTTTCAACAGGCTCAGCGCTTGAAAATTGCTGGCAAGCAGCCAGAAACACCACATCCTATCTCCTTACAAGCCACATAGGTATAAATCCCTCACAGTGCTGAGCACTGAGCTTCCCTCAGCGCCAGGCAGATGATTTACATAAGTAATTCCTCATCAATTTCCAAAATCTGGTCTATTATAGCAGATTACTAACAGTTCTTACAAGCACTTTTCCCCAGCATGAATATGGTTGAAAATATGGTTGTCAAAATTATAGTAGCAACCTTGTCTGTCGTCATTTGAGCAGGATTTACTTCTGAGGAGTAGCTACACATACTAGGGAACATATGGATTCGTTTCTGCTGGGGTGCATTCGTCCTTTGGCATCATCCCTGCATGCAACCTTGCCTAAACCTGGCTTGTTGGGAGTGCGTAGGAATAGTCACTTCTTCCTCGACTAACTACCTTTTGGCCTGCAGTGTGTGACTGAGCATAACCCCGGGTATCTCTGCAACACAACACGTGCACTTCAGGAGGAGAAACGGAGCCCTCCTCTAGGATTTTCTACCCCCGTGCTCGGAAAGGGTAAACCCTCAAATCCACGCAGGAGAACGGACAAACTCCGCAATCACGGCAGCCAGTTCCGGATTAACCTCAGGACAGTTAGGCATTCGGGAGGAGGAGAAGGAAGAGAAGAAAGGAGGAGGTGGCCGGGGGGCATCGAGGAGAGGCTGCCCTATGGAGGTCCCACGTCTCTAACCGCGGTCCAGAGACCTGCGGACTCACCGCGGCGGCAGCCCCCGCCGAACGCCCGCAGCCCCGCGGAGCCCTGAGCTCAGGCCCCCGCCCCGCCGCCGCCGCCGCCGCTGCCGCTGAGCCCTACCTCCGCCCGCCGCTCCGCGCCGTACCGCGCTGCTCCGCACTGCCCCGCGCCTCCCTATGCCTGGCGCGCCTCCGTGGTTACTGAGCACAACACGCCGCGCTGCCCCGCCCCGCGGCGAGGAAGCAGGTGCGGGGGTGGGGAGAGGGCGGCGAGCGGTGGATGCTGCGTGTGCCGTGCCCTTGCAGCGCTTCCCAGGCCGCGGCCGCCTCCTCCGGGCCGCAGTCCTCACCGTGTCCCGGAGCCCTCTGTCCTTGCGCGCATCGAGGCGGGGGGGTGTGCCCCGCCCGGCCGTGGCCGCAGCACCGCCGGGACAGCTCGTCCGGGAGCGGCTGCTCTGGCCGCCGTGCCTGGGAACCCGGAGGCGAGGCACCGGCCTCAGCCCCGACCCTAAACACTCCTCGAAGTGCGCTTTAGAGAGTAGCCCAAATACTTGTGAAAATGACTGTATCGAGCTGTCAGGGCTAATTACTATTACTGTCATATTACTATTATTATTGTTGCATTGCACAGCGTTCTGTAGGGCATTACCTTTGGGGTGGGCTCCAGAGCATCATCATGCGTAAGGCAGGGAGATGCACAAGCAAACTGGGACACCAGCCCTTACGTAACAGCAGCAGGACAGAAATATTTGAAGTATCTAGCAATTCTGTCTGCCACTTTAGAGCTCAAACCACATTTACTGTGCAACAGTGTTCGTGCCATCAGTATAAAATGTGACTCTGCTTCTTCAAAAGACATCGCACAAACCCTGAGATTGGGTTGTGTTTTTTCCCTCCTTCATTTTTATTGTTACAGTTAAGGCCAGCTTCATCCAGGAGGCAGAAGGATATTTTTCTGCCTCAGAGATGAATCATCTCTGATCTGTATCGTTAGGAAAGAAAGACACTCATATAGAGCTGAAATGGGGAAGTTAGGAGAAATGGTGCCAATGTACCTCTCGGTTTTCATAATTTCTGGCAGTGCTGCAGTGGTTCTACAGCATTAGCATGCAGAGTGTTTACTGAGTGGATGGATGAAATCTAAGTTAGGCAGTGGAGACTGCACAGCATCATCCCTTCCTTTAGCGGTAGTCAGGTTAACAATGGTAGCTACCCTTCTGATATGAATGCTTACACTTGGGACGCCTATCCTGGATCACACACGTAGAGCCAGGATACTGTTTGGAAGAAGCAGACATACCAGGAGACACAGCAAGGATTCTAGTGAAACTGGGGTGTTTGTATCTAGGTCACCTCCAGCTACCCACAAAAATTCCCTTTTCCTGACATTCTGTCATCATTACTGGAATTTTAAAAAGCAAAAGCTAGAAACATATTCAGATTTTTTATTAATTTTAATTAATGACATCCTTACTCTAAGCATATACTTGATTCTACTATGATTTAAAATATGCCTAGCATTAAAAGGTCATATTAAATGAGGATTCTTTACTAGATGTTTATGTTGATTAAGGTGAAAAGTAAATTTTACTTCCACCACAGAGGTAAGAAAAAGAAATATAGTAGCATAGGTAATTAAAGGTCTCTTACTGTGTCCAAATCCAATTATTTAGTGTGCAGTACATATCCAAGAGCACTCAGGTAAGAAGTCCTCAGACAAGGACAGGTGGCAGCCAGATGGACTGCCCTGGTGGACAAGTCTATCCAGGCACTGAAGGACACTGTCCTTCCTCTAAGAAGCCCATTATCTGAGTACTCTGATAAAGCATTACAAACTGCAAGGAATTGCACCCAGTATCACCAACACTGCCTCTGTGTAATGGACGACACAGCACCACTGAGAGCTGCTGCTTTTAGCTGAGATATGTGAGGTCATTGGTGCTGAAGAATTGAGGAATTTCTTCCCCAGAAAAGAAAACATTTGCCTCTAAAGGAGGTAATGTAACATTTTGATTTGCCTCACTGCTTTATCATTCTGTGCTTGGTCCAATTCTGGTCACCAAACCTCATGAAAGATCTAAATGAAGTAGAGACAGTCCAGAGGACATCCATGTGAATGATGGAAGGTCTAGAAGGCCTGATCCAAAAGAAAATACAAAAATAGCAGTTTAGTCTAGAGATCAGGAAGTTACAGTATATATAAAAGCATTCCAACTGTAAAGGAACACTACAAAATGGAGTAATCCCTTCTTGGTGTCCACAGTGCATAGGTCAAGGAGTAATGTGCCTACCTTGCAGCAGGTGAAATTGTCATATCAGAACTGATTAGGAGGAAATAAAGCTTTGCACCACATGGAAGTGAACTTTGCCTTGCAGGAGATTTTAAAGTGCCGAGTAGACAAGTGTATTCCTGGAAAGCAGTTTTATTTTTTTTTATACTTTGTTGGAGTGCAGAACAAGATGCATCTTTAGGTGTCTTGATCCGCTTTGGGGTCCACTTGCTGCATGTCTGAGGATATTGAGACTGGTTTGGGCAACAGAGCATACCCTTCCTCCTGCAGGTTTAGCAGCAAGCAGTAGTTGCCACTTCCTTCCTGTCTTAAACTGCCACACAGTATTGATGTGCAACTTTAAGACATTGCCACACACCTCCTAGGAAATATGTGAAGTTCTGCATCTCCTTTTCATGTACTGCATCAAGTATAAATATCTAAGCTGTATAACTACAAATTTTTTCTACATAAAAGTTTTTTATGCTGTATGTAAACATATTTGTATGTGTTCATGTTTTATAATTAAGTGAAACATAACTTGGGACAATAAAGATACAATTAGAAGCCAGAGAATATATCACCTCTAACATGGATTGTACTGAATTACATGAAGTAGAGCAACAAACCATTTAACTTCCCTTGCTTTCTGCTGAAATGAATAGAAGTAACAGGATGAGATTACACAAAAGTGAAGCGGAAGTAGAAAAAAATCATCTGCTAAACTAGTATGTAATGCTATGATATATTCTTGTAAATGAAGTTGTCCAACTTCTAGCAGCTTAAAGATGCCTAATTAGGATTTAAAGCTCTGTCAATGTACAGAATGAGATCAGTCTAGCATATGGCAAGAATCATACTAAACAAAATGGCATTTGTTTCTAATGTTAGTCACCTCATTATTGTCAAGAAACTCTCTGAAATTTATTGTTGTGACAATGTTTTCTCATTTATGCTTCACAAGCTACATTAAATTGGAAAAAATTTCTAAAAACTCAAGCTTATAAAGAGGAATGAAAAGTGGACTTACCGATATTGTTTAAAATAGGACTAAAAGGTCATTAGTTAAAGGTCATAAGCAAGCAGAAGTACTACCAATCAAAATTACATACATTTTGTTAGGAGTTGTGAAATCCAGTAGCTGAATAGCAGCAAGGCTGCCACAAGTCCACATCCCAATATCAAGACTGAGCGTGTACTCCCAATAGATGCATATACTCACCATGCACATACACATGTATGCATACACATGGCTGCATACACATGGCTGCATGCATGGTTCAACAGGGACCAAAACCCAGAACTCTTCATGCAGACACTAATGGTCTAATGCAAACAGCACTGGCCTGATCCTGTTTCCCTTTTGGCTGATCAGGGTGAAAGCCTGTTAGCAGAAAATAGATGCAAATCCATAAACATCTCTAAAGTGTGAATCCCTCTAGTAGATGACTTTAAACAGTGGATTGGGCCAGTACCTGGCCTCTGGGTCCTAGTCTCCCTAGCTGTCACCACTTGGACGTACAAGCTCCCCAGGCCAGAGTTCCTCTCCACCTGCTCCTGTAGGTTCACTTACCCACATGCATGGGATAAATACACCACATTCCCCTCAGAGGACTGGCTCCAGCAGCTGACCCTGTGCTCTTCTCTCCTACTTGTCCCTCACACAGACACACTCTCCTGCAAAAAGGTCACTCCTGCAGTTGGTCCAGACCTGCGGCCTTACTGTATCTCAAGTTCCCCCCTAGTAGCTGGCCTGGACCTCCTGTTCCCTCCAATAGCCAACTTTCAGTATTACAGACACTCCAATATTGATTTGACTCTGCTTCTTATCCTACTTTCCGACTGATGGAGTTTGATGTTAATGATTATGTACGTTGACATTCACACCTATACACACTGTGCACGTTCTGCAGTCTCTCCAGATGCTGGCAGCAGAGATGCTTGGGTCCATATGGTCCCTGGTCCCACTCCAGTTGCTGTACACACCGGAGCACACAGAATAGGGAGGAAAATAGCTAGAAATGGAGTTTAACAAGAAGCCAGGGCAGACTGCACTGGTCAGGTGCAGGGAATGGCCAGATAAAGCGTACTGACCAACAGCCTGCTTGCAGGACATATTTTATCTCTTTATCCCTCTATTTTCCCACACTCCTCCACCGGCCCTTACCACAGAATCATAGAATGTTAGGGGTTGGGACCTCAAAAGATCATCTAGTCCAACCCAGGCTCATGTGTGTTTTGGGGATGAGTCTTTAAACATATAGCATGACATTTTTAAATAATGCTTCAGCTTAGAAAAGAGAAAGAAACCTGTTTAGAAAGTCAAATTCAAAAGTAAGACTTGTTTGACTGGAGCCTGTAGTACAAAACAAACGTGATCGGATGATGCCACCGTGTGGACTGTATCAAGAAGTGTTTTCCTTTAGCGCTGGACTAAAAAGATGCTGCAGGAGCAGTCCAAGAAATTCTCAGCTACTAAAACTGAAGTTATTTTGAATTTCTAATAGAGACAAGACGCTTTTGTCAAATGTGTCTTTGAACAGCACTGGGCAGAATTTCACCTGGCTCCAGTGTCGAGAAAACACAGACAGATATCTTACCAGGAAAAGTCATAAAATCTTGGTGAATTATCTTCTCGCCTAGCCATGATGATGATGATGACATAACACTGCACATAATAACAACATTTCTTTACTTGTTTAGAATTACAAGTGTGAACAGAAAAAAAATAGCTTAAAATATAAAGAATTTACAATAATTACTTCTTTAAAGTACAATCTACTGTCAAACAGCAATTCTTTGTAGTAAAAATAGTAAGACTGAAGCCACAGAGTGTGTGAGTAGTCACTGTAGGACTTGGCATGAAGAGAGGGTTCACAGGAATGCTGGGGACATAAGAAGGTGCAGATGTGTCTTTTAAGGTCTAATATGGAAGGAAATCTAAACAGAAACGGAGAACAAGGTGTTTAATAACAGGTTCTTCTGTCCTCCAATCTATGGCTTAAATTGCAGCTTTACAATGAGCTACCTGATAATTTTCACAGTAGACTAGATAGAACCCAGATTTGATTCTTGTTGCCTATTTGGAATTTTTCTGTTTTCTATTGTCTTCTGATGATAATCATAATAGATGCTTCCCACCCCTCTCATCTCAAACTTCACAGCCCAACTCCAGTTAGTCTCACCCATCCCAAGAAAAATCAGAAGAGATTTCTTTCTGTGACTGAGGAGTAGGAATGTAAAGTCTGCCTGCTTAGTTTATTGACTGTTCTTCAAGACAGAGGTAAGTGATTAATCAACCAGCCAGAGGGTATTTTCTCCAATATCTGAAGATCTGATGTAAGTTGTTATCATCAAATAAGAGAGCTGGCAACACTTGTTTCAAAAGACATGTGACTATCTTCATCTCTACTATCTTTGTCTTCAAAACTGGGAAGTGGAAACATTCTTGCTGACATTAATTCCCCTATTACTGCTTCCCCTTACCATTTCTGACTGTTTTCTAGTTAGTTAAATCTCCACAGTATTGCCTATCTTTTTTAAATCTCAGTTCATGTCCTGTTGTGATAGTCTTATTTTTGCTTTAGGACCGTTCCTTGACCAGTCCAGAGCTCTTTAGTTAATAGCACGTCATCTTAATTGGAAGGGTCAGCAGTCATTTCTGCTACATGTCCTTTGATTACATATTCTGATATTACCAAATGCTTGCTTTCTTAGATTTGACTGGCCCGTGTCAAGTAGTTTTGTTGTTGGCTGCTTTACTTTTGTAAGCTATATGCATGACTTTTGAAAACTATATACTTGACTTTTGTAAGCTGTCTGGTCCCTTACATTTTCATCATGTCTCCTCATTTTATTTCCCAGTCTTTTTAATTGTTCAGATTATCCTTGTAAGTCAATGTAATTCAATATACTAATGCAGATTTCAGTGTGGTGTAGGTCTGCTTCAGAAGGCTTGTATCTTAGAAGTGCTCATCTCCCAAGACTTTTTCAGAATGAATCAGGAGTTATCCTACTGAAAGTTTCATCAGCATGAAACTGAAAGCACACATGAAACCGTCCATGAAACTAGTATCAAACTCCTTGTACTTACTGGTAAATGATTTTCTACATCTGAAGTTTCTGCAGTCAGTGCCTGGATGCCTGCGTCCGCAACTCCTGGCCCTTGCAGCTCACTATTTATTAACCTTACTCTCCATAACGGCAAGCCATCTGAGAGCAGTAAAAATTAATGACCTGCAATAGAGGATGGTTAAATTAATTATTCATCAGTTTCTAAAGGACCATAATTGCATTTCCATTCTCTGTGGAGCTCTCTGATTAGCTTGCTGAGGGACCAGGGTGCTCAGTGATGTGGAGGGTACAAGTACAGATGTTTGTGTGGGTGCTTGGGAGAGAGGAAGTAGCAGGGACTGTCAAGGGTGGCTGGAATGACTATATGGGTAAGGGAAAAGTTTTGGACATCTTATGGCTCTGAAGAACACTGAGAGGTCTAGATTTGCTGCAATAAGAAGGAATCTGTGGAAGGAATGACTACTGCAATCTTTCAGCAGAGCAGTATTTCTGTAGTTAGTTTGGGAGACTCGTGGGTGTGCTGAGGGAAATGCAGCTTCCTTGACATGGCACTTTTATCTTTTTCCCACTAAAATCTGATTAAGTTATTGCTTTTGCTTTTGGCTATTTCTCTGCTTAAGCTGAGGTAAGGCAGACAAACAGCTTTCTGCCGGTGTCTTTTCTTCACAGCAGCCAGTAGTGGGCCTTCTCTAATGAACTGCAGCTTGACCCGCAAAGTGAGGATAACAGACCCACCAAATACAAGCCTTGTGAAATTCCTTTAAATCTTGAATACTGCTGTCAAGGGAAGGGCAAAGAAAATTATCACAAGAAAAAATCTCGGTGGCTGGAGGCTGGGACTTTTGCTTTTCAGAGTCTTCCTGCAGAGTACAGAAAGCAATCATTTGCACAACAAAGAACAAGTGCAAATCATCTAGTCTCACTGTAATTTGTTTGTACTGTGCTTAAGTACTATAGACCTGTGATTGCCACATAGGAAGACTTGGGGAAACTGTACTATGAATAACAAATTATATCAAAACCAAGCATACTAACTTGACATACAGGGCACTGCCCTTGGACTTTATAGTTCTCAAAACCTTTACCTACAGTGTTATGAGGTATTGTGGCACCCTCTACTTTTTCAGGTGATCAATCTCAGCTTTATATATTTTAGAACATTCTGATATCATGTACATTTCAATTTTCCTTGGGCAAATCAAAAGTACAGTAACAGAGAAATACAAGTCCAGCTAATTTCCTCATGGGTTGCATTTCAGATTTCTTGGATTTATAGCAGTAAATGAATATTCTGTGACTATGGTGTGATCCTGTCAATCAGAGGAAGAGAGGATTAAACATTTATGACTACTGAAAGGCAATTTCCTTCAATTGTTCATCGTGCCTCCATTCTTAACATTCCCCATAGGATTTCCTCCTGTTCAAAGCTTCTGAAAAGGTTTTGTTTTTTTAGAAATACTTTTATGGTGCTAGTAAACTAGATGAAGGGAGCCATAATGATAAAATATTTGTTATTGTTATGCTTCACATTATTCACTCATTTACCTATGGTGTGAATAAGAAAGCAGATTTTTCCTGTCATAAGCCATTTACCTAGAAAAATGAGAGCAGAATTTTCGGTCTCTTTACCTATCACACAAATTCAGTCATGAAAATTAAGAAATATACCCACAGAAAACCTAGCTAAATCAAACCAAAACAGTACCTGTGATGGCATATGATTCCACAAAGACTATTTTTTCATGACCAGCCTAGTAGACCAGATACAGGTCTGGAAAAAACAATAAAGTAATCCAGGTGTAATGCATTAGGCTGGGAAAAGTCCAGTTGTAAAGGGACTATGTGTTTACTTTTTTTTTTTTTTTAAACATTGGAAACAATGAAAGCATTAGTTTTGGAAAGAGCCTTGCAAAAAATATATGGACATTAAGGATTCTGTTCTTACTGTCCTTCTGTTCTCATTTTAGGAAGATATTTCAGATATACAGGAGATATAAATACACTCTAAATGTTTATATGCCCATGCTGCACCTACTATGATATCTCGTTGTTTGTAAAGATATTTTCACTAGCAACAATGTGTTGGGATTAGGTTCTTATATAACAAAAGTAATGAAATGACAACTGGGAACTGTTTCTGCTATGATGCATATAAAGATATGCCCCAGAAACACATCCTGAATCCAGTATACTGTGATTCTTAGTAGGCCTAACTGTGTGATAAAGGGAAAACAATGTCAATGTTAGTTTATGTCTCAGCAGAAGGATTACAGATAACACCTAGGGACAATAACACTGCAGAGGTACCGAACATCCATAAAAATCCATTGATACACAAGTTCACATGCAAAAGGTAGCATACAGGAATATTTTTACCTGTTTTAAGGCAATGCCACATGACGAATCAAGGCCATTAAATTTTAGCGACAACTTGAGACAAATACAGTTTTGTTCCTAAACTGTTCAGGTACTGTAAAGGTTATTTAGACACATGCTCACACAAGCAAACTGATATCTGTGAAAGAGAAGTGTCTTTCAGTGTGAACAACTATAGATATATCTGTGAATGTTATTTGTCAATTAAATTAAAAATTTCAGACTGCTGTAGGGAGTCTGAAAAACAGATTCCATTTCATTCCATCTTTTTAACAGCAAGTAGGACAGAATACAACAGTAAAAGATTATATTCTTTTTCTCTTTTTCTTTATTATTTTTAATATTGTCCAGTGCTGGTGGTTAAATGCAAAATTTATAGCTCAACTGAAGAGCTCTATCCATTACTATGAACATGTTAAAATGTAATTTTGTTGTCATACTGAATTGTGTTTTGGTGTTGTTTCTTTCTCTCCCCTTACTTGCTCCCTTAATGGGTGATTGAAGGAATAGGATGATAATCCTAATTAAGGTAGTGATCCTACTAAATGTCATGATTCAACACTGCAGGACTGCACTTCAGGGAAGCAGAACTGGATAGAAAGACTCTGAAGTCTGTTGCCCTGTCCTTTTATCTTTGGCATCATAGCTGAAGACAAGGAAATGCTGTAGTCTGAGGACATAATGGCAAATCTCTTTCCTAGATTGTAAATTTGTGCAAAACCGGAAAATATGGCCATTGCATAAAAAATTTTGCACTCCTTGGAAAGCATATTGGTACATTTCATGTTCATCTGCTGAACACGAAGTGCTTCACAGGATGAACTTGTAGAAGAATAAAGAACCAAGAGGGATCTTTTGGCTTGCTGACTCCAGTTCTCTTCCCCTATGAACAACCATATCATATAATCCTCTTTAGTAATTTATCAACCTTCAACTTGAAGGTTGAGGCTAGGTGAGTTTATGTCTTCATTTTACCTAATTAATTCCTTGTGAGGAAAAAAAAAGTCTTAGATAATGACAGTACCTTGTTTTCTTCTGTTCTGAGATGGTTACTCACAATTTAGTCTCCTGATAAAATAAATGCTTGAATTTGGGGCTTTCAAATTAAGAGTCCAAACTGCTAGCGCCACCTGGGCCATCACAAAATATCATGCAAGCTGTCAGATACAGAATAGTGAGAAAGGAAGTTCCTGACTTCCTGTTATCCCCAAAGAGCTCATAATCTTTGCCCCTTCCCTCTTTCACATCTTGATGTCTCCAAGGATGACCCCTGCTACCCTGTGTGTAGCTGGCCCCACACAAGCCACACAATGCCAGCTCTCAGCACCATACTCCCAAGATATTACTTGGCTGTGGGAGTACAGGGCAGAGATGTTAAAACTGGCTGTTGCCTGCAGGACTTACCCCTGTTGTTTCCAGCAGGACTCACTGCCCCTTTTAACATTAAGTATTTGAGATACATAAACCTGTCTCAATCAATTATTTTTCCCTCTCTGACCTTAAGTTTAACCAGTTCTTTCTCTGAAAAATCTGAAGAAAAATTAGTAATATCTAATACACTCCTGGAAACCAAGGTCTTTTCTGAGATGATGACATGACTGCAGCCATACTGCTTTTCATTCAGAGCAGGCATAAGGTATTGAAAGGTGTATTCTGACGGAGCCAGCAGGTAGAAGGTAGCTAATTAACATGTAGCAGGTAAACTGAAGATCTGTTGTTTGATCTTGAAGAAGATGGAAGTGAGTAATTAAAGGCAGTACATTCAAGCTGTAGTTTCTCTGTCTTTTGTCACATTATGAGTATCATTTAAAATGGATAGTTTGATAGGAGACAGGAACATTTTTCATCACTGGTCAAAGAAGAAAAATTCCTGAGTTTTTCTTCATGCATCCGGAGAGCTGTAAAACTAACCAAGGACAAATATGAGGCTGCTGAAATATGAAACAATTAAAGGAAATCCCAACCTAAATCATAATCTCCAGATGGAAAGTGTAAAAAAATGAAAAGGTTTCACTGGATGCTCATTCTACACTTTTTTCATATTTTGTTTTCTTTTTTAGTGAACTCTGCTTACATTTGAAGTAAACAGATTTTGTAGGTTCATGCTCCAAGAGAGTTCAGATTGTATACCTATGTTTCCTCAAGAAGTGTCAATAATAGTAAACAACTGAAAAAACTGAAAAGTATTGTTCAGCAAATGGCTTTAAAATTCTGACATGGTGTTCCTTTGTTGGTTCTAGTGACAGTGGTATGACCATTCTGTCTGGCAGTGACAGACAGTAGCTAAGATCTGGGTTCAATTTGTAAGGCTTATTGATCATACCCAAATATCATCACCATGACTTGTGGTTTCTGGTAGAGGAGAAGCCAGACATGTGCCAGCATCATGCACTTGCTACCCAGAAAGCCAACCATGTCCTGGGCTGCTTCAGAAGAGGCATAGCCAGCAGGTAGAGGGAGGCGATTTTGCTCCTCTCTTCTGCCCTTGTGAGACCTAACTTGAAGTACTGCATCCAGCTCTGGAGCCTTCAGTATAAGAAAGATGTGGACCTTCTAGGGCAGGTCCAGAGGACGGCCATGAAGATCATCAGAGGGTTGGAATGCCTCTCCGATCAAGACAGATTGAAAGAGTTGTTCAGTCTGGAGAAGAGAAGGCTCTAGGGAGACGTTGTTATGTCTTTCCAATACTTAAAGGAAGCCTATAAAAAAGAGAGAGACTTTACATAGGCAGATAGTGATAGGACAAGGGGGAACAGTTTTTAAACAGAAAGAAGGTAGATTTAGATTAGATGTTAGGAAGAATTACTTTATTTGGAGGGTGGTGAGGATGCCCCATCCCTGGTAGTCTTCAAGGCTAGGTTGAATGTGGCCCTGGGCAACCTGGTCTAATGGGTGGCATCGCTGTCCATGGCAGGAGGGTTGTAACTAGATAATCTTTAAGATCCCCTCCAACCCAAGCTAGTCTACAATTCTATGGTTCTATGTTTCTATAATCCTATGCTAGAAATTGTTTTGGTGAAATTAATTTCTATGCACCCAGCAAAGCATCTCTCCACTGTAAGTGTTTTGCTAAACAGAAAACATCTAGCCAGTCAGGGCTTCACTGAAAGGTAAAGAGAAAGAGAAGAATCATAATATATTGATGGAGAAAGCATAAATGACTCAGAGTAACCAACTGCCACCCCCAGAGCAGCTTGGCAATGCTGCTGAGTCCTCCTCTCACAGCCACACATGGCCAGGGAAGCAGGTGACTCGTCACCTGCCAGCACTAGCCTGGCTACCCACAGTTTTGTTGCCCACGATTTTTCTAATATATGATGATACCCATCACATTTATTTCCCCTGAAAGTTCTCCTCTTTCTTCAAGGTCAGGGCTTGTGCTGCTGTAAATTTAAAGCACCTCCCTTCATTTAATAAATGCATTCAAAATCTTCAAGGTCAGAATTCAGTTTCTCTTTTCAAGGAGTAAAAGAGTGATCATTTCATTGGAATTGAACTCACTCACTTCACCAACATTTTTGAAAGCTCTTCCTGTACATACCTCTGTCCCCATTGCTCAGAGGGAGAGTGTGTTATACTTGTCAGTATAACGAATGGTGATGAGCATCTTTGTCCATGAGGTTACCTTGAGTTATGATGATTTTATTTTCAGGGAAAGATACTTCTCAGTAGAGAAAAATGTAAGAACTAATGGAGTTACCAACAAATTCTTGAAATACTCAGAAATAAAACTAACAGAAATAAAATTTTTCTAATATTTAAAATAATAAATTAAATCAAGGTTTATGACCCATCAACCTGATTTACCTTTTTGGTGAAGAAGATTCCATTTTAATTAGAATATCTCAGGGTTTCATGCACTGCACCTATTTTAGGCAAGTTCTGTTGCACAGCCTTGGAATTGTTTCTTTTTCTTGCTAGAGTAAATAGTAGAAAAAGAGTTTGAAACTGATTTGAAAGACTTTTCTGCTTAGCAAGTCATTGTATGCCCCCATCACCTTGATTCATTTAAAACTTTATTTGCTGCAACTTGCTGATAACTGTTACAGGTGTATAGCCCAGCTAACAATTTTGGTGATTTGGCTTCTCTGATCTGCTGCTGCTGACACTTGCCCATCTCAGCTGTTTGTTTCTGACGAAGATGGGAGAATGCTTATCTTGGAATATCCTATCCAGACAGAAACAGTCATGTTTTTTCTTATTGCTTTTGACTTTCTCACAAAGCATTGAGGTTCATGTTTCATACACTTGATAATATCAAAGATTTAATTATCTCTGCAAGTGTACATGTCTGAACTGAGATACTTTTCAACTAAATTAAGGTCAGCTTTTAATTCTGTTTTAATATTATCATCTCAATATATGCATTCAGTAAACTACAATCAGTTTCCTCATTTTATAGTTTACAATAATTCAGCTTTACTGTATTTTCATCTACTATTAGAGCACAAAAGTGACTGTAGTCATAGAATTTTTTAATTTATATATTTTTCTCATCTGCTCTAGTGTCTGTGTCCCAACCAGAGTAAAGAATCCCAGGATTTCTTATCAAGTGGTATTCTGCTCACAGACATCTGAAAATCAGATCTTTCCATTGAGGTACTTAACTCAGTATTTGGATATGTCATTTTAAGCACCAGTGTTGAGAGCCATGAGTCTTCCACCAACCATCAGAGTATCTTTATTCAGTATTTTTAAAAATTTGTTCCATAAAACAAGTTCCAAATAAGACAAAATAAAAACAAAATAAATCCACATTAGAATTATGCCAGATCTAAATCTTAAGAATATTCCTGAATTTAAGGAGTTCCTGACATGGGTTGTTATATTTAGCAGCAGTACCTATGAATTCCAACAGGGAATTAACACTGCATTGTACTACTGTTCAAACAGTTAGCTCAAAACCTTTTTGTGTTCCAGGGAACTCATATTTTAGAACGGGGTGTGGAAAGGAAAAGAATTGGCAAAGGAAATTTGAAGTACACTCATTAAAATTTTAATGCCTACAGTTGCAATGTCAGGCCCATCTAGTTCCTCAAACTGAGAAACAACAGCAAATACTTAGCAATCCTCATACCTAAGTTAATATACTAATGAACTGGTGATTACTAAAAGCTTCTAGACACATTTCTTCCTAAATGAAAATTCCCATTGATTACAAGTGCTTTTGAACGTTTAAGGAAAGTCTTCGACACAGAAAGTCTTTAAAGCAAAAAGAAAGGAATATTCATCTCTTGCTCTCAGGACATTTTGGGGTTCAAAAACTTTCAGAGAAGGAGGAGATTTGGTATTGTTCTGAGTAAATTTGCTCTGACTGAGGAAATGACGAGAAGGAAACTATTTCCCTGTCTCGGGATCCATGTGGTGTTCAAGATAAGGCAAGCACTTGCTAATTTGAGTCCACAAGCAGGAAACATGATACATCCATTTCCTTTCAGGCAAACAACACAGTTCCCTGGCAGCACAAAAGCATTGCTTCTACTGCTAAATCTCAAACGTTCAGGAACGCATTGCTCCTCTGTAGATATACAACTCTCTATTCGTTATTTGGATGTTATGGATAGAAACAGCACTTACTCTCCAATCACATGGCCACCAAATTTTTGGGGTAAGGATTTTGTTTCTTTTTCTAGAATATTGTTATCTAGAATATTGTTAAAGCAGAGGCTGAGATTTGCTGGTGATAGCCTTAAAAAATGCGTCTAGATACTTTCTAGATATTTCTTGCAGTGCAAAAGACTGTTTTCCAAATGCTTCTTTGTCAAAGTTTTATCATGTTTTTCAACTAATCAAGGCAGCAGGAGCTGCCAGAGCAGAATTGATTGTTTGAAAGAGTTCATTACTGAAGTCAGTTGAAAAGGTGTCTATTGACTTCAGTATGTTTCAGATCTGGTAGACATTCCTAGCTGTTTAATGGGTGTACCTACACAGTAAACATGATCTGCTTCATCTTCTGAAGAAAAAGAGTTAGTGAAAAAATAACTGTGTTGCAACTTTTGGAATAGACTTTTCCAGAATGAAAAATTATTTTTAATTTGTTGTAGTACCTCATGATCAAATTTTCCTTACCTTTTCCTCAATATATATTTTGACTATTGTCCATCAAGACTGTTTTCTTTCACCCAATCTGGGAATGGTTCATTAACTGGACTACATAAAGTGTGAGGTGAAAATATATATTAAACAGAAAACAGAAATTCATTCAAGGTAATTTCAGTGACTTGATCCTAAAGGGTTCTGTGCAACAGCTGTGGCGAGCCTTTCTCTCCAAAACACTCTTTTGCTTGCTGTGTTTAACGTTAACCTATATTAGCAGTTACCATTAGATTGAATCGTATGATCTGTTTCTGTCTATTATATCATTGCTATTGAGCAATGACCCCTCCAAGAATCTATGCACTGTCTAAAACTAAAAAATAATATGCATTAGCAAAATAGGACTTTTGTTGCATAGAATTGCCCTGGGAAAAGAGTGGAAAATTACTATACAAGACAATATAAAGAAATTCCTTCATTTCCTTAGCGTAAGAAACAATCTGTTGAATGCCATCCACATGTTTCCTGCAGTGACATATATTTTCCTACTGGGAGACCATGAGCAACTCACTTAATTTTTGTGTCTTGGGCTAAGGAGTAGGATAATGACACTGGACATCTTTGAGAAATACTTCCAGATTAACTGAGGAAAAAATAGTGTTATTACTGTTTCAGATTCTCTTGTTGTCTAGACGTTGTCTGCTGGATTCTGAAGATTAACCATAGTTTTCATAGAGCTGAACTACATGTAATTCTAGAATGGTTCTTTCAGAACAAAAATGACAGTGCTTTCAACAACATGTGCTTTAAGAATCTTGTGTAAAAGGTGCTGCCAATCGTTGCTACAGATTTACTTTTATTCTGAGGTAAATTATTGCTTCACTGTCTTGGAAACATGCACAAGAAACAGCAAAGTTATATTAAACTCTAAAGGTTCATTAACCATACTGCTCAGACTGTGAGCAAGGTGTTCTCCATCTTCACAAAGAGTCAAAAAAAAGTACCTAAGAAGTGAGCATTTAAATTCCACAATATATTGCATGCAGCTGGCCCTGCTGGCCCTGCTGTTACCCTATCATTCCACTGAAGGTGCTTGTCCAAGGGCACCAATGCCCAGTCCTTCAACGTCAAAAACTGCATTTGACTACACAGAGCAGGATATGTATGAGCTCTCTTATTGCTGAAAGGGCTAACAACTCCTTCCACCAGTTTGCCCAGCTGGCTTGCCAGGGACTGATACTGTACCCAGCCTTGATCACCTCCCATTTACTTAGGCTCTTAGAGGAGATGAACCTCACAGCTTGGGGGTTTTTTTTGAGGAGCTTACATAGTCCTGGGAAGGGAAGAAGCCTCTTAGGTTTTTCTTATTTTTCTGATAGATTTTAGAAGAGTTCATAGCATTTCCTCTTCCTTTCCTGTAGGTAGATCAAGTGGTAGACTAGGGGAGGAAATACTACACAGTCTGTGACAGAAGCCAATGAATGACACAAGCTTAATGTGAGGAAACTTCACTTAAAATGATAGAAGTGTATTTTTTTACATCCTTTTTGATACTTGATCTGAGGTAAATTTAAAACTGCACATCATGGATATAAACAGAATGGAGCTCTTAATTAAATGAGAATGCAGTACTTGAAACTGCCTTTTCAGGATATGGCTTAAAGGCTGTTTCACTGTTTTTCTAAGCCACCCACCATGTAGCATTGTGAGTATGAATACATTACGGTGATGCAGATACTTTTCCACTTGTGTGACTTCTCAGCAGCTCCCATGGACTTGGCCAAAGTATAAACTTCAACATGTGCAAAATGTTTGCTTAGGAAGGACTGACTTTGTGAGAAAAAAAAAGCTGTAAAAATTTTTAAAGCAACTATTCATAAAGATATTTAACATCTTACATCTTTATAAACGATCTATTGTCTAATAGCAGGTTCTCTGCTCTGGAAAATACATCCTGTTTTGTAAAGCTGTGCATTTTCAAATGGTAACTTCACACAACAGTGTCTTAAAAGTTACTTTAACATTTTTAAAACAATGAAAAACTAAACTCTCCTCCACTTATTTATGTGTGAGCGCATTTAAATCTTTTTACAAATGCTGCAGGCTAGTGGAAGTGTGCATGAATAAAGCTGTGAAGATAAAAACAAGATATATGCACCTTGATATAAGTCATGCTGTGTGAATTGTCTAAGTAGTCTAAATTCTTCCACTATGTTCATGCAAAGACCACAACAAATAATAACATTAAAAAATAAAAACATACTTCTTTGTGAGCTCAGTGTAGAGGTGTAGGGTCAGTGACAGCCTGGAGTGTTGATAACGTGCTTAGATCCTGCAGATCTTGCAGGAATTCTTCTTCTGAATTCAGTCTTCATCATCATTCTGCACTACTTTTGAAATTTTATGCTGTAGAGTACAATAGAGGAAGCAAAAGAGTAGTTTTGCTGGCCTAAAATCACTTCTGCCAGAAAAAAAAATAAAAGGAATATTAACCTCCTCTTCTGGTTTATTTTATAAGTTTCATGATAATGCTCCTGGCCCTGTCATCAAATGTCTCATGTAATGTGCCACAAGCAGTTTGCTAGAGCTGTTCCCTACTACAGGTGTTGCACAGTCATTGTAGACATGCATGCCTGTTTTGAACAAGTTGTCTAAGCCATTACAAGGATGCACCATTACAAGGTGCCTTCTTACAAGAAGGCACCAGCTTCTATGAAGCTATGTTACCTCTGAACACCCTACTTTGCACTGGGAATCCAGAGTATGGTGCTTTAGCAGAGGTAGGTGGAGAAGCACTTAAAAAACATTATTTGCTGAACTTCAGCACCATTAATATCACATGGGACTGTAGACAGTTACAAAAGGAAGTCTGGCAATAGCTGAGTGAGAAATTCAGGGTTTGGTACCCATCTATCAACTGCTAATCTCATTTTTTACTGTTTTAATATAATCTTTATTGAGTTAATTTTGATTTGTAAGTCAACACTGGGAGAAAAGATGTTTCCATTTTAACCAGGAGTGCATTTCTTGTAATTCCTAAAAGCATTTTCAGTTGCACACTACTAAATACAATAAATGGCTTTGAGACAATCCTATTTCTTTAGTGCAGTTAGTAATATATGTTCAGATCAGAAAATTTAATTTAAATAGCACATTTGATCAATATGACAGCAGCAGAACAAAAAAAAGTGTAAGCAGATATTAATCAACATAAATGTAGATCCCTAGACTATCGTTCAGTCTAGTTTTACTCAAGTATCTATTTAAAAATGCAGCATTGCAATTTGACACCTTAAAAATATTAAGGACAATTTTTCTTTTTTTGAATCAGAATTCAGGG
Source organism: Galbula dea (assembly GCA_013399015.1). NCBI lineage: Eukaryota > Metazoa > Chordata > Aves > Piciformes > Galbulidae > Galbula > Galbula dea. The sequence goes on along the minus strand of VWZX01000351.1, from coordinate 369,109 downwards.
TTTTATTTGTCCAGTGTGTGGAAACAATGCCACATACCAGCTGGCTTCCAACATTCTAAGATTATAAACTCACTGGCACAAACACTTCAGTATTATCACTTGACTTTAAAATACACTCATGACTACAAATGTACTTGCGTTTTTAAATATACCATAACATTTTCCTTTGTCTCTGCCTCAATCCACTGGTCTTCTCCTCATTAAAATGTGTCTGTCTCCTTGAAAGAATTCAGACTATATGCACAGCTAGAAAAAATGGTCATTAGGGATGAGCATATGCTAGCATCAGACACTGTGTTGTGGTATCATGTTACAGTTGTAGCAATAATGATGATTAAGGACTTTGCGTCCTTCTCTTTATGAACTGTAAAACTACTGGTTACTGTTCAAGCGTTGACTTTAACAGTAACACAGCTGTCAAACACAGGAAAGTCCAACCTAGGCAACCATTGGACCTGGTTTCTCTTCTAGGATCTTTTATGGGTGGTAGCCACAGCAGAGTAAAAGGAAAAGCAGCAAATCTTGCAGTCGGTATCTTTTTTGTCACTTCTCTGTGTTTTGAAAACCCCAGTGATTTTAGAAGTACAATAAATGGCAGCATATCACAAATCATAAGCAGCTCATAGCACAGGAGATAAAATTTTTTTCTGCAGTATTGTATTAGTATTGTCATGACCCCAAACCACCACACTGTATTTTTAATGACTAGGTAAGCAGTTCTCCATTCATAGTACTACTGGGGTCAATAAATGAAAATTGTATTCCAGTGATAACTGACTTCATCAATTTTGAATTTCTTGAACCTCTTTGCCTTTTGGCATTTTGTAAAAATGATATATAAACAATTGATTAAGTTACCCAATAAGAATGCAAATTAAAAGCAAATCAAATTCATCAATACATGGTGAGTGAGAGGGAAAGGAGCAGAATGGCCCCAGCAAATATTATTAGAGGAACAGATGATCCATATTGATTTGGTGAAATCAAACATATCTGAAAGAAAACATCTGAGTTCTTTCTCCAGGAGCCTGTACTGATACCTTTCCCATGTCACAGAAGACCACATGTATATAAGATACAGTTTTCACACTGAATTTGCATCTCTCTATCTGGCATACACTAGCTACATCTGCAGCAACAGTTTTCCTCCTCAGGCTTCTTGGAGTGCTTTATCGTGCACTACCTTAACAAGCCTGTTTGCTTAACACTAGAATTGCAGAGTCTGGCTTCTGTCTCATCAGGGATACTGATCCATCACTCACAAGTTGCTGCTCAAGGCATTACATCATGGTGTGTGATATTAAAAGACTCAAATCATTGAGCAGACTTCTGTCTTCATCATGATGGAGCTAGTATGAGAGCAAAGTATACGTGAACAAACCTTCCTTCCAACTCCCCACCTACCGTTTCCAATCAAATAAATAGATCATACTTCCAGGTTTGTTTTCATAGATTTTCTAGAGCCCTGCTAGCTAAATTTGTTATTGGCAACACCAGTAAAACTCAGCTTCACCTACATAAGAACTGAGACAGAAATCCTGTAATAGAGATGTAGAAAGTGTCAAATAATTAAATCACTTTGCAAGTGCTGAAGTGGTCAGAAGCAAATGTAAGTATTCCACATAATTTTGATAATGATCATTGTAGCTAGAGGACTGTTAGGACAAGTGAGACTCACACATACTCCCTCCTGAACCTGTTAAGATCTCTACAAGGAAGGGGGTAATTGTCCCATCTACCAGGTCAAGGTCACCAGAAAATCTTCCTTTTTCCACCTCCTCTGTCCACAGTATAAGCTGACTTGAGATGTGTCACAAGGCAGCATCAGAGCAGTCTGGGCCAGTGATTCCAAAAGGACACAGCAACAAGGGAGGGTGCTTAACTGAAGGAAGATAAAAGATAGCATGTGATGGTGAGGCATTAGCAATGACAGCAACTGTGTTTGAACATCAGCCCTTCAGTGGCAAAATGACAGCAGTGAACCTCATTTTTCTACAACATTCAGGGTCCGTGGCTCCTCCTCTGAAGTCCTCCAGAAATATTCTGTCAAGGGTTAGAGCTGGACTGGCCACTAGAAAAATGACAGATGCTCTCTGTTAAACTCTCCCCCTTCCCAAAGCAGAAGATAAAGGGAATAAGAGAGTGACTTATGTGTTGGAAAACTAAACCAGCTTTAATGAAAATACTGAAGATACAACAAAATATATACAAATATACACAAAACCAATATTGAACCCAACCCCCTTCCCCGATGGCAATTACATCACTGTCACCACTGATGCTGTGGGCAGGAACTGATGAAGTCCCGGACGGAACTCGGCAACAATGACTCTGTTGGTCAGTCCACTCCCACCCCCAGCTGCAGTCTTTTACTTTCTGTACCCCCAATGTGGTACACAAGACTTAGCAGTGACCTTGGTCTCCCTAGGAGCAAGTATAAACAAGAGCATTTCTACATACCAATCCTTGGTAACTAAAAATATCAATCATTAGCTCTTCTAGAAGCAGACACTACCTGCAAAATCCTGCCATTAACAGAAGACTTAGCAGTGACCTTGGTCTCCCTAGGAGCAAGTATAAGCAAGAGCTTATAATCAATCAAGCTCTTCTAGAAGCAGACACTACCTGCAAAAACCTGCCATTAACTTCACTTAGAAGAGGCAGCTAGAAAGAAAAAATAGCTGAACAGAATTAGTTCTGTTCCAGCTCAAACCAAGACATTTTCTTATACTAAATGAGAAATAAATCTCTGACTTGTGATGTAATCAAAAAGGAAGGCATTGCTTAGCTTTCTCCTCCCAGCTTCAGGGTATACCATGTCTCTCTTCCCCCTCAGTGGTGTTTGAGAAAGGCTGATTTATATGCAGCTTTTCAGTTGAATTTATTATTCACATGCCAGTACTGTTTGCTGGAGCATCTGTGTGTGTGTGCTTCATTGTCTCCCAGTACTGCTACAGAAAGCCAGAAGCAGCCAGGCAAGAGATGATGCACTGTACCTTCTAATGCTACTTCTGTTGGTGTCAGTCTGTTGCAGGAAGACATCACTTCCTCTGTGCAACATCAGGGACAGTAGTCAAGGACATATATCAAATCTAAACAAATCTGCCAGTGTTGTTTACTCCAGGAGACAGAACTATGTCTTAGCATTATGCTGTATTCTGTTTTCCAGCTTGCTTTTGGAGGCACTATTTTGTATCAACTGCTAGACTACTGTTTTGTATGAATCCTTCATAAAAGTTTACCAGATAAATCATACACTATCTTCTCAAGTGGCAGAATGACGAAACTATTCAAAATTTAATATGATTATGCTTATTTTGCTATCAGTTAAACAAAAGATTTGTCAAGTGCATGCAAGATATCACTTCCATTACTGAAGCAAAGGGGATTATATCAATAACCAGACCTTACACTTAGGAAGGTAATATGTGAATCCATCTCAAGATCTTATGTGCAGGCTTGTCAGAGAGATAAAAGTAGATGCTAATGAGGGATCCTTATTCTGGCAAGCCCAAAGAAAAAAAGTATTGCTGTAGCTGGATGAAAGCAACAAACTCTGTCACGAAGAGACCAGTCTTATTCTTGTACACTGCCTATTCAGAGCACGATTTCTTCCATCTATATAAATAATTCTTTTAAAGTGAGCCTGTCATCCCCAGGCTGTGTTTTGTTGCACCCTAATTACTGCTTCTTTCCTGCTTTCCTCATCTCCCATATAGCCATTGATTTGTCAAATGCTTAACCATCTTTAGCAGGAAAGACACAGATCTGAGGTAGTAGAAGGAAGAGGCCAAGTTTATTCAGAGTATTGTTTAAATATTAATCAAACAGTGCATACACGTCTTGACAATTGAACCTACTGCATTGACTGAGTATGTGGTGCTGCTTGTTTTCACATGAGCTGCTAGAAGCATCATTCTTTATTCATCCACCAAATACAGAAATCTCATTTTTAGGAAATGAAGGATGTTTCTTCTTCCAAGCACCACACCAGTAAATGTGTTAGTGTGTGAATGTATCATATAATAAAAGCAGCTTGGTGCTGTGCTTTCTTCACAAATCAAACACCATGTAGCTGCATGCTGAGCTGCAAGAGCCCAGCAGGATTCAGATTCAGCTAAGTCCTGGGGCACTGTAAGTGCAACGGTTCTTGTAGAACCTGTTGAAGGGAAGTGCTCTGCATTTGTAGGCAACTTCCCAAAAAGTTCATCATTATACCTGTTCCCCAAGGAAAATAAATGTAGCAGGAGATTTTGGGAGTTTCCGGGTGTAGCTCAGGTATTATTGCAGGGACAAAAATAGGAAAATCAGATATTAATGCAGATTTTTCTGCCTGCTCCTTGAATACTTCTTTAATGGATACTTTAGATCTGTATTCAGCATTCACAAATGGCTCCTCTTCCATTCTTCAGCTTTGTACAAATTTCTTAATTTTCACCTGAAGAAATTTTAGCAAACATCCTAGCTTTAGAAGTCTTAAAATTTACTGAAACACTATCTTCATTGATGGCTATTTTTGAACAAGCAATACAAAAGTTAGACCTGTCAACAGAATACACTGTGGCAGAATACTCAAAGGCAGTATATTTCTAAATGGGAAGAGATTGTTTCTGAGACACTTTAGAATTTTTGGGTCCAGTGGATTTTCCTCAGCTTCTGCCAAGACTCTATGTTGTACATATCTGTTTCATTCAGTTTTTATATGTTAATAAATGATGTACATTTAAAAGAGAGAGTAAGAGTGATGAAACTGTGAACAGGAGACTGCTATTATCCAGGGAAGTAGCTGAGCACGTTGCAGGAGGAGAGTGAAAGAGGTTGCACAGCTAAGGGCAAGTAGCAGAAGAAAAGTCCTGCATCTTGGGCAATAAAAAGAGACACTTAAGACCCAGAGGCGAATGTGCAGAGGTAGAAACACTTCAAGAAACACTTCATTGGGAACCACTGTTTATGGGATGTACTGGGCAGGCTGAAATACGGTCTTTATTTCTGGTATACTTGGTATCACAAGGTTTTGCATGTCTGTCACCCTGAGGTTTCTCTCTTTTAAAATATCATATATTCTGATAAAACTTGGACTTTCAGTATAAATAATTCTTGGCCTTTTGTGGGTTCTCACAGTAAGGAGAAGCTCCACCTGAAGCTGTGCATGGGTCAGGAAGGCTTTTCTGATATGGCAGACCACAGAATTGCTGTGGTGAGACTGAGGATGATCTATAGCCTTTCCAGTAAACAGAAAACCTTGTGCTTTGTTCTAACACTGGATGTCTTCAGTTTTCTTAAGAGTTGCATACATAGTTTGCTATTTCCTTCTTAATTTTAAGATGTACATTTGTAAGATTTCACTCTAGTCTCTCTGTTCATACAGGAAATTATTTTATTCTCAGGCTCTGTAAAATAATCTGACCAATAACTAATAACTATAACACCATATTGCACTGTGGAAAATTGTGATTTACTGTTTGATTTAGTTTCATGCAGAGGCCATATAGCTTAGGCTTATGATCTGGTTTCTTGAGGCTGGTAAGAATGCCTTGCCAGAGGGTTCTTCGCTGTAAATGTGGAAAAGATCAAAATTATATTACTGTCTTTGTAATGCATTAGGAACCATAGCAAAACTGTATGGTAACAAAGTTTCTGTCTCTGTCTGCATAAAGGAATCTTGGCTTTGTTTTATATAGTTATGCTAAAGGCATTAAATTAAACATGCTAGATGTTTCCTTCTGATTATCACATTTACTCTTTATCTATCATTCCAGTAAAAATCAACTCCCAGTAATATCAAGGGAACATCAGCAAGTCTGTGGTGGTTTGTGGGATGTTGAGATGGCATATTCCACTCTTCTGGTTTTTTATCACAATGAAATATGGTATTAGTAAACAAAGCCAATGTACAGGATTTAAGAATAAACATAGCCTCATGCTTCTCCAGCAGCACACATATTTGCACAAAGATGCAAATCTGTACAAGTCTTACTTCACTAAGCTTCTGAACACTTTTGTTGTGCCTTAACCTACCTTACTTTTAAAGCCTATGCAAAATGTTAGTCCTAAGTGTTTATGGCAATGTAATTCAGAGATTTTATGGATTTTGAGGCACTATTAACACCTCTGCAATCTTTCGTTGGAATATTTCTGACACTCTATTTTATTAGAATTAATGTGGTTTATGTATTGGTTAGATCTCCAGCAAAACTTTCCAGCAGAGGGCAATCTTGTTCCTAGGTAGGTTTCCCGTTCCTGACGTTAACCCTCTAATCATCCACTCTGCATTTCAAACGGAGAATTAAGCCAAGAGAACAGAGTGCTTTTTCTTTCTTTCTTTCTTTTTGTCTGAATGTTTGTTGTGACATTTGCTAAACAACTTTTCAGACGGTTGTGGAGCCTATTTGCTTGCCTGATAAAATACAATCTTAGAAGCTGCACAAAATAACGTCAGGATGGACCTTGAGCTGTCATCCAGTCCACCTTCTTTTTTCTAGATAGGGTTAGCTATATTACAACAACTCTTGCATGATATTGATTTTTAAAATCTTTAACAGGAGTAGATGGTCCACCTACCTGGAATATCTATCTAGCTCTTACTTGTCCTCACAAATAGAAACACATTTTAAAATGTCATTTGCTCTATTTTAAAAACAATACTTTTCCTATTATCTGCAGTGGACATAAGCCCAACTGTTTATTTCCGGGAGAAGTGGTAGAATTATGCTCTGTTACTGCAGAAAAGAGTCTTGCACTAACACAGGCCAAATAAAACATCTCTCTAGTAAGCTGTGTTTGAATGAAGGGCACTGACATTTCTGACAACCTAACTGTCTTACTTGTGTTGTTTATTAGTTGCCATATCCTGCCCAGTCTGCTTTTCCTTCAGCTTTTTTTTCCCCACAGATTCTGTTTTTGAGAAGTCATCATCCTCAACTGTTCTGGATGTCACAGCCACATGAACCATCTTGTGCTGTAGCCTGACAGTCTCACTCTTTCCAAAAGAGTTGTGTGTGACCTTTCTCAAACTTTTGCCATGACTAAGATCACAGCTGGTTGATATTCCACATCAACTGATTCGCCCACTCAACTGAATCATGGACTGCCTACAAACAATTAATGAGAGACTGTTTTGCTAATACAATTAGTGACAAAAATCAGGAAGATAGTAATGTCAACACTTGTCAGATACAAAGAAATTGCTTTTTTGAACTCAGCATGACAACAGCAGCATAGAAATTAGCTACTGATACCAGTCTCAGCTTTAAACTATATTTTCTTGGAGTTGGTAGAACCAGCATAAAATTTCAAGTAGTTTGAATAATTTCAAACTTCCTGTGGTGGGTAAAAGTGGTGGCTCTGTGGACTCAGGGTATCTTCCTTTCTAGACTCACTGCCTGGGGAGCATGAGGAGGAGTATCTGCTGCCTGTCCAACATAGAGAAGTACATTTGCTACAGCTGTAGGAAGATGCTATGAGTTTGTTCAAACTTTGATGGACTGTGGCCTCTCCTGTCTGGTTTTGCACAAATAAGGCTGTGTTATGAACATCTGCTGATGACTTACTTGATCCTCAGACAATAAGGTTGAAACTTGAGACACTGAGGCTCCTGTCAAACAGTATCTAAACCATTCTTACCCTACATGTCATTTATAAAGTGCAGTTCATGCTTTAATACACTAGCTGGTGCTCTATGCTAAGCTGTGCAATGTTCAGGTATTAATTCCTGTACCGGTTTGTATGGGTTTTATACCAGCTTTTGTTACTGGGTTTTCATCTAATGAAAAACGAAAACAGGATGAGCCAGAGGCTGAGCTGGATTTTTCCATATCTGAGATCAAACCTGTGACCAACTGTCAAGGCTTTTCAGCTTTGGGTCAAGGCGAGGTATGTGTGCACAAGTGTGTGTGCATGTAGGGGGAGGAATGCTTACTAAGGCAAGTTTTGAGTCACTGTCATATGACACCACATACAGGAAAGAGAGCTCACAAAAATGTGAGAAGGAAAGAATTTAAATAGAAATAAATTTAGAATTCTAAATTTAATTAAAATTTTTAAAATAACTCTTTTCCACTATACAACATGGTGGTGTGTTCTGGTAGTTCTCATTGCTAATAGAGTTGAAATCAATGAGCTTGCTGTATGTCCTACATCCATGCTGCTGGAGCCCATGAGGAAAGATGTTTGCATGTCACGTGTGCAATGTTTCATGCTAGTTTTGGGCAGATGGAAGAATAGAAAAATGGTAAAATTAGTGTCAATTGCTGAAGCAAATGAACAGAATCTTGTTCTAATATAATGCAAGTAAAACATCTCCATAGGAAAAGTCTATATTTAGACTCTAATTCATCTCTATAGAGAGTTTGAATGCTGAACAATCCCATTCCTGACTCAAAAGCTACCTTACCACTTCTAATAACTTCAAGAAAATACTTATTTCTCGTTTAATAAATCAATAGCAAAAGTTAAACAGCTCAGAAATATAAAGAATATTGTAATATTTGAAAGTCACCCACTAGAAATCAAATCAATTATGTAGCTATCTCATCCCATGAGGGTTTTTTGATTCCTTTTGCTTAGTAATTCCACGCACAGAACAGATGTTTGGAAATCTAACTGTCTCTTTATCAGCTTTATTAGACATTATTGGCAAAGATACATTTCAAATTCAAGTCATATGCACACAGCCAGACTAAAAAGTGCTTTTCCATTTCTCTTTCCTTTGCATTCAGTATTTTATCGTGTTTTTCCCTGCCCTGCCCTGGTCCTTGCTCTGAGGTGTTTTCACTGAAGCTGCTACTTACATGATTTTGAAATGTGCTACTATCCCATGTACTATCCCATGTACTTGGCCAGTTAAACCATTTAGAAATGTATAGATTTGTGAGCATAGGGGCAAGGAAGTTCCTGTGACCATCTTAACTTTACACCTCAGGGCATTTATCATAAGGCTATAGGAAAGAAGCAAGTCCCAAGGATTTTTGGAGTTCAGGAGCAAAATGCTGCTCCAGATCATCACAACCAGAACTGAAGGCCAGAGGGAAAAAGAATCCTCAATGCAAATGTGCTTTGGATTCAAAGGAAATTATTGCTATCTGAAGTGGTCAGGACTTGCTAGACACTGTCAACTTGATAGGATATATACTACCACTTCATATATACAGTTTATGGAAAATTATGAAAGGCTTAAAGAAAGCAACAACCACCAAGAAAAGGCTTTGGATGGCAGAGGCAATAATCCCCTGTAAAAACCTGTGGAACTGCATTTGTTTAACACTGTGTGCAGAAATCAGGGAGGAGGGAATAGAGACGTCAAAAGGAACTGACTGATCTGGATGGATGTTGTTCTGACAGACACATGTAGGCTTGTTGTTCAGGTTGGGGAGTAATATCCAGAAGTCACAAGTGTTACCACGGATTCTGAATGTCCAACCTGTTTTCCATGGACACACTGGAAGTACCATAGATAAGAGATGTAAATGTATCTAAGACACTCAGTTGCTTTGTTTCCTTTTACTTTTATTTCTGGCTTTGTACCTCAAATTCAGTTCTGCATTGTTGAAAAAAACTTTGTCCTTCATCTCACCTGGTGAGTGGAGAAAACTGACAGAGGTGGGGTACCAAAATCCAAAGCAGACAATATTAGCAGCCTGAGACACATATAAATCACAACAAATTTAAGGGACCGGCACCTGGGGTGTTTTTGGTCTTGCTAACATCCCTCCCTTCCTCATCTCCATTTTATTTTTCTTTTCTTAAAAGCAGAGGACAGAATGAAATGTACAGACCTCAGGAAACCATAAAATATTATAATGACTCCTTGGGAGACACTTCGTGTCAGTATTGCTCTGACTCTCCTGAAAGACTAATTCTGCCTTGGCACTGCCAAGATTAAGAAGAGAAAAACAACTCTCTTAAAGCCAGTTGTTCCCCTCAAAATACCAGCTGCAGCAAGTCCTACTCTGTCTGATCTTTTTCTCTGTTTGATAGTATTTTCTCCAATGCACCTCAGGGCTGTGGTCATTGGATGTTCTAAAGAGGAAATCAATGGGGATAGATTTCCAATTCTTCAATGTCAGTCTTTAGAACTGAAAAACATTTCAGTGAAACTCATCCTCTACAGACAGTGACCAAAAAAAAGCAAGTTTGGCCTATTAATGTGACCCGTAGTTCTCACTGAATTCAGGGAGAGTCTGGGAATATAAAGAATGAAGTATCTGAAACCAATGAGTCTAGCAATATTTCTACAATAAGAACCAAAAGGATTAAATGTAGGTCCAAATGGAAATGAGAGCATTTGGGGTAGTATGGCAGCTAGAGTAGTAAGTGTAAAACCAGCTGGGTAGCCCCAGAGAATAATTTTTGCATTCATATATAGAGGTAGGGGAAAAAAAAAGAACAAAGAAGTTAAAGAAAATGAAGAAATGAAGACATTATCCAAAGGGATAATTGTTTGTGCTGTACCTCCAGCACAAAGGAACAGCACGTGGGAAGGACTGAAGAGTTACACTCGATACTTTTGTCAATTCCCTCATCTTCTTTTAACAGTGTGAAATGCTAATTTGATTATGCAGGTGGTGAAAATTATGGCTAGAGGGATGTAGGGACAAATCCTCACCACAGTGCATGTCAACCCCAGAGCCAGACACAGTTTAGCAGCTTGCTGTGCTTCTGCTTAGACTTGAGGCTGCTGAGCCCTGCAGAGATCTTCACCTCCTCCCTGATGGAGCTAAGATCCCAACCTGGAGTAAGGATATTGGGTGGCAGCACAGATCCGTGTGCCTGGGGGACCCTTGACAGTCTCAAAGTATAATAACATAACTAACATTCCAGCTGAGGTGCAAGAGAAATCAGCCTAATAAAGAATTGGTTCTTGCCTTACTTTCCCATAGCCATGCAGGGACAGCAGTAGGGGTACTTAGACTGCAGCTCTAGTCCTTGGGAAGTGCTACCTTTAGGACACTCCCTAAGATTTACTCAGCTGGAGGTAGCTAAGTCCTGGCTCTCCCTTATGAATTTGTAGTAACAGAATGTATTACATCTATTAAAATGGCATGAGAGACCATCCCCGGAAAAAAAAAAAAGATATGATAAGGCTTGCTGTGTCTATGAAGATATTTTATAACAGAATCATGATGAGTCCCCCTCTGAACATGCTTTATCTTCTCTAGACCTTCCTTTATTTTCTCATTTGAAAAGGATAATGATTAGAAATCTATCTGAAAGCCAAGGTTACAAACAAGCAACAGCAGGACTATATAGCCATCCAAAATACAGTGGCTTAATTAGAGTTTAAATTTTCTGGGTCTCATGGATCTTCAAGTCAATCCTGAAAATGTAAGGTGAATAAACTTGGATAGGAGATTCATGGTCATGTCAGTAATTCACGACCATGTTGTCCTGTCTAGAACCACACTTCTAGACATGCAGGGTGAATATACTGCCCCTCTGGCAGGGTTTGTTGGGCAGCAACAAGGGCCAGGTCAAATTTAATGCTGCTTGGAGTCTCCATCCAGAAACCTGAAAAAACTTCATGCTAAACTTTCTGGTGCCCAAGGAGCTGATTTTTCCCAAGTGCAAACATGAATCACATCGCTAACAATTTTTCACTGAAGGGAGAAAAGTAAGAAGGTAGATAAGGAAATAATAAAAACTAATTCTTAAATTGCAATTATACCAATGATAATTTATACATCCCCTGCTGGAAGAAAAGCAAATGATTGTTTTTCCCCCCCTACAGTGACACGCCTTAAGTTTAATCCTTTCTAGAAAAAGAGACCTGACTCAAAAAAAGGTAGATCTGTTGGTGCATACCGGGGTGCCACTGTCTGCAAGCCAGTCCTGGTGGCACCTCTTCTCCCCCTCTGCTCTGTGCTGGCATCTCTCCACAGCCATCCCACAGGCCACTTGCTCTCTTTGCCTCTCCAGCACATACTTTGGTTAATTCCCACAGTCTAAACTGTGTTATTATTTTGGGTGTTGGAAATGTCTGTGTATCACCATGAATTCAGGGGAAACTCTTTAACAGCTATTACCTTGCAAGAAAATTTTGAACCTAGCTTGCCTTTTTTGGGGCTTTAATGTCTGCATTCCAGTCCTGGAGTTACTACCTTCTGTTATGATGACCAGCCAGGCACAGCATTAGCTGGCCTGTGCTTCAGTGTGCTATAGAAGTTACTCACCTTTCTCTATATAACCAATACAATTTCCTTTCTAACATAAATTCTTCACAAAGATGATAACATCGGATAGGTAGAACAAACATGTTTCAAGCTGTCCCATGGCTCTTTTTCATTTATTCTGTCTTTGCTCCACCTGTAGTCATCATAGTTTGTTTCTTCTTGTTTAAGATCCAACCCCTTGAATTTTGAGGGGATCGATCTACAAGCTACAAGAGGGAAAATTTAGATTAGAGATTAGGAGGAATTTCTTTACCAGGAGGGTGGTTAGGCACTGGAACAGGTTGCCCAAAGAAGTTGTGGATGCCCCATCCTTGGGGGTGTTCAAGGCCAGGCTGGATGTGGCCCTGGGCGACCTGTTCTAGTAATTGGCACCCCTGCCCATGGTGGGGGGGGTTGGAACTAGATGATCTTTAAGGTCCCTTCCAACCTGAGCCATTCTGTGATTCTATGATAAAGGGTTTGCATTCATTTCAGTCCTTATCCAGGATTCTAAATTTATCTCTGTGCTTTTTAGACCAGCAATGAAGCTGGTACTCTGTTGCAAAAGTGAACAAAATTTTCAGAAGTGTCCTATTCGTAGAATTATACAAAGAAAAAAATCTTATTCCTCCAAACTGTGAAATCATGTAGGGGAGAAAACAATCCTAGCCATGCTTTTTTTTGTTTTCATATCTCTTAATTCTTCAAGCATTTATAAAAGAGCTAGAAATTTACTTTTCTTAATGGCAGATTAATGCATCTTTAAATTGGGCATTGGAGATGGGAAATATTCAAGAGACTTAGTGTTACTAATGTTTAACTCTGACCATAATAATTTAGGATATAGTAATTTACATTAATTACTGTCAGGATTTAAATTTTCTGTTACTCAGCAGTAAATGACTGGGGCATATTCTCACGTTGTGAAAAAATACAAGGCTTCCTCCATTAAGAACGTGGCCGAAGCTACATCTCTGTTGCAACAGTGAGTTTGCAAACAAGTATACACAGAACATAAATGTCTAGAAACAGATTAACAACTCTGCATAAATCCACACCTTATATTGCCCACACAAGAAAATGCTTGGCAGTTCTATAACATACCTTGGGCCTGGTGGGTGGCTGATTTTAGGAGAGACAAAAGACTTTTCACTTGCATTGGTACAGAAACTGTTATTAAATGCAAGCTACTTTCTGGATGTTGTTGAATTATGGAAACTAAAGAAAAAACACCATATAGTGATAGCAATCTGAACTGCTGTATTTGTGTTGTAAAGTTTATGTATTAAATAGAAAGATGTTAAGTTTTGTTCATCTTTTAAGAAGGCTGCCATCTTCGATTCATTTTCTGACAAAAAAATCCTTCAGAGTTAATGAAATAATTTTGCCTTGTATTTTTGCTGTATTTCAGAGCAGATTACAATAGCCTTCACAGTGTCCATGGCGATTGGACTGGTGATTGGAGGCATCGTCTGGGCATTGTTCACTTGCTTGTCCCGTCGCAGAGCTAGTGCCCACATTTCCCAGGGGAGCTCCTCAGCCTTCAGCCGGAGGTCCAGACCCTCCTCCCAAGGCCATACTCCCGGCAGGACTGGATTTTACCGCAACAGCAGCTGCGAACGTCGGAGCAACCTCAGCCTGGCCAGCCTCACATTTCAGCGGCAAGCCTCCTTGGAGCAAGCCAACTCTTTCCCCAGGAAGTCAAGCTTCCGCGCATCCACCTTCCACCCTTTCCTGCAGTGTCCTCCCCTCCCTGTGGAGACGAACAGTCAGCTGATCACCCTCACTCCCACAAATACCACCACATCCCTTGTGGGAAGCACCACCAACAGCTTAAGTAGACCTGAATTCCACTGGTCTAACAACAGCCTCCGCATCTGTCACTCCACACAAACCCCCCCTCCTGCCTATGAAACCATCATAAAAGCTTTCCCAGACTCCTGAGATAGGTCCTTGTGGAAAGCATGCATGTGCATTTTAGGAAGGACTTCAGTAATCTCAACAATTTTCTATGCATGATGAAGACCTCTGAGAAGTCTCCAGCTTCCACTGTGGAGGGGACATACATTGACAAGAGGCGGGTAGTGGTGACTTCTTACAGCACAATATCCCACTGTCCAAGGGATTACTTGTCTTTTCACTGCTCTCTCTGATTTACTGCTCTTCCATATGCTTGTGTGTTTATGATGATGTATCTTTAATTGTAACCACTGCATCTTTTTAAGGAAAGAAAACCAGACAATTTCTTCAAGAAACAGATCATGTTAGGCATTAGACATATGCACATTTCTTCAAGTTTTACTAATCTATTCCTTTTTTAAACAAAACAAAACTGTTCTGGTTTTACGTATTTTCCCAAGGGTGTAAATTTTCAGAGAACACTTCCTGTTACCCACCTTCTTCCTATAACCACTGAACAGCTTTTATCTGAGCAACCTTCGATGCAGACTTTGTAAAGGATTTAATGTCACAATACTGGCTGTGGCATCCTGTTCTGCTAATTGTGAAGGACCTTAAAAGACTCCATGTAAGGGCTGCTCATATAAAATTCCCCACAGTGTGAGGAATATTGATGTACCCAAAGCTTCATGCAGAGAGGTTTTGAACAACATACTAATTACATGGCAGCAATTATAAAGAATTTTCTGCCCACTGTTAGCAGAACAAGTCACATTTTAATAGCCAGTAAGGCTGCATGGCAGCAGAACTCATGTTTCATTTTTTTAGTTCTGATTATCAAGATCAAGCATCATAAATGACAACCATTTTTTAAATTAAATTTCCTGGTTTGCTATGGGATTACTCATTTCCTTATGTTAATTTTTTTTCTCAAATTGTACCTATGTTCAGTTCTTCCTGGCAAATTATTCACTGAAATCTTTTCTTTTGCTAAAGCAAGATTTTAGACATCTATGGCCGGGTGCAGGGAGTGTACAATCAGTTGGAATATGAAGGTAAAGACAAAATAAATATTCTTGACCCTTATATATTTATCATGTCAAGTTAAGCCTTAGCTTAGAGACTAATTGCACTGATGTGAGAGAAATCCAGGATTTGGAAATAGCACAGACAAATGGGGGCTGATTTTTTAACACTTTCCTGTTAAGTATTTCATCATCAAATAAAGGATGAAGAATTTCCACAAGCAGAGAAGAGGTCCTATTTCTCACTTACAAATAAGCCTGTTGGTCCTAAAAGTGCTGGAAAACTACCAGCCACAGGACTCCTAATTGTGAGGGGGCTGGTCCTATGGTTCTGTAGAGAGAACAAGCCCTCATCTGTCTTCTGGGAGGGATGAAGTTGCAGCAGCTTTTCAGAATGGGTAAAATGCTTAATGACTCACTTTCCAGGCTTTTGGAGACTGGCAGCATTCATCCCTTTGCCAAACACAGCATCCCTCAGAAAACACTGGTGTTGATCTCTAAACACAGATCTTCCAGTCCAGTATCACTCCATCTGCAAATATTACTACAAACATTGAGCTTACAAGCTTTACTTACTGTAAACTACAAGTATTTCTTATTTTAATGGCTTTTTTTTTTTTTTTTGCATTCATTTACTGACTGGCTTTCATTGTTTTTTTGTGTGTGTGCAACATTCTCCCTTCTGGAGAGATATATGTCATTGCTAGAAGAGCAACCATTTACAAAGTTTACAGAGCATTTCACTGCAGACACTGTGGGTTCTAGTACACCAAGGACTTGTCAATAGGACTGCAAAACTGCATGTGGCTGGTCACAGACTATGGACTTAAAACAATAGTCCTCTGGAGAAAGAGAGTTATTTTATTCATTAATAATATTTTTTTCATTTAGTGTCTTAATGAGTCTGATGAACTTCTCTGTTCACACAAGTGTGCTGACAGTATCCTAGCTGTAGAATAGGTAATGCCACCTATTCTAACATGCCTATGAAAAGTAGAATTCAAGCCTGCTCCCTTTGCTTATTGTGTTTGGTGGACTGTTTGAAGAGATAACTTGCTCTACGGTGTGTACCTAGCTGTTCAGAATGGCTTATTTCTTGAGAGTGAAATCATTTTAGATGAGTACATTTTTACTCCTGGACTGTAAATGCAGGTTGCAATAGAACTTTCCACAACATATTATTACTTGTATTACACTATACTTACTAATCAATGTAGAAACGGAAATTTAAATGTACTGTATTTTTTTCCTCCTGAAATCTGTACTGGATATCAAAACATGGTTTTTTATGTCCCCTGGATTAGGAAGATTAAAACCAGATTGTTTGGGGCATAACCAATATGGCTGTCAGATACCTAACTCCTAGTTTAAACAATGTCTGAAATGAATGTTTTGTAAGTGCTCTGGAAGCTTCAGAATGTGAATAAAGTTAGACATATAATCTCAAGCTTATGTTTTTCCTTAAAGACAAATGTGTTGACTAGTATAAAAGTTCCTTTAAAGGGAAGTATCATCTTTAATTACACAAGCTGATATAGTTGGAAGTGTGAATGAGGACTTGATCCTTCCTCTGCTTCTGTGGGGAGACACCCTGAAGCTGAAAATATTATATGAAATCAGAGTCAGAATTTGCCATATAAGAATCCCTTCCAAGGATTAAAAGTAAGAATACCTCACAAATAACAGTCCTTACAGATTTTAATTCCACTGGTTACCAAGTACTTAGTTTTCAATCCATAAAGTGTCTGAGCAAATGCTTGCTTGAAGCAGATGGGCAATCACTGTAAGGTTCATGCTTAAATGGACTCGTGCACTTTTTATTGCATTAGGACCAAAGCCCATTGCACAGGATCAACCTCCAAAACAAACTGAGAGATTCAGGAAATCATTGGACATTTGATATGCACAAGATTATACTTGCTCATTGTAATGGTCTTCTCTAGCTTTTTATTTCAATTTAATATACTGGAAAGAAGAGCAGAATTTAAAAAATCTATTACTTCAGATGGCAAGATTTGAAAGCATTCACAAGCAATGAATTAAGGTTCACAATAATTCTGCATGTAATTACATATTTACAGTGAGAGGCAGTGATTAAAGGGGTGCTTCCAGAATCACACAGGGAGTGATAGGCAGAGCTTTGGTCAACCTTTGGACTGACCTCCAACATTGTCCTGAAGTGAGAAGAGCTATTTCTCTTCTTCATAAAAAGAAGATAATTTGTCCATGTGCACAAAACCATCTGATTCCGTTCTGGTTTCATATAGAAGACAAAACTTGATAGTTCTCTGCCTGAGAATAGTTATGTTCCAGCATATTTACAAAAGTAGCTCATGCTATATTCCTGGACCTTCCCCTACTGAAGAACTTCTGATCACTTCTTCAGAAAGCTACTGATTATCATACTGTAACGCACTGAACATGAAGCATCTTTACCAAATCAGATCTTTAAAGTTCATCTGTAATTTGCCATGAAGTTTTTGAGTCATCTCAACAGCATTCCTAAGTATAAACTGAAAATTACATTTACTGAAAATATCATCTTGGAGGTAAAATTATATATGCCAGATCCCTGACCTATAGGCACTTCATAAAATTAGGTGATATCTATGATGCAGTACAGCTTCTGGGAAAAACAAAAACAACCCCCATCCTCCCAAATAAAACCTCACACACAAAAATAAAAAAGCAATACCAACCAACCAGAAAAAAACCAAAAAAACCCAACAAAACCTGACAGTAAATGGAAATTTACTTCTGCCAAGTACAGACTAGATTAAGGAAAACAACACTGATATAACATCACAAAACACAGAACAGACTTGTGGAAACTAGCCTTACAAAGTGTTTTAAACCTCAAGTAAAATATCTAATCTTCATTTGGGTCTCTCAGAAATGAGCTTTCAAAGGGATTGAGTGCTTGGACTTTCTCTATGACTTTGTGAGGAATTATTTATTTACCTTTTCAAATGCTAAAAAGGATGAAAAAATCCTAACCTCTTTTTCGGTGGAATACTAATAGTGACTATAATTGACTCAATATTTCGCATCCAGCTGGGTTGGAGAGTTTTAAGAAAACTACTGCAGCAGTCATCAGGTGAACTATTGCTGCCAGAAGCTCTTTTTGAAGAACACAGGACAACAAAAAGAAGATTTTTCCAGCATGATTTTCTGCTTCACACCGTAGCAGCATCACCAGTGATTCCACTGAGGAGGTGTGGCCTTTCTGTGCTAGGTGGGAGTTGTGCATTATTCCAAGCTTTTGTCCTCAAGCAGTTTGTAGCCTGAGGAAGCAAACTGAGAGAGAAGCCTGGTTTGCATGTCTTGTATCTACAGAAGTTCTGGCTCCATTAAGATTTCTGACACTGTTGCTGCATGCGAGTGGTGGTGTTTAATAGGCATGGACTGGATCACAGAGCTATTTCAGTAAACATGTTTCCTGTCTGCTTTCCCCATGCCATTCTACATCAGAGACTTATTTTCATCTACTTAGTAGCAGAATCAAGTGATTGTGTGCTGAGGACTGTCAAGGAGCTGTTACACTATTTTAGAGCAAGGAGTTCTTTCAAACAAGAGCAGAGCAGCTTAATCATGAAAGGGATTACGCACAGAGGTGGGACTGAGATAACAGGAAATTGGATTTGCTGATTTAGGACACAACTGCCTGATGTGTCTGTGACTAAGGACAGTAAAGAAAGGCATTGGAATGCAAAATTATTCATATCTAGTTCAGGGTGTACCTGTATCCATACTGACCTGTTTTATTTTCTGGTAGCACATTGATGACTGCCCAGGAAAGGTGATGCTGCTCTCTTGTTCCAACTTGACAAGAGCACAAATCACAGCTGGCAGTAATTTGCATTTCTTTGGACATGTATGGAATAGTTGCCAATGGTTAGCTGCGCATTGAAATGGGATGAATCTTCAGCCTCTAGATTGATCAGTCTAGGGCTTGAGTTGAAGTACACTGCAGAGGCAAGTAGGAGACCCATTCTCTGTTCCTGTGCTATATATCCTGGTGATCTTTTGAATTTAATTGTTTTAGGAGGGAAGAATTCCCTTTAAACCTTTTCTAGAAGGATTATATAAATTTTTCATCATTTATTGCTCCTCTATTTCCATAGCAATTTCCATCTCTCTCTCTCTGTGGATAAGTATGGTGATAAAAATACACAGGACTTCGCTCTATCCCCTTCTTTTGTTGTTCTGCCAAGTAGCAGAGAAGACTTTGTTATCCAGAGAATCACTTTGAGGAATTGATTGGGTTGCATGTGATAAGCTCTCCAGCACTAGTTTGCCAGCATCAAAGCACTGGGGTTTTTTTTTCTTTTTTTTTTTTCCTGTAATCCCTTGGGCATATGTCATGGAAAGAAGCAAACACCTTTTTGTCAGTATTAAATGGCAGACACCAGTTAGTAAAACACTGAATTGCCTTTCAGAATTCTTAAAACCACAATGCTCTAATTCCTGATGAAGATTTTTAGCATTTTGGGTAAAATAAAACTGACTTCTGCACTCTCAAACGTATTTTTGGATGCTCATATATACAATAAACAAAAATCTTTTGAAGTGTCTAAATGCTTCACTGAATCACTTCTGAAAAGGAAATTCAACACTGTATATGTTCCCACATCATGTAACCATATTTGAAAGGTATTAGCTGAAAAAAAAATTAAACTCTCTCTGAGACATTAAAGTAAGTATTTACAGATTTTCATCTCTTCCACCAACCCAGGAAACCTCTTCTATGCTTGAGATATCCCCAGCAAAACCAACAAATATAAAGAAGAGAAACAGGCTCTGAGAAAGCTCAGCGTACATTGAGATAGGCTTCAATTAACCCAAATAAATTGGAGAATGGCATATTTACATGACTTTGCAAAGTAAGTGAACTGTTACTTTGTTTCATGTCCTGGAAGTATTTCTGGAAGATCCCTGATAGAGTCTCTTATGGTCCAGTCACCCCTAATCCATAACAAAGCATATGCATACTCACAGATATTGTATAGGTATTGAAGGCTAGATAACACCACATTCATTTAAAAGCATTTACTTGCTTCACAGAGCTATAAATAGGTGTTCCTGCTTCTTCCAAGGCACCTCTAAGACACTGAATGTCTAGATGATTTAAAAGCTGCTTCCAGTACTGGGCATTACAAAGATTTAAAAAGAGACCAAGAACATTTCAGACAGTCTTGTTGAGCTTGACTTTGTACTGAAAATCTGAGTCGTTAGTGATCAAAAAGGCTAACTGTTTAAGATTAAAAGGCTAACTGTTCAATATCAGTGCAACAGAACAGTGAATCAAAAGTCAGAAATATACAGTATTACATACTGCTGTTATTGAAGGGTAAATTTGCAAATAGGATGAGCTAGACACACAATGGATGGTTTTTGTGGATGGATGGCTACACAAACCAAATCCATCAAAACAGATTGTTCACACTTAACCCTTAACCCTGCAAATGCTCTTGTTGACCACTGATGATTTATTATTGAATGCAGTGAGCTTGCTCATATATTTAATAACTGTGCTGAATCAGAATGTAATTCTATAAACTACATCATCCTAGTTTAAGAGCTAGTTTAAGCCTAATTTAAGAAAAAAATTTGTGTCTGTCAAGTGATTTCTATTTGTTGAAAGTTTCCTCTGTGTGAAAACAGGTGACTACTCTGCTCATCTCACTTGTGATGTAGAATGTTCTGTGAGGAATGATCCTTATGTACTTACGTAGATGTATGAGGGGCTGCCAATGGAAGTCATATTGAGTCAGTGCTTGGCCATTCCTTTCTGATATTTGATGTGAGAGCAGGGTTAGAAACTCCTGAATCACAGCTTTGTTTGAATCTTGGCACTTCTGTAGTTCAGCAGAGGTGGCTTTTGCATCATTTCATCTCTCTCAATGATGTGCCTATGAAACAGGATGACAGTAAGAAAGACTAATGAGAAATTGTTCTAGAGTCTCACTCTGCTAAAGATCACTTCTGGGCACCATTTTAGAGGTGAGTTAGAAAAGCAAAGCTCAGTAAAGACACATCCAGTATCAGATAGCCAGCCTTTTCTCTGGCTGTCGGGGCCAACATTACAGCAATCCTGCTTGTAATAAAGGCTGTCTGAAGACAAACTGTCCCCCGCAGGACAATCTCTTACAGACTTATAAAAAGATTGCCTCTAATGTCTACTGCCTCTAAACAGCAGGAGGAATTGACAAAATGTGTTATATTCTGATAGATCCTGAGAGATCTCGCCTTGGTTTCAGCTTTGTCT
The DNA here is from genome assembly GCA_013399015.1 of Galbula dea. Taxonomy (NCBI): domain Eukaryota; kingdom Metazoa; phylum Chordata; class Aves; order Piciformes; family Galbulidae; genus Galbula; species Galbula dea. Next base: position 347,771 of record VWZX01000351.1, on the reverse strand, counting down.
GAAGCTGTCTGGAAGCCAAGGCAGAAAGAGTCTGGAACTGTTTTAGTGACTTCTGCTTATGCTCCTGCATATTCTTAAATTTATACATGACATGCACTGCTGAGTGACCTTGTAACTGTTTCATAATTAGGACACTGGGTATCTTTTGCTGTGTATATAAACTCTGAAAGCAGACTTGTATGCAACCTCATAAGTACACACAGTTATTTACTGGGTAGTGAGCATAGTAGGTAAGCTAAGAGGAAAATATTACTACGTTGACCATTAATAAGCTCTTCACTTTCCAAGCTGACAATCGTTATGCTTTTCCCAGACAAACAGTTGTCAGCCAAGTTGGGAGATGCAGCCCTTGTTGCTGTTTGTGGTAGATCCTTGATCTTGCTCAGTCACAGACACCTGGACCACAAGATGTGCTCGGGATGAGCTTTCTGACCCTAAAACTCTGGATGGAGCATTGGGCATGAGGCGATAGAGGTGAAGACAGGGCTATGGATTCAGCTTTAGTTTATGCTACCCACTCTCAAACACAACATAGCTATATTATTTAACGTATTTGTTCCAAGATCTAAGGGAAGGGTAAACCTCCTTGATCCAACTGATCTGTTACCCCTTCACTTGAAAGAGTAGTAACATCAGTCGACAAAATATTGAGTAATATCAATGGATAAAAAAGCCCCCTGTGGATTCTGTGGATTCTGGAAAACTCCATGTGGTAATTCTCCTACCTGAGCTGATGCTGCTAGAAGCAAACAGAAAGTATCTCTTAAAACAAGAGCAAGAACAAACATCTGTGACAGATGAACTTTGCCACCCTTTTGTAACCCAGTGTTCTGTGACATAATTTTCTGTTGTGACATTATGTGATTCCACATCTATGGAATATTTTTCCGTTAAACTAGAAAATGTCTTGAGTAAGACAAAACTTTATCTGTGACTTGGAAAGATGTAATTTTACTTAAAGCTTGCTCAAAATAATTATCTACTACCATGAAATAATAATAAAATATCCTCCAGTTACATACTAGAAAAGAGTTATACAGTCATTTTTATTTTGCAGCTATTGATGTAACTACATGATTGACAGTCACCAGGAGCAAGATTCAGGTCTAGATCAATAATTTATGAATTCATACTTTGTTACAATTTGAGCACAAAGATTAGCAGATTTCAGGGTTCAAAGGTCCACAACTTAGGCTCAACAGTTAGCAACATTTTAACCTTAATATTGAATAGAGATTAAAATACTGCATTGATAGTTTTAGCACTACTGCTGAATTTTTTCTGCAGAGAGCACTGTCATTCATCTCTCAAATTCAAAACCCCAAACAAGCTGAAAAATATAATTATACACACACATGATGACAGAAAATATGATGGCTATCAAAAGTGTTGCTGTGCCTATTAACCTCTTTTATCCTTGTGACAACCTTTGCCTCCTCAAATCTCTACTACTATTGGATCTGTCTATGTGTGCTTAATAAAGTGGAATATATTGACTGTGGTGCTATGTTCACTGGAACATTCTTAGCACTTTGTGTGGGACAGAAAACATAACGAGCCACTAAAGTATTGGCCAAGAAGCCAACTAAACAAGAAATAGGAGTTTATTGTTTGTTCTGCGGAGTGGAACTAAATTATAAACTAGGTTGAGACTGTCTCTCTTGTCCATGAACATTACAAAAATTCTTCCATAACTAATATCAAAGTCAGATAAATCCTAATTATAGCATTTATTAAGGATGGCAAACTAAGAGGTTCATACTTTCTTCTCTCTAGTTCTTTCATGGAAATTAAATCTGAATGTAGATTTTTACAGCCATAATAATGCACTTTAGGCTGAGATTAGTGCTAAGAGACAGCACGTTATGCTATACCCCTTATACATGTGGACAGTTTTAGAAAACCTCTCTCAGCAATTTTTCCATGGAGACAATACTGGTAATTGCTTGAGACTGAAGAATTTTTAGCTTGTTTCTGCTATAGCTTTTAGATGGTTGCTTTTTTTCAGCTTGGTAAATAAAGAACTTGTGATGATTAGGTCAGTTTGAGGGATAAAGTTATCCTGACATAATTAGCATCTTAAGATGTGCCTTCCAGCCTGACTGACGTGGGTTTTTCTATATCCTGAGACGGTATGTCTGCTCTCACAAGCTTCCAGACAGGGCACTAGTAGCAATGTTCACTAGAGAACACAAAAAGAATTTAGCCTAGAACCAGGATCTTGTACTATACACAGGGAAAAGATCTATGCAAGACGGGAGAAGTGTCCCAGTCCTTTCACCACAGTTGTTATGGTATACACCTCACAAAAGATTCCAGTTGTACAGTTACACATGTATTAATGGACTAAATTCTATGACGATTCATGAGGGTTTTTTGCAGTCAGTGTAGGAAGCAGGTAGGAAGGCAAAGGGACTTTTAACATCTTGGCTTCATCTGGAGATGTCCTCCTAGCCGTTAGAATCATTAGTTTCTTGGATCCCCCAAGTTTCTAATAAACCTGCAACCAAACTCCATAAGGTCAGTGTAAATAGCCAAACAGACTAAAATAAGGTGCCTCAGACCTGTTTATTCTCAGGCTTTCCTCCTAACTTTTGAGGTCCACTGGGGCACTGTTGTATGAGTTTTACTTCTAACAGGTAATCTGAAGAGATTCTGGAGGTTATTTCCATTTTGTATTCCTTTCATACAAGTAGAGGCAAAAGGAAATTCATAAGGTATATGAATAAGGTACAGGAAGCAGACCCAAAAGCACAAGTTAAAACCGGGGACGCAGGCTTGAGAGATAGTTATTAATATCTGATTAGATAATTAGGTACTAGCTTAGAGAAACTTACATATGTAAGAATATCACATAAAATAAAGTGATTAGTTAAAGGTTCACCATGGAAAATTCAGTTTTGTATAGACAAGTTGATTTACATAGAAAACAAATGTCTGTGAAGCAAGTTGCTGAAAATGGGTGGGAGATCGAGTCTGAATGCTGTGGCATCTCAAAGAAACGTTCTTGAAATATACAGAGGTTATCTTAAGATTTGAAGAGAAGAGGAATAGGCTGGGGTAGCTGCAGGAAGAGGAACACGTTTCTGGTGGTGAAAGTATCATCTGATCCTTTGCTGAAGGTTAAAGATTGTAACAGTGCTGGAAGGAGTAAGACATATTTCAGATAGCTTTTAAAAACAAAGAATACCAAATATAACCCAACCAGAAACTACTCTGCCTCCTGAAAAGCTTTGTATTACTGTGTGATCTTGTGGGGTTTAAGGTGAATGAAATTATTTAAACAAGTTTGGTGAAGCATTAGAAGGAGATTGTTTGAAAGAAAACCAGAAATAGTAAAGCTTCAGTTGAAGTTTGTGTAGTCATGGATTTTCCTGAGCAACAACTGTAGAATACATGTGTCTGACATTGAAAGGGGGATGGCAAAAACATCACATCCATGCTAAATAATGAGAAGAAATATGGACTCACACTTCTAGGACAGCTGCATACCATAAAACTTAATATACATGTATATAGTTTCTTGACATTTTTCTGTTCTCTCTTTTATGGAAGTTGGAAAAGCTGTTCTGCTAGCTGCTGAATATTAGTGCTCCATCAATCTGCTCTATAAGCTCTAAAAACTCATGGATCGATGTGATATGGCCATGGGATCAAAGGCAGAGTTTCTGAACTCATCTACAGGAACGTAAGCTGTAATGCACAAGGGACATTCTGCAGACCCAATGATTCGTGAGGCAGAGCTCATGACTCAGTATAAGTTTCTTTTTCTGACATAATACTCAAGTCCTAAAACAACTCTTTTGTTATTTCTACTACTGATGTAATTCTTCTTTTTAAAATACAATTACATGATAAATCTGGCAAATGTTAAGCAGGTCTGCCATGGAACTAAGCAGATTTCTCTCATCTAAGTATTTGGCTTTAAGAGCTTTTTTAGCCTATCAATTTCAGCAGAGTTTTACATGCTAAAAATAGTAATAAAATCTAACTAACAAACCTAAAACCACCCAAATCTCCTTCTCTCGGATGATGTAGCTATTTTACATGATTCTTGATTTATATGTACATCACAGAAGTTTGTATAAAAATGGTGAGATAAAGTCAGACAAGCTTCTGCTCTTTGTCAGTCTTGTCTAATTGGTTTTCCATCATTCCCACATATTGGCATTTTATAATTTTTTTTGTTAGGTGGAACATTAAAGAAAATAAAGCAAGAGAGAAGAGTAACAAAAGATATTTGATACGGTATAGATCAAAGATAAAATGTTCAGTAAATGTGGAGCTGCTATGCATCAGGATTCCTGCATCAGCCACTGCAAAATACTTGACTTCCCAAGAGATGCCTGTGTCCAGTTATCCTGGAGATCCAGAGCTCTGTATTTTACCAAGTGACATTTTTCTGAAAGGATAGAGTTTCTGTCAGAAGATAGTGGGGCTTACCATCCAGAAATGGTCCAACTGCCTAGAACTTAAGAGGAACCAGTACTCCTACAGAAAAGGAGCTTTTCTCCATGTGTCTGTTTACACATAATGATTTTCCTTTTAATGATTCGCTCCTATCAAAACATCTCCAAATGATATGGAAATAATACTTTATAGAAGCTTCAGGGGAAAAAAAAGTGGAAAAGCTAGAATTTGGATTGCCATCACAAACCTCTCTCAGTCATCCCAAAACAACTTCCCTCAATGAAAATCCTCTTGAGAAATGAGAAGGACTAAGGAGAAAAGGAGAGGTAGCATCTCGTCTTCAGTTTATCTTGATTCAAGAGGAGGAGAAGGTAGGTGCAGAAGGAAATGCAGCCAATTGTCAGTGCAATTGAAAAGTACTCAGGACATCTGTGGTCATTTCAAAGCTCCACTGAAGATTTCCTAGGTTAACAAAGGGAATCCACTCGATCACCCTAACATTCAGTTTCTTGGCTATAGAACAGGGAAAACAGATGGTATTGTAATGCTAGAAGCACTAAAGATTGCTCAGATGGTTACAGGTGCTGTAGAGAGGAAGGTTTTCAGCAATACTGCCACCTCTACAAAGGTTCTGGGGTTATTTTCATTTCTCAGCATAAGAAAGACGTGGACCTGTTAGAGCGGGTCCAGATGATAGCCACACAGATGATCAAAGGACTAGAGCACCTCCCCTGTGAGGAAAGGCTGAGAGAGATGGAGTTGTTCAGCCTGGAGAAGAAAAGGCATCAGGGGGATCTCATAGCAGCCTTTCAGTCCCTAAAGGGGGATTACAAAATAGAGGGGGAGATACTTTTCAGTAGGTCAGACTGCAATAGGACAAGGAGGAATGGATATAAGCTGAAGGAAGGGAGATTTAGACTAAAAATTAGAAGGAGGTTCTTTACTCAGAGGGTGGTGAGGCTCTAGAACAGGTTGCTCAGAGAGGCTGTGGCTGCCCCTTCCCTGGCAGTGTTCAATGCCAGGCTTGCTGTGGCCCTGGGCAACCCGGTCTAGTGAATGGCATTCCTGTCCATGGCAGGGGGGTTTGTAATTAGATGATCTTTAAGGTCCCTTCCAACGTTAGCCATTCGATGATTTTAGTGAGTCCTACAGCATGTTACACCCTTTTCCAGCGTAGCATACTACCTGTGAAAAGGAGAACAAAATTGCAGCAAACCAGATTTGCCAGGTATAGTAAATAATTGGGTATGGTATGGTATAGTATGGTATGGTATGGTATGGTATGGTATGGTATGGTAAAATATTGATTTACCAGTGATTCTCAAATCTTTTTGGCAGCACAGCCTATAAATTTCCTCACAGCATGCAGCCACCCATACAGCACGTACATACAAACTGACGGCAGACTTGTTTTTCATTTATCCCTTAGATTTAGTCTGAGGCTCCCCTCCTCGCTCCAAGGGATCGCAGCCCACAGGACTGCTGCAGGACCCCCTTCTCCAGACTGCTCTAGTCCAGGCATGCCGAAAGGAAACTTTCCCTGTCTTCTTCTCCGGATCCTGTTGCTGGCAGTGTTTGGGCTTTTCGCGCAGCCGCTTCCTCAGCGGGAGCGGAGCTGAGGAGGGTTCTGAGGAGGGGACTGAGGAGCGGTCTGAGGACGGGACTAAGGAGGAGTCCAAGGAGGGGGCTGAGGAGGGGTCTAAAGAAAGGGACTGAGGAAGGTTCTGAGGAGCGGGGCTGAGGAGGAGGCTGAGGAGCGGTGCAGAGGAGCGAGGCTGAGAACGTGGCTGAGGAGAGGACTGTGGAGATGGAGCGCAGGCAGCCGCGGTTCCTTCTCCCACCCAAGCCCGGAGCGGCGCTGGCCATGGGGTGGCTGTGCACTCCATCCAGAGAGCTGCTTTCCATCCTCCTCACGCTCGTCACTCCAGGCCAAGAGGCTGGGTGGGCATCCGCAGCCTTCGCAGTGCCCCAGCGACGCGTCTTTACTCCAACCAGAATATGAGTTTTTCCTCCTCTCTCCTTTCAAGCACACTTGGGTGAAGTCCATTGAACTTTTTTAGGTCCTGTATACAGCAAAACGTCTATACGCCCTGGCTGGGATATTTGAGGGATGAGGGGAGTATGCTGCTATTGATGCTCATCTCGCCATTCCCGAGCAGAATTGCTTCTTCGACCTCTAGTTATGTAGTAACAAGGGGAAAATTTCCTGAAATTAGACTACTGCAGGAACTCTGGTTTTAGTCACAGCTGTCATCTGAGAAACAAATTTCCAGGCATTTTTAATCTAATTCACTTAATTTTTATGTAACCGAATTAGAAAATGTGATTAAGCATCTCAGAATTTTCGGCATTGAGCCTGCCTAACCTTTAGTGAAACATGAAACAGAGAAACCTATTAGAAGTAAGAAGAAACGGTGAAATCGTCTGTATGGAGTTGGTGTAATAGCTATGTATGAGCAGAAGGATTAGAGGCGCAAAAACTCAAGAAAAAATTAATAGTAAAAAATTAAAAAGAGGATAATATTTCCAGCTGAAATTCTTGCCGCTTTTCTTTGGCAGGTATTACAGGGCAGGCACTGGAAAGACACTGCAGAGGTGCTGCAAAAGCAGTCCTGCCTTGCCCTGCCGGCCCGCCCGCCCGTCCCACGCCCACTTTCCCCGTGTTTCTTTCCCTGCTGCCCTCAGATCTCTCTGAGGCAAGGAAAATTCAAAGGAGAAAATCGAAGGCTTGAAACTATCTGATTCTTTCTTGCTGTGGCAGTGACTGCAGCCGGAGGGTCAACCCGCATTAGAAGAAAGAGTTGACCCTCTTCCCTCTCACGGGGGTTTAACATGCACTCCAGCCGCCGGTGCAGTTGCTGGGGTCAGCGGAACAAACACTCACAGTGCTTGGACGCTCCAGGCGGTGCTTGGCTATGGGAGCTGATACACTTCCCACGAACATACAGAGTTTAAACAAACAAAAAAACCCAACAACCAACAAAGGCTGATAGACACCCCGCCGCGTGCTAAAATCACCCTAAACCCCGTAGAAAGATTCTGTTAAGACCAATCTCCTCTAGCGCAGCCCCTGTGTGCTCAGCCTTGTACCGCAGAGCTGCGGCCCCGGCGCGGCTTGCGCGGACAGCGACACATCCGACGTGAAGTGTGGGAACCCCCGGTAGGGAGGGGAATGTGCCGGGGACAAACAGGGACCGGCTCAGCCTGAAAACACCGGCGAAGACCAAGGGAAAGAATCAACCTAGGAGGTGTCTCCGCAGGGAAGCACTCGGGGCCGGGAGCGAAGGGCCCCAGGGGATGAAGCCACCTCCCGCGCATGGTGCAGGCAGGGGTGCGCAGTTCGGAGTGGCCCCCACAGCCCTCTGCTCTCCTGCTTTGAGAGGCGGAATGACGCTGCCGACGGGGCACAAGTCCCCGAAAAACTAACTCATTAATATAAATCAAATAATGGCGTGGGGTGGGGGCATGGAGGAGGGCGGGGAGAGGTGGCGTGCGCGCCTGCTCATGAGTTAAATATAAGTCTCTCACCGTCCTGAACAAAGCGACCGTCCCCTAGGGAAGGGTGACGTCTCCCCAGTAACGTGATTGCTTCTTCGGAAGCAGAAACGTGTAAACGCTATAAAACGCGGCGGACCGGCGGGCAGCTCAGAGCGTGCGGCGAGACGGAGCTCTCCTCTTCTTCCTCCTTCTCCTCCTCCTCGTCCTCTGCCACCGCCGCCCCGGCAGCCGCGCAGCGGGGTAGAGCGCAGGCCCCCCAGCAGCTCTGCTCTCCGCTCGGCTCGGCTCCGCGCCCGCCCAGCCTGCCCCTCCGACGGACTCGCGGCTCCGTGAGTAACTTTCCCTCCGCTAACTTCCCAGCGGATGAGGAGGGTGTACCCGTCGCGCCCGCCTCTCTTCCCCTCCGGGACCTGCAGAGAAGGCTCCCCGGCTGTCAGGTCGTGGAGGCCGAGGACATCTGGGGAGGAACCCTTCACTTTTTTACCACTTCAAAATACATAATTTTTTTAAGGTTGCTAAGCCCTGAGTGACGCTGCAGGGTGTCGTCTTCGGGGCTGCGAGCTCTCCCTGCCCGCCGGCAGCACCGTGGCCACTACGATGACGCTGCCGGCGGCCTCTTTCCGTGCAGGGGCAGGGCCGGTGTGGCTCCTAGGCGTCCCAAGGCGAAGCCCCGGTGATCCAGTTGGTGCGGGCGGGTTGCTCTGTCGGTCACAGAATCGTTTAGGTCGGTCGGTCGGTGGGTGACTGCTGCGTTCTTCCTTTTGCAGGTGGCGGCCATGGAGCACCGCGGCGCCTCCCCGCTCTTCCTCGCCCTCGCTCTCCTCAGCGCCCTCTGCTGGCGGGCGCGGGCGCTGCCCCCGCGGGGAGCCGCGTTCTCTCCCATACCCCGGTAAGGGCCTCACTTACCTCCGCGCACTGCTACGCGCTCCGCCGCACCGCCCGACCTTCCTCTCTGCGGGAAGGACGAGGGGGCTCTGAGAAGCGCCAGCTTTCCACTGTGGTCTTTCGACGAGCATGGGGGGCGGTGCTGCCTGTCCGGGTGTTTGCTCGGGGACTGGCCGGTGCGCATCTTCGCGCAGAGTCTTCGGCCAAGCATCCTCGCCAAGCCCCGCCTGTGCCCGCCGAACCTGCTCTGTAGAAGCCCTCCCGAGACGGGCACCCACCTTCCGTGGCCCCAGCAGCAGTGCTGCCCCTCCAGCCGGGGAGCGGTGACCACCGTGTATGAGGATCCTGTGGAGGATGAACGCGTGCCACAGTGTACTCCGGGACGTGGCGCACGTCCATCAAACCAGTCTCGGCTTTTCCTGGGGGAAAGCTCCGAAGTTAGGAGGATTCATCTTTTAAAAAGCAGAAACATAAATAGGCAAAATTCCTAAATCGTGAGTGAGGGGAAGCAGTCTGTGAGGGAATGATATGCAGGTTTTTTGCTGCTGCACACTTTGACTTGTTGAAGTTGATGGTGGTTGTCTAACTAAATTAAATCAGATGGCAGAAAAGTATGTTTTACATTTAAGTAGGAGGAACATGCAGTGTAGAAAGATCAACGAAAAACAGTATAGCAAGCCAGCATAGAGACTGCTGTTCAAAAGGTGGGATTTGAGATGGTTTATTTTACACAAAAGCACTACTTTTTTTTACCAGACAGAAGTCTTAACATGCCTCAGATATATAAGTGGTACTGTTAGTTATAATGACTCTGAAATTACAAGAACAATAGCTTATCCTAGTTTTAGGATTTTTGCACATCATCCCTTGCAGGGGTTTACTATAGTTAAGGGAGCCTGTTATCTGCCACAAAACATAAGAGCAACTAGAAAAAACATCTGATGCTAGACTACTGCTATGCAGTCAGATTAATAAAATATGGTGTAAGAAATAGCAGTTTACAAAAATATGAAGTAACTAAATCTGTTTATGCAGAGCAGTTGCCATAATACATTTGAAAAGGTTAAATGTGAACATTTTTAACTTGCAACTAGCAAACTAATTTAGACAGGAAAGAACAAAACCACGTAGAGATACATTACTGCACTTCATATTTATTTTGAAGTTGTAGAGGGTGTATTACTTTGGAGAAGCTTAAGAATTGTTTCATACTGCATTTCAATGCACATTTTAAGTCTTAATTGGAAAGTAAGTACTTCACAGCAACTGTTTTTGCATGGGTGCAGGCTGTTAATTCCATCCATCATTTATACAAAATATAGTTGAAAATATAAAAAGCTTCATGGTTGTCCACTGAGCAGTAATTGCCATATATTATGCACTGTTTACTAGAATAGATTGTGTGCAAAGGCAACATATATACAGAAAATATGCATTTGAGAGGAGGATCTGTTCTGTCAACTACTGTATCACTGAGCGTGAATTATACCTGAAGGTGAATTTTGTTTTATCCAGAGTACTTTAAAATGTCTTGCAGATTAAATTAGGTAGATGTGCATTTTGATACAAAACCAGAACGTAAGCTGCAGTGAAGTGCTGTATATCCTCAACTAACTGTATATCACATGGTTTCCTTCTCTAACAGATTGGGAAACAGAATGCCATTTGATGGAGCTAGTGAACCTGACCATGCTCACGGGTCTTTTAAGTCTGAATCAGACATTTTGCAGAACACACTACCTGAAAATGAGAAATTCTATTTTGATCTGTCCAGAATTATTGATAGGTGAGTTTCTTTATTATTGTAAATACAAATGATGATGCTGCACTTGAATTATGCCAAGAGATCAGTAACATTTTCAAACTGAAAAATATGAAAGGAAGAATCAATCACAAAAAAACCACCACATGGCCTCTGGTTGAATACTGGTAGCAGTAGCAAGGTCTGCAGAAATGTTGATTACATTGCTATCATGGCAAGATGAATTCATCCCTTTCCCAAGAAGGGCCACAAGTCCACAAAGTATATTGTAAAACTTTGCAAATTAATTTATGAAATTAGCTTAATTCAATATGTGCAATAGACAAGGAAAGCAATATGTTTGCAAAATGAAAGTTATTAAAGTGACATATCTGAGAGGGTGTATTGTGGAGTTTATTTATTGTCCATTTCAGAAATGCAAGGCATGCTGATGGAATTTTCACCAATGTCTACAGCCATCTTTTGGCTAAACTTGCTGTGAAGAGATATCTGCATTCGCTTATTAGAAAACGAGTTAGGTGAGGTGACACTTACATTAGGTAGATTTTTTTCCTAGCTGGCTTCACTGGCAATTTTTTACCCTTCTGTACCTAAGTTCTCAGTTTTGCAATTTAGAGATAATGAAAGAGAGTCTGATATAATGATGGGAGAGCTGAAAATCCTATATAACAACTTAATGGTATTTGTTACTAAATGAATACATTACTATTTATACTACAGAAGTGAAGGGTAAAGCAACAGACACTGCACATAGGGCTGATAATAAATACTGGCAATATTGTGACGATTATCGTGCCAGTTTGCTAATTCTTTTTTCTGGTAATGTTTTTACTAGCTTGGCAGATGAATAGCCAAGATGATTGGTTACTCATTACCTACATAACAACAGGGGAATTATAAAGAAATTCAGAAACTGTTAGTTTACAACAAAACCAAAAAGGAATGATTGTTTTTCCTACTATAGAACATACTGCCAGTTGATAGGAGATCTGTATTATAGAAGGATTCAAAAAGAAAAAGGCAAATTTGTAGATGAAGGATCTGGATGCAACTTCCAAACCAAGATGTTCATAAACTAATGGTTGCAGGATGCTGGATAGGATCACTGCACACTTCCCTTCTTTTCATATCCCTAAGCAGCAGTTACTGGGCACTCTTGGCTATGGCAAAATAGAATACTTTGGTTTGAGCCAATATGGCCATTCCTTTTCATGCCTACTTTGTATGCTCAAAAACGGAGTGAAAATTAGGTCCTGCATCTGTATCAATGCTGCCTTTGTTCCAGAACGTATAGTGCCAGTTTCTGGTACGCTATAAACTAGAATAGATCATTTAAAGCAGAGCACACCAAAGCTTCCCAAGATCATGCATGAAAAATAGGCCTTCAAAACTGGATTTCACAAGGCATGTGGGGGTTTTTTGTTTTGTTTTGCTTTGTTTTCTTGTTTCCTCCTTAAAACAAGCATTTCTAGCCATGTCTGTGATGCTACACTCTTGCTTTCCTCAGAGGCAGGCTCTTGCCTCACTGAGTTCAATATGGACAATGATCAAGACCTTTAAGAGCTTATTGTGACTTTAACAAGTCTCTACCTTGGCATTGTATTGAAATATATTTATGCAAATGATAGAAATCAGAATAAAGTCAGTTCATTAAAAGGAGTAACATGAACTATGAGAAGAGACAGGAGGCAGTCTTGAAAGCCACACTCACCCATTTGATCCTGGATAATTCCTGGGGCAGGGACTCTTGAAATCGCCAAATGCAGATCCTAATTGCATGGGCCATAGCAGAGCAGAGCAGGAGAAAGAAATCTGTGGAAAGTGTGCCCAAAGATTAAACACTGAGCCTTACAATTTGATCTTTGCTACTAAAATGTGTAATAAGCAATAAAAGTAGTGGCTTGTTTTCAACAGCAGAAAAATCCAAAGTCTTAGTTGGAAATGAAAGCTCAAATGAAAATTTGATTTTATTTTTTTAGCTAATCAACATTGTAAAGTTTGTTTCACTCATTTAGTGGTGTCTTCTTTTCAAAAGAATATCTTCTATTAATATATTTTTTGGTAATTGTATTTCCAGCTCTCAGGACAGTCCTGTCAAACGCCACTCTGACGCTGTCTTCACTGACAACTACAGCCGCTTTCGAAAGCAAATGGCTGTGAAGAAATACTTAAACTCAGTTTTAACTGGGAAAAGAAGGTACTAAAGAAAGCAAATATATATTGTTTCCATACTTGTGTGGTAAGGCAGTAAAGATTCATGCCCATGTATGTATGCAGAGAGGACGAACAAAAAGCAATGAACATTGGTGTCTTTATAATGTAGTTTCTAACATGGTTTTCAGCTATAGACAGCATTTTCTTCCAGACTGAAACAGATACTACAATCAGATGAGAATAAAACAATAAAGAAGAGACAGCACCTGGCAATTCTGAAAAGCTTCTGTTAAATTCGTAAAATGGGTTCATGTATAAAAATGCCTCTTAAGAAAAAAACCCACAGAGCTATGGAACATGAGCAATTTTATAAAGAAAATGCACTGTTTGTTGAAAATTTGCTTTTAGGTAAACATATAAAATGAAAATTTATAAGTCCTAGAAAAAATATATATCCTAATCAGTATAGGAGAGAAGTGCCAGTATATTCTGTTTCTACAGTCACTGATTTAGACAGCTGCTTTTGAGTATCATGTCTTTTCAGCCATTAAACATGCTATTTCATGTGATTTATAACACCTTGGTTTATGTAGAACAAAATATGCAATAGCTACAGTTAGAAGAAGGCTTTGCTTGCTTGTTTGCTTTTTCTTCTGAGAACAATAAAACTTGTTTCTGATCCACAACAGCCAGGAAGAGCTAAACCCTGCTAAACTTCGAGATGAAACAGAACTTCTTGAACCTTCCTTTTCAGAAAACTATGATTCTGCAGATGAGCTGCTGAGCCACCTCCCACTGGTATGCCCAGATTTTCTTTCCTCTTGCTATCTGCCACTTGACTTGACCCGTAAAATGGGATTAATCCTACATGAAGTGTGGCCTATCAAAAACGCAGAATCATCTGGGAAGGAGACAAGTTCTGTGAAATGCTGTGTGTTCCTATAGGGATTTTGTTTGAATATAATAATTTTAATAATAATTAAGTTATCCCATGATTGCTATTATTGAAAACTCCTAATTAAATGGCACTGTTAATAATACACCTAACTCACTTGGGTGTTTCAACTTGTGTGCACTGCAGCATAAAAGCAGAATTGACTCATTTTTAATAACAAAGATTATTATTTCTTCAGAGGACAAACTCAAGGATATTTCTTTTAATTAAAAAAAGAAAAAGTTGCACAATTTTTTTAACATCTATTTCATTAGAAGGAAGCTGCCCCTATAACTATGACGATTGTCAACATGAGCCCTTAGCATTGAGAAATTACTTGACTGTGAGCTAAGGTGTGCTGTCTGGGGATCATCTGACAACCAAATATTTCAGATACTGTTTTTAATTTAGCTACTACTATTTTTCTAAAATCATTCACAAATATGTTTCTTTGGTTTACTGAAATGTAAACCCTTCTACACCACAGCACTTGCAGGGACAAAAAATTGAAAGGATAATGTAGAACTGAATTGGGCTTGGTATTCTCAAAAGTGTTTCATGAAACTGATGATGGGATGGCTTTTGGCATGAGCTGTCTCAACTGCAAGTGAGGTAAAAGTTTAGTTTTGAGGATAATGTTTTGGTGGCTTTTTTTTCATTTGTTTAGTGGTTTGGGGTTTTTTTGAGGGGTTGACAGATAAAAGACATTTCTTCAAACTGTTGTTTCCTTCAAAGGCTGAAAGATAATGTTCTTTTCCTTTCCACAAATGTGGCAGTTCCTCTAAAGTTCCCAAAGATTAGAAAGGACATAAACTGCTTATGCCTCAAGGAACAAAACAATTTGTAAGTGATGGGACTCAGGAAAAAAATGTTATTTCTATACAAGATTACTGCAAAAATATCGACTTCTGGATTCTGCACTTTCTAAAACTTCTGGCATTAACTAAGTGAGGAAGAGCAGCGGTACAGTGGGTCATGGGTGTCTTCCTGGAAATATTTTCAGTCCTTTCCTTTTTTATGGACTGTATTTATGATCCAGGTCTCCCTGTGGGTGAATTGCTTGCTCACTATTGACTGTTACTGGTTGCTTTACTACAGCACCCTGTGGCTGATGCTGTGTCTATCAAGCAATCTGAGTTTGTGCATCTGTTTCAAAGATACGGTTTTCAAAAGCGAGCTTCTTCTGCACTTAGGCCAATATGTAGTAACATTTTGGCCTAATCCTTCAACCTTTCTTCCTCATCCTACAGCCTTGTCTGCTGGCTGTAATGCCCACCAAGATTGTGTGAATAGCTCCATCTCACACAATTGTTTTATATTGTTTTATATTGTGTTACTTCCAGTCCACTGTCTGCTTTTATACACCTCATGATGCAATTGCTTATGAAAATGACTTAAAATATATTTCTCCTTTGCTTTTCAGAACCTCTGAAGGACACCTGGTAAAGTCTATGGCAAGAACAAGCTATTTTTGAGTTCCACATAGTATTTCAAAGAGATGACTTTGGTCATCGAACCAGAACAAATATGTTGTGAAGTGAAAGTTGTGATATATTTGTTTCTTATGTAATAAAAGTTGATATTTACATTGTAAATATTACTCTAGAGTTCTCTACTGAAAGCTGTACATATGGATGCCAGTTTAACTTATGAGAAGTCTGTGAGTCCATATGCTGTAAATCCTTTACTTCAATAAATTCATTTGAAAAAGAATGTGCAGCTGAAAAGAGCCCATCGTTACTAATTAATTGGCTTATTTTAGATGTGGTACAACTTCAGATTAGCCTGTATGATAATAGGGATACATTTAGCTTTGTAAAGAAGTGTAAAAATGTAAGGAAAATAATGTGCAAAGTGTGTAAAAGATCACTGAAGATTACTGCCAATCCAAAAGAAATGCTTTTCAAGCAGTTTACCAAGCAACTAGGAAAAAAAAGAAAAAGTATTTAAAATTATTTAACTTTGAACAGCATCTCTCCTTCCTGTTCACATTTTTAATATTTCACAATATATGAATTATATTAGTACCAGAAATGTATCCTTTATTTTCAGTTGTGTTTTGAATGCTCTGGAGCTGACAAAGCACACAAAGTACTATCTCTTGTTTCATTTGATGCCTAAAGACACTGCTTATTCTACATTTAATTGTCTGTAGCTTTGAAGATGAAACTATTCCTTAAGATACTATACTATTTTTTCAGAATGAATGTAATTTACAGAATATGCAGACAATAAATCATTTTATTATCATGGCAAACTATTACTCTCTTGAATCAGTGCTACAGGTACCTGGAACAGTAGAGGTCCCAGTAAGTGCTGTCTGTCGTATAGTAATAGAGGAAAATAGTATTTTTTAACTGAGGTATAATATATTTTATTAGAAAGACAAGCAAGTAAGCCTCTAATCTGCATTTCTATAGCTTAGTAAGGAACAGGAAATTTGCAGCTGATTTCACTGTTGCTGTGGTTCATAATCTGGCTGTATTTTATAATAACTGTAGATTTATAGAATCATAGAATCATTAAGGTTGGAAAAACCTCAAAGATCATGTAGTCCAGCTATTAACCTAACACTGCCAAGTCCACCATTAAACCGTTTCCCTTTGCACCACATCTACACATTTTTAACACCTCCAGGGATTATGATTTCATCTCTTCCCTGGGCAGCCTATTCCAATGGTTCACCATTTATTTATTCCTAACTTTCAAACTAAACCCCTCCTGCTGCAACTTGAGGCCATTTCTTCTCATCCTGTTGCTTGTTACCTAGGAGAAGAGACCTCATTATAACCTTGTTTTATGTAGTTGAGATAAGAGATAAGGTCTCCTCTGAGTGTCGTCTTCTTCAGATTAAACAATCCCAGTTCCCTCAGCTGCTCTTCATAACTCTCCTTGTGCTCTAGACCTTTCACCAGCTTTGTTGCCCTCCTTTGGACATGCTTCAGCACCTCAATGTCTTTCTAGTAGTGTGGGGCCCAAAACTGAACACAGTATTTGAGTTGCAGTCTTACTAGGGCTGAGTACAGGGGCATGATCATTTCCCTAGCCCTCCTGGCCACACTAGTTCTGATATAACCCAGGATACTGTTGGCCTTCTTGGTCACCTGGTCCCACTGCTGGCTCATGTTCAGCTGGCTGTCAACCGGCACCCCCAGGTTGTTTTCAGCTGGGCAGCTTTCCAGCCACTCTGCCTCAAGTCTGCAGGGGTTTGTTGTCATCCAAGTGGAGGACCCAGCATTTGGTCTTGTTGAACCTCATACCATTAGCCTTGGCTCATTGATCAAGCCTACACAGATCCTTCTGTAGAGCCTCCTTACCCTTGAACAGACCGACACTTCCTCCTAACTTGTCATCTGCAAACTTCCTGAGGGTTCACTCAATCCCCTCATCCAGATAGTCAATAAAAAATTAAACAGAATCGGCTCTAGTACTGAGCCCTGGGGAATGCCACTGCTGACTGGTCACCAAATGGATTTAACTCCACTCACCACAACTCTCTGGCCTTAGCCATCAAGTTTGTTTTTTACATAGCAATAGGAACATATGTCCCAGCCCTGAGCAGTTAAGTTTCTCCAGGGAAATTTTGTGGGAGACAGTCTCAAAGGCTTGACTAAAGTCTAGGTAAACAACATGCACAGTCTTTCCCCCATCTACTAGGTAGATCACCTTGTCACAGAAGAAGAGTTTTAACCAATTGGATCATTCTATAAAGAATTATTTATTGCTGTAAAGACCAAGAGTTCCATTCCAGTAAGGCAAGTGTGCAGTACTGCATGCACAACGTGTAAAATGCATGTTCAGGCATGATACCAGCCACAGCACTCCCATAACTCCCCTCCCACCTCCTAGGAAGAGATGGAATTCAAAGTAGAAAAACTTATCAGACCTACTTGCAAGTCAAATTTGGTATTTCAAGTATATTTATAAAGTCATACATATGCACACATAGACAGTGATAAAACTAATTCACAAGTTTCACTTACAAGTTTACTGTTCTTATTTAGGAAGAAGCTTCAACCATGATAAAATTTGAGATTTATGGAGAATAGTTCTCATAAATATGTAGCCTTCTGATTTGCAAATTTTTTGAATATTGGCAATTGCACGTAAAGGGAAACCAGCTGGCACAGATCAGATGCTATTACTGCTGTTTCAGTCTAGCCTTGACAATATTTTCAGCCTAAGCCAACAAACAGTTCACAAAAGTTAGATTTAATTTTAAAGTCTTCTCTTGAAGAGTGGTCTCTGAATGGTGGTCCATTCTCAATTCCTATTTTATTATGAAAACCTGAGTGCAAAAGTGGCTTTGGAAACACTTGAAGGATACTAACAGACTGAGGTTATCATACCTAATTGGAAATGTTCTTCAGTGTAGTTTCAAATTTGTTAGGACTTGTGTGCTAAGTAATCTCTAAAGAAGTAAGTGAAAAAAATTAACCAGATACAAAACTTCGTATGGTTTTCATATGCAGAACTTTTCAACAGAACTTACTCTTTAAGTATAGGTAATATTAATTCACTGAGTTTAAAGTAAAAAAACTGAGTGATCAGATTTATGACTCCACAATTCCAGAAATATTTTTTTTCTAAACCTGCCTTTTTTATTTATTTCCAGTTTACCATTAAAGCACCTGATAGAACTTGTCTTCCATCTTTAATGTTCAGTCTCCCCAATATTTTGCTTTCCACAGAAAACTGCAAAACCTTAGAACATACATTTTCTCTGTTACAATGCATATGGAGTGGGTTACACAAAAAAGAGATGCTTATTAGGAAATTATATATTTATATAAACTAAACTACAAAATTAATGCTAACATTGTAATAACTGAAAGAATACTTTTACAGCTTCCTGAGAGGGATAGAAAATAAAGACAGTCTAAAAGGCACACTAAATTTTATGTACATTTTAGCAAAACCTAGCACTGAAAGGAGAGATACTAATCTCCAGAATAATATACCTGACCTGATATTTCTATTAAAGGCTGTTTTTTAACTTGTCACAGCAACTTTTGACATTCTATAGGAGATATAATGCCCAATTAATACATTGGGAGTAGTTAACTGCAAAAGATGTAACTGTCTACCTCAACTCAATTGGCAAATTATTATGGTAAGGTTAAATGACAAAATTGAAGAGAATATTGCATTTTTTTTTACTGAATAAGGCTATTTTTCAGCCTGTCAATGAGTCTTGACACATCATCAATCTTACAACCCATCTGCACAATGTCACAAGAGTGGAATTGAAGTGTTGTGTAATTAGGACAATGAAAAGGCCAGCTCCAAAGAGAGTGTCAAGAGGACTGTGAGGATGAAAAAGAATGTCTGGGAGAATGAGAACAGCACCACTGGCAGAAAGAATGCAACCACTTAGGAAGAAGAAATAAAACTGTGAAAGGTTATTGGGGTATGTGTTAAAGAAACATCTCACCACGCTTCTTTGGAGTTTCAGTTCTAACACAGGCTAGGAATACCTGTGATTTTAGAGCATAGAACTTAGCATTTTTGGCTTTATTGAATGGAGTTTGCTTTTCAGACCTGCCCTATCAACCTCTTAAAGAAAGTGACAGAATCACCTTTAAATGCATTTTTAGCAACACTGTGAGGAAATATTTTCTGGTCCTGAATCCACAGAGAGGATCTGCATGCTCATGCACATCTGTACAATCACCACCCACTCAAGAGCAACCTTCAGGAATTGTGTATAAGACTCTGAGAATTACAAAAGTTGACAAAACATTTTAAAATTACAGCTTGCAAAACCATTGAAAATTAATCAAACTGTAATAACTTATTTTAAGTGGGTTTGAGAGATTGTAAGTATTTGTTCCACCATCAATTCTGAGACAACATCTATTAAAAAATATGAAAATGGGTAACTTAGATCTAAAACATAGGTATAACTTCATGTATAGGAATGTTGAAATCTCCTCAAAACCAGACCTTTTCGGAAGAGATGTGTCTATACAGGAATAATTTATTTGCTTGCAAGGTGTTAGAGAGGAGGGCCAATGGTATTCTGGGGTGGATTAGAAGGGGTGTGGTTAGTAGGTTGAGAGAGGTTCTTCTCCCCCTTTACTCTACCCTGGTGAGGCCACATCTGGAATATTGTGTCCAGTTCTGGGCCCCTCAGTTTAGGAAGGATAGGGAACTGCTGGAAAGAGCCCAGCACAGAACCACCAAGATGATGAAGGGGCTGGAACATCTTCCTTATGAGGAAAGGCTGAGGGAGCTGGGTCTCTTTAGCTTGGAGTAGAGGAAACGAAGGGGTGACCTCATCTGTGCTTATAAATATGTGAAAGGTGCGTGTCAGGGGGATGGGGTCAGGCTCTTCTCAGTGAAGCCCAGAGACAGGACAAGGGGCAATGGCTGCAAGCTGAAGCATAGGAGGTTCGCATGAATACAAGAAAATTTTTTTTCCCAGTTCAGGTGCCAGAGCTCTGGCACAGACTGCCCAGAGAGGTTGTGGAGTCTCCTTCCATGGAGATATTCAAAACCCATTTGGGCCCATTTATTTGTGACCTGGTCTAGGGAATCCTGCTGTGGCAGGGGGGTTGGACTAGATGATCTTTCGAGGTCCCTTCCAACTCCTAACATTCTGTGATTCTGTGATATGGAAAACACTGTCCATTGCCTCTTGTGACACTACCTATGTTTTCTACTAGCACTGTTATTTTTTCTTATTTTTTCTCTCCCCCTCCTCCACTTCACACAAGCTTCCCCTCTCTTTGTTAATGTTCTCACCTCTGGCTTGCCAAGCTAGTGTATGCACGTATACCTACATTTTTGAGAGGAACCATTAGAGCAGACCTTAAATTTATGGCACAACAATCTAATAACTGTCAACCTTGGTTATGGAGATGAGTATTGCGAGAACCTGGCACAACCAGATTTGCAGGAGCAATCTGTCCTGCTCACAAACAGCCCTTGACTTCCCACTGGAGATTTCCCATTTGGTTTGTGACTGGTGCAGGAGGCTGACCTTTCCTTGGATACTTCAAACACAACGTGTGGCCTCCTGGGGCTTGTCTTGGCTTGGGCAGCTACAGAATTTTCATCCTTTCTCCTTTCGGCTTTGGAACAGTCACAGACAAGTTGCTTGCCAGGTTCACAAGCTGTTTTAGGACTGGATGTAGGAAACTAGACAGGAGTCTTTTATATCAATCTTTACAAAAAGTCAGAAGAATAATTTGACGCATCTTCTGCTTTTGAAGTAAACAAATAGGAAAAGTTCTACTTCAGTTTTATACACATGTAGGCCACTTAGTAGGGAGAGGAAAAAACAGATTTCCTTTGTGAGGATAAGTATTTTCAATAACTTAATTGATCATTTATAAATAAAAATATGACTGCTTATTCAAAGGTTAAGCTGAAAGTGACACAAATCATAATGATACATTGAAGAAGGTAATTGTCTTATGTAAATATCAACATTGTCATGGTGAGAACAATATTTTCAATAAAGAATGTTTATTGGGAAAGAATGGGGGTTGTTTAATAATGACAGGAAAAAGGGAGAAAAAATATCCTTTCCCACTGAGTGAAATATTTAATACTAGATAGAGTTTTGCACAGGACAAGATGCTTTAAAAGAGTGTACATGAAGCTTGTGCATAAAAAAATCTGATTTTTTTCTGGAACTGTCCTGTGTATTTAGAAGTTCTATTTAATTTTTAAATGAGATCACAGACCCTAAGTTATTTCCAAACATGGGATAGAAATGCTTTTAATATGTTTACTCTATTGCTTAATAGTTATCAAGTCAGAATTTGCTCTTATCCAACACTTTCGCTTCTTGGCATGGAGGAGGGAAAGCAGAAGAGAAGCTAAAAACCCCACTGTCTCCTGTTGTTAGGTGAGATGGATCAGTGAAGACCTTTCTACTAGGGAAATGTACATAGAGGACCAATTTTTGCCAGAAGCATTTGAAATACCCAGTTTACTGAATGAGTAGGATAATAACAGAAAAATTTCTGGTTTGCTTTGAGGGCCTTGGAAGTGCTAATTTTTCAGTTAGGATAGCTTATTTGTTGTTTCTCAAATGTCTCTGAGTTTCCAAAATCTGAGGAAGCAAAATCACCCAGCAGTTGAAACACAGTTATCTTTTGGGGATGGTTGGAAGAGGGAGCCACTCAGTCCACTGTGAAATGCATGTAAATGGAAACTAGGTTTATAAACAGACAGATGCCCAGGTTATTAGATAGTTTCACCTAGATCTTTTAATGTAACCTTTTACATGGCTAGAGCCTATATTTTTCAATTCAACTTCCTCAATCCTGCAGCTGAGGGAAATGACAAATGAACCCCTTATGCTGCCCTTCTGTCATTCACAATACTGGGTAGCTGAGCAACAACAGCAGCACCCCTGGCCCTTTGCTGGCTTTTGCTAGCCTAAAGAAGGGGAAATGGCGGTAACTTAACAGCAAAATCCTAGCAGGTTATCAAGAAGTTTAGGATAAAAAAAGCTATATATCCTTTGTCTTGCTCTGTGAGTAATGAGAGGTATAGGCTATGCACTGGCCCCTTACCAGAATTAATTCTTCAAAAGGAAGGAGAGAACCATGCAAGCACTTATTTGTGTATTTATCTCATGTATATTAAAATATTATGCCAGTGTAGTGCCAGTGATGATGAGGGCTGAGGGTCTCATTTCATCCATAGCTAAAGGATTATAACAGGGATTGCCTTTTGGATCATTAGTCTACTGCTGTGGAGGAATAAAGAAATCCAGCTGAATGGACTACTTGGGTCATTGCTCTTTGATTTATGATTCATTCTCTGTTCAGTACAGGTGAGAATACAAGTGCTTAATGTACCTTATTTTCATAGAGAAGGGGCTTGATTCTGTAAAGATCAGAATTAATTGGGCATTGCATGTTCTCTAACTTTCAGGCTTCATATAAATGTATTTTTCCAAAGAATGGCTAATTCAAAATTTAATTTCCCTGGCCTTAGCCTAGTTAAATAGCTTTTGCACATTTACAATGTTCTGAAGGGGTCTGGAATCACATACAAGGTAATTAGGTTGCTTTTCGGCAATGGAACAAACAGAACTTCACCTGATACAGTCAGAATGACATTTCAGGGGGTCTTTTCCTTGGCCTTTTCCTTATACTGTGTTTGCAGGATCTGATTAAGAAATAAGTGCATAGCCAACATACAATTTATCTCTGCAATAAGGACTAATCCATATAAATATTCCATTTTATACTTCTAATTACTTTACCACTTAACAATTCCCTGAGAGAAATCTCTCAGAAATTCTGCTTCAAAGACACACTGTGTTTATACTAGTTTTATGTTTGCTGAATGCTAAACTCCAGTGCAAAACCATCAGGCTACCCATTTACAATGCATACAGATATTTTAACTATTTTCTATTAAAAAGTGAAGAAATCAATGAAGGAAAACCTCTCCTATCCCAGCTTTGCTCTGTAGCTGCAATGGTAGACCATAATGAGAAAGATTATAGTTTCAAGGACTTTTATATTGGCTTTGGTAAAATTTGAAGTAGATTTTATGCTGCTGTAATCTAGGCTGTTTGATTACACTTTATACAAGCTGTGCATCGATAGTGGAGCTCTGGCAGGCTCAGGAACTACAGTCTTCCAAATTCAGCCTATGACATCCTGACAGCTTAAATAACTCTATTTTCAGCTAGCTCTGCACTGGTTGAGAACTTCTTTATACTGTGGATTTCCCTGAGTACCCACTATTATTTTAGGCTTCTTTGAATTACTGGACATAAACAGAGGAATTTGAAAGAGCATCTCACTGTAACTTGCCTGCTTAACATCACAGTACAAGTGTGACACTACATAAAAGAAACAACTTTGTGAAGTATTATTAATTGTTGGAGAATCTGCTATTGAAATAGTAAGAGCAATCCAAGTCCTTACTAACTTTTAAATCAAATTTGATACTTGATTTGTTAAACATTTAGATTTTTTTTTCAATTCTATACAATCATCCTCAAACCAGGGGTTTGGTCAGGTCTAATTTGCCTAGATTTTCAGCCCAAATGTTGCAAAGAACTTCAGTTTTTTTAATGCTTATAAGCACTAGGTAGACTCTACAAACATCTTGGAGTAATTACCCAGATATAAGTAATAGGAAAAATTAATACATAGTTTTATTTTTCTTGTTGAGCTGTTTCTTCTATTACTGCTTTTCAGAAATGTGTTGATTAAAGAATTTCATTCAGACAGTAATTTGAAGTAAATTATACAAATATTAAGTTATAAAGGACAGCTCATCTAGTGGTCATTTTTCCTTTGTTTTCTGCAGCTTAGATACATGCTTAAACTGGAACATATTGCTGATGTTGTCCAAAAGGAAACAAAATAAAATCAAATAAAAGGAAATGGAAAAACAGGTTATGCTCTGTCTGTACTTAGTGGTGGTAGAAAGTTTTAAGCTGAACCATTCAAACACATATAAAAAAATTTTAGTTCTCTTAAAGCTGGCTGCACTCTAACCCAGACAAATGAATGTTTTCAGTCTTGTTTTCCTTTTGCAGGTATTGTCTGCCAACAAACATGAACTCCAAAGACTGAATTTTGAGTGTCTCAAATCATTTGTTTTGATTAGGAGATTATTTCCTTAATTAATGAGC
Source organism: Galbula dea (assembly GCA_013399015.1). NCBI lineage: Eukaryota > Metazoa > Chordata > Aves > Piciformes > Galbulidae > Galbula > Galbula dea. The sequence goes on along the minus strand of VWZX01000351.1, from coordinate 323,510 downwards.
CGTTCATCTCCTGTCTAGAAAATATTTGGAGAATGTGTTGTAAGCAAAGTATTCTCCAGATACACCATTATCCTCCTGCTTTGATGAAGGACCCAACACATCTATGACTTTTCTGAATTATTGTGCCTTTCAGGAGTAAACACAACATTCACATCCTGTCAAAGGCCGGTGATGCCTTCAACTCTGATGCTGAACATCTATGACCTCTAATAAGAATAAGAATAAATAAGAATAAATTTAGATGTGGAATGAGATGAAGTTTCTAGCTACTGTATGGCTGAAATTCTGGAAGAATGCTCCTGTTTGGATGATACTGAACTGTAAGCCAGTACTTCATATATTTAGTAGCTTTGTGAATTTTGTAGGTTGTTATGGTTTTCACTTGATGGCAAGGACTAGGTCTTGGACATCAAATGGATCTGAGTACTGTATTCCAGTTTGACACATAAGAGAGTCAAAAAGATCTCCAAAGAGTAAAGCTTTTCATTATGGATGCCTGTTACTTGGTAATCTCTAACCGAGTTTTATTTTGGCTGGTTTGCTATGTAGAATTACAGATACAGAGAAACTTAGGTGGTTGAAAATATTGCAGCTATATTGATTCTACTTTTCTAAAACTACCAGTAAACACAGAGATGTAGAGAATAATCAATTTTTTGGGTCAAAAAATACTTCCAGAGAAAGTGAAAACTCATACAAATAGAAATATCAATCGAAACTAATAAAGTCCACACGTTTAGGTAGAAAAATGGAACACATATTACTATTTTCAGTGTTGCATTATAGTACCTTTGGGAAGATGTGCTTGGCTGAATGTTTAACTCACTCAATGCATGTAATTATACACACGTGTTTTCCTGCACACACTTGCATACATAGCTGTTTTTTCTAATTCTTGGCAGGTCTTGGACTTAGTAGTGAAAATGTCAATCAGAAGAAATCCCTGCAGCATAAAGCATAAGCATGGTTAATCTAAATTTTGCTTCTTTCTACCTTTAGATTCACTAAACCATTGAAGTGAGTCACTGTATCACTGGAGTTCACCTTTTTATTTTTTGCCTTTGGGTTCCACAGGGAGGAATGCAACAGCTGAGGTCTAGATTCTTTGTAAACTTTGTAAGTGCCCGCAAGGTCACCATTAGTTGTTCATAAACAAACAATATATGACTGGCTCTATGGATATGCAGAAACTGAAGATATATCCCGATCACATATGGTATTGTTCCAAAGAACCTCTGACATTTAGGAAATGGGGATAGATATGAAGATGGACTAGATGACAGATTTTACAGATAAGCCAGAGAAAGGTCCATATTAGTAGGAAAACTGAATCCCATTCAAGATAGTGAAATATACTACAGATCAGGATCCAAATGTGACATTTGGATATGCTGAGAGTCTTCTGTAGAACGTTATTCATGAATCATTTGCTAAACAGTTGTATTGATTTAACATATAAAAAATCCCAGATATTAATTTTACCCACACATTCTGCTTCTAATTGTATTCCCATTTGCATATCACAGCTCCATTGCAGTCACACTATATAAAAACAATACATTGCACTGAGCGACACTTTTAAACTTGAAACTTATGTCATAATATGATATGGTACAAGAAAAATAATATCTAAATAGTATTTAATCATAACAGGGTATTCTGCTAATTGAAGTCCATTTGATAGAAGTCTCAGACTTTTCAACACATTTAATAGGAAAGAAAAAAATTATCAGGTGAGTCAGACATCTCAAATTATTTCTCACTTGCAGTAGCTTAGGATTTAGGACAGATTAATTAGTTTTGAATGAAAATTCCTCCCAAAGAGCTAGCAGTTACTCTCTGCCTCTGGCTATACTGAAGTTCGCAATAAGTCCCTACAACAGATGAGAAATTACTCTGTATCTAAAATGGCCTTTTGACCTAGAGAAAGATCCCAACCACGTGTTTCTAGGATGATTCACATGCATAATTCAGAGATGATTAGATGTACTCATTTCCATACTCCTCAAGGAATAAGAAAGAAATGGAGAAATTAAGAGAGGAAATGTAATTAATGAGCAATGAGACTTGTTAAAAAGGTAGGTCTGACTGTAGCAAGCACCTGGGAAATCTATTAAAATCACAATTAACTTGTTATTTCATCCAGTTTGGAAGAGTTTAATTTGCTATAATGGCATTTCTGGGCAAGGTATGATTTTGCAGATGGTTTTATTACTTTAAATGTCAAGTTAAGCCCCAAAACTAAAGAAAAAATAAACCAGTGCCCTTTCCTCAGGTGTTTTTCTCAAATGCAGTTCCTACTGAATCTGAAGCTTTTCAGAGCTCTCCAGTATCTGCTAGCATAAAAATAATGCTCAACCACGCATACAGATGCCTCCTCTCATGCTTGGCAGGGATTTTCTTAGCAGGCAGGCCAAGGATAAATATCACCATGGCATTCCTTTAGGAACATTGCATTAGCGTGCATTACAAGGGTTTAATGGAGACTGACTCAGATCTCAAGGGCTGCTTGCCTCCTTTTAGATCATAATGTACAAGAGTTATACTCTTTTAAGGTCCAGAAGAAATTACTCCAACTCAGTTTGCACATATAATATTATCTACTCCATGATAATTCTTTGCAGAAACAGCTTTTATTGGATAAACTAATCTACTAAAATTCCAGTGCAAGAAGGATTTTATTAAGGTTTATCTGGAATGTGGAACATTTAAAAGAACATAAAATTAAAAAAATATGGAGCAGCATGTGGTAGATTCAGCTTTTTGCATTTTACAACTTTCTCTATATTTCTTACATTTAAGATTGTGTTCAGAAAAAAGTGGAAGGTTGACTTTCATTTTCTGAAGCCTCTATTAAAGCTTTTAGCTCCATCGGAGGCCTTCCCATTAGTCTCAAACTGCAGATCAATGATTTCTACATAGTGCAAAGGTTAAGGAAAATAATTTTCAGTTCTATAGAGAATATATCTGCTTTTACTTCAGTTGGTGCAGAGTCAAGGGGAATTAAAGCAAAGAAGATACATTCATTTTCTCTTACAACATACATCATGTAATTTGAAGGAACTTTATAAGATTCTCAATTAAAATCTTTGTTCAGAGGGTTAAAATACGTTGATTCTAAAATGAACTGATGATGTTTTCCTTTTATAGTTGTATGTATAAATCACCCTTGCTAGCTGTAGATTTCACTGATATTTTGTATGCTGTACAAATGTGTTCCTACCTACACCAGCATACAGGAAGAGAAGAGACAGAAAAAGTATCAATCAAGCAAGCAACAGAAAAAAAATCCTTTTGAGCCTTCCACTTGACATCTGGCTCAGCACTGGAAAGGAAGTAAACATTTATTATAGACATTTGGCTAAATAAAGCCACAACTACAGCTGTTATAAAACCTCTGTTGAATGATGTGTTTGACTCTGTGGCCAGAATCCAGGAATTTTGTATTCTCACAAAATGTGCCTACATGATCCTAGAAGTTTCTTAGCTATTTCTGGTTCATACTTCAAGAAAAGCTTGTGTCTGAATGTTTTTCCATTTAAAGTGTAACAGTCAATCTATTAAAAGGTATTGTTTTGCTTTACAAAGCTGTTTTCTCTTCCTCAGTTTGTTTTGGTTGCCACAGCTCTGCTACCAAGACTCTGCAGATGAGTTAACTAAGGTAGCATAAAAGGTCAAGATTAAATATTTTGTAAGATGCCTGTGGGCCAAATCTGAGATATTACTTAGTTGAATTTCGGTAGAGTGGGATGAGGAACTTACGTGACATATAGAGTTTAATCATCATTAAGCTGGAGAGCTATGGCGAGTCTACAGATAAACCTTTCCCTTTCAGGTATCATAGAGCTGTAGTTCAAAATGTATTTTATAATAGTAACTTGGTCATATTCCTAGAAGGCATATCATGGTTCTGAATGCTGTTCTACTATCTGAATACATTTTTAGCTCAGCAGCTGCTTCAAATGCAGGTTGTTGATGTACAGTGTTAATTGGTAAGTACTTGTGAAGAATACAGAGAAAAAAATAAGCTTGCATGAGCTGCCTAATAAAGCTGCATTTGCTTCTTGATGTGAGGAGGATTAAATAAGCAATTGCAGTAATGAAGGTGTCAGATGACTTAGAGAGAAATCATGACTTTTACTGTTTACAGTCTATCAAAAACAACTGTTTTCGACTGTGTCTGATTAGTTTTGTTTCCAACTGTTGCCTTGCCACATGAGGGTTCATGGCACTCATTCTATCTTTTTTCTTTTCCTTATCTCAGTAGATTATTACAATTAAAACTCTGGTACTCCAGTTTTATACTAGTTTGACACCAATGATTTCATAGGAATTATACCTGTGTGAAACTGCAGTTGTGCACAGGTGAGCTAAGCATACCATAAGGAAATTCTGAATTTATATCATATGCACTTGTATGGCCAGGAGAAATAGATAGGATTCTTAGCGTCGCTTCCGCAGCTTCAGGATCTTTGATCTTATTTATCCTTTATAAACCTTAAAATAAATTTTTATTAGTCTCATTTAAAAAATTACAGGTATCAATAAGCAGATGGTAAAATTCAGCTCTTTTTCCTAGCAGTCTTATACTGTTTTTTCCCGCCAGGATAGGGCAACCAATTACAGTGAAAAAAGCCAAATTTTAAAGATCAGAACACTAATATATATATATCCTTAAAATAATGATCATGATGTATGTCTTTCTGGTATCACAAATATAAAATGAAGTTGTAGACATACAAAGGGATCAGGCTTTTTAATACATTGTCAGCTGGAGAAGGAACCATGACACTTTCTACCTCTCTGATGTCTGTCCCATTGTTTAGGATAAATAAACTTAAAATGTTGTAAAAACCATGATAACATTATTCACAACTAATTACTTTTATACATTCAGTATGCTGATGGTGTTTATTCCGTAAGTGGAAGGTATGTTAACATGCCAAAGAACAAATAGGAGCAGCACTATTGATAGCTGAACTCTGATATTTTAGTTGACATGTGAAATTTGTGACAGTTTCAACTGTGAAAAAGGAATATATTTTGCTATATTGAAAAATATTTGTTCTCTCTTACTTTCAGAAGAACTGAGAAAAAGTTAGGTGTATAAATCCCTCCTGGAATTTATATTTGATATGGGGGTGTTGTGTGTATGTTTTGGGAGGGTGGAGTTTTGTGTTTTAGTATCAAGATGTTTGTTACCCTAATATAAAAATAACCTTACATTCATAGAATCATAGAATCACAGAATCATATAATCATGGAATTAGAGAATGGTTGGTGTTGGAAGGAACTTTTAAAGATCATCTAGTTCAACTTTCCCTTCCTCTTTATTCTTAGAATAAAAGGTTTCACGAGGTAATTCTTTTGCTTATTTATAAAATGAAGAATTGTTTGAAAATGGTTGGTGTCTACATCACAGCAGAAACTTGAAGAAGTGCTACTGTATCATCTTACATAAATTGTAATATTTGCAAAAATATTTTGCTCTGAGTCATAGTCAGCTGTAACAAAAACCAGAAATAGCCTGTTGTAATTCTATTTCACATCATTAGATCTCCATTTTGTAACTGTACATCTTTCAGTGTCTTCTGTCAAGAGCTGTGCTTAAGCAGAAAACCTAGAAGAACTATTTTCAAGGAAATAAGATTTCCCTGTCAGTGTTACCTGCTAGTCATTAATGTATGGAAGTGAGTCTTATTAAACTTTATACAAGAGGTATTGTTAATTCCAGTTACCAGAAAACAATGTAAGAAGCTATCATCTTAAAGCATGAGAGACTTTTCTTGAAAGAAATCTATTTACCAGAATGTTAGCTGAGCAAATCATATATATAGGCATATAAACAAGGAAACGAATTATGATGTATAATGTATTTTAATCACAAACCAGTGAGCCTTATTGCATGGAAGACAAAACTGCAATTTGATTCCTTCAAAAGAGAAGAAATCTTAATCAAACGCTATTGTTTGTGGTAACTGGTGACACTTACTACAAAAGATTAGTGGGCTTGAGATTCTTAGACTGATCATACATTATTTTAAGCAGACATGGTCATTGCTGGAGCAGGGATAGTGGAGAGGATAAGGCATCTTTTATGCACCCTGCCAGGGCTGAGTTATATATATCTAGTGTTACTAATGTCCTATCCTCAGCAGTATATGATCTCAGCAACCTATGAATCTGGTGAGTGTCTTTGGCAGAGTGTGATTTTATTATTTTCTACAGATATTTACCCATATTTAAAAAAAACCCCACAAACCAGAGAAGCCTTGTGCAGTGTCAAAATCAAGACAAAAAGGCAGTCTGGGTTAGCCATGCAATAAATCCACATTTGCTAGGTCCTTCCCTTACACCTTCATGATAGATACTCCTCACTGTAACTGTATAACCTGAAAAAGTGGCAGATCATAATAGCACTAATTGAGTTGACTACATAACATTTAGTTACATTAACTGGTACAGACAGATAACTGCTGTTAGAGTCTCAATAAAATCAAGTTCTATTTAAAAGACTGACATGTTTCAGGAGATTCCAAAGTATAGCTCATAACTCATCTGCAGATCCTGAACAATGACTGCCTAAGTCCTGCACTCTGGTTTATCACAGGGAAGAAGCTGTTGTGAGGGAGTTCCAGGGGAACTGAGTCCTTTACTAGGGGAGGATGGAGAAGGGCAGCAGAAGTAGTGGTTTTCCTGGATGGAGGATGATACTGTTCCCACAAGTTCTTTGTAGGTATTTTTTGTCAGCTCTCTGAGGTCAGTGTTATAAGCCTGGTGACTCTGAAACGTCAGGATAGCTGATCATCATGCTCCATTTTCCCAGCAAAGCACTCCTTTTCTTGAATAACACCACCTGTTCTGTGCCATTTTATAGTGGCACATAAAGTGCCAATAGGGTTTTTTTTCTGCCAGAGGTTTAACATTTACTTTTAGTGTCATATGCCGAATGACTGACAATATTAATTAAAAACAAACAAGAAAATTTTCAAATGACACTGAAAGTTTGATGTAAGATGATGCTCTTGATGAAAACCAGCTAAAATAAATGATGTCTTATATTTTTCTTCATAAGAGAGAAAACCAAGGGACTAGATATAGATATACAGATAAAATATTTTAAGTTTAAAATGGTCAACAGCAGGAATAATATACATATATAATGTATAACAATTTTGCATTATATATAATTATGCAATAGAAGAAGTAAAAGTAAAATTAATCAAAATTACATAAAATCTTGCATAAGTATTCAAAAGACTAATCTTAAGGCAGTTAACACTGGACGAAGCCGAGAAAATGCTGGCAAGTATTGAACTCATTGTATTAATTCACTAGTTTTTAAACGTAGGTCTGAGACCCAAGCATTCACTGATACCTGGGCCAGAAAGCACGGGTAACGTGATAGTCATTAAAGAAAAAGAAAGAAGAGGAAAAAAGGTAGAAGCTGGAAGCTTTGGCCAGGTCCCAGAGAGTTGACATCACTGGCATTAGTGAAACCTGGTGGGATGACAACTGTAGTTTTCTTTCTGTGACCACTCATAACTTTAGCACTTCTGCTGAAAGACTATAAGGAACAAGGATTTAACACAAATGTGGCAGCTACTTCTCTGAAGCCTGAAGGCCAAGACTGTAGCATTCAAAATTTCTTCAGCATTCCATTGGGTGGCTATTAGATGACATCCACTTTTGGCCAATCTGGATGTAAGTCAGTCTCAAATTGGGAATTTAAATTTAAATTAAGTTATATTTTCAATCTGGAAGCTGTGAAAAGTATACTGAAGAGCCTTACCTGAGGAAGTAGTAAGAAGGCCTTACTTGGCTTGAGGTTTTGTGAGAAGCATGAAATTCACTTTTCATAAAATCTGCCTGTGTGGGAGTTGGACTTTTTTTTTTTGGTCACCACCTCAGTGATGAATAATATGTTACTTATTAAAAAGAAAATCTCTGACAACTATTCAGATCTCTGAAAGGAATAGAAGCTTTTTGTCAGAAGTGATTTAGACATGATACATAAAAATAGAGAGGAAAAATGTCTTCAGTCAAAATCTCTCTTCCTCTAGGCAGGTACAGGTATAAAACCATATTGTCTGACATGTAAGCTGCTAACAGAAGGCATAAAATTCTATACACTATTAATCTTGTTATTGTTAACCTTTTGGATAGCTGTTGTTTGTCAAAACTAATCATATTTCATATTGATATTGCAGTGCATAGGTAAGGTGCTCAGAACACTTCAAAGTTCTTAATTAAAGCTCATCCACAACACTCCTGGGAAGCAGAGCTAGAATCATTAAAATCATCTGACAGAGGAGGAGGAACTAAGCAGCAGAGAATATAAGTGACATATCTAAAGTCCCACAAAGCCAAAAAATAAATTCAATATCCTCATTTGTCAATTCATTGCTGTAGTTTCTTGGAACCAGTCTGTTCCATTTAAAACATGTTAGAAAAAATAATGTCTACTGAAAAATCCATCTTCCTTACTGCCTAAACTGGAGTTACAAGGGGACAGGTCCTGCAGAGCAGTACATGGTATCAACACATCAGAGAGGCATCCTGTGACCTGGCTCCTTGTCTCCAGCTGGAACAAACTACAAGAATAAGCTGCAATATGCTCATTCTTCAAAGTCAAAGGCAGCAGCATGACTTAAAATGCAAGGCACTATCCAGTTATTAAAATACTGAATTTAGCAACTAAATTATCTAGGGATAATTCACTTAGTTGTCATATACTTGTTAAGGCAACTTGCACTGATTTCCATCTCTAAAGATGACTTGCAGCTGTTACAGAAAACCCTTGACACTGATAAACTCTGAGCAGAAAGGACTGTACAGTCATCTAATCAAAGCTCAGTGGATTAAAATATGAAGCATGCATGATATTCACAATGGAAAATTAATATCCTCAACATTAAGTTTGGATATTTCAATTTCTTTGAAGAATCCATGCATTCTTTTTTATGTTTTCTGTTCAAAACTGCACTTTTAATAAACTAGGTTCAAATGTCTGCAATCAGAAGTGATGAGAAGTCTACCAGAAATGTCTTATTAAAATTAAAATCAGATTTACACCATTTCAGAATGATATTCTAAATAAAATCTTTATTTTGGTTTAATTGTTGCATTTTAAATGAGAATATTTTTCATGCAAATCACACACAAAGAGCTACACAATATTTTAGTCTTTTAGAATTGATTTTTAACATACATTTTCATAATCACAAAGATAATATTTTTAGAATGCTTTTTAAATTATTTTTTCAATTTTAGATATTTTGATATTTTTCTGAAAGAAGATAATGTTTCAGAAGTATTTTTTTTCTCAGACGTTTTTCTAACAGTTCTGAAAACATAAGAACAGACTGAATTCAGTCAGTTCTACCAAACTATCCTTACAAGTGTAAGAAAGTCTAAAGCTATTTGTAACGGAAATAGTTAAGTTTTACTTGGCTTTTATCTTTCCCTTTGCCATTTTCATTTGCAATTGCTTTTTGGTGTAACAGTTTTGTGGATAAGGGACCTTTTGTGCAGACTTTTTCACCTTGTTGTCTATTAAATATAAATAGAGATAAGAGATTATTTATTACAGGCCAGATTTAACAATCAGTTTGTTTATTTTTATTTCTGTTGACTGACATGCCAATATATCTGTTTTTATACATTCAGAATATCAAGTAGTAGTATAAATATTTTAATTATTATTTCTGTGTTAACATTTTGTGGTCAAACACATAACTGGATTCTAAATGTCTGATGAATCTTGACTTTTTACTAACCAAAGAAAGACACTTCACAGCTTTCTTCAGCAAAGTTGTTTCCAGAAAATTATAGGTTGCCATAGATAAGGGAGCAGAAACACTAAAAGCGAATAATATTGAAAATAGAACAGACTTTTGTCAGCTATACAGAAAGCACACCTGCTTCACTAAAAGAGTCGGGCACAACACAGTATCTATGCATACTAACATAAAGACATCAGTAGATAATAGATTTTCCAGTTTCTTTCTGTATGTCAGTGTAGCCTCCCCTACTGAATGCACTGGGTATATACTAACTCCTGTTGCCTGGGAAACCACACACTCCTTTTAACTCTCTTTCCTTAGCTGTTCTCCCTGGTTTTGGTTTATAAAGAAAAAAGTAGTATTTTCCATACTATGGGCCAAGTGAGCAAAGCTAGAATAGGCTGAAGAAGACAGTAAATGCTTACTCAAGAGAGCTAAAAACATATAAACAAATTACATTTGAGATAATCATAACAGAATATCAGTGAATTATCTTTTATCATAATTCTATGGCAAATAACTCAGATATATTTTATAGAAGTACAAGATACTAGCCAACCAACTTTAACAGTATAGAAAACACCTGAGACTGTGCAAAATGTAAATTACTTTGGAAAACACAAGAGTGATGATTTCATATCAATGTTTACTGTTATCTCATTCCTCCATCAATGCATAACTCACCTCACTGAGCCTCCTAACAGAGGCTTTCCCTTATGCCCTACTGAGACAATAAATAAACTAATGAATAATGCATCAAAAAAACCCTACTCATGGCTGACCTGGTTTGGTTCTTGAATCTCTGCACTCTTGAATCCTAAATTTATTACGCTTTCTTAGTTCTCAGGAGCTGGAAGTCTCTACATCTTTCTACATCTTACTAAGTTAAATAAAAATCTCAGATGCAATTTATCTGTATCTGTTTCTATGTGAACTTTTATCAGCTCTAATTGCCTTTCTGCTTTGATGTACTCATAAAGTCTTTCAACGCTTCCGTTCCCTTCCCTCCCACTTGGGAAAATATCCCAATCCTCAGAATCCAACCTTTGGCTTTTTTCATGAAGACGAAAGCAGAGAATTTATTCAGGCTCAGAGCAATACTAACGTCATTAACTATCTTCCCACTTTCTGTATATCCCTCAGTGGTTTCACAGAATACTTGATTGACTTTTTGCTTGTGTATTTAAATGACATAAGAACACATTTTTACTATTGAGATACTTATTTCCTTTGAGCATTTTATTGCATTTGTAGCTTTACCTTTTGCTGACATTTTTAAAATTATCACAGAATGTTAGCAGTTGGAAGGGACCTTGAAAGATCACTTAGTCCAACCTCCCCTGCCAGAGCAGGATTCCCCCAAAGGCTCTTTTGTTTATCTGACACTCTGCTTTCCAGACCAGTATTGGACATTTCCAGCTTTCCTTCCACTCCTCCTTCCAGTCCAGTATTGCAGTATTACTTAACTTTTTAAAAATCAATATTTATATTTTATAGATGGTATTTTATAAATAGCTAATATGTTACCCTTCAGTTTTCTCCATACCAAACCTCCCTGTTTGTCCATGTCAATTAAATTTTCAGTGTCTCTGACCACACTTTTAACTCTGAATTTTGTTTTGTGGGTATTTCAACTCCAATACACCTTTCTTGAAGTACAGAAAAAATAATTCAAATGAATTTTGGAAGCTTGAAAAGACTACTTAGCACATTTTTAGTATTGTATATTTTTACACTTATAATTTACTCCCTCTTATACGTCTCAATATCATGTGATTTTTTAAATCACTTTAATATCCAGATCTTTTTCTGCGTAATTGCTCCTTAATCTGTTGAACTTTATGAAGTTACCAGAGATTACTATTCCTATTTAATGTACTGTTTGTACTTCTTCTTCTTAAATTACATGCTCTTAATTTCAAAGGTTTCCTTCAGTTTGCCAAGCTTATTTGTCATTCTACTACTTTAACTTCCAAAGTGTTTGCAGCCCCTTTGCCTCCAATCCTGTTTGCAATTAGTAAGAAGGTATTCTACTCTGTCCTTTCAGTTATTAAAGAAAATGTACCACACAATGTAGCTTTCCAATTAATGGTGGCATAGTGACAAAGCTACATCAAATACAGTTTTACCATGTGCATGGAACTTTCCCGTTTCCAATATTTTTGTCAAAATTCTATTTCCATAGTTTGTTCACAAGATTTTCATGGAAGACAATGTCAAAGTCTTACCAAAGTCAACAACTAGTGCTTTCCATAGACAGCCTGTCTGTCAGCCAGAGCTTTCTATGTCTCGGAACAGACGAATACATCTGTAAGCAGTATTTCTTCTTCTCCCTCATATTTCCTTCACATAAATGTTATAAAAGCAAATCATTCAGTATTGAATCACGGTGTTCTCTGTTATGTCATTTGATGTGTAATTCCTGTCTTGATCTAAAACATTAGTTCCTCTTTCTTCTTTCATCGTTTTTTCACCTGTTCTTGCTTTGATCCTAGTATGAATAATTGTGTCCTTTCCCTAATTCTAGTACAACTTTCTTTAAGTCCCTATTACTTATACCCAGCCTGATGCTGTTTTGACTTTGAATAAAAGGATTTAAAAAATGACATTCAGAGGCCTACACCACTTCCAGAATTCAAGAACACCCTCTCAATAGGCTCCCAAATCCTGCTGACCTATACATGGCTTTGATGATGTTTACATGTCAAACTTGGAAATTCTCAGCATGGCTTGAAAATGCTGAATGCAGTCTAACTTGTAATGTAAAAAATGTGTGAGCCAATATGTTCTGGAGACAAGGTGTAATCATCCAACACAATAGTTTTCAAACTATTCTCTGCTTATATCTTTAGGGTATCTAGTAAACACAGACAAAGATTACAGTTCCCACAGTGGTTTTTTTTCCTATATTAACTTTTCTTAATGACTCTGTAATGATTGTATGAAATTGCTGTCCTGCAGGTGGTTTAAAGACAATTTCTTTATATCATTTTAATGGTTCAGAACAGATGTGCTAGCTAATCATCTTGCCAGCTAGGTGCTGCTCTGAAGTCTGCATGTGACAGTGCTTTTGACCATTGCCTACTCTACATTTCCAATTAACTCTGTGGGTACTTTTTTACTTGAGTATGAACAGGATAGGTCCTCTGCTGTTAAGTGGCTTGAGAGAAGCCCAAATGCCTTTTAACTGACAAAAATTTTAAAATATGAATGAATAAATGTCCATCCCATCATTGGTATCTCTAGGAGATTGCCTTAATTTGGCTTGATAATAATTTCTAGTTTTTAAATGAGGGGTATTATTGTTATTGCAAGGTAGAGATACTGTACAGTCAATCCTTTAATAGTTTTAAACTGTAGAAGGAAAAAACAACAGTAGCAGAAGTCTGACATAATTGGAACACTTACACATAAATTGTTTGCATGGATTACATGCTACTTGATTCAAACAGGGAAAAGGATTTTCAGTGAACTTTCTGCTGTTTATCTTTTCCCACATATTGGGTTCAGCAGCTCCTTAACAATGCCAAAGGACACTCCTGACTCTTCCCAGACTGCCACAACACAGCAGAGGGTATGTAAATAGAGCTGGAGTTATCACAGTAAGAAAACTTAAGAAGCTGAACAACATTTTCTGAGGGGTGGGAAATAGAAAAATCAGTTTAAAAGACTAGAGTTCCAAAACCTATCGATTACAATGTTAATTATTTGTTATAAATATTAAAGGTTTTTTTATCCTGGAAGTCAAAGTTCTAAGATTTGAATTTTTGTGGAAGATTTACACTGCAGTGGCCTGGGTGTCTGAGGTAGCAGATCAGATCCCTGAAGTCCAGACCAGGTCACCCTTTCCCTTGGTGCTCTGGCTGAACATGCAGTTCCTGGTTTGGGGAAGAACTGCTCTGGAGATAGTTGCTCTCCTTCTGTGTTCTGCTACTGGCAAAAGTTTGGGGGTCAAATGTTTAGCCTTTATTAAAAAAAAGAAAACAGAGGCAGCAATGCTTTACAGGACTTACATAAATATTTTAACTGGAAAGATCAAAGACAATTTTGAAATATTTTCAGAATTTAAAAAGTAGATTTCAATTAAAGGTAATGTTTGTGCTAGGCTCAAAGTTATATGAGATGCAGTTTGTTCAGGACTAATTGCAAGAATGTTTCAGTTATCATGTTGATTTTTATACTGAAGTTAATACTGGAAACACATCAGCCTTCTTCCAGTACTTATTAATTAACAGTGATTTCCAAACAATTAAATAAATGACAAATACTATCTTATTCAATTTCTGGTATTCTATTCAAAAGGAAGTAAGCAGACAGCTACAGTCAAGTCTTCATCACTTCCTAATGCCATAATAACAATGTTTTTAAATCAAGCCAGCTGCGGATATTCCAGGAGACTTGAAACAGAAGATGAATTAGACATGAAAGACTGAAAAATTCATGTGAATGTGATGTTAAACTCAAGTGTTTGGTCTGTGAACAGGTTACACGAGGTTACTGCTACTGTTACTACTGCTTCTGAGAAAGTGTGCAGTCCACTATGACACATCCATTAAAACAGTGGTCTCCAAAGTGTAATGGGTGTACAACAGTACATGAATATAGCTTATAAATAAATAAATGTTAAGAATATGTACTCAAAAGTTTTTCTTCCATCAGAAAAGTTTGGAAACCACTATACTAAAGGACTATTATGAACTCCAACAGGAATCTAAAAACCATTCAGTCCATTAGTTGTTCAACAAAGAGTTACAGTAAATCCGTGCCAGGCCTGTCCCCTGCAGCAGAAAATATTCTTTTGTAATCTTACTAATCCGGTGCTTGTCACTAGGGAAAGAATGAGAAAAGTGACTTACATGTGGATGCAAGGGAGTGGTTATTCTTTGCTCAAAAAGTGGCTTATTGGCCAAACTATTGTACTTGAAAAATTTATTCTCCACAAAAAACCACCACTCAAACATGTACAGTTTGGTCCAGCCCTTCACTCTCAATGTACAAAGGATAAAAATCTCTAAAAGAGATTTGTATGGACTTGGGCTGTTAGAAAGCAATCTTCACAGTGCCCAGAAGCCATTGGTAATAAAGATAATAATTTAGTTGTGACTGCCCCTTATTGTGCTGTATCTTTTATAATAAAACATGTACAGTAAAACAGAATAAAATGAGAGAAAATCCTTGCTAACTAAATAGTTAAAACCCAGTGTATGGCAGAGAAAGTATTAAGAAATGTTGATGAAAGGAAAAACGCTGAACTGATTTGTTAATCTGTACTTAAAAGACGTTTAAACTCTGTTTTCCATATGCAGTGTACTCAGAATATTTGAAGATTCGTGTTTCCTTGTCTGAAAAACTCTGATTTGTCTCTCCACTGCCCCACCTGTACTTCCCATGTGTTTGCAACTTCCTTCACTACTGTCTCAGCAGTTACAAACAAACACTATAGTTGCAGGTTCTGACCTTGACGATCACACCAAGATATGCAGGAAAAGATCTGTTAAGATTAGGAGCCTTGTTTGATCTCAGGCTTCAATAATTTAAAAATGACAGCTAATCTCACTCTTGTCAGATGAGGACTCTCAGGGTTTCCAAAAGGACACAAACACCCAGATTTGTCATTCACATGAGCTTAGGTTGTATTATGAAGCTTTTTTGACCACTATCTATTTGCTAAGTCCTTTAGAGATCCTACTAAAACTACAGAAATGCAATGTCCTCTTTAAATCATTGACATCACAAAAGTGAAGGACAAGCATTAAACTTTTGACATCTACCTGATTGTTGTTAGTGTTCTGTTTTCTTTCAAGAGACATGAAAGTATATTCCTTGGAAAATATTATTCTGGCTTTTGCTTTTAGCAAAGGAGTTTCAAAAGTGGAAAACTTTTCAATGAACTTAAACTCTCTAAATTTCTGGGGTTTTTTCAGTGATATAGAAATATTATGCATCTATCATATGATGCCAGATTATATCCTTCTTAAATTAGCCTGAATAAAAGATATTGCTTACAAACTAAATAGCTCCTCAGGAGTAGAAAAAAAATCCAAACCACAATAATTCTAGACTCACAGAATCACAGAATGTTAGGAGTTGGAAGGGACCTTGAAAAATCATCTAGCCCAACCCGCCTGCCACAGCAAGATTCCCTAGACAAGTAACCAGACAATGCCTTTTCTTTGAAAGGTAGTTCTTTCTTTTTTGTAACCCACACACATAACACTTCTAACACATGAAAATTCATACCTCAATCACGTTACACAACAATCCAAGCAGAAATCAAAGCCATAAAACTTTCCACAAGAGCATTATAATCTTAGGTGCCACCATCTTCTCCACTGTGTTACTAACTCTAAAACGTAGGAGGGCTTTTTACCCATACCACCTGACTGGTCTTAAGCTCTAACTATCCCCACCTGGGCCCACTTGTACTAAGTAGGACAATTAGCCTCACCTGTTATGCTGACACCAAAAAGAATTTAAGTAAAAAAAAAGCAAGCTGAAGCCACACACAGACTGAGCAATATTTCATTTGAATAAGGAAAGGTATTTATTCACTGAATAAAGAGTTAAGTATCAAATGTATTCAGGTTGCTTATAAGGAGAAATCTAAACCCACCAAAATCATACCAAAAATACCTTCCCCTTCCCCCTGTGCCCCCAGAAACAACCCCAAACAGAGCAATGTATAAATATCACACTCTCAACAGGATAGCAGCTAAAATTTCTTTTGAGGTACAGTATTTACACTCAGTACAGTGAAGTTAAGGGACAAAACTATTGTGATGACCTTAAGCAAAGAAAAGGTGTTTAATGAAATGGGATGTATGTGTGAGAGGGAATTAGTTGTATATTCAGTGTTTGGCTTTAACTAAAGAAGTTGTATTTGAAGATTAGTTTTTGTCAGAACCTTATGCAAAAGAATTCCTATCAGAGATTTATATTCATAGTGGATGAACTAATTTATTTTATATTCTCAGCCTGGAAATGTCACTGAAAAATAGATTAATCCAACACCATGATGTAGTGCTATCAATCTGATCAGGAAGGAAGACACAAGAAATTGTTAATCATAGAATCATTTAGGTTGGAAAAGACTTCTAAGATCATGAAGTCCAACTGTAAGCCCAACACTGAGAAGTCCACCACTCAACCATGTCCCTAAGCACCACATCTTTTTAAACACCTCCAGGGATGGTGACTCCACCACTTCCCTAGGCAGCCTCTTCCAATGCTTTACCATCCTTTTGGTGAAGAAATTTTTCCTAATATCCAACCTAAACTTCACTTGGTCTAACTGGAGACTGCTTTCTCTTCTCCAATCACTTGTTACCTGGGAGAAGAGACTGACCCCCACCTTGCTCCAGCCTCCTTTCGGGTAGCTGCAAAGAGTGATGAGGTCTCCCCTGAGACTCTCCAAACTAAACAACCCCAGTTCCCTGAGCCACTCCTCCTATCTCTAGACGCTTCCCCAGCTTTCTTGCCCTTCTTTGGACATGCTTTAGCACCTCAATGTCTTTCTAGTAGTGAGGGGCCCAAAACAGATCACAGTACTTGAGCTGCAGCCTCACTAGTGCTGAGTACAGGGGCACGATCACTTCCCTAACCTTCCTGTCCATATTACTTCTGATACAAGCCAGGATGCTGTTGGCCTTCTTGACCACCTGGGCGCACTGCTGGCTTATGTTCAGCTGGCTGTTAACCAGCACCCCAGGTTCTTTTCTACCAGGTAGCCTTCCAGCTACACTTCCTGTAGGCTGTAGTGTTGCATGGGATTATTGTAACAGAGGAGCAGAACCTGCCACTTGGCCTTGTTGGACCTCATCCCATTGGCCTCAGTCAATTAATCCAGTCTGTCTAGATTCCTCTCTAGAGCCTCCCTACGCTTAAGCAGATCAACACTTCCACACAGTTTGTTGTCATCTGCAAACTCACTGAGAGTGCACTAGATCTCCTTATGCAGATCACTGATAAATACATTAAACAGAACTAGCCCCAGGATTCAAATGTTGAAAATCATAAAATCTGTTGCTTCCTTTGTAGGAGAAAACAGAGAACTGAAACAAAGCAGGAAAGAAAAAGGAGAAAAGAGAAATGTGATGATGCAGACATAGAACAGGAAAAGAGGAGAACTGAAACATCACAATAGGGGGAAAAAATGTGTGAGCACAAACAAAAAAATTAAAAGAACTAAATCAGAATAAATACCAGGAAGAAAGAGAGAAGAGCATTCTGCCACACTGCTCTGGTGAGACCTCATCTGGAATACTATGTTCAGCTCTGGAGCCCTCAACACAGAAAGGATGTGGATCTGATAGAGAGGGTCCAGAAGAGGGTCACGAAAATGATCAGGGGGCTGGAACACCTCCCCTGGAAAGACAGGCTGAGGGAGCTGGGATTGTTAAGGCTGGAAAAGACTCACTAGAATCTTTGGATTAGATTTACCATGTTTCTTTAGTGACCTATAATGGCCAAAGCGGGAGCAGACCTGGTGCTAGAACTGCTGCATCTGTATTTAGATGAGAATGTCATGTGTAATGTGACAAATTAGATAACAGTCATGTCTCTTTTCAGCAGAGAATTAAACTGACTCATGGTATTCACTTATTTCCTTGGGAGCTTTCCTAGAACTAAACCTCAATCTCAATCTCAGCACTCAATTACTTTTGGATTTTATATAGTCTATACTGAGAGCCTTACTTCTGCTCCAATATCACATTAGATCTATTCTATACTACTTAAGGTCTACTTTCTGCTTTATGATGATACCGTACCGGTCATTCTGAGAAAGGCTGGTTATATAATTATGAACAATTGAAGGTTAAACAAAATTTTGTTTCAGAAAATATTTTTGAGGCGAATTTTGTCCACCAAAACTACTTCTGTTTATACTGCATAGTTTACTTCTTGAGTCATAAGTGGTTAGAAAATACAACATATTTTCCAAAGATGTAGATGAAAATAGATGCAATGTTAGTAAAAAGTCAACCGAAAACAGGAAGATAGCTAAAATCACAACCACACTTGACTGAACAGTTACAAGCATCATTTTAGTCACCCTAAAGCTTCTTATTTCAAAGCTGCAAAATAGACATATTGACAGTTGCACAGGAATGAACTTTAAAGATACACAAGGCAACAGAGGTCAACCAAAATGAATAAATGTTAAAGTGCCAGAGGCTCACAAGGAAGTGTAAGAAATTCAGGCGTTGTTGCTGTCCCTGAGACCAAGGAAAAGAATTAGTAATACTCCAGATGCAGTGCCCAAAAGTCAGAGCAAAGGGATTCCAAGTGCTGTCTTGTCCCAGGAAACTAAGAAAAGAGGTCAGTGCTGCCATTTCTGCCATTACTACCCCAAGGGGAACCTCTGCAAAATCTTAGCTAGAAAGGGAATGTCTACGAAGTGTTTTCAATCCTGCCAGACACAGTCTTTTTCCACAGAAAGGGGGAAGGACATTTTTTACCCTTGTTTCCTCATCTCTTTGCAATTATTCATACCTTTACTCAAATTTAATAAGTGCTTTTATATGTATATGAAAATATATATATGAAGTTGGAACACTGCTTTTACCTTTAAAGCTTTCTGAGAGATAAGAACCAGCTAAGAGTTTCCACTTTCATTTCTACTGACATCCTGCACAAAGATTTTTGGGAAGAGAGGACTCAGGACTGTGCTGAATATTTATCTATTACCAAAAACTTACTTTTCAGGGTGTATTCAGGGTGAATTCAGGGTGTAGACTTGGATAACTTTTTTATATCAGTTCAGAGGAATCTGAGCTGTGGTACTAGAGCTTGTTTTTCCCCCATCCTTTATGCTCTGCAGGAGCAGAGACAACCCTGCATGCCATCTCACGTCTCATAAAGAGAAGCTGCTCCTGCAGCAGGCCTAGGAGCGGGTGCACGCCACACATGTACACCACATTTCCTACCTGCCACAGACACGCTTCCCTGCATGGCATCTAGGACTGCATGGGCCACTTTTTAACTTGACAGCTACACTCCTGAAAGACATTCACTTGTGGAAGAGATCTGGCAAGGAAGAGAGTGAAATGGCAGATTTTTACTCAGCCTGTTGCACATATTGTTTTATTTTCACTTATTCTGAAGTTGCCCATATGTTTCTTCCTTAGCTAGAGCTACAAAGCCAGATGGTACAAATAAAATACATAATGAGACAGTCTGTCCGTGTGAGAATAGATCATATCCTAACATTAGGAATTGTTAACTGTAAGCAGGTGCATGGAGCTACAGAAAAAGAGATGGAAGCCTGGAAAAGCAAGTTCAATCAAGCTCAGTGCAACATCTGAGGCAGGGATTTCCTACCCAGTGAACAAAAGCCTCTTGGCATGTAAGACAATCTCACTGAGCATGCTGAATGGCAGCTCTAAGGTATGTGAAATTGCAAGGTGTGATTGCAATATGCATGATTTATCTTGAGACTACATCTGCACTGCAGCTGAAGGCATGACTGTAGCGTGAGAAGAGCATTGCCACACTAGCTGCATAGATAACAGTGGTGCAAATGCTGTGGCACCACTCTTAGAATGGGTTTGGAGAACTTGCATCTCTGTACTTTTTGCTAGCTTGCACTAAATTCTGGGTGCCATGGTGCTGTTTTATTTCATACATGTACTAACTAGACTGAAAATGTGCTTTCTTATGCTCCACTCACACGTCCTGGCTGCACAGTACACATATCTTAATGTAATTAATGTAGCCATTAATTATGCTTACTTGCATGTCCTACTTGCAGTTTTGACTGTTCACTACAATTCTTACTTGTTTCTAATAAAGAACTACCACTACACTTTCCACTTTTCATTTAATGTGATTTAAAAGCTGTTGCTGTCCAATATCTTGGTATCTTGGGTCATTGTTTCCCTGATAATCCAGGAAATGTCACAGGAGGGTGTGAATGCTTTAATAGTCAGAAAAGTCAATTTCTGTAATGCAATATTAAACAGTTTTGTTCAGACAATTTTTGTAAATGAGTTCCCCTAATTGGAGCAGAACTATCCAAGATTGTTCTTCAGATCAAGAAATTAGAAAAAATTGCAAATAAGTCAGCAACAACAAGAGAACTGAAGTCAAACCATGGGCAGCTAACGATGATGCTAGGAGAGGTGGAAAGATCCTTTCCTGTCTGAGAAATTGCAGCATTTTCAAATCAAAAGGAAGAGTGTATTTGGAACTATAAGTTTAGTAATATTTGTTCCTATTTTAAAATGTAAACATATCTGAGCATGTAGAGTTTCTTCGTCCCTCAGTGTCCCCTACACATACTCATTCTCAAGGTTATCTTTATGGGAGGATAGAATTAAAACCTCTTTGTTACCATCCCGTTAGCACTTCTTGCATTTTCCATTCTTATGACAGACAAATCTTTCCCTCAAATCATCATATCCAGCTCTGTGTACTTGAACCATCAAATGGTATAGGCTAATTTTAGGACCTGCAGATTTCACACAATGAATGTCTGACAGTTTCTATCCTTGTTTTAAAAGAGTTGTTACTGCCCCTGTAGTAGGGCAGATTCCAACTTAGGTAATACTTCTGTTGTTGACCAACACTTGAGGAATATTCCTTTGAGAATTCACTTGAGGAACATTGTTCACTTCTTTTTTAGGTAGACTGAGGAAGTGGAAGTAGAATTCAGTGTGAAGGGTTCACACTGAAAAAGGATGGGCTATTGACTTGTGAAAATGCTTAACCAAAATATCTTCATTAAAATACAGAGAATCTCATTTATAATTTCTTCCTATTGAAGAAAAATATAAAAGATCAGTTTATTTATACAATAAATTAAACCAGTAATAAACAGAAATACTTTCCAGTCATTTAGGGCTTCACATAACACTCCTTTAGGTACTTCAGTGGATCACAAGAGATATAGTCTCATATAACTCATGCTCTGATGACACACTAATGGAATGTTGTAAACATCTACAGAATGCTCCCAGATAAAGGAGGTAGCTTTAAAGATGTATAGAAACACAAAACCTGCAAACATAAGCTCTACTTGGAATATTGAGACAGTTTTTCATACTTAATATAAGGCTATAAATATTTGTTGATGTCTCTAGCAAGTGAAACAAATTTGATAAATTTGTAAACAGATGGAAGTTAAGACCACAGTGCTATACTGTTAACATGAGGGGAAAGGTCACTAGTGTGCACCAGGTGAAGTGTAAGAGAGATCACAAAAAAAATGGTAGTGCAACATGAACATTTATAGAAAATGATAAGTATAGTTAATATGATCTTAGAATGGTTTATACCATGGGGCTATAGCTAGGTTATATCTGTACCAGTGCAGTTGGAACTTTCGAGTGTTTTTATGGATAAATGTAAACTTTTACCCTCTGCAATGCCTGGTATTAGAAAAATTAATTGTAACACTATGTACTTAATCTATACTCGAATCTAAAATAATATTAGAAATAATTTCCCCTTCAGATGACAATTAAAAGTTTCAAAGATCCTATAAAACGTAAAAAGCATCAGATATTAAGCCAGGTATTATAACAATTCTCTTGAAATGTGTTTTCCAGCATATGCTTTAGATATACCAGGTAACCATGAAATGAGCCTTATTTGGAGAAGACTGGGCAATCTCAATAACCAAATGAAAGCTGATTTCACATGCAAGGACATCACAAAGTAGTGTGGTTGTGCTGCCAGGGTACAGAACAGAGCTGAATAAAATGTCAATTATTTTCTTTCCACACTTTTTTTTAAAAAGTACTTATTTAATTCTATGAAACTTCAACATTAATAATATTTTTATAAGTGTGTGTAGTCATAGGGCAAAGGGTAATGGCTTTAATTTGCAAGAGAATAGATTTAGATTAGATGTAAGGAAGAACTGTTTCACTGCGAGGGTGGTGAGGCACTGGAACAGGTTGCTCAGAGAGGTTGTGGATGCCACATCCCTGGAAGTGTTCAAAGCCAGGTTGGATGGCACTTTGAGAAACCTGGTCTAGTGGAAAGTGTCTCTGTCCATGACAGACCATTCTATGGTTTTATTATTATTTTTCTTATTATATTCATGTTCATTAAATTTAACATCTTATTTCTTCCTAATTTTTAGTTTGAAATGGTTCAAATTTTTTCCCACCTCCTGTGCACATTGCAAGCACTCTTTTTGCTGGATTTTCTCCTCACTAGAAATGAAATAGTCTTCATTATGTTCAGACTCTTCTGCCTTTCCAAAGCTCTCTCCAAAAATATTTCTTCTAGACATTCAAATGTGAGACTTTGTTGTAACAGAGCTCATGAAGAGATGCAACTGTCACAGCACTACTGTTAAGTTGCCTGCTCAGCCAAAGTAAAGTGTTTAGATACAGGCATCTTATTTCAAGAGAGATATGAATAAATCCAAGGCCAAAAAGTTAATTTATGAGGAATGACTAAGCAAATTAGATGTCAGATTAGAGATGAAGAACCATCATGCTGCTCTTTAGATGAGAGGGTGCTACATTTTCAGGAAGAGATAATATTTTCTTCCGAGTACAAAGTGGATAAAACCAGTTTAGTTTTACTTTTGGAGAGATGCACATAGTTCTATTACATTATGTTGTCAAAAGGTTGTCCAGGGCCGCATATTATCACAGTCGTAGCCATGGAGCTAATTATGCTTTCAACTACTTTCCACTGCTTTTCCCCAAAGCTGTGCTGGAGACTTTCATCTGTAACCAGTGGGTTAAAGACATCATAACATCCATAGAGTTAAAACAGTAGGAATTCAGCCAATGTATTTTTTATAAATGACAAGTAAATTAACTTTTTAAAGTTCAAATTAAATAAAAGAATCTGTATAAATCAGTTTTATCTTTGAAAAAAGAGTTATGAGAAGTAAGAGTTAAGGAAAAATAGCAAACAGAAGTGAAGAGATTTTCCCTTCCATCCTTTCAACATCAGTGAATATTTTATTGGATTCCAGAGGGCATAAGGGAAGATTCTTTTTTTATTCTAAAGAAGGGAATTTTCAATGGGATTTTATGCATTTATTCTAGGAGTAGCATTTATTACAACTGCTTTATTTTATAGTAAAATTTCTTAAAGGCTACAAAACCAGGTCCTCTTTATATTATAAAAGTGAATATTGCACTTTAGTGAAGGTGACTCTTCAGGGACTGTTCAGCTGCCTTACTGTTGAAGTACCTGGTCTGGAAGGGTCATAGCTTTGCCAGTATAACTCTATTTTGCTATCATTAATTGTGTTAATTCCAATGAAAACAGAAGATGGTGTTGGTTAGCTCTAGCTAAGAACTAGATGAAGAGTTCTGTAGATTCTTGGAACCTGCACAACTCAAGGAGGCAGAGAAGACTCCTGGCCCTGACATTACCTTTGTCTTAATTGCTAGGGTTATGATTCTAAAGGTTAAAAAAATAAAGAAAACTTTGGTTTTAGAGAATGAAAGCAGAGATCACAAGCTGCTGAGCAGAATCTGCTCTGTATCTAAAATTCTAGGACAGATGGGATGAAAGAAGTTTAATAGCTTTAACTAAACATTAGAACCCTAAGTCATGTTATTCTTTGGGTTTTCATTTTAAATTTGTCCTCAGAATAATTTTGATCTTGGGTGGGAAAAGAAGAGCGAGCACACTAATGACCTTTACGGTTTAAAATAGGGGAGTAAAAAGTTATTAAACTGCAGTCATGTAAAGCTCTTTGCACAGCTAGACAGGGAAATATTTGCAGAGATAGCAAGGTGGGGTTTGGGCAGGAAATGGTTTGGATTCATAAAAGTGGAAAAGCATTTAGTTCAATATTTATCTTGTATGCAGCTTGGAGTGGTCAAGTAAAAACAGAAGGTCTGTGTATGACATTTGCAGATATCTCCAGATAATACTAAATATAGGCAGGAGTTTGCCTTTGGGGAAAGCAGCCTTTAAGCTGACATAACATTACTTTTAGAATTTACTTCTGACTCCACAACATACCCAATACAACTGTTTTACATCAGAAGAATATAGGTATGAGACTCAGCTGTGTGAACATAGTAATTTACACAACCATACAGTGTATTTTAGAATAGCACCATGATAGTTACTGAGAATTTTTGAAGTGATCAGGAAATGTATTAACTCTTGAACTGCTGGATGCCGCTAAAAAGAGCAAGAAAATGTTTTGCTGCAGTGTAATAATATAAGTCTATCTGAATGCTAGGGTTCCTTTTCTAGTTTAGTGGTTTGGTTTTTAATTATTTTTTTCTGTTTGAACTAAATGAAGCTTAGAAGAATGTTCTGATTATCTGAATTTCAAAGTAAATGAATTTGCATAAAGTCAATAACTATGGTAGTTAAAAACCATACATTATGACTAACTTCACAGTCTTTAATGCATTTAACCACAAAAAACACCTTGTAATGAAAAAATATCGTTATACTCCCTTACTAGTAAAAAATCTGAGTCATCAGGACTTGAAGACTTCACCTTGTATGGCATATAGTTGAAACTTGAAAGTGGTTTTGATCCAATTCAAATGACAGCAGGGTATCTTAAATCACCCAAGATCCATAAGTTTACTGAATCCCACCCAAGGTGGCATGCAAGATCTAGATCTAGTAAGCTTTCAATGTTTTAAAAGAAGTAGGGAGAGAACCAGGATATTTGATGGATTTGTTGCTAAAAGCTACGAGGAATGAGGGTGGAGAAGGGAAAGGGATGAAATGAAAGAATTATGATCTCAAACATGTTTTGTATGCTTTGAGTAAGAATTCGGGATTTTCACTGTTTATTTGCAACAAACATCCAAAGCTTCTTAGATATCCCTTGAAAATCCTGTTGTTGTTGGTCCTTGTTTTCCTCTTTGACCTTCACAATGACTGCTAGGTACTAGACAGATTTAATAATGTCAGCAGAGTACAGTTATTACACCTGAAGTTTTCCGTGGTAAAGGTCCTGCCACTCAGCAAGACAGTCTATACACCATGTTTTAGAAAAGACAATAATTTTTTTACTTACTTACATACTGAGTTGTTATTGATAACAATATAGTGATGTTGATAGCAATCAAAAAACCCCCATGGGAATGAGAAAAATCCTTTTTAACAGAATCATGTTTAATAATTTATACTTTGATATAGATCTTTTTTATTCCTCTTCCTGATATTCCTTTGTGGATGTAGTGTATCTGCAGTAGTTGATTAACTGATAGTAAATCTAATTGTGCAATACTTACAATGTCTAATTTACCTTTACTTTCAGTTAATTGGGCAATTAGCTTGATTTAGGGAATAATCAGTTTACAGTGCTGATCACACAAATGGAATTTGGCAAAGGGAGGACAACTACTGAGCAAATGGTGGTATACAGATTTATTCATAACGCTTCTGAAGAAACATAGTGGCATCTACTAGATTTGGATCCTTAATTACTAAATAGCAAACTAAATGCTCAATACATTAAAAACTTACTAAATCCTGCCTGTGCCCCCTGCCCCCTCCCCAGGTCCCTCTCCCCATTGCTTTCCATGTACTACTTAGGTGATGGAAAACCTGCTATAGCTCAAGTTTAATCAGGTAAGTAAGCCAAGCCTATGTAATTTTTTCAATTACTGAAGAGTTGGAAGAAATGTGGAGTTTACCTACTATTTTCACACTACAAAATACACATACAGAATACCTGCAAGCAGCTGAGTGAATACAAGTGTGTACAAGACCCTTAACAGAACTGGTAATCCAATTTGTTTGATTGCACACTAAGCATAATTGGAGCTCCTACAAAGGGGTATTATCAGACAAGTTCCTATTATAACCATCAGCAAAATCTCAATTTTCTACGTTTTACAAATTTTATCTCCATATAAATTTGGGACAAATGAATCTTTTTCTTCTCTCTGTGGTGCAGTTTTTCTCTCTTGCACTCCTTGGAGAATGAGGAACAGTAATTACAACATTTTATGTTCAGGCAAATATTACTGCATGTTGCTGAAAGCCTCCCACTGTCTGAAAAATGTAATCAATTAATATTTTTATGTTTGAAGTTGCCCCTATTTATGCCCCACATTAGGGACTGGCTAGTTATTGTGTACATCAATGTAATTATTATGAGATTTAATAAATTAAGAAATCAGTCATTTCACAACTGACTTTACAATCAGTTTTTGCACAGACACCTATATTTTGTGATCTAGCTTCTGGGTAATAACCTGCAGGCAGAACTGAAATTCAGTAAAATAAAGAAATACTATATGAAGATAAATATTTGAAGAGATCCTGACATTAATGCTCTGAACACCTCAACCGAGTTTCTGGTGTATTTTAAACTGATGACTGATTTCAAGAAATAGATAAAAGTAAAATTTCCTCCTCTGAAAAATATTCATGCAATCCAGACCAAAAACATCTTATCAAGCAGTAGTGACAACCTATTCTCCCCTAATGGTGTACATAACATGTCATCATTGGTGGCTGGATAGATAAACTGCTCGTTTTGGCAGTTCCAGTGTTCCTACAGCCTGGCTGGCAAAAGGAGTCTGTCCTGTGTTATGTTAGCAGTGCACAGTATTTTAGAAACAATGTTTGCACAGACAAGCAGCAGAAGTATATAGCTACTGCTCTGTTTCAATCATATGAGTAATTTGAGACAATTATACTATGGGCTGTGTCTCATCAATTGTGTAATCCGCTGCAGTAAAATTTGATTAAAAACCTGCACCTCGGATTACCAGTCTTTGCTGCAGGTTTTCTGCTGTTTACTTAAATGTGGGTTTGGTTTTTTTTATTTTTGGATCTTGAATTTCAGAAGCCTGCCTCCCTCATGGCTTGACTGAATCCTTTTTAAGTTGGGGTCTTTGGGGTCTTTCTAATCCTTTCAGTTGGGATTGGATTGGATCATATGTTAAGGTGCATGTTTCATTGTCTCCTTGTTAATATATTACTATTTTTTCAAGAAATATATATGGTCAATATAAACTCTTATGATTTCAGCAATAAAAGGTAATTTTCATATAGTTCACTCTACGTATGATAAAGGACAATGTTCTTCTGTCATCTTCTTCCTGAAGAGCAACTGTTGTTTTCCTATGAAGGATCTTTTCACTTGATAAAAGTGACTGTATGTTTTTCATTCCATAATATTCAAAGATGAAGACTGTGTCCTTTATCAATGCAAACATGATTACTACCATCTTTTTTATTAGTACAGATAATCAAGACATAAATGTACCTATTCATCATACCTCATAAAAATTCCTATCTTTTTCTTACAGGTGATCACAACATTGCTGTCCTTTATAGAAGAATATATTATTAGTTTTTACATTTTATAGGACTACTCTGGAAAGTGCTGACAGTCTATGTAGTAAGAGTCATTCATAATTATGTAGAATAAAAAGACACTCTTCAATACCAACCAGCACAGATAAATGTATAAGCTAGTCAGCAAAGCTGTTTGTGGACTCAATGCACCTAATTCTTCCCTACTAAGGATTTGGGGATACTTTAAAATTGGGTAAGCTAAAAGGTACACTTCCTTATTGTTTTCTACAAAAATAATTTTTAAAAATGGTAGAACCACCACCAACAACAAAATTATGGATAAAAAGTTACTATAAAGAATCAATAAAAATACAATAGTTGTGCTGCCATTGTGATGGTTTGGACCTGGCTCCCTGCCAAATGCCCAAACTCACAGTGAAAACCTTTCCCCTCCCTTTCCCTCATAGAGCAATAAAAAAACTGCAAGAGAAACTAAAGATCCTGAAACAACCCAAATTATATCAAAAGTATATATATTTACATATATAGCAGTTATATGCAATTAAAATAGTATGTACACAGTAGAGGGAACCCCCCAAACGGAAAGGGAAAGGGAACACAGGAAAAAAGGAAAAAAGAAAAGGGAAACTAAAACAAGTATGTGCACTCAAAACCCAGGATAGAACTAATAAAACAAAATCTTACAAGTCTCCTTAAAATAGCAGAGTCCTGCCGACCGACTGCCAGCAACCGCTGCCTCCCAAGGTCTACAAGGCCTGCAAGGCCCAACTCCTCCACACAGACGACCGACAACAGAGAAGCTGTGTCCTTGGATCCACCGGAAGGGAAGAGAGAGTGAAGGCCTCTGCCCCTTCTTATTTATACCCCAAGTTATGTAAAAATCGTCTGGAATACTGGGAACATGACCACTTCCCTGGTTACAAGCTGGTTACTAGGAAAAAGGCCTGGGCCAAACCATCACATGTATTTACATGAAATACTGAGTCTACTACCTTTTTCCATTATAGGAGCAGTGTTCACTAGCTGCACTTGTGCTAACATTCTGATTTGGAGCAGGTGCAATTCTGAAGCAAATCTTCCAGCCATCCTGACTTGATGGGCATAGATTCACTTCGAAAACCAGCTTTGGTGTACATACAAAAAAAAAAAATCCTTTTCTGAAATCTACATAGGTTCACACTCTACTCACCAAAGGAAACTACTTTGGGCAGATTTATTCCAGGTCCATCCCTAATGGAAACACAAAAGCCCTTGCATCTTGTACACAATGAACATTTGGTCTAAGGGATGTGGTCAAGCCTATTATGGAAGAACATCCCTGCTCAAATCCTTCATATGGTAAATTATACAAATTATAACTTATCTGCTTCTGCTGTGCCAAACTTCGCTAAGGTAAGCTTCTACAGTTGTCCTACTTTCTGAGTAGTGAATGGTCTTCTAGAATTTGATATTTCTTCTACAAGAAATAAGGAACTGAAATGAACTGTAGGAAAATGCATCTAAATAATTCAAAACAAGCTTCAACTTATGGTTCCTCTAAAACAAATGGGTGATAATTTACAGGGTTTATATCCTGCTGAAACTCTTCTGCTTTTCTCCATTGCCTTTTTCAGTAAAATGTCATTAAGATCTACATTTTTAAATAATATATGGAATTCTCAAAGATGAAATGTATGAAATTTAAAACTCTCTATAATATGACTTACTCTTACTCTTATTCAAGCTACAGGGAAGCATTTCAGGTTCCCTGTGTCCAGCAAGGTTGTACATTCATGCAGGTTTTTTTAGGTACAGTAAGAATTAGAAAACCTTGCTGAAAAGCTGCTAACAGAAAAGACATTCTGCACTTTCCACTTATTTATTTTCCACATCTGAAACGTAACCACCATCTGAAAAGACAACAAAAATGGATTAAAGAGTCTGAGTTTTGTACAATTGCACTGTGTCAGTAGTACATCAATACTGTAATAAATACCGGACAGAATGATCTTGCAATTATTGCAGCCATATTTTTACTGAACATATACAGATGCTCCAGTTTGAAACCTGCTACCACAGCTTTGACTCATGGCTATTATAACTGCTTTCTTTTCCTTCTCTGTGCAACACAAACACAACAGAAATTCTGCTGTCCAAACATCTTATTTTAAACTACAAAGTAAGGTATCTCTGTATTAAAATAAGTATCAGTTTAACTTATATTACTTGAAAAGATAACTCAGGTAAGCTCACAGAAAGCCTGTGTGGATACACGTATTTAAGTTTCAGACTAGTTTACATCAATAAATTTTAAATAAAGGACTCACCTATCTTGTTTGAAACCATGTCATAACATCAAATCTTTATTTAGATTAACTCAACTCTGAATAGAGATGAGGAGTTGAAGTTATGTTTTTGTATCTTTTCTATGTCTTTGGCACATTTTTCCCTTTTTTGCAGAGTTCATATTAACTACATAAGTGAAACTGCCATATTTTGTATGGTAATGTCAAATGGAAATCATAAACAAACAAGATTTCTAGCTCCTGACAGAAGCCAAACTGCACCCAGCACCCCGAGAGGGTAAAGTAGGAGATATGTTATGCTTTGAAGACCACAAAGTAATGTGTCATGTCATTGCACATGGTCAGCTTCTTGTTATATGGCCCCAGGATTATGTTTGTTGAACTGAGGACTCAGACTAGACATTCTCAAGGTACTTGCCCTTGAGTTGTCCAGCTTACTGTTTTCCCTTTCTCTTCATGAAATACTAAACTTGGTCTCCTGAAGAGAAGCTTGATGCCTTTCTATGTGTTTCTCTCTGAGTGCTGGAAATTGCTATTAAAAGAGCATTCAGAGCCTGCCTTTTCTAAAGAGTGAGGGAGATGCATGTTTTCTGTTTCTCCAGAAGAAATATTTGGAAAATATTTTCTTTCTAGGTTTTTTTCTGCTTTCCAGAGGGATTTATTTAAAAGAAGTGATTTTAGGTATTTATGTATTTAACAATAAATAATAATAAATATTTTAGGTATTTATCCAGAATATCAGAGTTTGAGAAAACCACCTTTGAGTTGAAAACTCAAGTCACTCATTATCTAGTTTGCTGTAAGCCAATTGGTTGCAGTTAAAATAAGTTTTCTATTACCTCTTCATCCAATACCATTTCCAGAGCTACTTGCTAATCTGATTGACAACAGTATAATGACTTCAGTAATCACCACATTTCACTCACCATTTTTCAACAGTTCAATTTTTACCTCGTGGTTCCCTTTCCTTTTCCCCCTTGGGCTTTTTTTTGACACGGGAACATCTGTGGCCTTCAATTTTCCTTGAAAAGACAATCTTCAATATTCATCAAGGTACAACAATATGTCATATCTTTCAATCCACCACCATCACTCCTTGTCCTGGCTGCTGAAAATAAACTATTTAATGATCCAGTTCTTTCTGGTTCACAATATATAGTCAGTCAACTCAGAGAAGCAATTATCTTTTCACCAAGCATAAAATATCTTGGCACAGGTATCTTTTAGTGCCTATGCTCTAAGATGCTATGAAAAAATAATCAAGCATACATAAACTTTACAGATGAAATTTTTAGCTATCTAAACCAGAACATATAAG
This sequence comes from Galbula dea, assembly GCA_013399015.1. Taxonomy (NCBI): domain Eukaryota; kingdom Metazoa; phylum Chordata; class Aves; order Piciformes; family Galbulidae; genus Galbula; species Galbula dea. The sequence continues at coordinate 291,897 of VWZX01000351.1, read as the reverse complement.
TTCAAAATACATTGGGCATAATTTTTAAGGGAGCTCAGCAACTTAAACAGTCAGGCTATACGTTGGCTTATTTTTGTTATTTAGTATGTTTTTTTGTTATTTAATATTGCCATTAAGTAGCATCAAGAAAACAAAAACTAGGGTAGCACTGAAAGAAGAAATCACAAGATCTAGGTTGTGCCTACTATAGATTAGTTAGCTCTTTCCTTTTCATTCCAGCCAAGAAGCCCACCAAAGAAACAAAATACTAGTCGTGCTTATTGTGACTAATCAACAGGATCAATTAACAAGTCAATCTACAAGTGTAAAGAAAGTCCTCAAATAGATATTTCTTTTCCTGTTTTTTAAAGCCTTGGGCTAAGATTTGGCTCTTATTCCCCTCCATATTTCTGTGAATTTTTGGAGCAGTCTCCAAAGTCTAGTGCAGTAGCATTATATATTTGGCTTAGCTTTTTTTTTTTCCATGTAAACATCAGACTACAAGGAAAATACAAGATCACTGCAATTTTTCAAACAAGGATGTCAGTTATGTGCATTGCTTCCATCTTCCTCACTATCTGGTATTGAAAATGAGTCTGTGTCATAGCAAGTTTCATTTCAGATAATAAGGGAAGTTAATAATTAGCTGGTGCTCCTGGATTCACTGAATCCAACCTTTGTTAAGCAGCAGTTTCCTGTATATTAATAGATTTGAAATTATTCAGGAAATTGCTTGAAAATGACAGAGTCACTGAACATTATTTTAATGTCAAATGACTCAAATGATTCTGTTGGAGTCATCCAGAACACAGAGGTCAATGTGGCACTGCAGTATGGCAGCTGTCATGCCCTGGGAGCTGAGGACAGTCAACTCCAGTTGACTCTGAAATAACTCATAAGTGGCAGAGATAAAATAGACCACAGCAAGAAAATTTTCTCTTAAAAAGCTATAATAATATAATGTTAGCATATCTTAAATGTTCTTTCAAATTCTGTCCAGGTTCAAGTGTAGCAGAGCAGTGATCATACTGCTGTGTTTAAGACCATGCTTATAGCAGCTGGTGGAAAGGATTCCTCTTTTTCATACACAAAAAGGCTTTCTGTTTGGGTATTCAAGAGTCTTCTTGATATCCTACCAGAAAGTTAAAAACCAACCAAAAAAAAAGATAGTTAGACATCAGAATCAGTTATTGGTTCATATTAGTAATATTGAAAGTTCTCAGCACAATGCCTATTTCCACAGGCTATCTAAAATGCATAGTAGTGGAAGAACCAGTTTGTCAACTTCAATATTAATTTTAACCACTAATTATGTCTGAAGAAGCAGGAAATATGACAGCCTAATTTACCAACATGTGGATTTCATCTTCTGGAAAACTTAATCCATTGCGGCTGTTTTGCAGTGAAAAATAATGTAAATAGGAATTCAAACAATGAATTCATAGACATTTCCAACTGTCCAAACTGGAAGAGAAATCACAGCTTGTGTGGGAAAAGAAACATATGCTTGTTGAGTCATAACTGACAAGGTAAAACTATTGTACTTTCCTTCATCCATACTTATTAAAAGTGTCTGGTTTACTTTACATAGATGTTATCAGGGAAAATTTCTTTTATGCAGCATAGTTTTCTGGCCATAGAATTTTAGATGTGTGCATAGTGTCAGCCTATGTGTTTTAAATGTAGTAGACACATTCCTGATATCTTGAAGGATTTTATCACTTCAGCAGATCACTTTTAACAGTAAGGTTACAACCAAATGACAACTGCAAAACATTACCATCATCCCTGAAAAATAAATGTATAGAATCCCATAGGCTTGTGTGGCAGGTTACTTGTGGAACTGGGCAGTCTTTATAAATCTGAGAGATAGAGCCTAAATTCAGGAAATACAGAGGAAATGATGTGATTTTTTTTCCCAATCTCATTGCTTTGTTCACAAGTGGAAGAGTTTTGTTACTCTAGTGTCTTTTATTATATTTGCCTTCAGAATAGGAAGTGTGAGTGCAGTCTCCCTTTCTATGAAATATTAAAACACTATTTAGCTTTGTCTAAAATTCTGCCTAGCTTTGGACACTCAATTTCAATGGTCTCTAATTAAATAAAATGGTTTTGTTGCAATGTGTTATAACTATGGGATACCATAGTACATTTACATACCATTGTTTTGCGTATTATTTATAATTTACTCTGGTAATCAATTTGAATTCTGCATTTTTCTTTGCTCTCCTCCCACTTGTTTTGCATGTTCCAAAATAAGCATCTTGTGTATATCTCAAAACAGCTGCTGAACTTATGAAGACTAGGGCTACTACAATTGTAGCATCTTTTCATTCTAAGCAAATATGGTATGCAGAGTAGAAAAGATACAGTTGCTTAAATTTGCAGTTGGTAAAAACTGGCATAACTGATGAGAATTCATCTGTCTTGAGCAATTTCTTTGTAACACCACTTTGGACATTGTTTGCCTGATTTCTTAAGCAACTGTTTTAAATACTACTTTATTGTATCAGCTGCTGCTCACAGACCTGGGTGATCCCAACAGGACAGAAGCAACATGCTTAAAAGCCAAAAGGATTTTAGGCAGGAAGACCTGTATCAGTGACGCACCACAGGATTCATTGGGCAAGCTACTTGTGTTCAAGTTTACCCCACTGGAAAACTAAGCAGAACAAGAAAAGGCAGAAGGGCCTCAATTAAATTCTGCATCTGAATTGAGCATTCAACTTGTATATCACGAATGCAAATCTCTGCATATTTAATTTTTTGCCTCCAAACAGAACCAAATACAATCTAATTAAGTTGTTTCATTTGTGAATGGTCTTTAATGTAAATTTGCCTTTACAAGTTTCTTCCCCTTCCCCCATCACCTTTTTTCAGTCAGGGAGATTTGGAAGAAAATTGTCTATAAGTGGCAATCACAGAAAAAATACTGCTGCTTCAATTTCCTGGGAAGTGCAATGCTCCTTTAAGTCACTAAAGCATTTACAAGGCAAAATTTACATGACAAACAGGATTTGATCTTTCAAAGTCATGACAAAAATATACATTATTTAAAAATAGTACCATAAAGTAGGTCTTGTATAAAAGATTGTAATTACTGGCCTAGGACAATATACTTGAAGATGCAATGTAGGCTAGGCTAAGACTCTTATTGGAAGTTGACGTCTGCAGTTCATGGTCAGAATTCACATGTCTGTGCCACATTTCAGATGTGTAAACTTTGAACCTTTTGAATCAATAGGAAATGTCAATCAAACTGAAAGAAATAAAAAACCCCTCAGAGTCATGATAGTTCATCTGAATTTAAATAGTATTTAAGGGAGATATGACTTCTGTACAATTTTTATGTAGTGTTTATATTCTGACAATGCCTAAAAGGTCTACAACAGCTCAGAGACTGACAAAACATACTGATAATTATGTGTTGGTAAAAAAAGCAAAGCTAACTCTTTTACTTTTTAAGGTAAAGAAGATGCAGTGGAACACCAGCTTAAACAAAAGTCTGCTTCAAAATACTGACTGTTTACGTTTTACTGATGCTGCATCAGTTCAGGATTTTCCTCTAGTTATTTTCAGAAAAAACCACCACCACTCCTGTTCACTGCTCTTCTTCTTACAAAGTGACAGATCCATCTCCAAAAGCTGCATGTCTAACAAAGCACACTGATGGTGCTTGTAAAGAAACAAGTCCTAACACCTTCATATTGCAGGGGCACCAGAAGGTCTTTGTTCAGTTCTCCTTCACCAGGAGGTTACACTGAGGACCTGCGTGCTCCTGACTCTCCTTCCTTCCAAGAACTTTCTCTCTTGTCATTTATCATATTTAGTAATGTTTTTCTAATATTTTTCCCTTTATTATGGTCTTCAGTTTTAAATTCTTTCCACTGAGGTCTTGCACCAACATTAAGAAGTCCAGTAAAGTACAATCAAAGTATCAAAGTCCTATGACTCAAATTTGTCCCAGAGCTTTCTTTCACTGAAGGTTTTCTTTCATTTGAAATTCCCTTGTCACCTAAGAGGAAACTCTAAGAGGTGTCCTGATACTGCAGCAACAATAATTTTATAAAATTATTAAAATTGCCACATTGCAGTTCAGAGTGTATGATTTCTGCTTGCTTTGTTACAGATCATATACAACCACATTGTATATGAGGCACAACCTATAGTCTTAGTTTTCAGCATATAAACAGCTATGCAACCTTAAGTAGTTGAATGCTATATTTCAAACATTTTATACCAGTATTACTTTCCTGTGGCATTTATCTGCAATGTGGCTTTCATGCATGAGAAGGATAGTGTAGGAGAATTTTGTGGTTCCATTTCTAGTTCACTTTCTATTCCAGTCCCAAACATTGAATAATTTACAGACTGGAGAAAAAGCAGGAAACATCACAGTATCTCCTAAATGTATATCTTTTCTTTCCTCCATTGTAACAGTAAAAGATTTTAAGCTTTGGGGATTTGAGTAAGCATCAAATTGAGATCAAGTTCAGAGACAGTCTCATGGTGATCTTTTGTGGAAGTAAATGTCATCCCAGAGCATGTCCTTGGCTGCTCCAGCTGCTGCAGATGTAGGTCTTAGGATATCCTCAACCAGGATCCAGGCTCTCATTAGCATATTGCAGATGCAATAGTCAGTATTTATGCTTCAATTTAGGAATTATCAAAGGATGCTCACAAGCCCCGTCTTTTAAAGTGCTTTGCTGCAGACAAGACCAAGAAGTCTGAGTTGGAAGACAGAGTAGCTCCTTTGGGAGATTATAGATGACAAGAAGAAAACAGTTCTCACCCCTGTTCCTCCCAGAACCTTAGAAAGAAAAAATCAAGACTTTTACCTCAGCTTAAGAAAGAGAAAATAGATTTACTATATGACTATCCACCAAGCTGAGATCTCTTTTCCAGTATGTGCAGTCACAGAAGGAATGAGCAGGCCCCTTATTTGTTCTTTTGTACTGCACTTTTCATGATAGAATCCCATTTTCAAAGACAGTGATAAGAAAACGTACAGATATATCAAAACCAATTTAAAAGACAAATGCATGTATGATTTTAGCATATATTATTGTTCTCAAGTCAGCAAATTTTCATCTAGAAAAAAATTATCAGTTTTGAAGAAAAAGACTGAGTGGAAAGGATCACAAATTGATTTTAAATGGTTCCAAGAACAAAAGGGCTGGGTGGATGGCTGGATTCTTTGTTTTAAAGCTTATTGTGAATCAGACAAGATCTTAAAATAAGATCTAGCTGAATGCAAAACACATACTGTGTTCATGAGATGAATCTCAAAATGAAATACAATAAAATTATCAGCTAGTAATGAAATAAAGAAAAAAATATAGATTTTTCCCTGCTGTTCAGAATACAAGAAATTGAATCATGACTGAGTTAAGTGAAACAAATATATCAAATTCCTCCAGAGGACTCTGTGTATAAACAGTTAAAGAAATTACATGTGGAGTGTTCTACTGTATGTTTCCCTAGATGAAAGTAGCATAGCATATATCCACTGTGATGTTATAATACTAAGTGCAGTTTGTGAACTAGCTCTTTTTTTTTCTGAATTTGGATAGAGAGAGCAATTTTTTTTGGTTTGCAAGTGAAAGACTAGAAACAGAAGCATCTCTTAACAAGTCAAGCCTTCAAGACGTTCAAAATTCATTTGAACAGTCCCATTAAAGACACTGAGACTTTACCTTTGATATGAAGGGGCTGAGCGTAAAACATACGTACGATAATAACACACTACTACCAACACATATGCAAATTTTAAAAAGCACCCCTTGGGAAACAAGATTCACCTGGGCTTTTCCAGGTGTTGAACTGTAACATTTTCTTCCATGAAAGGCCTGATAAAGTGCTAAACATCCATAAATGTCATCAAAGGAGGTTATTGTTACCTGAGAAAATCCAGGACTGGAAGTCAGCCACTACCTCTCTGAAGGATCATATGGGGAAGTGTCAGATTTGCAGTTATGTGGGGGTTTTTACATCCTTTGTTTATCTCAAGAGAATGCATTAAGTAAGAGGTGCAATTTCAGTATCCTTTTTGCAGGTGACACTACCAGATCATAGTAGGAGAGAAGCTGTGTGCAGACAGCTTTGCATCTTACCTCTTTTTCCAGCACTGTAACACAAAAAACACATGTGGCAATGACAGATATATCCAATAAATGTAATAACATTTGATTTCAGAAGCTCAAACCCAATTTCTGTAAGGCAAAAATGTTTATTGTGTCAATCTATGTCTGCAGAATATAAAGTAAAAGGATTAAATATTTCCTGGCCAGTTTCTCTACTTTTTGTCCACCCAATTAGTTGCTTCCTTGCCTCTGTGAATGTGACTGCAAACTGCTGCAGCCTTTCACTTGCTCCTGGTATCCATCAGCATGTTTAAAACCCATTTGCTTTCCCTTCTTTCTACCTCAGCATCTGTAAGGTTTTAAAATTTGGGTTGATCCTAAATTCAGGGATGACGGTGCTGCAGGCCACTAACTTGTCTGAACACAGACAATTCTTCTTCTGGTCCCCACTAATTTCCAGTGCAACTTGAGGATAAATAGTAGTTCACGTTTGTTCTTTGAAGGACCTGGTGTTTGCAGAGTGGTTTTGCTTCCTGTTGTGTTTGTGCTAATCAGCTTCCTCTGATTTAGCTCTGTGCGTTCAGGAAAGATAATAGTGAGACAGTCTGCATATTTATAGGATATAAAGCAGATATCTTCCTCATTCTGCAGGATATATAATAAAGTAAATAACTAATAAATGCTTAATGGCTTCTTGAATTTCCAACCTTTGGCACTGCTTACTTAGATTTTTGTCAAAGTAGAAGGAAACACTGAATAGAGATTCATTTTGAAAAGAGACTTCATTACATTTGTGTGGATCTCTGTTTTTCTGAAATGCTCATGTTCTTCAGAAAGTACATTTTCTGTATCCCTCACCAAGCAAATATAATAACTCTTGACCCCACTCTGTTTTTCAGATGTGAAAAGGAAATAAAATCACACCTCCTCATTTTTTTGTAATTCAAATTCTTCCTCTGCAGGAAGAGCTTAGGGAGAAAAGGACCTACATACTCTGCTCTCTCCTACTGATATTACATATAAATAAAAGAAGCTCTTTCATTAAAAGCCCACCCATCATCCAGGAATTGTGTACCTTGTTTTCTCTTAGAAGTTTTGTTGCTATTTTTTTCAGTGATTAACTCACACATTCTCGACAATCTTACATGACACCTACTGAGGAGGAACTAAGAAATAAAGCAACATAGCTAAAATAAAAAAGAAATCATTTAATGATTTTCATTCTCTAGCAAGGAAGGGATCATTACTCTGGTTACTGCAACTGTTCTGGGTAAACAAATAATAGAGTTGTCAATAAAAAGATCAGACAAAAATGTGCTACCAACCAACCTGACTGAGAAACAACATCCAAGTTAGAACGAATCTTGGCCTTCATTGTAGCAGAAACAAGTCCAAGGTTGGTAAATTTCTCTTATGCCTTTCTTACAAGCTGCAGCTTCCCTCATGACTGATCTAAAATGACACCCTGATGAAATGATGTGATCTTTAAAGCAAAGACCAAACCTTAGAGTACTGGCATGATTTTCTGTCCTGGTTGCCAAATATTGGATGCTGAGAGAGGTTGTAGGTAAGTTAAATATATATATGTGAAGATTTACTTGTTACTTTTGTCTGTAAGAATGTGAACTAGCACATTGAAGGATGAGTTTTCTTGAGTTGTAGGGGTTTTAATTACATAACATAGAAATACATGCAACAAATCCTAACAAGTTGAAAATAAGCAAGTAGACAGCTGAACAAGGCATGCATCCTGGATGTGGCAAGAATTATAAGTAATCAACCACAAACTGAGATTTTTGAAGTTGTCCAAGCTGCAGTAACAAGGCATATTGTGATGTTCACTCAGCTGAAGATGGACCCTGGAAAAGTACTGATCATAGCAGTTTTCAGGAAGAGCTTAGGAAATTTGAAGTAGTTATGGAAGGTAGCGCTAAATTTTGGACAGATAGACTAATGATTGCTCTTGAGATGCTTTGGTAATTTGACAAGTGGAATCTTCTGTCCCAGGGTGCACATCTGGCCTCTCAAACTCTTAAAAATGAGAAAGAGCAGAAAGAAAAGACAGCTTTTTTTGGGGAAGGGCTTCTTAAAAAGAAATAACTTTTAAAACTTTGTTCTTTTTTTCTATGGGAAAACAGAAAATCCCCAAACCTGATCTCTATATTTGAAGGTACTTGGTTTCTTTTTACATTTTATTACTCATTCTACTAATTGATTTGCCATCTTTTATGGGCATAGAAGATATAAACTCAGAATTCTAAGATGCTGAAAAGTAATTGCTTGCAAATATGTTGTCTGTATTGAAGAGCACAGATATCACAGCTGCTCCCCTCACTCTCCTTTTGTGCAGTTTTACATTGAGCTGACTAAAGAACATGAGGTAAATGTAGGATATAAACTGCAATTCATTTTGCTGAAACACTGGAACTACAATTTAATAGGAAACATCAGCTGGTAGGGGAGACTGGCTGCTGGTGAAGAATGATCACCCAAGCTCTATCTTCTACCTCACTAAGCGACTCAACAGCTACAAACACTAAGTACAAGTTGACCTCTTATAGTAAATCCTTTCAAAAACAGTAGAATTTATATCTAAAAATAAAACACTAGTGTCTTAGCTTTACTAATGTTTTACTATCCATCCAATTTTATGCAAGAGGAACAGAGTTGTTTGAATTAAGACCAGTATCTTCAAATATGTATACTGAAACTCTCTTTGTAACCAGTGGGTAACAGTAACTGTCCTTATCTTCTACTGTTTACAGTTAGATTAAAGGTGTCTTATGACACAGAAAAGCTGGAAGACTGAAAAGACCCATAGGTTCACAGAAGCTGCAATTTTGATTCCCTTGAAACTCTTAGATCAGCACTTCCTGAACACACCTTTTTCACATGCCTTTCTTAGAGAGAAAGGGGAGAGTAGCAGCCCCTCTGAACTTAGCTGCCTGCATGGATACCAGACGGCTCTTCTCACAGATTTTATTCTGTGTAGCTCTCTGGGGTAGCTTTTTTTTTGCACCAGACTCAGAACTTCTGTACAACGAAGCAGTTTAGAGGATCAAGCTTATTCTTTCTTCCCAATATCTTGATTCCTCTGGAACCCTTTAGACATGTTATTGTCTCCACTCATGAGTATTGGCAGTTCAGAATATTATAATTTCCCTGAATACTTGCAAGTTCCTTTTTACTTTTTTTTCAAGTAATTAATGATGTTTTATCACCAGAATAAACTGATAGTAGGTGACTGTAACTGAGTGGCGTGGATGTCTGTAAGCTTTGCCTTTGAACCTGGAACTCAGCTCAAGATTGTGAGACTGCAGGCATGCAGATCAAAATGCATCCAATGGGAAAATGTTTGGATGTGTATGTTTATGTATATAATGTATAAGTGTGTATACTGTTTTATAGATGATTTTGCAAATGAAAGAATTAATTCAATTTGCTAGTCTCCAGATCCTTGTTTTTATCTCAAATACTATGAAAGTGAACAATGTCATGATTTTCTTCTACTTCCCTATTTAGCCAAGTTGAAACTCTTCATTAACACAGTTTCTCCATCTAAGGGGGCTAAATGTACCAGAAGGAGAGGGGAGCTGAGTCTCTTTTGTATTCACCCTGTTCTCTACTCAGATCTGTAAATCTCAGAGTGGAAATCAGTCCATGTGTCCCAAACCTTAATGGGTTTAAGGATGGGGCTGACTCTGCCTACCCTAGACCTTGACATATTTTCTCTGTTTGTTCCCTGACCAGCCCTTCTCCCCAGCACAGGAGGAAAGAGATAAAGTAGATTTTAAATCCTCCACTTTAAAGGTGAAGGAGTAATTGCTGGGACAGGAGTCAGAGATGTGCCCCGAGCAAGGGATAAGTAGGATAGGAGTGTGGTGGGCTTGGCTGCACTGGACTGCAACAGTTCTTTTTTATCATAGAAAATACTCTCATATTTGTTGCAGACTTTTAGGTAAATCCCTTCATCTAATTAGTTTTTATTTATACAGCTTCTCAATAATTATTGTACAAAGCTCTGGGGTAAAAAATCTCTAGGTCATCATTTCAGGACCTAAGCATGTGTTTTTGTGAAACAGTGCATCTTAAACATATACGTAGGGAATTGCCTCAGGTGAAGATGTAGTCATGACTTTGAACACTTTTAGGAATCAAAGATAACACATCTATAAATAAGTTTATTTTTAAAACCAAATAAACAAATATATGTAACTAATTAAATGTCTGGGAACTATGACTACAGCAGTGTTTAATGTTTTGTTGTCATTTGAGGTTATCTAAATAAACAATTAAGAGGTTGTCCCCAAAATCTTAGTGAATTTCACAACATTCAGTTTTCATTTGATTATTATTTATGGGCTTTGGGAGAGTTATTTTTCCTGAAAGATAGAAAAAATTATCTGAGCTGTAAAATCATGCTGCTAGTTCAGTTTATCTCTAGAGAGAATTTAAGATCTTCATGGTGAATTCTTCATGAACACAACAGTGCATTTTTGCATTCATTTCTTCTTATCCATTCTCCCTGCTGTTTTACTGACTCAACATTACTTAGTCTTAGTAAAAAATGTTTCCACAGCTAAAAGTGACAAAGATATTAAGCTCTATCACACAACTTAAAATAATTTCATGATTTTTTATCTTACATTCACACTTTTATTATGCAGTAACTGTATAGTATTATTAATGTGGTGGTTTGCAAATTAATTCTTTATAGAGGATGTAAGGAAGGTATGTCACACCAGCTTGACACATGGAAAGATTTATATGAACCTTAGAAGCACAGAATAGTTTGGGCTGGAACTGAACTTAAAGATCATTTAGTTCCAGCTCCGCTGCCATGGACTGGAACAACTCTCACTAGACCAGGTTGTTCAAGGCCTCATACAACCTGGTTTTGAACACTAACAGGGCTGGGGCATTCACAGCTGGACAACCTGTTCCTGTGTCTCACTTCTCTCACTGTAAAGAATTTCTTCTTATCTAATCCAAACCTAGTCTCTTTGAGTTTAAAACCATAACCCCTCATCCTATCACTAAACTCCCTGATAATGAGTTCCTCCCCTTCTTTCTTGTAGGCTCCCTACAAGTACTGGAACACTGCTATAAGGTCACCTCAGAGCCTTCTCTTCTCCAGGCTGAACAACTCCAACTGTCTCAGCCTGTCCTCATAAGGGAGATGTTCCAGCCCCCTGGTCATTTTTGTAGCTCTTCTCTCTACCTGCTCCAGCAGGTCCATACCCCTCTTACGCTGAGGCCCCCAGAGCTGAACACCATACTCAGGTGGGGTCTCACCAGTGCTGAATACAGGGGGAGTGTCACCTTCCTTCACCTGCTGGCCACGCTTCTTTTGATGAAGCCCAGGGTGCAATTGGCTTTCTGGGCTGCAAGTGCATATTGCTGGCTCTTATTAAGTTTTTCATCCCCCAAGACCCCCAAGTCTTTCTCCCCAGAACTTCTTTCAATCCACTCATTGTCCATTTTGTATGTGTGCTTGTGATTGCCTCAATCTAGGTGCAGGACCTTGCACTTGGCCTTGTTGAATTCCATGAGGTTCTCTCGGGCCCCCCATGTCTCTCTAATTTAGAGACAAGGATGTCACGTTGGACTGTTTCAAATGCTTTTCACAAGTCCAGATAGGTGACATCGGTTGCTCTACCCTTTACTCACCAGTGCTATAATCCCATCATAGAAGGCCACCAGATTTGCTAGGCATGATCTGCCCATACTGAAGCCATGTTGGATGTCACCAATCACCTCTTTAATTTTCATGTCCCCCAGCATAGATTGCAGGAGGATTTGCTCCAACATTTTACCTGGCACAGAGGTAAGATCGACTGGCCTATAGTCCTCTGGGTCTCTTCCATTTTTTTAAAAATGGGGGTTATATTTCCCCTTTTCCAGTCAGTGGGAATTTCATCTGACTTCCACAACTTCCTAAATATGATGGATAGTGGCTTAGCTAAATTAAAGACCAGACTGCATTAAAGACTTAGGTTTAGGAAGGGATGATCTTTGCAAGGGTTTCATTTTCTTTTGATGTTGGTAAGCTTGCATGGTTATGTTGAGCGTGTGTTGGTCAAAAGATCTTTGCTAGCCAGTCTTTCTGCTGATCTTAATATGCACACATAATCTTTCTGCCACGTCATCTGCAGCAAAAGGCATAGCTAATTAGTGAGAGGTCACTCCTAGAGACTGAGAAACATTACCAGCTTCTATACACCCTTACAAAAAACCCCCACCTTCTCACCTGCCAATACTGAAATGTTGTACGACACATTTTTAGGGACCAGGTGGACAGAACCTGTATAAAAACAAATAGCACAACAATATATTGGAATAAAATAAATGTATACCTGAGAGGAACATCTACTCCAGCCCTTTGCACTGAATCAGCATTGTATCTCCACAAAGATTATAGCCTACACTATGCTTCATGGCAAATTTTGCAAAAGGTACTAATTCAGTGTGCGACCTGTAAGTGTACACTCATGCTTTGCTGTTCATAGCAGAATTTCCACTAAATCCTTAGAAGACATGGGCAGGAATTCTGTGTGGAAGGACCTTTTGTGTCTTGCCAGAGACTCATGTAATTTAGTTCACAAGGATTATAGCCTTCTAGTTGAATTAATTCAGCTTTGCTACCATGATCCCTGTTTTCAGTAAGTGGCTGTCTGAGGAGCTGCCTGACTGCACAGAGTCCTGTGGGAAACATGGTCAGCCATCTGCAGATCCTTGGCCAGAACCTCTTATATCAGAGGCTGGCTTTTAGCTCTCAGGGAAATAATCAATTTACACAGTCTTGAATTGGTGTTTCATTTTCATGATTTCCTAAGCATAAGCAGAATATCCCTGGGTAAATATTTCTTGTACCCAAGTTTGCTCTGTGGCTCCTTCTCTTAGTCACCCAGGAGTAGGAGCAGAGAAAGCTCCTTCCCAGAAACACAGGGAGGGTGAAGTCTCTTTTTAACTTCTCTGTATAAAGCCTGAACATTTGGACTTTATGTTGGTAACATACAGCATATTCAGAAAAACATTTTTTATTCTTTTTGCTCAAAAATAAGAAATCTCTAGACTTATTCAAGAGCCTCCAGAGCATGAAGAGACTTCTGCACACAGAAGTGTAATGCAGAAATCAAAGCTAAATGCAGGTAAACAGAGTTTAAAAATATTCAATTAAGTTTATTTCTTGTATGCACAATAAAATTTATCTTACCCACTTTCTTCCTCTGTCATCACCCACTGCTTTCCAGCTCAGTCCTCAAGTTTCACTCGATCATTCTTTTTTTTTTTTTCAGTCTGCTTCCAAAAAATGTAGCAATGATTTTGCATGTTGGATGTAATGGTAGACCATTGGACTGTGTGAAATAGAGTGAAGGCAAGGTACTTCTCTGAAACACTAGAGATAAGATTGTCAATTTAATATATACTCACACAGTAGATATGATTTAGAAATTAAATTCATAGAATTAGCAACAGAAAAGGATTATCAAAATCAATATAACAACCAATTTAATTTTTTTTTGTTAAAGGTTTAAGCTTTCTTTATAGAATTACAAATTTAAGTCAGAAAACGGAGGAGATTTCTTGACAAGTCACAACTTTTTAACTTCAAATATTTGTAAGATTCAAATTATAAGTATTTCAAAAAACCTTCATCCCCAAACATTGTAAAGAAAGCAGTAAAAAAAAATCATTTTTAAAAATGAGGAAAAAATGCCCAGGATTCCAGGAGATTCAAGAATGTATCCTAAGTGCAGAGGCAGCACAATATACAATATACACAATATACAAAAGTGTACTTGGGCAGCATGTGTCTGCAGTGCCTCCAGGAACCAGTTCACACATCTCTGGGCAGCTCTGCCATACTTAGGTCCAGTACACTACTGGACAAGCAAGTGTACAACATAATGTCTGTGAGAGGTCAGATTAGAGTGGATACATAACCCCGACTGAAAACCACATAGAGAAATAAAGACAAAGGAGAAAAAATAAAATAGCTTCTTACTCCTAAGAAAAATGCAGCTCTGCCCAGCATTGACAAAAGTCCATTTATGTTTCTATTACAATACTTATTTTAACTTGGTGCTCTAAAAAAATGTCTTAACACTATATGCAATATAATTGGCATACAACCGATCCGCAAAAAGTTCTTCTCTTTTGCAACTTCACTGCAGTATTTTTCCTCACATGTCTTTTTCACTAGAGATATTCCCTTTTCTAAATATCTGAGTTCAGTGACTGTAATTTAAATATCTCCAATCCTCATTAATTTGCAGTTAGGAAATTAGGCCAGATCTGTATTCCTACTAATGTAAAAAAAATTGCCTTCAGGAAAATCAAAAGAATTTTAATGACATTTCTTTACGTAAATAAAACAGTCATGCAGTTCTTTTTTCCTGTTCTATTTTCATTGTGCTGGTTAAGGAGTGGGAATATACCCTTATAATTGAGCATGTTTTATATAATATGCTAATTCTTAAGTGGTGGCTCATCATCAGCAATGTGAACTTTGAGAACTCTGCAGAGTACAATAAGGACAGGATTTTTTGTGGGCTTCAAGTGAACTTCACAAAGAACTGTATACTGACTGTAAAAGGAATTTGGTCACATATAGACATCATGTTGTAGCAACTTTGACTGGTGTGCCTTAATTTTGAGGTTTTCCAGCCCTTTCTGATGTGCTAAAGTCAAGCAACTAGGCTCCTTCTGCTCTGTTTTCCTCATCTATGAATGAAGACAGCAGGACTACTGCAAAGCACTGTTGTACTCTAATTCAATTAATATTTGCACTTCCCTCTGTGGTAAGTAATTTGGGTAGAACTCACGTTCTTCTCTGCAGATAACGTTCTTCACTGGAGAAATCCACCACCCCATGACCCTCCTCCACAACCCTCCTACCCTGTAAAGTATCTCAGTTGATGAGGAAAGGATGAGAAACAGGTTTTTTTAAAAATGTTTTTCAGGTCTTTTCTATTTAACTGCAATCATAATAAGAACGTTTTCACTTTCACAAACATTATCCTTTCCTAGTTGCTTATCAGTAGAAAGAATAGCAGGGAAAATTTACGGTTTTATGAGTTATATGAATTATCCTAGAAAGAAATATGCCCAAGGAGTTATCACCAAGACAGAAAAACATAATAATGCCATGTTCCTTGTGTCAATATCTTGCTAGAAAAATTAATATACCACAGTTGAGGTAATTACAGCATCTGTGTGTGATCTATCAAGACACAGTGATTATAAAAAGCTGTTGCCTGGAAAATTCCCATCTTCTTATTCCTCCTCCAGTTTGATTCCTAGTAGAAAGCTAAATAATTTACACGATTGAAAATGACTTTTTTTAGCTTTCTTTTCAGTAAAGTACCATGCCAAGTGAGAAGATTGGTACTCATCCCTCCAGATTAATCAAATTGCAGTGATCTCCAGAATGCTAAAATGTCATTTTCTTTAACAGGTTGATTTCAACTACCAAGAGATTCATCACTGCAAATTATGCACTTGCAAACAAAACAAAACAGGATGCAAAATACTAATGATTTAAGGTATCTGATCCTAAACAGATGTTTGAAAACCAACAGCTTCATTCCCCACCCCTTCATAATGTTTTCCACAGTTTTTACAGTGCCATAGCAGGACTCTGACACATTGGCTTGCTGTAAGATGTTTGTTTAGCATGTACTTGTTCTGGTCAAAGCATAGGACTTTGACTCTGCTGGGGCAAAAATACACAGGTAACCAAAAATTATGCTTCAGCAAATTCTAAAAGCTTATGCTGGCCACAAGGACCACTCTCCTTTTGTTAAAGCTGAGCCATTGTGTCAGAGAGAATTCAACAACATGACATTAAAAAGATGGGATAACCTCTAGTTTCTACAGGTATTATTAAGGGTGTCTAAAGGTTGTTGGGAGGCCTAAAATTCAAATTTTGGGAGTGTATTTATTCTCCTTTCTTGCCCTTGTTTACTCTCTTCTTTGAAGGTCTTAGAATTTAAGATGTTTCCCAGAGCGGCCAATACTGGCAGTCAGTTTAAATTGAGCAGGAAAACCTGAAAATTCTCCTGTGTCAGTGAGCACCAGCATTTTCATTCCCAAGTGCAGTGAAAAATATCCCTGCTGTATATGCATACAGTTTTAATATTCACTCTGTCAATATAACTTTTATCCCTCATGCTCAGCCTTAGATTTCAAACTGACACTATGAAGATACCAGTTCATCAAAACTGAGTTCAGTTTTGAATCACGGTTTATGAATTGTAGTTTACATCTTTTGATAAATGGACAAATCCTTTTCATCCATGTGGCTTATGCACATGGGCATATACAGACAAGTGTGTGAGATCAAACTTTAAAATCTGATCCCACCTAAAATAACATAAAAAGTGGAAATTTTCTGACCCTAAGGAATTTGATACACTATAAGTGTATGTTTGATACACTTATAAGGAGGAAAAAGTTGCATTGCAAAAGCAGAAGAGAGCATCTCAAGTTTAACCTATAATACTATGCTTGTCACTGCAGAGATCTCTAATGGAGTAAAGCAACAGGCAAGTATACCTTAATATAGGAAATGCAAATGTGTAAGGATTATAAAGTTCTGCTTACCATATTATGAAAAGCATCCTCCCCCTTTCTAGATCTGCACTGCATTCCATGCTCTTGGGGAGCATCAGGCAATTTGTAAATCCCAAATGGTGTTAGGCATGAGGTAGGTGCTGCAGCAACTTCAGCAAGATAGAAATGCTTCTAGGCAGAAAGAATAGCAGACTTTTCAGCATTTATACATATTTATAAGTTAAAACTTAGGCACTACAGCATACTCAAGTGTGCTAGGCAGAACTTGTATTAATTCTGCTAACATGGACTATTGCTCTTAACAGCCCTACGTATCTTAATATTTGCTTAAACCTCTACCATTTAACTCTTTAAAACTATGCTAGGTAATGCAAGCAACATACTTCAGGAAGAGTTTGTCAGTACAAAATTGCATTCTATGCTTAAGCCAAAAATCTGAAAAAGATTGAAGGGCAGACAATTCCCCCCACACCCTCCAACCCTTTAAAGAGAACCAATACATTAAAGTCCTTTATCCTCAAAGGAGTAATCAACACAGTTTTTCAGACTACATGGCTGAGCTAATGAGTGTGCAGTGGTCAGAGTGTAGGAGACACAAGCAAAGGAATGTGTTTAAGAGACTTTGTGGACAAAGCAGACTCAATGAAATAGTGACTGTGCGTTCTAAATAATGCAAGACTGTCTGTGCTGCACATGTGCATGTGTATGTTGAGAGGCATTATCAGGCAGACTTCATAAACTGCTGAAGTGCTTGTCCACTTCAATTGCTGAAGCTTTTATAATTCAAGTTTAGCCTGTCAGATGAGGATACTGTTCACCAGAAAAGAGATTCCAAATGGAAGCAAAAATACTAATGTGGTTTTGTCAAACACAGGAAGACTGATGATATTACAAATTACATGATCTATGCTCGAGGCTGGGAAGAATTTTCCACCTTGAGCACACCTTCTTCTCTTTCATATAATATCTTCAAGATTAAAACCAGAGGAAAAAGGGTGACAGCAAAAAAAAATTCCTATCTCCAAATGTGTAATTCAGGACAAAAAAAAATTCCAGGTGGCTTCATCAACGGTTGGATATCAAAGTCAAACTGAGCATATGGAAAAAAATAGAATTTGTCTGAGGCAACTCAAGGTGCCAAGCCATGGAGGAAACATTATGACCTTATGATATTATGTCAGCTCACTGGAAAGTACTGTGTGAGTAAAGTTGTTTACTGAATTGTAAAAAGATACATGCACTCACTATTCACTGTGCAAAATTATGTGCATTTTGGCCTAATAACTCTTGCCATCCATCAGAAGACTTCTAAAGTTATGCAAATGTGGGCCAGATGTTTCATTTGTCAATAAATACAAAAATTATTAAATTCTAAGGAGTATGTTTCTTAGGGCAAAGTTTCACAGATTTATGAGGACAGAGTTTGGTACCTACAATTTACACAAGGTTCAAAACCTACAAATTATTTTAACTCTTGACATGAATGAAAAGAAATAGCCACATGATGGCAGCAGAATACACGGCACAAGGAAGGGTCTGGTACCCCTTGACCAAATTACAAGAATTTGAAGAAAAGGCAGAGGGTATTACCTTCATCAGATGTTTATAAGGAGCATTCTCTTCTTGCCTACTTTGAAACAGGGGCAGGACCAAGATGAAAGTTGTAACCATGAAGTTACAACTACTACATTATTTAATGTAGTAGTTCATTGTACTCATCACTGACCAATAGGTGTTCAAAGTGGACTGTTTGTAAGTGAGAAATAACATCTCTTAAACACTTTGTTACACATCAGGTTGTAAAGGACTAGGCTAATGAATCAAATGCAGTCCAATTGTGAAAAATATCAGAGATACACCTCAGAGTTTCCAAACACTTCTTTGTCCACCAAATAACAAATTCACATTACATATACTGTTTTGTAACTAGGGTTACATGGGTTATTACTGCATACACACAAAAAATACAAAAGATACAAAAAATGTGAAAGCACCATGGGTTCAAATGCTTATTGGTCCTGTTCAATAGCAGTGTCAATCTCCCAAAATGTTGTATCAAATCTGTATGAAATAGAGATGACTTACTGATGTGGCACATGTAGCCCAATGTCTAAGAATCTGCCTAAGGCGAAAACACTAAGCCAAGGGCTACTTTGTTCTATATATGTAAAATGTTTTATATATAATATAAATTTTGCTGCTAGTTAGAGCAGTCAACTCGTTTCTCCGTGAAAGATGAGTAACTTTGGAACATCAATACATGCAAACAACACACACATAGATTTCCACTAGAAAAGTTAGTTATTGAGTTCAGCTCTGGGCTGTTTATGAATACAACGGATGTTGTCTCAATACCTGAGTATTTTCTTTCAATAAGGGACATTTTGTTAAGAGGAATATTATGAGTATATCCAATATAGAAGAGTTCAGCTTGCTAATGGTTATACTTTTCAAATGGTCTGTTCATATGTCTAAGTAGATAATTAATAAAAAATGAATAGCACGATATCAAAAGACATCTGTGTTAGCTGCAGAAATATAATGAAGGCAATTTAGTAAGTTTCAGAACAAAACCCACAAATATTTTCTCAGTTCAAAAGACCCAACTGAATCTTCAATAAGAATCTTCTTAACTCACTACAGTGGTTTGTACATACGGTACTTTCTACCCACAAACTTCTTAAAATGCTCCTTAGGGACATGGATTGTATGACAGGTGTATTTTTAAATGTCGTCATAAAAAAAAAAATAGGATAAAAACAGCTCATCAATTATCCAGAACAGTGAACAAAAGGGTTTTTAATTCACAAAATGATCTAATCTTTAAGTGTCCTATTTGGCAAGGGCATGTAGGACTCTATCTTTGGTTGTGAAAACATGCGAGTCCTTTATAAAAAGTTAAGGAAAAGCGATCAGTAAACAGGGGTTGCCTGTGGTCATGGTGATGCAAACTAGTAATACACAACTATGACAAAGGGTCCAGTCCACTTTCTGTAAAACTCAGTGAAGGAAAACTCCTTTGCTTACTCTTATAATAGTCTGAATCAAACTTAGTATTTGACTAGAGATCTATTGATTTTGGATTTTTATTTAAAAAGTCTCTGATTTTTTTTCTGGCTTTTCAGCACTTGAAAATTTTTCAGCAACATGCATGTACAGAACAACCTAGCAGTTATTTTGCAACTTCTATCTCTAAATAAGTTCAGAAAATTGAGAAGAAGAGGGAAAAGTTCAAACAAATTCAATTTAGGTAGCAATCAGCACTCTAGGACTATATTAATTAGCTTAAAGTATTTGTGTAAGAGTATAAGATACTGTAAGCTATAAAGAATGTCTTTGGGGAATTACTGTTAATTCTGAGTCATAACTTAAAAACAGAGAATTACACTATGAAATTAAGAGCTAGCATATTCAAAACCAATAAAAGTGAACACTTTCTCATGATACCAATAATTGGACTGTGTGAGTTATTGCCAAAGGAAGCACTGAAGGAAAAATATAATAGTGAGAAGTAAAAAGAAATTGTACATTACAGAGACTGCAAAAATTATAGTTATAAATGTTATTGCTAAAAATATATTCTGGAAGAGCTATTAAAACATGCTTCAGGGCTCAAACCAATATCTCACTAATAAATAACATGATGGGAGCTGATGATTCTTCCAAAATACCTAGAATAGTCCTCTGTTAAAAACTGTAGATTAAAAGGACTTGAAGTTTTGCTAACTGTGACAGTTGTCAAATAACCAAATGTAAAAACTGCTTGGAAACCAGCTCATTGCTTCATAATGACAGTTTTCCATCGTGACATTTTGATATAGATTTCTCCCAGCTATAAGGACAAGAGAGAAGAAGAGAGGGAAATATAACAGTCTGTGGGAGATAGTCCAAAGTTAATACAACTCTAGCTTTACGTATTTTTACTTTTGGGGGTGTGGGTCTTGGGACTGGGTAGAAGTCCTTTATAGAAATAGCTCAAGAGGCTCTGACTCATATTGTTGTTATGAGTCACGATAATACTGGCAAGGACGACTAACTAGTTAAGTATATTAATTTCATAGAAAAGCAAGAGAAACATGATAAAATATATTCATGCAAACATTCAGGCTGATGTTCTCAATGAATGTAATCTGCTTGATGGGTTCTGATTTGGAGCTATTTTAGCTGGTAAATTTCCTTCCATGTGTGAGGGGTCCAGTGGTTTATGCAAATGTTTCTGAAATAAAATTGTTTTGGATGTTTTAAAGCATCTCTTGTTGTTGTTGTCTCACTTTTTCATTTAAAAAATAACCTAAAAATTTAACCATTTTCTCTTATTCTGGAAATACTCTGAGAACTAGATATATCAGGGACTGCACTGTAAGCTTCAGTAAGATGTAACGTAATGAATGTATTTTCATTAGCTGGAGGTGAATTTAGAAACTCCTCAAAGAACATAGTTACTCAAGAGAAAGAAAAAGTGTCTGCAGTACCAGTAAATCATTCTTGCATAGTCAGAGAAAATTGGAATCATACTCAACACACCTGCTTTCAGTCTCCAGGACTGCTAAAATGGCACCAAAACCCCCAGCTCCCTAAGCTTATCATTTACTTTCTCACAAGTTTGTAGCTCAGTAGTCTTTAAAACTGTACCTAGAAACTGCTATTTAAACAAGTATTATTATATGACTACAAAAATGTATCATACAAAGAAAGCTGAAACAATCCTGGATTCAGATTCACATTTTGCTGACTATTAATGAGCACATAGTATTATTTAACCTTATTTCATATTAACTACTTTTCAGCTTAATGGAAATCCTCTTAAAATCAGATTTCAGTTGTAGTAGTTAGTGGAATACCAAGGTGATGATCAAAATATCAACATTAAATGTGAAGCTAGTACTTGAAAAACAATTGGAAAGAAAATTGTGTATGATACAACCATATTCTGTCAGAGCAGTGACTGGTGTAAAGAAAAAACATCAGTATGTGGGAAGACAAAGCAGTTTCAGCACAAGACAAATCTTTGTTTAGCCAAAGCCCTTATACAACATTCAGTGAAATGCTGGTTAGACCAAATGTATAATTAACTCAGTTTCATATTCATGTGACAGTATCTATCAAGTTATTTCCTGTTGAGAGGACTCGGTCAGTGGAGGTGGCATTGGATGTTGTTCACTCTGACTTTAGCAAGGCCTTTGGCACTTACCTGTAGTATTCCTATATCCAGATTGGTGAGATATGGGCTGAAGATGTGGACAATGCAGCGAGTGGAAATTTGGCTGCACTCAACAGCAGTGATCAGCAATACAAAGGAAACTGACAACAGCTGATACCAAGAGTATCCCTTAAAGAGCAACTACCCACCATTTTTTATTAATTACCTAGATGGTAGGATGAACAGCATTCTCAGTAAATTTCAAGTTTTCAGCCCAGCTGAGGACTATCACATCTCCAACTTTGTTTCTGCCCTTGCCTATTGGATGAGCCTCAGACTCACACTGCAGGTGACTGGTCTCCTGGATGAACTCCATGGAACATGGTGCAGTGCAGGTTTCTCCTCTTTTCTCTGGCACCATTTCCAGGGCTGGAGCCCCTAAGTAGGCCTGGGTCCAGTTCACCTACTTGAATGTCTGGAACATTCATTACAACATTACAGGTTGTAATTAGGGAAAAATTTGTTGAGAAAAATCACATTTTTGCATAAATAGATATTGATAAATATAGTAAATAAATACACTACATATTCATTTAGTATACTTTGTTTTCAAAGATGAACAAGATTAATAAATAAAGCAGGACCAAAAAACTCCAGAGAACAGGTAATATTTTGTTTTAGGAAGAATGAACTTCATACTGTGTGCTGTATTTGGGGGAGGGGGAGAGATATGTGCTGGAAGAAACACAGACTCATAGTAGTTGAGTAGTTAAATACAGTCATCTGTGAAGGCTCTTAAGTGACCCTTTTGAGTGTTTCATTAGCTCTACACAGTCCTCAATCGAGTTTATGACACTAATGCAAAATTAAGAAGACCCCTTTTCTCTCCCAGAGAAAACTGCAGAAACTAAGGAAGTTAAAAGGGACATAACAGTAGTAAGAGGAAAAGAATACTTTGGTGCTTTGATTTATTATGCCACTTGTGGTTCCAAATGACCAGAGAATTTTTAAAATTGGTAAATTTGAATGAGTTGGTCCCTGGCCAGAACTCAATGAGTGATTTAATGTCAATGAAAAAGCGAACTGTGACAACAGAACTGAAGAAGAGGAAAGTAACATGAGTACAGGTTAATTGAGGAGTGAAATGCTCAGATGGCTGCAGGAGTTAAATTTGTTTCTTTTTCTTACAGAAGACAGAAAACAATCCAACTTTCAGGATGATGTAAGAGAAAAAAAAAAACAAAAACCAACACATGTGATTTTCCAACTTAGGAAACATTCTGATCTATAGAAAGTGACACAAGTTTCCATAACTGGAGATATAAATCACTTTTACCGGATTTTGCAAAGTACTTTCTTGGAGCTGCTTCAAAACTTTTACACTGCAGTAAACAAAAATGGGTATCTTTTTTTTTGTAAGATGTAGGACCAATAAAGCCATTACCCTAGGGATGTAGGTTCCTGCCCTATTCCTTTCTCTTTTTTCCTCCACTACAATATCCTGATGTGTCCCACATCTTCCACTGGAGTAAGGATATTACTTTTAAGTTTCTACAGTGTTCTTGGATTTTTCTCTACCTGTTCAAGGTGTACCCTTGGCTTTTTACAAGCAAACTAATTTTTCTTGTGTGTTAACACTTTTCAGCTTCAACTTTCCTTGAAACTTTTCCCCTTTCAGACATGTGCCTCCTGAACCACCTGCCCTCTACTGAGTTTTCTGTCCATCCCTGGTCTGCCAGAAGTGCATCAGCAAAGGTTAACTGGTTATGTCATGTGAGTTACTGTCTGGCTTTAGATTGTCTTTTGCTCTGCAGTTAGGCAGTCAGACAGAAAAGAAGAAGTTGAGTTACAGCAATCTACTTTCACAAAAGTCAGAAGAATTGAATGGTTTTAAGCCATCTAGACATTGTTAAGTATAGCTGAAAATTAACAAAAAAAGTATTTAAAAGTTACTAGGGAAAGAGGGGGTTGAATGCAAGTGGAACAATATTTTCACATAAACCTGATTGCCTTAAAAAGCCAAGCTGAAAATGGTGAGTAAACGAGAATAGCATCTGGCCATCTGAATTTAGTGTGTTCAACTACTGAGTAATTCAAAGCTGTGGAAAGAGAGTTGAAGGGTTACTGATCCCAGAGCTATAGATACACAGCATTCAGCAATGCAATTAGAACAGCTACCAGGAAGAGTAAGACTTTCGTGCTCAGATGTGAAATTGAATAATGTCATATCCTTGCACTATTAAAGACAGATGACAAGATTCTGGCTGTGCTACTTAAAACTCTGCCAAAGTATGTGTTTGCTGGATACAGAGCTACTAGATTTTGTGCAGGATAAAACAAACAAAATTCTTTCACACCTGACCCGCAGACTAACATAATAGATATCTGCAAAATCATTCATATGATCTTTTCATAGTTATTAGAAATTTTACTTTGGTTTATCACAGTCTTGGGATACAGTAGTGTTGTGATGCAGATCTCCTTTTGCTCTTAGTTGGAGACAGGAGCACAATTTGCTCACAAAGCTCTGTCCACCATCATATTGAGCAGCCAATGTGGTATCTAATGTGATTTTGACTGGAAAGAGATAAATATACAAGGGTTACTAAGTGAATGAGTTAGATTAAAAAAAAATAGAACAAAGACAAAAGAGAAAATTATGAGATGAGAAAAAACTCAATTTATTATTTCCTATAACAACAATTAATCCAAAGCAAAGTGTTAATAGGTCTCAGATCTCTTAGTTTAGTAATTCACTGTGAGCAAAGAAAGCATGACATGAAAATGTGGCTTTTCAAAGTGAATATGCTGGATATTTTTTTAGTGAAATAGGTAGCCCAAACCTAAAAAACTAAATCCTTATATTTAGAAAATGTGTCCACATAGCAACTGAACTCAGAGAGACCTGCTTCTTAAAAAGTACCTTAAAAAAGGGTGAGCAGCCCCGGGACAATAAGGGGATTAACTAGGCTGTTGTTGCAGCTCCTCAGTTCCAATTCACAAAGTTATGAAGTTGTTCAGTGTACATAATGCATTTTTACATAAAGGTGGTGCACTGAGAAAACAAAACTAAAAGTCCAAATAAGCACTTCATATGTTGAACTATCACTTACAGTGACAGCTGATTTCATGTCAACTCAGTGTATAATTATTGCCAATCAGTTTTCAACAGCCACAAGTCTCAAGAAAGGGACTTATTTTAGGAAGAATCATAAAACATCTTCTACAAACTAAAATATGTTCAGATGTAGCTAGCTGTAATAAAATACTTACTTTGGTTATGTCCCTTACAAATGATCTAAATGTATCTCAATATTTCTTTTTCTCATGTGAGAACATGTGTTTCATATTTAGACCAAAAGTATCAAAAACCTATCAACAACCATACTGGCAACATGAACACTGCAAATTCAGCATGTTCATGCAGTCTTAATAGGGGTTACAATACTGAGAGTCATTCTGAAAGTGCTGGCAATAAAAAAATAGTTTATTTCTGAATTTAGTGGGTTTTTCATTTTTTTTAATGTCCATATCTTATATACATGTTTTGGCTTTGGAAGCAGACTGTGAAAGTTTTGTTGTATTTTATTATGGGCAGCTTCATGAAAAAACCACCTAATGTATACAAGCAACAGGGTTATTTTGTTTCATCAGTTAAACACCATCCATTAAGATTCTTAATTTTGGAATAATCATCTGTTCCTTTATCAAAAATCAGTATTTTAAGAACCCTGGAAAACCACAGATTTGGTGCTGAAGGTGATCTTCCAAAGTCTGGGGCATAAAAGATTTTTGGACACCTTAAAATTATCTCGCCTTATGACTTGTCCAAATTCAAAGCAAAAAGAGGCCTTTGTATACCCTAAGCAGCAAGATAATTGCTCTTACAGAGAAACAGACTTAATTTCAACTTGTTTTGCCCAATGTTCTTATTTAAATAAGATTTTTTCCACAGAAAACTTGTTTTATGTATCTGCCACTGTTTAATGACATAAGATATGCTGTGTATTCAAGTAACAAAATGAAGTATTGTGCAAATTAACATCAAGGAAGTCCTCAAGTGAATTAGAGGGTGGATTGCATAATGTGGATCTGAGATCAAGGGCCTGAGCTGTAATGGTTCCCTTCTGAGGGCATATTTATGCTGCATCTGTGCAAAACAGTAGTGAATGTTATGCTAGAATAAACAGCTCTGGTGCAGGAGAGGATCCTTACTAAGGAATCAGAGGGCATTTTACCTACAATGCAGAGGCCTACAGTTACTTGAAACGTTCCAGAGAGATGGAAGAAAAAGGCTGCAGATGCATGAGAATATAGAAGTTGCACATGCAAACTGGACAGGTAGATTTCTCAGGACATTGATAACAATCAAATCTACAGAAGGTTTATAAAGCACTTTTCAGACACATAAATGACCTACCAAATCCCCCCTATAGTTGCTGTTCTTTGTACAAAAATGTAAATACTTCCAAAGAGGCACACATATATCAAAGCAGACTGGTGTTGATTTTATTTCCTTTTAGCATGTCAGAATACAACATGAGCAGATTAAAAGCTTGCTCATGTCCCATTCTGGGATTCTGCCACAAGCATAATAATTTTCATGGTTTAGAGAGCTCTCCTCAGATAACAATGCAGTAAATTACCTTTATGAGGCAAGGGCACTACGGATTTATTCATCTTTACAGGTAGTTCATGTATTTCACACTCTCTTCTTTTCCTAGTGATGTTTGTTTTGGTGTTTGTGACCTCAAATTTGAGTACTAAGTTAGATGCCCAGGTGTTCATGCCAATTCCCAGTTTTTGACAATGAACTTGTTACGTAAAATTCTTTCCTTTTTTCCTTCTGGAAAAAAGGAAATACTTTTATTTGGACTTGTGTGTATAAGAAGTCAAACAGAATATCTTGATGTTATCAAAATGAAATATTTCTTTTGAGCTGAAAAGGCATCTTTCAAGGAGTATTTCAGCAGTAATTATTTTTTAAATTTATTTTTAAAGGGCTTTGTATCATATACAGAGAAGATCATTTACCAAGTCTGTGGCAGCTTTCTTAACTATGGTCAGCAAAACCCATACTTGCACCACTTTACCGTGATCTGGAGCTTTAAGCTATTTCCACTATCTGTGGAGAAGAAGGGCAATAGCAACAACTGGCCATGGACTGAGGGGGCACAGAAGGCACTAGAGATGTCACTGGAGAGTGGGAAAAAGACACTGGAGGTGACAGAACCTACGGCCAAGGAGACATTGGAGCATGAGGTAGAGGGAGGACAACAGGGAGAAACCAGACTCATAGCTGAGACCTGCTTTGGCTGTGACAGAACACAAGGAAGCTAGCTTCTCTGCTTATTGCTGGTCTCATTACACCCCTGGGAGACATATTTGCTCACATCCATGTCTATCAATTTATGGACATTCTTGTGCTTTTTACTTCATAATAAAAGTGTCAGAGAACACTTATGAAAGAAGGACTTCCACTGTTTACAGACCTTGAGCACAGAGCTCCTTGCATGCATAAATGCCTTCATCCCTATCCCCTTCCTCAACAAGAAACAGGCTCTGAATCATTCTCATCCAAATGTCACTGAACTTCTGGTTTAGGCTGCTGGCAGTTCAGATTTCAGAGCCAGTGTCCAGGGACACACCACTCTAATAAATTTGATGGAAATAACATTGCTGCTTGATTGACGCAGACAGTGACAGCAGGTATCAGATTTATGGTCCATATGACTGCATAGTGCAAGCTCAAATCCTCAAAAACTAAATACTATCAGATTAAAGAGAGAAATCCTGTGCTTTTGACTGTTTTTACTGTCATTTTGGTTAAGTCTATATTTTCTTTTTTAAAACAATTTATTGTTGGAACTAGAGAATATATGCAATCTCCTACTGACAGATTCTGTCTACCTCCTCTGATACTGTGAAAATAAAACCACTGAATGTGTAGGCATTTTGTTTTGGTTATAACAACGGAGACTCAAACTTTTGGGAGAAACACACTGTCAGTAGGGTTCCTGGTGAAAGAGAGAATAATCTAAGCTGCAAAAAATTCTTTTGACATTGTGTGAAAAAAATATGTCTGTTGGGAAGCAGCAGTGGCTGTCACATTCTTCCTACAAAGCCCTTCAAAGCCCTTCAGCAGAAAATTGCTGAAATATTTTCAATCAACCCAGATCAGTCTGGTTACATCTAATGTGTTAGACTTGGTGTCTTACCCAGTCTTAATGTGGTATTCCTTCCATGTCCCTGGTAAATCTACATCTAGAGTTTCCTATTCTGTAGCTAATTTTGAATCATTTATAATGATAACACCTTTCAAATAAGAAGGATTCTTCTTATTTGGTTTAAGAGAAATTTATCTGATACTTGATATAATTTTGTCTGTCTACATTACAGACATCTACACCTGAGCTTCTGTCCTGGGCTTCTTTAATAATCCTCAGAGAAATAAAAACCTTTCTAAGGTATCTTAAACAAATTTTTAAAACAAGTCAGGTTCCCTGAAAAGATATTTCTTCCTGATGACTATAAAGGGATAATAAAGTGAATACAACAGACACACATATCTGCATTTTGGATATCTAATGTTCAGGAAAATGTCCACCCAATCTGCCTCAGATTCTTGTCTGCAACATTGTTACCTCATGTATTATGATATATCTTGAAATGTCTGATCTTTTAAGCTTTGTGTTCTGCATTTCTCTTTACTGAATTGCATCCGATTTATTTAACCAATCTCCCTAATTTGTCAAGATCTTTTTAAGACTGTTCTCATATATGTTTACAGACCCTCATAGCTTGATGTCATTGGAAATTTAATAAGCACACTCCACTATTTAATCATTGACTACCTACCCAATGATTCAAGTCACTAATGGGAACATTGATGAGAACCGGGCACAAGGCTGATCTCTGCAGAACACTCATCAATACGTAATGCTAGCCATCAAAGAGCCATTAATAACTTGTAAACATTGGTTCCTAACCATTTATGTATCTGTCTGATAGTAATTTCATGAAGACCTCCCTCCATTTTGTTTATGAAAATATCACACAAAACAGTTAAAGAGTAGTGAGGTCAAGATACATAATATATAGTATTCTGCAGACTCAGTTCTTCTTTTCAACAGAGAAGGAAATTCCGAGGGTATGATAAGTTTCTGACAAATTTATATTGAACCAATATAAACCAATATAAATTTGGATACTTATCCACTTGCTGGGTTTGGGGTGTTTACAAAAATATATATTTTCATATTTTTATTATTGCAGAAACTGAAGTTAAAATAACTGGTTCATATTTCCCAATCTCTTCCCTACCTCTCTTAAAGATAAATTTTATATTTGTCCTCTCTCTCAGGGGCTTTCTCTAGATTAAGCAGGGGTCTCTGTCTGAGTAACCTTTCAAGACCTCTTTCTTATGGAAACAGACTCTGAAGAGAAAAATAGAAACCTTTCTTTCTACCACCAGATCCTTCCCTGTTGAAAATAAGCATGCCCAGCATGAAAATAAAAGGTAATAATGTCAGTGTTTTTTGTCTACAGATTACTAGGTGAACTCCTCACTAATATTTGAAAGACAATTTTTATTAACTCCAGAATTTTTTTTTAATTTTAATGTAATTAATAGTTTCTATCCAGTTCTTCTCTTTTGCTCTCTGAGTTCTTGCCTCTTTACCAAAGGTCTCAGATTTACTATTAAAAAACACATATAAGTTATGCAAAGGAAGGTTTTCCATTTTATAATGCCTTATAAGGTTCTGGTCATATTTATATAAACAATGGGAATGATTTTAATTCATGCTGGGAAGGTAGCATAAATTCAATGAAAATTCACACCTAAGGCACTCTATAGTAAGATACATAAGGTCCACGATGACTCTTTCTCAACTAAAATAAAATTTAACTCAGTCCAATCTTTTTATGAATGAAACAAATATTGCTATTCAGAGTACTTGCAGTACAGTTATCTCTTTACTATTCATGGAATGGTGGTGTCTTAACAACTGCGATGAAAAAATTTCTACTCTGATCTCTGAAAAAATCTCAGTAGCACCTGTATTGTTTGCAGTGATTCTCTATGAGATAAATGCTACCAAAGGAATCTGAGACTGCTGGGTTTAGAACATTTCTTAAATGTTTTCAAGAGGCAACAGACACCATGAGGGTGTGGGAGTGGTCAAGCACTGGAACAGGTTGCCTAGAGAGGCTGTGGATTCTCTGTCCTCGGAGAAGTTCAGGCTGGCCTTGGAGATGTCCATACTGGACTCAGCTGAACAGAGCCCTGAGTAACTGACTTGCTTTCACTGGATCTGCTTTGAGCTAATCAAAGTCAGATAAGAAATAAATCATAGAATCATAGAATCATAGAATGGCTGAGGTTGGAAGGGACCTTAAAGATCATCTAGTTCCAACCCCCCCACCATGGGCAGGGATGCCAATCACTAGACCAGGTCGCCCTGTTTGTAAAGAACACTTTATAAACAGTAAGGTTGACTAGTCAAACAGATTTTGCTTCCACCTCTTGATGTCTGAATACTATTGCAAAGGTATGATTTTGTCAACAAATGACTGATCTCAACAAACAAAATTGAATAATATTCTAAGGATTGTGCTGTGCTTAAAATCAAGATGAGCTCTTGGTTTCTTTTGCAGAAAATTATTTTTTCATTAATCTCAAGTTTCTGCTGAAGAAAACATAAGACTTCATCCTGAAAGAATTTCTTTAAACTTCTGAGTTCATATTCTGTCTTGTCAGTTGGAAGTATTTTCCATTCACATTAGTGTTTACTTTTCCATACGAATATGGATTGTAACTTCCAGATATTAATATTGAACATCATAGTTTTTAGAAGTATACAGTTACTTCCATTTAAATGGAAATATTACATAAATATTACATAAGTGTTAAATAATATTTTCTGAACATAATGAAAAATAAGCTACCATTTAAGGAGTATTACATTTGAAGATGAGAGGAAATAATAGAAGAACTATAGAAAATTCTATGCTACCATTTTCAAAGCTGCAAATTATTTCCCTTCCACTTAGTATCTACCTTGTAATAAAAGAAGTCCCTTTTTATCATTTATCAGTNCCATTTAAATGGAAATATTACATAAATATTACATAAGTGTTAAATAATATTTTCTGAACATAATGAAAAATAAGCTACCATTTAAGGAGTATTATATTTGAAGATGAGAGGAAATAATAGAAGAAAACAGAGATAAGACAAAGACCAGAATTACTGATTGGAGGGAAAGAAAAGACAGGTGCTAATTACTCTGCATTTTCTTAGACTACACTTCATTTTGTATCTGAAATATAACTATGTATGGATCCACGTAATTTATTAAGTGGAGCTTTTTCAAGATCTGATTACTTTAATGAGTATGGTAATTTCATTCACAGCTTCATCTACCTAATAAAGGACAAGTAGATGATTAATTATTTACTGTCTAGAGAAGAAATCATGTTAAGTGACAAAAATCTGTGATTTTTTACCTTTCAAGTAGGAGGCACACGTGAGGGGTGATTTGCCTGTTCAGGTCAGCTCATAAGATTCTGTTTAACTGATTGTTGTTCCAATCTTGTTGGCTGACTGATTTCCTTCTTTTTTATGTGCTTGTGCCCACTAGATTTTGAAAGCAGCTCTTGCACAAACAGTATCTTGACCACAGAAAGTTGTCCAAAAGGTTTGGGGAAATCAGTTGGTACCTGCAGCTGTATAGGAAATAAGTGTGTTCTTCTTGTGCTAATATCAACACTGTGGAGTTTATAGTGGTTTCTAACATCCTACTCAGCCTATGTGATGTAGTAAAGGTACTAACCTGGAAACCATCAAAAACGTGTTGGAGTAGGCACTGCAGACATTGTGTGGCTGGGAAACTTGGCTGGAATCAACTGTTCAGAAAGGCAGTTTTTCTGCCTGGGTTCTGAGAGGCAGACAGACCTCATACATGAGAGTTACCAAGAGAACAGCATAGAAGTACATGCATAGCAGATGTGACTCAACGTGTCTGTTGCCAGAGAGGTGCCATTTTGGTCTGACAATGAAATCAATTCCTTCTATTAGCAGCCTTACCAGGAAGCTGGCTGCCCTCTCTTGAAGATAAATGCTCTCACCAGTTCAGCAGTCCCAGAAGGCAGCATGAAAGGACCAGGTACATGGGAGTTTCAAAGAAAATACAAGCAGAACTGTACTGGCCATTTTCAGTGTGACCAGTGTTAAAAGGTTTTCTCCTGTGTTTCCCATATAAGGACAGGATAAACAACAACAAAAGCAGGTGTTTATTTCCTTTGGTGTACCAAACATAAGGAAAACAGGACACAACTACAGTGACAGAGCCAAACAAACATGTACCTAACTAAATTATTGTAATTCATAATAAATTAGTTAATACAGCCTGATTTTAAATTATAATTTCCCACTGATGAATTTAAAGTGTGGTCCAGCTGGTGGTCTGCAGATTGGATCCAGCCTGTGAAATTTTCTCCAGCAGACTCAGGAAACCAAATTTTGTCAGCATATACCTTACCTGTGTTTTCAAACAAAATAAGATGCTGCTACCATCACTTCCCTTTAGAAATTAGAAAATAAATCTGAAAATAACACTATGTCTGCACAGCAGTGGTCAGCATGAAGTAAAGGCTATCAGCAAAACAAGATCAGGCTCTAGTGGTTACCAAAGTTGAATTATCTGGAGATACAAGTCTACTGTGTGAGGCACTATTCAGAAAGATGGGTCAGATGAGGGCTTTATTTTTTATTTCAACAGTCATCAGTAAAGTTGACATTCTCTACAAGTGATATCATGTTTAGTGAAATCCTTCTATGAGTTTTTGGGTATGAAATATGAAAGAAGATTATCCATAAGTACTAATTGTTACAATATGTGTTTCTTAACCTGCCATTTTTTACACCACTGAGACAGTTCTACTCTTGCCCAGAGCATGTAGTGTCTGCAGAGTCTTTAGTAGTAACGTCTATACTGCTGATACAAGAATATATATGTACATGTACTTGCAGTCTTGTGTTAATGTCCAGGGTCTCTGGTTTACCAGTGTGACTTAATCACAGCTATATATGAAATAAATGCCTGAGAAAGTGAAGCTTTCCATAGGCATTGGAAAGTGAGGACTGTGGAATCAGTTGACAAAGACAACCTGCCACACACTTTGCCACATGAAAAAAAAAGACCAGGGCAAATGCAGCAATATTTCACCTCTGACAAGCTTTAAATCCAATTGTACTTTAAAGTCTTAAATAGTCAATAACCTGCTAGTCTGTCTCTACAAAGCTCAATTTCAAAGCCTCGTGCTGAAAATCACTTTTAAATTCTTGAACATTTCATGTTCATTGTCTCTCTTCATATTTGATTTCTGCAACACTGAAAAGCCTGAAAGATTGTTAAAAAAAATGCAGAGACAATGCTGCTAAAACATGCATTCCCTAGGTAAGATGGAAATAGATCAGGGTAACTAGGCATCACAATTAACCTTATGCTGGAGAGAATTACAGTGAACATTCAGGACATGTCAGTTCTAAACACAATTCCATGAAAAGCGAGGCTTGTGATCTGAATCTTCTCTCACTGTTAATACTGAATCTGTCAAAAAGGGGAAGTTACAAGTATCTACTCTAGTCAATTAACTTTTAAAAAAACCCACAAAAACATAATAAGGTGCACAGAAACCTTTCAGAGAGCACCTAGCTGAAGAAATAATATTTAATAATTAGACTTTGTCAGGAGCATGAGAAGCAGTAAGCTGATCAGGGCCAAGAATCAAAATGTAAAAGAAAAACCCAAGAGGGGTAACAGCAGAAAAGCTACACACATATTTACAAAAATGTTCCTTACAGAGGAGAGCAGAAATGCTTTCTACATCATAGGTATTCCATACAGAATTGTCCCAATTTACAAGTAAATATAAAAGGCTTTAAAAAAAAAATTATTTTTTTAATGTTCCTATGAAATGTAAAAATATTTTTTAAGAGTTTGAAACATTTTTGCAAATAGTTCCCTGCTTTTAAGCGTTTTGAGTGGGATCAGAAACAACTGTTGGTTTACTTGTTATTTTCCAGAGTTCAGTCAGATAATGTATGAGTTTTTTTTATTACTACACATACATTCACACAAATAAAAATAATCGTAATTATGCAAAGCAAAATAAGCATAACAGCAGGTCATAGTTCATTTATTATAACCACTGCCTAATAAGAGGAAGTGTATATGTTTGAGAGAAAAATTAAAAAATAGAGAAGTGAATTCTTATAGCAAAGCAGAAATTAGGAAGCAAGTAATCTTAGAGCCCAGGATTTCTAATCTCCTAGTCTAAATGTGAGTCACTCTTCCACTGAGAGTCACTGTTCTCATTTTAGAGATTTGAGTGTCTGTCATACCCCAAGATTAAAAAATGCAGATAGTTTCAAGAACCTTATATACACAATGAAAGTAAATCAGAAGAGGAAAAAGAAGAATGTATAATGCTAGGATTAGCTTGAGAACAAAAAAAATACGGTAGCAAAGATCTATCTCTCAGTAGTATCTGCCATTATGTTACAGAGGGAAGTTAGAGGGAATGCAAACGAAGTGATTAATTGGTAGTATTTACCTACTGGGTGAATAAAAAGGTTTTCCTTTCACACACAAGCTGTAACCACTGTCTACCACAATTCCTGACTTTTCCTCAGGTTGCTGTTGGCTTATGTGAAAATCTATCAACACAGTCCCATAGCTAAGGCTGTAGAAAACATTCCGCTCACATTTAGCTTCTAATCAGCAAAGTTTTGTTACTCCAAATCACTCCCAAACCCTGCAGAATGTTTCAATGGACAACCTGTGAATTGAAGCTACCCTAGTCCCCATGACTGCCAGCTGCTTTCTTACCTATTGCACTAGCAAATTCTTGGCAAGCAACCTGTGAAGCCTGAGCTACAATTGGGTTTTAAAACCCTGGCAGGTGTAATCACAGAATTATGTTTTTACTATTTTGGGACACTGAGGTATTTCAAATAGGTGTACTGAGAAAAGTGTATATGATAACACTTGTGCATCAGATCTCACCATTATTCAGAAGCAGACAAAATTCTGCTTCTGATTGAATCCACTGTTAAGCATATTCATTACATTTCTTTTAACTCAGTAATTAAGTTTCCCAAAATCCTGAAGAAATGTAGTACTATGGCAAGAAAACATTAAATCAGAACATTTGTAAATTCTAACCCTTTTATCATTAGAGGACTCAGGTTTAACCTGCTTATGTTTTAAGCTATATATCTTCACCATTTGACCAGTTACTACAGTTGGAAAAACTGTATGTTTTGCAAGTAAATGGAATACAGGCATATATTTTCTCTTTCTCTTGCTTTACAAATCTCTGCTCTCCAACAATACCAGTGTCACTAGGAAGCTGGCATGTGTCCCAGTTACTCATCCTGTACTGGAGGAGTAAATGGAGGGCTGTCCTGGGTGCAGACCCGCTCCTCCCTGCTATGTCCCATCCCGCCACAACTGTTTTCCTGGGTTTCCCCTGAATTTGAACACTGCTGGTCTGCTCCAGCAGTTCCCAAAGCAGAAAGGATAGACTTCACTTTTTAAAAGAGCGTGGGGAAAATGAGACCTCTTCCACCCCACTCTGTGATGATGGAGAAGCCATGAAAGTAGTGTCAGTGGGGAAGCCATGAGATTCAACATAATAATAATAATCTGGAATTGTTTGATATGTGCATTTAGGTAAAGAATTCTGTCATGGTACACTGTCTCTCTTTGGTCTCTGCAAGATCCATTTACATCCTTAGTCAGTCAAATCCAAATTCTATATAAAATCAACTGGGCACAACCCCCAGCAACCTCCTGTGGGTGACCCTGATTTAGAAGGGGGTTGGACTGGATGATCTCCAAAGCTGCCTTCCCACCACAGCTGTTCTGTAATTCTTTGCAAAAGAAGACACTTAATAAGCATAACACATCTGCAATAAAGTGATTATGGAAACTATTATGATCTCTGGCAATTTAAGCATTTACTTTATTGAGACAACAATAATGTTTGACAATTTGTGTCAAATTGTCAGAGGAAAGATGAAAGGTTATTGCATAGAAGACACAAGGCTCAGTTAATAGCTAAAATCCCTGGTTGCAGCCAAGATGTAATACCCTAGAGGGCAAATTGAGACATGTATATAAAAAACATATAACTACAAATCATACCCAATGTTGAACACTTTGATGTGGCAGAATCTCAGCCTGTCAGGCTATCCAGAGATTAGGAGAAAGGAAAAGGGAGAATTATCTGATCTCTGCTAAAAAGTAGCTTTAAAAGCCATTTATATATGATGAATATGAATTCATATACTTGTATTCAGCCTAAATATGAAAGGCTAAGCTTTCTTCATTAACTATTATTTTAAAATCTATTTTATAGAATATACAAATCATTATGCCTGACATATCATGTGCTCAAAAATCAGGTTCAAACAGTGGGCTGTGTCTTCATATATGTGTTACTAAGATTCTACCTCATACTTTTGCTTCTGGCATATGATGGCGACTTTTCAGCATTTTTTCCCAGCAAAGGCAACCCCACAATGCAGCAGGACCTAGAGCTGAAAAAAAGAGACCTATTAAGAGGTATTTCATTATCCCTCTTTCTCATGTTTGGTGATTCTGCAGACTCTGTCTGAGATATCTAATGCATTGAGGTATTGAACAGGCTGGAACTAACTTTTGCACATCCTCTGTTTGGTGCACTGCCTCTGAAGAGCAAACGGGTGTGAAGAGAAGTTAAAGTGATTTCTTTTGCAGAGGAAGGTAGATATAACTATGTCACAAAGATGACAACTAAAAAAGCTGCTACAACAGAATTTAGGTCTTACACAGCTTTTCTTCCCAGCAGATCTCAAGTACTTTGAAAGGACTGATTTCCTTTCACTGAGACTAAACTGAAGCACGTAGAAAGACAACAGCTTGCTTAAGGGTGCTGCCTGGCTGGTGGCAGGGGAGGGATAACAATCCAGATATTAAGCATCCCAGACTGCAGCTGTCCCCAAAAATAAACTATTTTTTAAAGTTTGGAGGTACAAATGTAACTATGCAGTTCCAGCAGAATAAGTAACAGAGCTATTCCTTACCAGACTCACCTTCAGCTTGATAAAAACCCATGTTTTAGTCTCTCCACAATGAATATGTACTTTTCCTGATTAACAAATCATATGTATTCTTAAGAAAATGTCCAGTCTTTCTATGTCTTTTCAGGAGAAGAGAGATGATTAAAGACTCTACATGTATAACATAAGCAGTGCACAGTAAATCATTGTAGTGGATTGATTTAATACAGAATGACTGAATGCAGAAAAAATTATTAAATTTAGAGAATAGGATTTGAATGTTATGTTACAGGCAGGATTGGGGCCACAGGCCAAACAGAAAAGAGCACTTTTGTCTGTATAATAAGGTGTGACTTGAGGAGAGACAGGGAGTGCTGTGCAAACCACCAGTTACACACAATAGAGGGCAACTGAGAAAAAGAAAAATAATGAGGAAATTCAAAATTTCCTGGAATTTCAGCAATGTAGTGGTCAGAAAAAAATGCTGTAGGGAAAGGTCTTGAGGGAGGATTCCTAGAACAGTAATGGGCATAAAGCCAGTGAAGGGGTCTGTGCACGGTGAGGGCAAATGGATGTCTAGCAACACAGTTGAGAACAAATGCATGAAGCCTGACATGGAGGGGTTTCGTATACCCCATGTTGCCTTTCTGCCAACAATGGTGGCATCTGGCTCAGACCTGAGGGAAGCAGGCTATTGAAGGGCATGTTTTACAGGATCTCAGAGGCTGACAAGGTATCAAGTTTTGATACTTTGTCAAAACTTCTGGTAAAGAAAGAATAGTGCGGAGGAGGGATACTAGACAGAGCTGTAAGTGGAATAAAGGGTGAGTGGTGACTGAAAGTTTATGTAGACAGTTGCAGCTGTTGGGTCTTTGGAGCTGAAGCCTAGGAGCCGAGAAGAAACAGGGAATAGGGCAATGACTAAGTGTATTTGAGTAGCTTTAACATAAGTGAAAGATTAAAAGAGAAGAATTAAACAAATGAGAAAAAATAGCATTTTAGTTTAACTAATTCTTTATATAAAACAGGAGATAAAACAAATACCAATTATTCATAGGAAGCCATATCCATTGGTTTAGAATTTTCTTTCAAAACTATTAATGAATATTGCTTTTACACATTTAAAATGTTTATTTAATGAAAATGAATCATGTGATGCATTAAGGGATGATTATTTAAAAATAGCAGCACTTTGTGATGCAGAAAAAGGCAGAATCTTAATAGTTGCTTTCATTTATATTTTATGTGTAAAAAAACCAGCATTAAAAATTATAAGAACCTGACTTTAAGCAAATCAAAGTTATTCATAGAAATGTTACTTTCTCATTTTCTTAAAACTTACTCTCTTACGCTAAGAAACTGTTATCTACAGGTGAGAACACAAGTGACAAGACAAGGGGCAATGGCTGTAAGCTGAAGCATAGGAGGTTCCATGTGGAAACAAGAAATATTTTTTTCCCAGTTCAGGTGCTAGAGCACCGGAACAGACTGCCCAGAGAGGCTGTGGAGTCTCCTTCTCTGGAGATATTCAAAACCCGTCTGGATGCGCTTCTGTGTGACCTGGTCTAGTCAATCCTGCTGTGGAAGGGGGGTTGGACTAGGTGATCTTTCAAGATCCCTTCCAGATCCTAACATTCTGTCATTCTGTGATTCTGTGAAGAAGTAAATTAAAGCACATGGCTGCTCTGTTACTTTATCACAGATTCACTGTCTGGCAAAGGAAGAGATTTTATGGCAACTTCACCTTAGCTTTTGTTGTCTATTAGCAGAACCATGTGAGTTAACCTCCTGTGAAAGACCAAACTTCTAACCTAGTATTTATCTAAACACAGAGCTTCTGTTCCCACTGTGACTCAGAGAGAGACATAGACCCAGACCTTTACAGTTCAACCTTTCACAGAGCCCTACAAGGAGCTATGCAGAGAACAGTTAGGTGAGCTGAAGCATTGCCATGTCTGTACCTTGCCTGAGCAGAGGCCTTAAAAAAATTAGAAATAATTTTTTAAAAAGGCATGAAGGTTAACCTGTAACTCCTCCAGCCAGATCTGATTACTGAAACTCTTTCCACTCTTAATGCCACATCCCAGAGAAAGCTGCTCTACCCTATGAAAAATTTTCTATTTTGATCCTAAATTAAGTATCACAGAAGATCAGTAAATGAGCCCACTCCCCTAGTTTTGCCCACATCCAATGAAATTATTTATGATACAGTTTTTTAAAATGTAATAAATTAATTGGCAAGTAAACATTACTGAAGCAGATGTCCAAGGGAAGTTCACTGTACTATGCATGCTCATGCATTTAGACTGTGATGTCCTGGTGATGTAGGGATTATGTTCTTCGTATGACACACTGCAAGTTACTACAGGCACTTACAGTGTTTGTAACAGAATAATGAACTGTATTACTTTCACTAGTCTATTGCCAGGTGACAATGCTTTTATAAAGTAACCAATATGCAAAATATTTCCTCCTTATTTTGTGTGAGGCATGTTTAAATGAAGACATAAGCTTAAAATATAGCACGTAGTCATGGTCAGATATGTACTTTGCAAATTGACAAGTGACAAGTGTCCTCCACACACACATTATATGTAACACAACAACAGAAACAAGCTTTTTTATTTGTTCATGACAAAGAAGCAGAACTGAACCTATTTCCTGTGCACTCACTGGGCTGCATTATCCGTGGATTACATTGAAAGTGGAATTAATAATTTTAAATTAACTGTCATAATGGCATCCTTGTCAAATTCAGTGACGTGCATCCAGGGGTGTGATCTGCAAGAAGCGTCAGAGACACCAATAGTTCATGGTTCAAAAATAGCTGGTCTAGGGCCTTCAGTGGCTAAAAACACTGACGCCACCAAATGAAAAGAAACAAGGTAAAAAACCAGCTACATACAGAACTAACATTTATGCTTGGCTAGAGGCAGTGGGGACATAATAAAACTGGTTAGCTGATGAGAGCCCCTACAGGAGTTTTTCACAAAAACAGGAAACCAACATTAAATTGACATTTACTCAGCAAGCTACCAACCAGAAGTGCTTGGGGGACCCCCTTACACTGAAGCAAAATGCCAGAGTTGTATAATGATTAGACTTTGATGGATCCCACTGATGTCCCAAAGGCTGTTCAGTTTCTATTTTTTATTGCTTTCATCTGATCTTCATCCATAATTTGACAAACTATTTTTAAGTGTCTATTTGCCTTGTGATTTATATATTCCAGGCTCGTCAAGTTAATTCAATACCTCACCTGATCACTGACCACACTCGTCTCTTCTTCGGCTCTTAAAGTGACACTATAATCTGAAACCTGGCCCATTTAAAAGTAGTGACCAACATACCCCTGCAGCCAAGATCCCCTCAGTTTGTGTGCTCTTAAAGCCACATGCTACCACTCTTTTCTTCTACTCTGTGTATTAATCTCCAATAACTGAAATAGGAATAGATATTTTTAAAACTGTGAAAGGTTTGTGCAGAATTTTTCTAAATGGTTTTCTGAGCACCAAGAGACAGACAGTTGCCTAGTATACATCAGTATATGTCCCACTCAATCAGGGAAGGTCATCCCACTACTGAGAATGTGTCACAGACTCTGTCCAAATAAAGCTACAGTATGCTACTGAGATTCACCCATGTCAAAACTCTTGTGCCTCCCATCTCCGGGGAAGCACAAATAGAAGAATCTTCTGCAGAAGCTGATAAAA
The DNA here is from genome assembly GCA_013399015.1 of Galbula dea. Taxonomy (NCBI): domain Eukaryota; kingdom Metazoa; phylum Chordata; class Aves; order Piciformes; family Galbulidae; genus Galbula; species Galbula dea. The sequence goes on along the minus strand of VWZX01000351.1, from coordinate 251,292 downwards.
TGCAACAATATTCGACTTCTGAGCTCCCTCACTTACTCACGTTCCTGTGGATGCTGCACTGGTAGTTAACTATTTGATAGGAAGAGAATTTTTATTAAATCCCTAACTCATTGTCTAGAAGCAGCATAGGTAAGTCAACAATAATATAGCCAAGTCATCATTTACATACACTGAAGAGAGACAGGTTAAACCTAGTAAGTTGTAGGTGAACTGCTTAGCATTTACAAAGGTCTTGTGTTTCAGTCTGGTGCTCCCTCACTGCACTATGACTTTGAGCACCTAGCTTGAACTAACAGTTTGAAACAAAATATAATCCTGTCCTAGCTAAATCATAGGGAAAGCATAAATTTAAAAACTCTGACTGCACCATTACTACCTGAGAAAAAAGCCTCTCAGACAACCCAGGCCCAACATGCTAGAAATTATTGCTATGAGAATTTTGTAGGGATCTCAGAAAGGAATCCCGGTGACTATTCCTCAAAAGCAAAGGCAGATGAAGAGCACATATCTGAAATGTAGATGATCTCTTATTCAGTGCTCACCATCACCATCATAAAGGTCTTTAGTGGGATAGGAGACTGGGGAAGGAAACCTCTTTGCAGTGAATATTTTTTCTGTTACTGAAAAGATATGACCAGCTGAAGAGAATAAAACTTCTGGAAGAGGATATTTATGAGGAAAGATTTTTGGTTCAAAGAACAAAGGAATAAATTATTCTGTTAGGTTTAAATTGTAGCAGGAGAGATTTAGCTTTCTAATAGAATAGGTAATCTATGAGAACTGCAGCATCTTCATCATTTAAAGGATTGCAAGAATAAATGTCTATCAGGAGCAGTTTAAGTGGAGGTGAGTCTACTTTGGGGACATGGAATAAATAAACCAGGTGAATTTCTGTCACCCTTATTTTTTAATTCCACTCTGCAAAAAAACTACTGTAAAAAAACCTGCTGGATTCTTAGAAACAAAATTAGTTTATGGGAATCCTAAGTTAACAGAAAGATATAGTGAGTGAATTACACGGGGTTTTCTACATTAAATGAATCAATAAGTAAGTTTTATCTGTCCACATGTGCTTTTGAAGAAGGATCCAGCTGTTCAGACACAGTAATTTTGCCTTTTCAGCTATTCCATGATACCTCACTTGCTGTGTGGTTGCTGCTATGGAACACACAGGACCTGCCAAGCCTCACATACATCTGGGACACTGACAGTGCCTCAGAGGGAGCTATTTGCAGCAGATAAACTGAAAGACAGCACAGGCCTCTGCAGTTACCCCTAGAGAGGCAGCTAGTACCCTTTCCCACAGCCTGGCACATCCCCCCCATCCCTCCAACCACTGCATGTGAAGGACATGGGTCTCCTCAAGGCCATAGCTGAAATATCCTGGAGCCTTACATGTGATACTAACACTCAACATCCAAGCAAATGAATTGAGCTCCTAGTGTTTAATGCAAGACTGGAGCTGTAAAACTCTGCCTGATACCTCTTGCTATACACATATTTTGAAATCATGCTATTGCAATCATCTTTAAACAACCAAATATGTTATACTTCAAACTATGACCAGCTCTGTTTTAAAACAATTTGGATATGACTTTTTCAATTCCTGTAGCACTGCACTCATGGCTTTTTAGTGGCTTTATTTTCCTTTCTGATAGGCTTTTTTTTTTGCACAGTAAATCAGTAGGAAACCCTTGGCTCGAAACCAAGTTTTAAAACTATTAAGTGGTAAATTATTAAAGGTTGATAGGGGTATGCTGAAGAAAATATATAAGTTGCAAAGAAAATAAGAAAAATATCAACTGTAATCTTTGTAGGAAAACATATATTTTATGTACTGCTATACCTATCACTATTTTGAATCCTATTCTATCTGCCAGTCAGGGAAGAGATAAGGAAAGATGAGAGGCATACTCTAAGACAAGCATATGAAAACTTCCTTTCCTTTTTGTTGTAATAGCATTTGAACTCACAGGTTGCTACCTACTGAGGTTAACACAGATTTAACCCACACATATTAAATATTAATGTTTCAGCTTTCTCTTGCATTTAAATCAAAATTTAAAAATCTCTTTGTTCCCAGAAGCAAGCCACAAAGTCTGAAAAGGAAACCTTTACATTCTTATTAATTACCAGGAAAATCTTCAACATGATAGCTTTTGGATTCCTGTAACTTCCAGAATACAAGCAGATAAAATCCTCACTGAGCTCTCACTGGCTTATTTTGGAACTGTTTATTATGATATTACTGAGTAACAACAGGACAAACAAAGTTATGTCCGTGGAGGTTTTTTCTTTTCGTAATTACCTGTTCCTGGCTGACAAAATAAACAAGCAAACCTCCCCTAAAATAACACATCTAAAGGTGTATATCCATATATATTTTTACTTTTTTATCAGTCAGAAAAAACAACCTCTGCATCTTAAGTGGTAGGTTGAAAATGTTAAGTCAAAAAAGAAATTACAGATCCTACATTTATTTTTTCTTATTTCCTTTTCCAAATGTTTTCCAGTGTTTTCTGAAACTCTCCTGAAGGGTTCAGGAGTCTGAAATTTAACAAGCAGTTGATTCTGAGATTACATAATCAAAATTATTCCTTTGCTTTTCCAGAGATTTATTAGCTCTCCTATAAATGTAGGACAAAGTTTAGATTACTGGAAACAAGGATGTGTAGGTGAGCTAGAGAGTCATGTAGGTTAGAAGGGACCTCCAGAGCTCATGTACTCCAATCTTTTGCTCAAAGCAGATCAAGTGAAAACAGGTTTAATCCTGCATAAACGGCAGATATTCGAAAATATTCAAGCCTTGCAGCTGTTCTACAAAAATATACCTCTTTAAAATAAAGTGTTTATGAATAGTGAAGCAAGAACATATTATAACTATAAAGTAAAGTAGTGACCTATCTTCTTCAAGAGATTCATTTTGTGTTGGACTGGTCCAAAGTATTCTGCAGAAGGAACACAAAGGCAACAAGCACAGGAAGTAATAACTGAAGATTAAAGCTTGGGTGAGCTAGAATGCACTTGTGCAGGTTCCAATATTATAATTATAATTATACTACATAAAGGTGTGAGAGCTGAAGCACCATTATATAGCACTCATTGTTTGAGATGATGGGTAATAGACAGTTAGCCTGTTTTAGCATCCCGTGTGAAGATTAAAGCTTGGATGATAAGAAATAACTCTTGTTTTCTTCCTGTCATATACTGGTGAAACACAATAAAGCTTTAGTAATCAGAGAAACATTCAGAAACCATGGTGATGAGCATGGTACAAAGAGATTAATAAACTAGACAGTTTGGTAAATTTCAGCTTCCAAACTTCAGTAAAATTACAGGCACAAGGGAGCAAAGAGGAATTTTCCAAGGGAAGTTCATGCCTTAGAGCATTATAGGCTTGCATTACACTTTGGAGGCAATGTCCAAAGTCCTTCGCTGACAGCAGGAAATATACTTGTGGGTGTTTCCTGTCTTTCTTGCAAGATCCCATTTCTTAGCTATGATAGTAGATAATGCTCAGGTTTGGGGTAAGCATATTCTGATACAGTAGCCTGTTACCCAGGAACTGTTAGCTTAATATTTTAAATCAATCACAGCAAATAAAAATTCTCTCAATTGAGAACTATACTTCTAAGATTAAGCATTTTGTCCTTTTAATATTTTGACTGCCCATAGATTTTGTTATGAGGAAGATAACAGACAGAGAAATTCTCTCTGCTAATTGAAAGATACATGTCCAGGACCCTGAAGCTGTATTTCTGTTTCTCCAAACACCACAATAGGCTTTTGCTCCTTAGAGAAAATAAAGGAGAAAGGCAAAAAAAAAAGGCAAAAAAAAAAAGCATGGCTCTCACTTGGAAAGTCCTTTGAATAAATCAGTTCTATTAAGGCTCAGTAGTCTGGAGTCACACAAAATGAAGATGCAACAGGACAAGTGCAATGTTTTGCAGCTGGGATGGAAGTGTTCCCTGCTATGGTGTTGGCTGGGTGTGACAGGGGGAATAGTTTTGCTGAAAAGATGCTAAGGTGTTTGCAGACAGGGAGGGAGTGTGAATCAGCAAAGTGCCCTGGTAGCAAAAAGGGCCTCCAGAATCCTGGTCTGTGTGACTGGAAGAATAGCCAGAGATGGAGCAAAGATGGAGCATCAGCCCTTAGACTGCTTCTGCAGTATTGCATTACATTTTGGGCTCCACAATACAGGAAAGACATGAATAAACTGGAACGGTTTCAGTGGAGAGCCACGAAGATGGTTGGGAACAGAATGTTCACACCCAGAGGAGAAACTGATAAACCAGGACTGAGTCAGTCTGCGGCAGAGATGGCTTTCAGGGTACAAATCAGCAGATCCCTGGCACCTCTGGGAAGATCGATAAGAAGACAAAGCCAGGCTTTTCACAGTAGGACACACCAGGAGGGTGGGATGTAATGGGCAGAGATAGGCCTGACAAACCTGGTTTGAGCACATAGCTGACCCTGCCTTGAGGCACCCACTTCCAGGCTGATTTATCTTGTGTTCCCAGGAAAGAAACCAAAGAGTAGAAAGGATTACAGTAAACAAGTTGCCAAAGCAGAAAAATAATCGTGAGCTGAATAAAAAGGAGCAGACTTGCAAGACTCTTGCAGAAAAAAAGGTAATAATCTGCCCTTTACTTCAGTTTTTAGTAGGAATAACCTTAAATTGTAGCCAGAGATTCAACTTCCATGTGTTCCTCCTTTCAAATTACATTGCTTAATCATTCCTTATCCTGGAGCGCATAAAAAGCCTCATTTATAGATTTCTCTCTCTTTATTTTTATTATATATCTGGTATTTTCTGTCCTGTTTGTTCCTCTAGACATTTGACCTAATAACAACTATAATAAAAGCTTTTATTTTACTCCAAAATGCTGGAGATATGATAAAGGGTGGCTGAAGAGGAAAGGGAGCCTGAAACAGAGAATTCAAGCTTTGATTTTTCTTGGCAAAGAAAATCCTGGTGCTGTTGTACCTTGATGCAGACAGAAAATACTTTAAATAATTTCAGAAAAGTCTATAAGATTAGTTACATTAAGATTGACACTTCTGCATAATAACAAAAAATGAGGAGAAAGAAAATTATCTGTGGATCATGAGAAGAACTGTTCTGTCTTGCAAAACCAAGTGCAAGCATTGGTGCTCCTAGGCTCAGGATTACAGTCATTGAATAAAGTCATGCACTTCAACAGATATAATCTCAGGAACACTGATTTTATCACTTAAGTCTGATACGAAGTCAATCATAACTGAATTCTACAAGAGCAGAGACACTGAATAGGTGCTTTTATTACTGTAATTAAATTTCAAGATCATTCTCAGGCCAGATTTGTATTTCTAGATAACAGAAGAGCTAACCAGTCTTCTTGTAGAAAAAACCCTTCCCTTCCTAAATGGACAGTCTATAGAAATGGAGGGGATTTGTACATATTATTAAATCTTACTTGTCTTTTAGTTCACATAAAAATTTTGTGGACATCACTCTTAGACATAGAATCATAGAATCATAGAATGGCTGGGTTGGAAGGGACCTTAAAGATCATCTAGTTCCAATCCCCCTGCCATGGGCAGGGACGCCACATGCACTAGACCAGGTCATCCAGGGCCACATCCAGCCTGGCCTTAAACACTGCCAGGGATGGGGCCTCCACAACCTCTCTGGGCAACCTGTTCCAGTGCCTCACCACCCTTTGGGTAAAGAACCCCCTTCTAATCTCCAGCCTAAATCTCTCCTCCTTCAGCTTGTTCTTGACAAAATTCTTAAAGAGTTTATCAATGGCTTTGCAACCTTAAGTTAAAACTAGAAGGTGAGTGAAGATAAAATTATAATTGGCCAATGTCTTTTTCCAGTCATCTGAAAGAAAGAAAGCAAAGAGCTAAGTGTTTTTTCAATAACAGAATTTTCTTGAAGAAATATCAGGAAGCAGCTCTAGAGAGACATCTACAAAATCAAGAAACAATATTTCATATAACCTTGATCAATAACAATGAGGAACAGTCTGGATAAATCTATACATTTCTGTTTTTTCTAGGGTTATACCCTGGACTCTTCCCTGAGCTAAGGGCAGAGGAAAGGTGTCTCTGAGGTCTCAGCTAGGTCTACTAGTGATAAGCCAAAGCTGGAGAAGGAAACCTCTGTGCCACCACTGGGATCCCAGAGAAAAAGAGCTCTTTTCTGCAGGGAGGCAGATGCAGTCCTGCAGTGGAAGCTTTCCTTCAGTGGGGAGAGTTTCTTTATTCTTCACCTGTATTTTCTGCTAGCAGTTAAGCAACAATTAATCAGCATCTGACAAATACTCCCAGAACTTTTAACAGTTAATTTCTGTGCATTTCTGACTTTAGAACTTGCCTTCCAATTACTTTTCCATGTAAAATACCATTGTTTGCATATTGGTGCTGTCAACATGAAGGAAACAAAGGTTCTTAGCAGGTTTGTGTACCTATACTACTGTAGATAAATCTGAAACTAAAAAAGGTTGGGTTTTGTTCCTTAACACTGGGCTGTCATTGAGTTTCTGTCTAATCATCTGCCATGCAAATCAAAGTGGATATCTTTCAAAAGGGTTAGGGAAGAATGCCACCTTATATACCATGAACTGTTCTTCAAAAAACACTAGTTCTGATGGAAGAAAAAGGAAAAAAATGAGGAGGGGGAAAATATATACTGATGCCTTATAATATATCCTAAATTCCCATTCACTTCTTCCTAAGTAGTGAGAGAAAAATAGAATTTCTGATTTTTTTTTTCTAATTGATCTAAGTTGTACTGAATAAATATTGCACAATTGTAGCTGAATGGTTTTGGGTTTTTTTAATTCTAATTTGTAATGAATCCCTTTATCCTTCCTACACTGTCATCTGTCTCAAAAACATTAAATTCCAATTTGTTGACATCTGGTCCAGTCCAAATCAAATCAAAGATGTTTGATATTGCAGAGCTGTATTCAACAAGGTTTCAGACAAACAGAAGAGGTTGAACAGAATTTTTTGAACACTGCAACATAACATAACTCCACCATCCTCAGTATACACTGAAAAATAGTGTGAGAATCAAGCATCAGAAAAGAAAGAGTTAAGCATCAGAAAGGGATGCCTGGATCCTTCCACTTTTAGGTAACTGTAGACTAGAATAATTCCACTGAAGTCAATAGAATTGTGCTAGGAAAAAAAAAAAAAAAAGAGAGAAATCACATTTTTTTTCTCTTTGAACAAAAGTTGGTTGATTTTGAATATTTGGTCTCTTGCTGTATCACCTGGGTTAGGGCTTGCAAGGGAATCAAGCTTTCCCCAGACAATTATGGAGGTTTAACAGGCAGCATACAAGGACTGCAGTTAGAGATGTTTTCTTGGATTGTTTTCTTGGATATGATTTCATACATGTTTTGAGCTCAACTGTCGTCATCCCCAAACTAGTGACTGCAGCACTTCACTCTGAATGATCATTTTCAGTATATGAGTTTACATTAATCCACAAACCAAAAAATGTTTCTTTTGGAATGGTTTGGGAGTTTTTTCATTAAAGATTTCTATTTTCAAATAATTAGCTCAGAAAATGTAAAGATTTCCCTAAGATGAAACAATGATATTGAAAAAAATCAGCCTAGTGCTAAATGCCATTAACAGAAAGACTTGTGTCCTCACAAAAGCCAACACCATGTATTAACTGGCTAGCAGGAGGTCTGTGTGAGGAACAGAGCTTCTCCTCAGTCTATTTTTCACTACACAAAAGTGAAGGTATGATTCAATGTCATACATTTCCCCACTCCCTCTCTTGACCTGTTGAAGAAAGAAGCTCATCCTGTACTCCCCCACCTTCCTCTCCACCTCCAGCTGTTTTGAAAGCGTTGCCTGTCATATTTTAAAGCAGACTCTGCCTTATGGTGAGTAACAACACCTAATAAAATCCTAGATCACCAAACCTTACTGATGGCCATGAACCCCTGAGGCTACTGAGATCTCTGTGGTTTGCCCGTGGTGGAAGGGTGAGTGACTCAGCCAAGCTATCAGCTGCTGGGTCTCAGGTAAGGGAAGGGTGACTTTTTCCTACTGGTGCTTCAGATGAGACCTTGATACCAAAATTGGCTCCTTTAGAAACGTCCTTGCTGCCGTTGCTCCTCCAGTCACTAGAGGAGCAAACTGAAGGGAGTAACTGACGGGAGTTACTGCTGTGAGGGCAAAAGCAGGATGGTAGGCAGTCCTGACAGCCTGCTTTTCTTCCCCAGCCCCCAGGCCTCTATTTCAGGCAGAATGGGCAAATGTTACTTCTCCAGCCTCACAGCTTCCTGGAGCTGCAGGGAAAAGGACAGCTGGAAGCATAGCAGCCAGCTGCAGCCTTCTAAGAGTCAGCTCTGAGTCACCACACCACATTATTATCACCACTTAGCACATACGATGACAAACACCTTCCACAAACGGCTAATAAATGGCTATTATTTCTACTTGAGCCTTTCTCTTGTCTTTTTATTGAGTTCTATTTCTCATGACAGTACTTCACAAGCACCTTGAAAAGCAACTTTCAAAGTGTCTTGTCCCAGGCTCTCAGTTATATATATTAAAGGAAATTAAATTTCAGACGGTAGCCTAAAATTCATCAGCATCAGGGTTGTATCCCAGCTGAGGGATGTCTCTTGGGTGGCTTGCTCCAGAAGTAAGTCTACATGGTGGGGCACAAGTTGGTGCAGGGCAACACCTGCTTCGCTTCCTACCTGCCCTCTCACAGTGTCAGAACTTTGCCCTCTTGCCTTGCTGTACTTGGGTACTACTGGGTTGGTTGCTGGGACTACTTGCATTACTTCAATAATCACACCTTTGAGAAGAGGTTAAAGAGCCAGGCAGGAGTATCCTGGAGCCTAAATACATTTTGCATGGCAGCAGATGGACTGTGCTGCTCTAGAAAGTTTTTTCTGACTTGTACAGGCAGAAATGCTAACTGTTAGCAGTACAATACCTGCAAAAAGATACTCTGCAGGGGAATACCAGTTCTAAACATGTAGTTTTTAGGGAACAATCTCAGAAAAACCTTCCACAGATCTGACAACAAATCCTTCCTGAGTTATTCAAAGTAATAACATCTCAGCATACATTTTAAGAATATTACATATGCTCACTTGCTTTTCTTTTCTGTTTGAAAGATACTTGTTGCTTTCAACAATATTTTTAATATTTCAGCATCATCAATTAAACTGAATAATCAGTGTTTTCCTCTGGAAGAGCACTAAAAAGATAGAATTAATGTAATTTATTATGATTTAGTCACCAATTTATCATATGATTAACACTATGATAGGAACAATTTAATATGACCATCATGAACATAAATGTATACCTGCTGGGTTTTAAACTTGATGACAACAGGAAAAAATACAACATAACCTGGCTTTCAGATCTTTGCAATGCACGTGTTGCAGCTAATTCACCTCTCACTCAATGATCAAATGCTTTTATGTTCACTTCAGTTATTCCATAATTATGCTAGTAGAAATCACAAGAAAAACAGGCCTTAGAACCCTTCTCATATAGCAGAAATTATCTGTATGCAGTTTGGATTGGATCTTCATATACTGTGAATCATGTAGACATTTTGATTTACAATGTCTTAAAAATATGTCCCACCAAATATAAATTACAGGCTTCTTCTGAGAGGTAAATCCCTGGGAAACTTCAGGTGACATGGAATCTATGTGCTATTTTCTCCCACAGAGTCTGTATATTTTCAGTCAAAATCTTTAGTTGCTGAATAATGCAATATTCAGGTTATACTCAGGCATAGTTAATGCAAGAAGTTCAGTAAGTAGAGCTATACTTTTAGCTCTCAGCCACCTCCTTTTCTTCCTAATCTGCAACAGTGTTTTCAGAAAAAAAGGTTTTCTTTCCATTCTCTTGACATTGTGCAGAACTGGAAGCCTTTTCCTCCTGCCTTCCCACTATGTACACAACCTTTTAACCTCTCTGTTTCCTTCTTCCAACATAGGACGAAGTCCTTTCTTTCCATGTGCCTGGGGCAATGCAGAACAGAGTACCTTACACTAAGCTCAGTTATCTGTGGATGTCTGTCATTCCTGTACTTTTCTTCCATAGCATTTTTAGGGATCTGCATCTCCCCTGAGAGGTGGGTCAGATTCCTGGGTACTGTTTAAAAGTTAACACTGGTTTGAGATTACAACAAAGAGGTCATGTGCACACAATCAACTTCTTTTGGAGACTTAGAGGATTTATCTGCATAGGCATGGGCTGTTCTGCCCTAGTCAACCTCAATTACTATAGACATTTCTGGACACTTTTCTTTTGCCAGCTTAAACATGCCTAATAACTGTATTCTTTTAACCCATTCATACTGCACCACTCAAGATGCATCTTTAAGCTAAGATACACCATGAAAATCAGGACTAATATTGAGTCCCAGGCCTGTTGCACACTCAGCAAATACCAAATATCTTCTTAAACCTCTGTAACATACTCCTGTATTTGATGCCTAAAATATAACCTATGTTATGAACACCTTGTAGAGTAATATGTTTTGCTGGTATTGTTAAGAGATATTAGTCATTTAGCTTAAATAAGTAATTTTGAAATGGAATGAATCACTTAGAATTATAATGTGTGATTTAGGATGCTGTTTGTTTAGCTTTACTTAGCATGAGTAGCTAGACTTAGTAAAGGTTGAGGCCTCAGGCTGTAAACTTTTACCTGGACTTGCTGAACTTGTGAAGAACTTGTATCTATTCAAGCAAGACAAGGCCTTCAGACTGAGCACAGAACAGAGGATAATGAGGGTGCAGGTGTCAATAGCAGCTGCAAGACAATGACCAGCCTGGAGACAGTGAAGGAAGGTGTCAGAATATCTCAGCTCAGGATCACCTTTGGACATGAAAGACACGTTAGGATCACATGAAGGTCAGATGCATAGTCTGTAAGGGTATAAATATCCAGGGATTTGTTTGTTTGGGGTCCCTTTCCAGAGACACCCTGCTCAAGCTGACCCTGGTACTGCACCATTCTATTATATTATTTGGTTTTATCAGATTTTATGGCTGAAAGTCTGCTTTGGGAAACCTGTGCTTTCTTAACAGTTATGATGGCTGGTATTTCATGACAAATTAAGCACATGCTCTAGTTAGAAAGCCTAAGCTAGGACAGTTGGAATCAAAAGCCTGGCTCTGTTACATAAAGCTTAAAAAGTATCTCTTTTTTTTAAGTAAAGGGATGAGTATGCACATGTAGTCTGTGTCTGCAATTAATAATATTGCAATGCCATCAATAGTTTAAGCTACCCCCAACCTCATTGTAATTCCACACTGTAGGAGGAGAAGGTCATGGCTATATTCGGGGGTTAAAATTAAGAGGAAGATTAATTAACTTTGAATCCAGCTCATTATGCCTGGCAAGACTCTATACTGGGCAATGGTTTTACATTCTTAATGAGACAGGAAGAACTAGAAACTGAAAGACTGTTGAAAATAATTTCAGTGAAGTAATAGTTAGAACTGAACAGTATCAGTTATAAAAGAAGATAGTAATTCAAGAAATGTGTGTTTTTAGAAGCTTTCATGAACACATCAATAGACCTTTTTGGTTATATTTTCTCATGTTAAACTCTTACCTTTCTCAGATGACTTTTGGAAATGAAATATAATCAATAATATAGGAACACTGTGCTGGAATGCAGTGCAAATTAGGAGTGGAAATCTTTATGCATGACAAATCTAAAGAAGGGTAAAAATCTTTGGTACTTTATTTCAAGACCTTTTCTTTGCTTTCCTCCTCTTTAACAGAGGACCCATACTTTATAAGTATGCGTGGGTATTGGTATTGTTGGCATCATGGAAACTGTCAGAGTTACTGAGATTAGATCTGATTTTATATGCACTTACAGCAGCACAAAGAAAAGAGCATAGATATAAAGATAGCCAAAAGTTGGATGGATAAATTAATGTTATAGCAACTTGAAATCAGGGCCAAGTTTAGTACCAAGAACGTGGGATGACACTGTCGGCATGAACTCCAATGCTTTTTACAGCAAATATTGCAGCAGGAAAGAAAAAACTCAGTTTCACTGAATTAGTGTAAGGGTTTCTCTAAGGTTGTATCAGAGGGAGTTCCCACAGGGAAGGTCTACACAGGCACCAGCTGGAGTCACCAAGTTTGAACTCTGGCCTGGCCAAGGATTAGGAACTGTATGTGCATGTGCTTTCACCTGCTCATTTTAAATCCCTTCAGACAGCATGTAAGAAGACAGCTCTGTCTTCTCCACTCTGATGTTAAAGTGCTGACTGGGCTTTTTCTTCAGGAAAAAAAAATGGGAAAGATTGTATTTACACTAATAATTTTAAAATAAAAAGCCTTTCAAAGGAGTAGTCTCCAACTGCTTCAGACGATGGAGTGGACACCATGGTTCTACTGGTGTAAAGGTGGGTGGTTACACTTCCCTTGCTGCAGAGAAGACAGCTGCTGGTGTGGAGAAGCACTGCTGCAGCTCTGCTCCTACTGCACTACCAGCGACAGCGGTGGAAAGCAGCACCGTGTCCAGCCAGTCAACTCCCCTCTGCCTCAGGGTGACCAGAAATGGGGGGATACAACCCTACTTAATTTTTTTTTCTTAAGCTCTCGCTCTTAATTGCTCTGAATATAATCCAGTCTGAGAGGGCAACCGAGTCTTTTATCACCCTCAGCCTTTGATGAGACTAGTAATCAGGGATGTTCAGTGTTCCTGCTGTGAACTTTGTGTGGCAGAGTTCTGTCAGAGGAGAGCAGGAGACTTGTGTATTGGGTGCCTGTGTGTGTGAATGATGGGACAGAAACAAAACAGGGTGTGCACATCGTACGTGTATTCACGGATGTCACTGCAGTCTTACTAGAGTACAGAATAAAATCAAGGGGCAGTCCTGCGCTCACTGGTGTGCATTCAGGACAATGCTGACTCAGTTACATGCCAGATTTTGGATAGGATCTTTCATGCTTCCTGTTAGTTCAGAGGACCAGCAGAGAAATCACAAGTCTGCCTGGAAAAACAAAGAGAAAGGCTCTACAAATATGCCCTCATCCCATACTCACACTGAAGGCAAAAGAGCTACCTGAGATGCCTGGTTATATAAACAACAAAAAAAGTATCTCAGACAGTTGCTTACCAGCAAAGGAGGGATCAGATCCTGACCCAGGCATCTCCTGTGTCATACCATGTTTAACATCACAAGTCTACATAACGTGGAAATTTTAGACAGACAGTTGCACGGTAGCAAATACCAAACTTCTTGGTTGGAACTTTTGTTCTATTTCATCATCTTTTCTGCACTCTCTGGGGTGTAGAAATGTTTACTAAAACTTCCTTTGTTACTGCAAAAAAATTTTTTCCCTTTGTAGTTGTCCCCCAGAGGTCATTGAGTAAGAGGACCTTGTGAGAGGTCGAGTCTGCTGACTCAGAAAGTCTTACCTTTAAGACAGAGAAATGTTCTTGGAGTATTTAAATTTGTCATCAGCATTGCAAGAAGGTGATTATTAAGAAGAATTATTAAGCAAAAGATTTTATTAAAACTGGAGAATGTTTTAAATCGACAACTATAAAATTACCTGGAGCACACACAGTCAAGGAAGCCTTATTAAAAGCTTGTTCCCCACTTGAACTAAATTCTATAATCTCTCAGATCTACAAATGACAAATTCTGTGTTCATTTCACATTGTTTCAATTTTAGCATAAATAAAAATTCTACATGCTACTACTACTACTCTGAATTCAAAATGAACTGATGCTGAGGTTTTATACATAAATGACAATGATGTTTTTTCATCCTTCTCAGAGTTAACATGTATTACCTGAAAAACACATCCACACTAGAAGGATATTGAAAGTACAATTAGAGAAGTGTATTTCTTTATAGCAATTTTGCAGCAGCTGCTATGGCAATACAGCAGCAGAGCTAAACCAAATTCATATAGAGGATATATGGTGCCATTGGGTGTTCTGAGTTCACAGGCAGATGAAATCCATTTTTCAGGAACACAAATACTGGCTTAATTTACAGATATTTATGGATCAATTTCTTGTCCACAGGCTGTGTATCACAGTCCTGTATTGAGCTTCTTTCATGCCCTTAAGGGCAAGCTTAAGGAGAAGACTTTTAGATCTTGTTTCCTTGCCATGTTAATTTTTAAAATGATAAGCTCTCTTAATGGCATTGAACAAGTCTTAAAAATGACAAGAAAATGATAAATGATGCTGACTTCTTTTAATTTCTAAACCTTTAAACTTTTACTAACAGGTATACAGCTTGCTACCATCAAACTGTGGTATTGGTGGTGGCCTAAAAGGGAACACTCTGCTTTCAATTAAGCACCAGTTTAAAATAGGAATTATAACTAAATATAACTAAATAGCTAACTTTCATCATTGTAAGCTGCATAATAAATAATAACTACATATTTCCCCTGTAACACTAGGGAAAGTATTACCTGAAAGCCGAATCACATTACTTCTAGTTTGTATGTTCTTTATTAGAAACAAAGACATAGCAAACATATTTTATTTTTCATTCTTTCACCATTTTGTGGCTGCAGGTTATAAAACAGATGTGCTTCCAGCATCATTTCCACAGAAATATCTGTTAAATTCTAATAAAAATGAAAGATGAATTGAACACAGAGCTGGTATAATGTTTGTCCCCTTCTCTAAAGCAGTCTGACTTAAGGGAAAAAGCAAAAAAAATAAAAGAGGGTAAAATCACTTTCAAAGATGAAACTTATTAAGCATAACAATATACATATGGTTAAAATTAATGTTTTTAAAGTATTTTAAATGTTGGCAAGACAAATGTTTAAAAATTATATTTCAATAGGGTAATAGATTAAAAATATGTTTTAGCAAAATACACTTTAAATTATGTAAAAGGGAGAAAAAATCAGTTTAAGAGAGTAAAAACATTTTGTGTAACATAGTTTGGTTTAAAATTTACTATATGTTCTGTGGGTGAGCGCTGTAGTTGCATATACAGATAGCCCTGGAAAACAAGAATCCCTGAATAAAAATTTAGCTGGTTTATAATAAAGAATTTCTGTGTGTACAGCAATTGTCCTAAACCTTGACAGCAATGAAAATACTCAGAAATATTTTTGAACTTTACAATTTTATTTAGTAATTTCTCTGGAAAAGATCTACTGATTTAAAATCAAAGGATTGTAAATAAATAGTTGATACCTTTTCCTTTTCAGGTTATATACTTAATTTGTTCAGGACAGATAGAAGAGGAATAGCTATAGTTACCTTTACCACCTTCTCCATAACTAACATTTTTTCATCCTTTGGAAGCCTAATCCATAGGTCAAGCCACAAGCATTTCTTCCATTAATTTCATTTTTTTCACTTTGAGAGGCAACCATTTCAGCCTAGTTAGCAGTGCTAAAATTTTATCCTGTTTTTATACAGGAGCTTTAACTTCTGTTTTCATCAGCTGCATAAGAAATGAATATACGATGTAGAATTAGGAGGGTTGTACAAGTATACAACACTTACTGCAGAAAGAAGCTGTTTCAAACTGTGAATTTTGTCTTGGAAAGAAAAATAGGGATATTTGTTACCTCTGATCTTAACCTGGTCTTAAAAGTGTTTGAGGCATAAGCTGAGCTTGATTTCGTCATTTCAGACATCTTTTGTGTATATATATATATTTTTCACCAATTTAAGTAACCCAGTTTCAAATATCACCAAATTAAATTACTAATCTTTCTGAAGTAGACAAGCCCTCATGCTCCTAAATGTTCCATTGCTTGTTTGGGCTCCAAGTATTGTAAAATAGAAAGTGTTTCTTGATGTATCACTGTAATTATTATGAGAAGCACTATGGATATGATAAGAAATAGTCCCAGATTTTGGAGTCAGCAAGTCCAGGCTGTATTTGTAACTCAACTACTTCATGGCAACAGACATTTTGTATCTCCGTTGTTTTACATTTAAAATAGAATAACAACATTTATCTCATTTGTGACGTTCTTTGCAACTTAGAGATAAGAAAATTATCTATGATTTAGGTACTGTTGTGTCCTGTTCAATGCCTGATTTGTGTTCCAATAAGCCAAGATCATCCTAAAAAACATTTCTGAAAATGCTGTATTAGTCATGGATTTGTTTCACTTAGTGTGAACTGTCAGGAGAAAAATGTTTCATGAATATTCAGCTGTCACCTTCAAGGAAAGATCATGGGGTCCCTGAATACTATTTTCCTCATGTGCGGGCAAAAAACTCAGGTCAAAGAGCTGCATCTCCCAGAAATGAAGCTGTTCTTAGTGCAAGAGATACCAGCAGCTGCCCCACAAGTCAGTGTTTTTTGACAATATTATTGTTACTTAGTACGTTGCAACAGTTTCCTTTTCTCTTAGTACTTCTAGAGGAAAGAGCACATAATGCTATAACTTCTTAAAACATGCACAACCAGTGCCTTTGATTTTGGTCACCAGAATTTAAGAAATCAATATGGAAAATAATAATTATAGGCATCTAATTTTCTTCAGCATCAACATGTTTTCATAGGAAATCTGAAAATATTCAAGACTGGCACACAAACATTAAACAATATACTGAATTACTTTCTGCTCCAGAAACTCTGTGAAAACCTTGCTATAGTGAGGATAAGCTCTTCTGTATGAACAATGAAAACCTTGCTGTAGATTGAAATTCCAAGGAAAGAGAACCTTTCTTCTGTTATAATGTGCAAAGCATAGAAAAATAAATTGTCTTCATCTCATTGAGAAAGTCACCCTTCAGGGGATAATCTGTTTGCAGTAGTGCTGAGAACACTGAAGAGTATTATGAGTATTGACAAGAGAATAAGTACTGTGGGTGTTAACACACTGAGAGTATAAACAGAAATATTAAAAAGTGTACTCCTTACCTACTTAATGGTTAATTCATAGCAGTAGTAGTGTAGGACACTAAGATATCTTGGTTCTTGTATTTTACATCTGTACATTGTCTACACATGTTGATAATATAACTGCTATTAAACAGAGGTAAGGAAACCAGAACAAATATGTGCTGTTTACTTTCCAAAAAACTCTTTCTAAAATATATACAGTAAGATTGGAAGCCCTGTAGTATTCTTACTGATTTACTTACATTTAACCTGGTTTTTGTTGGTTTTTTTTTTCCTTCACCCTGCTTCAGTGGGCTTTTCCTGCTACAGTTCAACATCGCAACTTATTACACAATCACAATGTGCCACAAAGAATAACAGGGACATAGAGCAACTCAGAAACTTTCTGGATTTCATATAGGCACCTAGATTTCTTTTATCCAGGGGTACATGAGTAAATGCATTGCAAAGAGTACCAGTATTATTGTGCTGCCTGTTATACTTTTAAGACAACACTGAGCTTTTTAATTTAAAAAACATTATGTGGGGTTTTATAAGCAGCTGATGTTTAAAGTATGTTTGTAAGCAAATTGCAACTGATGTCTTCTCTACTAATTTGGTATCCAGGGACAGTCTTGAAAATTAGATCTACATATGACTAACAAAAATCTGTTGTACAATGTAATTAACTGAGCCGAGGTACACCCTCATAAAATGACACTAAACATAGGAGGTAGGTCTCAGAGGTCTTGTGTCATCATGTTTGCGTTATGATTCATGCCTGAGCCAGCTACCGGTGAAGCCCCTGGAAGGAGCCTTCATAGTTTCTAAGAAGGGGCACTGCGCTCTCTGGTGGGCGTACAGGAGACATGGGCTGGAAAAAGGTGTTTCAGAAGGTGGCAACCAGTGAAATGACACCACAGTTGTACCCATCCTAAGTCACTGATGTGAACCTATAGGCACCGTGCATCAGCCCTGGAAAGCGGTATATCTCCTTCTGAAATATGCAGGACCTGAATTTTATATTCCCACAGCAAATACTCATGGTTAGAGCTGTCTCTGACCTTCACAATGCTCTTGATGTGGGTCCAACAAGGGCTGAGGAAGCCACAGAAACTAGGCCATTTAATGCAAAACCAATATTTGCCATTACTATCCTGGTCCATTTACAAATGTGTCAAAAGTCCGGAGGCCTTTGTTTCCTCTTCAGTAAACACATGCATATGACATGCTGTGTTGGCTACTCAGTCCTACACAGTCCTACACAAAGACTGTCCTCCACCTCGGGCCTTACAGCCATCCCGGCTGGCTTCTCCAATCCTTTCTCTGTTCCCTACCACATCCTAGCACAACCCCTCCTCTGGCATCAGCCTTCCTTCTCCCCTTGCCAAGCACAGCTGTGTCAGCCGAGAGCAGCAGCACTTCTGGAGCCTACAAAAATCCAGCCCAACACTTAGGAGATAGAAAATAGGGCAGAGGAAGGGGCAAGATTCCCTCCCCCTCTCCAGCCATGCCTCTGTTCAGTCAGGGGACATCCTCAGGGCTGTCCATGGATCCATGGACTGGCCTTGACACTGCAGCTCAATGAGGGTAGTGAAGGGCTCATTATATCCTCCAGCACCAAACTGAAACCTACAGAGGAGTCAGCATACATGGGGAATTGCATTTCTTTCACAGCTTCATTTAACAAAATACCTTCCAAGCTCTTGGGTTCCCATTGACTACTCCATAGGAGAGACCACTGACAAGGTAACATTAAAATGAGTAAACATAACATGACAATTTCTTCATCCTGAGGTAAAGACTCACATTCCAGAAGTTGTCCATTTCTGTAACTCCTTATCCTCTACTCCAAAGTTTAAATCTAACACAGAGGGAATCTTTTCTATCATGACAAGTGTATTCCAAACTCAAGCATCTATCACAGCAATTGCCCAGTTGTGATGGTTTGGACCTGGCTCCCTGCCAAATGCCCAAACTCACAGTGAAAGCCTTCCCCCACTTTCCCTCTCAGAGTTTTATAGAAACTATGAGAGAAACTAAAGAGCCCAAAACAACCCAAATTATATAAAAAGTATATATATTGACATATATAGCAGTTATATACAATTAAAATACTATGTACACAGTAGGGGGAACCCCCCAAAAAGAAAGGGAAAAGGGAAGGAAAAAGGGGAAAAAAAGGGAAAAAGGGAAGAGGGAAACTAAAACAGGTATGTACACTCGAAACCCAGGATAGAACTAATAAAAACAGAATCTTACAAGTCTCCTTAAGATAGCAGAGTCGCACTGACCGACACCAGCAACCGCTGCCTCTCGAGGCCTACAAGGCCTGCAAGGCCCAACTCCTCCGCATGGGCGAGACCGATAGCACCGGAAGGGAAGACAGCGAAGGCCTCTCCCCCTCCTTATTTATATCCCCAGTTACGTAAAAATTGTCTGGAATACTGGGAACATGACCACTTCCCTGGTTACAAGCTGCTTACCAGGAAAAAGGCCTGGGCCAAACCATTACACCAGTCCATCCTTGTATTCAAGTAATGCCATTTCAGCTCAAGAAACAAGCTTCTCTCAACCACAGTGGAGACTCTGGATGAGAAGTCACCTTATATATTCATGCTATGCCTTTTAGAAATTTTGCAAGTCAGCATCATTAGCTTCTGCCAGAAGACACATCTAGGTGACCCCGCAGCAGTTTTGTGCATATGTGGTGTTCATCAAACCTCAGCTGATCAGAAACATGACATCTGATCCCAGGCAAAGCTCCATTTGCTGCTTGCTCGAGACCCACATTGAGGGCTTCATGGGATGCCTTGCACCTACTGCTTTGGAGTGGTGCCTTTGCTCTCCATTTGTCATTACATGGGCACAAGGCAGGTAAAATAAAATGCTGTTTCTTTAGGGCAGCAAATCCTTTCTTGAAGAAGGCATGTGCATTTAGCTGCAGGACAAAACTTTTATGGAAACTACTGTAATTTCTTTAAGTTTAGGAAGTGCCTACATATCCTACACAAAAATATCTGGAATAAATGTTAAAATCAGTAACCAAATTCCAAGTTTGGGTTTTGTTCTTTTAATCGCAGATTTAATAACACTACCTGTGACCCTAGTAACTAGATTCATAGGTACAGTCAGGGGAGGTGGAGGAAATACACTCCAGGAACACAGCAAGAAGGAACTCAACGAATCCTGCGTCGTGCAGCGTTTCAAGAGCACCATCTTGTGGTATTGCCTTGCCAGAACAGACTTTAGGGTTTTTTAAATCTCTCTACTACAGCAAAACTTCCTCAAAAGGGTTGTCAGCCCTTGGCTAGGCATAGATGTCTGAGGAAGTGGGGAGGGAATTCTTATCACAATCTTAATCTAGATTCCTTTTTAATTTTTTTTTTAATTCTGTGAATCAGAATACAATAATATGTGTATATTATATATATTAATATACTATATAATTATAAATAAATTTTAAAAGGCAAACTTCATATTTTTATCACTGAATTCTGAGCTTTTTGAGAGTGTTCATTGGCAGAACTTTTGAGTTTTAAACTTCTTTGTCAAACAAAACATTCAACATGCTAAGATGTTGCTTCTCTGTGTTGGAGCCTTCAGCTAGTGACAACAAACATATCAGACACATGCTGCAGTTTTGCCGTGTGTTAGAAACCAGCCTCTGAGTGAACAGCTAGGCTGTGTGCTGTGCCAAAGTGCCAGCAGTTGCAGAGTTGAAGTGAGAGGGTGGTTTTCTGTTTTGATTCTTCCATGTCCCACAGTTCTCAAAACAAAATGGCTGCTGCTGGAGGATAAATTACATTAATAATAGCATACAAATTTATCCTCGTTTTTACAAGTGTTTATATTATCAGATTAGTTGTCGTTATCTGATAGTTCTCTCTATCCTTTCTGGTTGCTGTGATGGGACAGCTGGGACTGCTTTTAATGCTTTGAGGGAAGAGCAGCTCCTTGTGTTTTTAAGGACAGCATCACGAGTGCAAGAGGGAAGAGCTGCAAAATACTAATTTCAGAAAATCCTAAACCCCTGCCCCTGCCTGATTCCAGCTAGGGTCAGGCTGAAGTTAAGGAATCCGGTCCACAGTCATTCAGGGTGAACAGTTCTGATGTTTCTCTAGAGAGCAGAGAAGCATCCCAGTCCTCACCATGCAGAGCCATGCCTAGAGATAAGCAAGTAACTGGGAGAAGTCTGTGCTCTTGTGTCAGCCAGCCAGGGGACCCTGTCAGCCTACCCCTCTCTAGATGTGAAAGGTGTATATAATGTGGGTAAGATGCTTATCACATTTCTGCAGTGTCACTGGAGCTGCCAAATGTTGAGTCTGAAAGTAGTTTTGACAACATAGCTGTAGTACCAGGGAACAGCTCATCTCCACATGGCAAGTGCTGTGCTCTTGTGCTAGGCATCACTCTTACATTGATTACATACCAAAGGCAGGTTCAAGATAGGCTCAGCACAAACATTAACAACCTGCATTTACTACTTTGTTGCCACCTTTGGCACATAAATCACTCTGCTCAACACTGACTGGGGCACTGCTAGTAGAAACATTCAATCTCCTCACTCTCTATAAGGAACAGATTTCTCACTCAGCAGTAGATGCCAGCATGCCTAGATGGAGACATTGTCCGCTCTGGTTTTTTTCTGCTGTACATCATTCACTGAAGCTACTTATGATGAGAACAACAGTCATGTAGTTTTCAGTAAGATGCATAGTTTTTTATACAGGCCCAGTGCTCATTATTGCTGGGCAAAGTTTCAACTGCTGGGCAAGATTACTGGAAAGGAAGAATTAGCTGTATGGCCACCACAGATCCCCATGCTTCTCTTCAGAAATTTTGTGTAAGAACATTGCAACCATTGATAACAGCTATCATCCACCTGTTGAAGGCTGTAATAGAATCTTTGAATCAATTAGTTTGGAAAAAACCTCTAAGATTAACAAGTCTAGCCATTAACTTAGCACAGCCAAGCCCACCACTAAATTGTGTCCCTTATCACCACATCTACACATCTTTTAAATACCTCCAGGGATGGTGACTCAACCACTTCCCTGGGCAGCCTGTTTCAGTGCTTGACAACCCTTTCAGTGAAGAAATTGTTCTAAATATCCAATCTAAACCTCCCCTGGTGTAACTCGAGGCCATTTCCTCTTGCTGTATTGCTAGAGAAGAGACCGACCCCCACCACACTACAACCTCCTTTCAAGTAGGTGTAGAGAGTGAAGAAAGTCTACCCTGAGCCTCCTCTTCTCCAGACTGAAGAACTCCAGTTCCCTCAGCTACTCCTCATGCTTGAGCTCTAGACCCTTCACCAGCTTTGTTGTCCTTTGGACATGCTCCAGCTACTCAACGTCCTTCTTGTAGTGAAGGGCCCAAAATTGAACACAGTATTCAAGGCCTAATGGGTATCAAGTACAGTGGGATGATCACTTCCCTACTCCTGCTTGTCACAGTTTCTGATACAAACCAGGATGCTGCTGGCCTCCTTGGCCACCTGCACACACTGCTGGCTCATATTCAGCTAGCTCTTGATCAGTATCCCCTGATCTTTCTCCACCAGGCTTTCCAGCCACTCTTCCCCAAGCCTGTAGCATTGCATGGGGTTGTTGTGAGCCAAGTGCAGGACTCAGCACTTAATCTCAAATGTTTATTCTGATTATTAACACTAAAGCAGGTAGGGAAGAACCTGAGAATCAGGATAAAACAAGAATGGTTGGAAAAGAGGAAAGAAATATCCATAATAGTGTGCAGCAAACCCATTACAGCTTGTCCAAAGCTTTGCGAGAAGTAATCTGACCTTTCCAACAAGGTTTCAGGTAGAAGATAGTTTCCTCTTACCACTCAGAAATTAGTAAAACAAGTCTTTGTCATCAGTTCATCTTGTTGTGACCACTGAAGACAACATGCAGACCAAATCTTCCCCCTTAACTGGAGGAAACAGGAATTTTCCTCAAAATTCTGCATAAGCAAATAAATTTTCTACAGGGTAACAANAAAAAATTTTCTAAAGGGAAAAAAAAAAAAAAAAAAAAAAGATAATAATCAGTCTGAGTGTGGCTACCTCTCCCATATTTCTCAAAATCAGTGTAGAAAATGGCAGTTCTGTCCAGATTACATTAAAATATCTGTGCTCTCCAGGGCACAAGAATTTCAATAGACACAAGTGAGAATTTTATAATAAACTTTTGCTTATAATATTTTCTTATCTATCTGTGCTTAGCCCACAGCCTGCTAAGAGTCACTGTCGTTGCATACAAAGCCCCTGACTATTGCCTTTTCCAGTCTCTCAAACAATACTGAAGACATCACTATCCTGTTCCTGAGGGCTGTTACTTCCCACACAAACACCATTCTTCTTCTGCTCTGCAGCACAGGTTGCTAAAGATGGTCTAATTACCTGAATTAAGGTGTAAAGAGGATGGAAGACTTCTTTCATTCTCAGATCTTGAGTGTATCCCTGAGAGGACCTACATATACAAAAGATGTATGGAATAAACTCAGCCTCTTATTTTAAATCTCAGGTTTAGGTTAGGACATTAAGTTCACAACATAAAAGCAGAATGCTAGAGATCCTGCTCAACTGTTCCTACTACTACAAATGGAAAACTAACATGTGCAGGAAAAGCTGCCATGCAGTATGTAACTGCTGCCATCCCAGTTCAGGGAGCAGGACTTAAAATGCTGTCTTCCCAGTGTTATTTACTTAACATGAAAAAAACAACACCCAAACTCTAGACATTTCCAAAAATAACCAGTCCTTTTGTTGAACACTTGCCTGCCTTTGCTGTGTAATCAAAAAGACTTTACTGACAGTGAGCTAGTTCTGCAACAGTAGCATAAATTCAGTCAAGAGAAAATTTTCCATTAAATGTGCTGGTCTAGAAACTATTGGCAATTACTGCCTAAAGGTAAGGAAGGTAAGCTGCAGGAACCTAGAAACTGCTAGAAAACTTCAGAAATGAGCAGGAAAAGTCATCTTAACCAAGTTGTTGAAAACAGTATTTATTTTCATATTTACAAGACAAACATGAATAATATTTAAAGTAGTATTTACAAATCTGTACAAATATTAAAAATTCATCTTATGATTTAGAAAAAATGGCATTTTTTTAGCAGTACAGCCATGATACAGTACTTTTTAGCCATGATACAGTACTTTCTTTTTTTTTAAAGCTGAAAAGGGTATCACCTCGGCTCAAGAAAAAAACCTGAAATTTCTGAAAAGAGAAATGAAGAGCAACAATTTAAGATTCACATGAGAGAAAATGGTATAATGAACTTTCCCATTCTTTTAAAATAAAGGCAAAGCCTTGAAAAACATAATTCATAAAATCTAGACCCCCTCAATTTTATGTTGAAAGGGACTTCAATCACCTCACTTGACATTCTCACTATAAATGCTTTTAAAAGCCTTTCAAACAATAGTAAATATTTAAAATAAAACATAGTTTATGCTTCCTCCTTCTGGCATTCAAGAATTGCTAGGGTTACACATAGAAGGCTACTTGCCAAAACTTTTTTTTTTTGTTCAATATTACTGTGCAGTGATTTACAGACTGGAATTCAATAGACAAATTGTCAGGGCAATATTGAAAATATTCTTAGAAACCATACCCAGAATTTTCTTTTCAATTTAATAAATGAATGGATATTTGTGATGATTCCAAGGGATTTCAACACAATCACACAGTAGAGAGGAATAATATAATGAACCTTTTTTTTTCCATTATAGCAGAAAGCACCTTTTTGTTCCATTTTCTTTATGGATGTCTTCATATCCTAAAGAACAAAACCATTTCTAGGACATCTGACAATCTGCATTGGGAAGCATGAATCACAGTCGACGCAGATTCTGTTTGCTTTTCTTAGTCCCAGGAAGAGGCCCCAGCTTGGAGTTGTGCTTTACTGGTTTGCCACTCATACAGTCACCAGAGCTGTGGTACCTGCACATGCACTTTGTGCAAAAGTCAAAGCCACAACTCTCACGATTGCACGTTGCCCTTTGTAGATAGGAGTCATACTTTGCAGGTGAGCCACAGCGATGGCAGATTTTAAGGCTTTCAGTGTTTTTCAAGGTCTTGGCAGCCTGTTGGGAAAAGCATATAAAGAAAATGAGTGGTGGGTAAATACACACCCCAAACATTCCCTACTGTTATCTAAGTGCCACACAACATATAACTTCTCCTACTCTAGAGATAAAGTACAAATTTAGCCTAATTGTGGTTGTATCAAATTCTGATTGAGATTGAACAGGAATAATCAGTCTGTAACCGCAAGTGTTTTGGACTGGAATAGAGGTAGCCAAGAATTTAAGATTTTTAAATTTAAAGGACAGAAAGACTAAATGCAAAGCAGTAAGAAAACCCTCTTGAATCCTCCAAACCTCATTCAAGGATGATGATTGAGGTAACTTTAAAACTTTCAGTTTCCTAATGCTATAAAGTGCTATAAAGAAGTATTACAGCAGCTTGATCATATTTTCCACACAATTACACTTTGCCTTTTTGCACCAATTTGCAGAATTAGACTTTTGAATTTGAGTCTAAAAAACTTTTTCTAGTTAGGAAAAATCTGTTGCTTATAAACAAACAATGACTTTCAGTAAACGTTTTTAAGTCTTAAAAGACACTTGCAATGTAGACTTGCACCTATACGTGGAAAAAAAAAGTAACAAGGTGAAGGGAAACTTAGGCTGTTGGCAGTTGACAAATCCAAATGTCTGACACTACAAATATGTAGTTAAAGATAATTTTAATGTCAGATAGTTGGAAAAAAGCATAGAATGGACAGGGGAAATATTAATTTGTTTTATTTTTTTAAAAGTAAGAAGTTTTAATTAAAAAAAAACCCCTGCCCATAAGTGTTGAAGCAAAATCTGTGGGAATGCTCATCTGGAAAACATGTGATTCATTATAGGTCCATGGAAACTAAGAGGAAATGACTGAACTTTTTCATGTCTCATCCAAGCCAAAATTGAAGAAAAAAAAAACCCCAAACAAAACAAAACAAAACAAAAAACCCCAAACACCAAAACTCTAAGTCATTTTGAGGGTAACTAAACACCCAAGGGAAAAAAAACCCACACGTGTAGAAGATCCCTTTGTAGAAATATTCTCCAATTAGTTTCTGACATTGTCTTAGAATAGGCTCAATAGCAGTATGGCTGCCAGATTTTGCTTATCAGTCACAAGCAATTCAAATTGGAGATGCTGCTTTTGGAAATATGTTTTATAAGCTGACTGTTCCAGACAACATGTCAGAAACTATAGACGAAGAGAAATCACCACTTACCTCAGAAAACTCCATGAGCCTGCTGTGATTCTTAGATGCTTTGGATCTGGTGCCTTTTTTATTCAAGCTGCTTGGTGGGGCTGCTTTCTGAATGGAAGCTAACGCAGCTCGGCAGAGAACATACTCCCTTGTTGCAGTATGCTCTG
Source organism: Galbula dea (assembly GCA_013399015.1). Taxonomy (NCBI): domain Eukaryota; kingdom Metazoa; phylum Chordata; class Aves; order Piciformes; family Galbulidae; genus Galbula; species Galbula dea. Next base: position 225,001 of record VWZX01000351.1, on the reverse strand, counting down.
GTGCCTTAGTGCCATTCTAATGGAAATAAAAAGAATAAAGTTTGAGAAGAGACTTATCTGATACTGACTTTTTGTTTAATAGAAATCCACAACTAATTTTTCATCCTTCCTCCTGGCTGGAAGGTTTCCAATAATAGTGTCATACCAAGTAGTATGTTACTAATTTTACCTTAGCTTTCACGGTCACTGCTGTTATAAATGTGAGGAACAGAGCCCTAGTTCATAACATCAAACCCAACCATATTCTATTACGTAATGCAGATTAGTTTCATATTAACAGATCATAATTATTTAAGCAGAACATGTAACTTAGTCATTGCAAAATTTTAAAGCACAAAGCTTTACAGTAAACAGAGATGCTTGAAGTTTTCTTTCTGAGAAGTAAACTCCTGCCACCAATATTCTAAGTTGGCAGTTCAGGTTAAAAAAACCCCATACAATGGCAGGGAGAAAAATCAAACTTTATGAGATGAATGTTCAGTGGTGTCCAACTCTGTCACTTCAACAGGCTAGCAACGTAAAATACTATATAAAATTTAATTGACTACCTTATTCCGTGGCACATCTTAAGCCTCGTATCATTGTCTCTCCATTCACTCAAGGAAGAAAAACACCCCTAGTGTTTTAATTCCTGCCTTGGTAAAGTGCAATGCTAGTGTGCTTGGATCTTATATTTTTTATTTTGTAATACAAATAGGCATTAGGAATAGCTCAGTGCAAAAAGCTTTTTGGTTTTCTGAAGCCAACATGTTCTACTTCAGAGACTGTTGTTAAAAAGTATAAGCAGAGAACATGAGATGCATAGCCAGCTGAGCAGTTTCTCTCAGTCTCTCTCCCTTCTGGATGAGTGGGATATAGAAGTAAGCAAGCCCCTCCTGAGAGCTTCCACAGGGCTTGTGCAAGCGGGCATTGCTGGAACTGACCCTCTCCTTCCCTCTCTAAAACAGGACATGTGGAAGCACTTAAGAATGTTTTCATCTCTCCTTGGTTCCTCAAGCAACCTTCCTTGGGCTTCAAAGACAGTGACACAACGAGCAATACTCGAGACAGGGTATCCTAATAGGACAAACTCAGATGCTGCAGTGCCAATGTTTTCAATCTAAGGAACTCTTCTGCAATCTAATAAAGCTGGGAGGTGTCCTGAAACAGCAAAAAGACACTGCTGGTTTAGGCTTGAAATACCTAACACTTGTAGAAACTTACAGAAAGGTTTTTCACAGCTTTACTGTACATTTGGAAAATCCATTTATCTTCTTGGAGAATCTTCTGCCATGTTGTGCTGACTTTGGCAAAACTGCAACAACAATACAAACATATCAGTTACTTTCTAGGAAAGGGAAAAACTTTTTAGTCCATAGTGGGAATAATTATGTAATCTTTTTCGTTTCTGTAGAAGATAGGATATCTTTACAGCGTAATCTTTAATTGGCCTTCTAGGGAAAAGACACATTATCCGTATATATCATGACTTGCATTGACAGTTCATTCTTTAGTATATTAATACACAATATTAATCATTAAGTAAATATCACAAACCCCATATCCAAAACATTCTTAAGACATCTGATTAGGTTTTTTACTTTCCCAATGAAATACAATAAGAAAATACTTACTTTATTAAATCCATCTCACCGAGATGCCTTAAAATGTTTGCTAATATATGCTTCAGGTTCTTTTGGAAGAGTTCAGCAAGAATGTCTATTCTATCTAATCCCATTTTCTTTCCAATTAGGTTACAAAGTTCAAACTTTCCCCTAAATACAATTCGATCTATTGCAGCCCAAGACTTGAGATTTCTTTTACCACTTTTTTTTAAAGTTGAGCAAATCATTTCTTCATAATGGATTACTGGCAACAAAGTCTTCTTTGAAAACTGTGCTTGGTTTTGGTTCTTCATGAAACAATGCTTTGGTGTGCCACAGAGATTCCCAGCCAAAGGTATACTATCCTCATGCTCTAGTGCATCAGCATATTGATTACTTAACATAGAGGAATAACCACTGTCCTCATTAAATTTACTGTTTTCCAGTGCTTCCATTTCATAGATACCTTCATCAAGTCTATGGGTTACTTGTTTGTTTTCTTTGTTATGTGTAGGTCTTCCTTCCTCTTCGAGATCTACAGTTCTGGTGGCTGCATGGTATGAGTCACTAAGGAGTATTTTCTGCTGCTCTTCAGCACAGCTTTTACAAAAGTCTTCCTCATAATTCAAGTGGCAAGATTCTTCCAGCCTTGTTTTTTCCACAGTAGACTTCACTGGTGCAACCCCAGCGTGAAAAGACAAACAATCAAAATCACATTTCATTTTGAAAGAGCTGTTGAGGTTTGACTTCATCATTTTGTTTGTATCCTGCAAGAAAGAAGGAGAGTATTACAGGACAGAATAAACTATGTCACAAATTATTTTTCTTATAAAGAGCTAATCATACCTTCCTTCTGCTTTATGAATTTTAAGCTTTTCTCTAATTCACTGTCTAGTGTCTAAAACACAGACAACTAGGGGAACTAAGACCTTTATGCTGCATAAAACTGGGGCAAGAAAACTGACTAGGTGATTTACTTGGTCACCGTTCCACCAGTATAGATTACTTTCAGACCTCCAATTCCTACCCTAAAAACAGCAATATAGTCAGGACACTTGCAGTCCCTGCAAGGACACTAGTGGCAGAGGATCCATGACGGACAGCAGTGGTATAGCCAGGTCACAGAAGCCTGAAGTTTGCAACCAAGGCGAGAAACAATGCTGCTGATGTAGCCACCCAGGTATCCAGCATTTTTAGAAGTGGAGGAGGCTGGTGGCACAGGAAAATCTTGAGTGCTCACGTGCATGTGTAAATTACAATGGAAAGCTGCCGACGCTTAAACAATGGTCAAAGTGAAATAAAGGTAACTTAAAAGTATGATTTTAAAAGAGAGGTCGACAGATACTATAAAGGAAATAGAGCTTTTCATACCCCGTTTCTTTCCCCTCCCCCCGAAATGTGGTGCTATCTATATTAACAATTGCGGGGGGATGGGCAAGGGCCAAAGGGGAGAAGGAAGCCATCTCTGTCGTGTTCATTCTAAGGGGAAAATAATTTTCAACACGCATTACAATCCGTAGGGAAAAAAAAAAGGCTCCCATATTTGAGTAAGTATTTTAACGAATTAGGCACTTCCAGCAGTTTTGGGGAAAAAAAGTATTACAAAAACGTGTTTCATAGACGTCTCAAATAAAAGTCCCTTCTTCGTACCTACATCTGATGGAAGAAGGGAGCAAATACGCTTATGCCTTTGTACGGTGTGAGCTGGGGGAGAGATGCAATTCCTCAGTAAGCCTCCCCCTTCCCTTCTCCCCTCGCTTCTAAGCCCCGAGCGAGTAGAGGAGCTTTTGGGCTGCAATTCTGCAGAACAGGGAAATGTGTCCCCCCTCCCGCGTTTCGGGGTTCCAGCGCCGGCCCTGACCTCCCGGAGTAACAGGCTCAGCCGCGGGACCCCGCAGCGCTCTCAGGCTGCTCCCGCTCAACGCTCAAGATGGCCCAGATCGGCAGCAGATAGCCCAGCTCCCGTCCCTGCCGTGCCCCGTGGCCCCTGGAACCTCATCCCGAGACCTCAGAGGTCTCCGTTTTCCCCCACTTAGAAGCATTCTCCCCAAAATGGTGGTGGCGGGAGATAAGGGGGGTGGGGGACAGGAGCACGCCGGGTAGATGCCCCACTCCGGCGGCCTGGCCCTGCGGGCGGGAGACAGCGTGGCGCGGCACCTCCCCGTCCGTCGCTGCCTGCCGGCGGGTGTTCTGCTCCCCACCTCTGCTCGGCCTCGGTCCCGGTCCCGGTCCCGGTCCCGGCAATGCACGGCAGGCAGCGGGACGATTTCCACACGCAGCTCTGCGGCGGGACTGGGACACTCCGCGCGGCAGCCCATGCACCGCCATCCCATCCCAATCCATCCCATCCCATCCCATCCCGTCTCGTCTCGTCCCATCCCATCCCCTCCCATCCCGCCGGCGGAATAGCTGCAGGAGGAGGCTAGGAAGGGCAGCGGGACCCGGCAACCACCGAGGGCCCCCATCCCCAGTCCACTTGCCGCCCCTCGCACTGCCGCTAGCACCCCCACTCCCACCATCACGTATGCCGGCAGCTCCCGCCGTCCCGGCCACAGAGCCCTCACCATGGGGTCCCGTTGCTTCGAACCAGCTCTACTACGGAGCCCTCACTGCCGCAACCCGCTGCCCCGAACCGGCCCTGCGGCAAAGCACCCACCCGCGCACACCTGCAGGGATGCGCCGCCGCGGCCGCCAGCAGTGAATACACAGGAACTCTCGCCGGGTACTTTTAAATTAAAACTTTGAATTTGGTATCCAAAACCGCGGCAGCCAATGGGGAGCCGCTGGCGAGGGCTATGCGGCCAATAGGAGGCGGCCAGAAGGCGGGGACCAATCAGAGGGGCCGCGGGCGGAGCCTACGCAGCTCACATTTTCCCTCCTCGGCCAGCAAGGAGACAGGCGAGTGGTGGGGAGGTGGCGCGCTCGGCGCGGGGCGGGGCTGAGCCGGGTTGGGGGCGGGAGACGGAGCTCGGGGGAGGACTAGGGCCAGGGCACCGGAGACGTCTGGTGCCCCTTCCCTTTCTCCCTCTCTTCCTCCCGTCTTCGGACCGTCTCAGGGCGCTCTCCTCGACGAACCACCGAGTTCCGAGCCACAGTGACACACGTCTAAGCGCTGCCTGGCGCCCAACGATATCCGCCTTTGCTGTTACCAATAGCTGCGGCTGGGATCTTCCCACCATCCTTACACGCTCGGAGCACACGGTCCAAGTGTGCAAAGCTCCCTTGCCGGGGAAGGATTTGTTAAGTCTGGCATTGGTTCTTACATCTAGGGGATCCTCTCTATGGAAGAACCTATTAACCTCCTTATTAAAATTAGATCACTGTCAGCAGTAGTTGGCAGAGTGAGAAGGAACACTACTGGGAGCTGAGCAGACTAGACACCAGTGCCAGGGATCCTGACGCCGCTCAAAACACGACCTGCTCACAGCTCAGGGAGGCTGCATTTGTAGTGAGACAACAGACCTTGCATTAAAATCAATATGGAGCAAGAAATGGACTTCAAGTTTTTATGCAGTACAGACTGCCATGACAGGCCAAGGAGGTACCACTCCAGATAGTGAAATCCACCTTGTATTACACTGTCAGATGACACTTTTGGGATATCTCTCTCAGCCTCCTGCCAGAACCACTGGATATTTGGCTTTTCTTACACTGATCAGAGGCAGGTCGCAACAGACCTTCACAAGCCAGACAAGAACAGAGAGGCTGTGAGCTAGGCCACCAAGGGAAGGTCTTGGGTGACAGAGACCTGAACACGTACCAGTTTCATGCAGTAGTCCAGAGCTTACACCTGACTGATGGCCCTTATTTGTTTGGAGGAATATGAAGCTCATGTTAGAGAGAAGGAACAGCAAATTCCATCGATCACTTGGTATAAAATAGGCTGGCTTCAAGTGAAGTTAAGATGACTGTGATGAGTGCTTTGTAGTCTTCTGTTTACATTACTGATCTGCTAGGAATAAAGACTTAAGTCCTAATTCCTGCTCCAATCAATACCTAATTACTTTACACACAAAATGCATCAACATTTATTCTTGCTTTCTTATGTGCCAGTTGGGAGTTGTAAATCTGATAGTAATATAGACCTCGGTCTCTCACTTACCAACAGGAAATATGTATGCCTCACCTTATGCATACAGGCACTTCTACATCTCAAGTTAATATGTGCATCTTTAATTAAAAGATTTGGAACTTATTCATAGTTATAATGCAGTATTTCCTAAAAACCAAAGCTGATAAAGGTACTAAATGGTTCTATGCAAATTTTTGGCATGCATTGGTTCAAACTACAGTCTCAAATGTAATAAAAGAAGATAATAAACTGATAATAATCAGGTTTTTTTAATACAGGATGTTTAAGTAATGTACTTCTATAAGCTAACTGCAGCAAACTTACTTTGTTCCTATTCTAATTTCCTACACTAATTTTAATTAGAAGTCTGAAAGCAAATACCCTATATTCATGGTAACATTCTTCCTTAGGCTCCAACTTCTTATGTACTAGTATTTATATTTTGAATACATTCTGTGTGTATATACATACATGCATAGGTACAATGCATGATGGGATAATATGGCATGGAAACTTCAGGTTTTGTGTTGCTACACGTATCCAGGATCGTAACCCCCTAAAATAAGCGTTAAACCCCTTCTTTACCCACAGATATAAACATGTGCACATATATCAGCATATCAGAAAAGTAAAAGTTTTACTTTGCTTTCACAGATCAAATGTTTTAAGATGCTGTTAAATAAATAGACAAAAATAAATAGATGCCATCCATACTATGTAATGTTTAGAAAAATCAATGAACTGGAGAGTCAATTACAAACAAAGCAGAAACTGAACTGAAGCCAGATGGAGACTGAAGTATCAGTCAAACAATATTCTAATAATTCTTTTCACTTTTGACTCAAGAAAAATTCTTTTCAAAAACAATTCATATAATTTGTTGCTTGGCTCCCACAGCTTGCTTTTTTGAACAGGGGATATTCTTAATTTTTTTGTGTGTTTACTAATAATGTCCAGAAGGCCATGAAGACATTGAGGAGATACATTTTGATGCCCCCTCCCATGCCACATAAAAGTCATTAACAAAACCGCACATTAGTAGTGGGGTCATTTATTCATTGCTTTCTTCCAATCACTCAAACAAAATAGGACTTTTTGTTCTCTGAAGTAAGTTATTTGACACTGTACTGATGTTTAAACTATTTTTAAAATGAAAACTGGAACTAGAAATAGCTCATATGTAATGCATACCTTTTGAGAGTCGTGTATCAGTATCTTCTCAGTGCAGAAAGTTAAAAATTGCAGTTCCTTCTGGCCCAGACAAACTTACTTTTTAAGTGGACTGCTGCAGCAACAATATCTCATATGAAGGTAATAAAGTTTTATACTCAGCAAGTAAGAAAACTGTTTATCAGTCATGAAGAAAGAAGTTGTAGTGTCTTTCATGATCTGAAAAGCAATTGCATTTTCTGAGTGGTGCTCCCAGAAGCTCCTTTGAAGACAAATGTCTGCATCTGTAGTAATGGACTGACAAAAAGCAACGTTCAGGATAGATTCTTCTTTTCATTTTCTGAAATCATTTCCATTAATGATTCATAATCAGCATATTCTTTCAGAGTTTGTATCATTTCATCTAGCATTTCTTCCCCTAGCATGAAACACTCAATATGATGCACTGATCTGCTTATCCTGTGGTCAGTAATCCGGTCCTGTGGGAAGTTGTATGTTCTGATCTTCTCCGATCTTCCTTTTGTGCCAATCTATCAAACAAGAAGAATCGGTTTATCATCACTGTCTTTTTTTTTAAAGGATGAAATATTGATTAAGCATCTAAAGTGAAAGCTTTCTCCTCCTCCAATAATTATCAAAAATGTTTTATAGTTACACAGTACTCAGACCAGTTCAGTAGTTGCAGTAACTGTTCTCAGACAAAGAACAATTTTACTGTATCTTTTTCTAGTACTATTCTAGTTCTTCATGCTGTAATCTAGTTTGTTTCACTAGATCTAAATTTATATACTACTGCCTGGCTAACATACAACCCTTACTGCTGCAGTAAAATGTAATTGTTTTGCCTCATCCAAGTCCCTCTTGGGCTCCTGTTCCTCTATATTTCCATTTATTATTTGCAGTTCAACATAAAAGTGACCCCAAGAAAATGTGCTCACACAAAATTATATCTTTACTAATTGAAACTTACTTGAATCTTTCGAACACTGTTTCTCTTTTGGGTTTCTTCTTCCAGTTTAGCATTGTATAGTTTGGCACATAGCATTTGCATAGCCTTCTCTTTGTTTCTAATCTGAGATCTTTCTTGCTGACATTCAGACGCAATCCCTGCCAAAAAAATCATGACATTTAACACTTAACATTAACACATACTAAAAGGGGTTGACAATTCCTAGAATATTTTTATTATGTTACAGTAAGTTCTTTCTTTCTTCAGAAATCCGGGTTTATTAATGTCTAGTAATATATCTTGGGAGAGGAGTGCAGGCTGAATTGTGCAAGTGCTTTAAGCAGTAAGACAAGAAATTTAACTCAGTATGTTGGACAACAGGTAGATACTGAAATAAAAGATACCTGACATGATCTGACTTACAGAAGACACTTTAATACTTCTAATTTTTAGCCACAGTTCCAGGAAATTTAGGATTTAAGAAGCAGTAAAATACATGAGAGAGTGAATATGTAGGATATGATCAGAATATGCAGAAGTAGGCACTATTTTCTTTTTTAAAAAAAAGGTGTGGTTTCTCCCCTCAACACCAAGTTAAGATGAGAAGTGAACAGCAAGACAGGAACAGGGAGAACAATACAGGAAGAAGACAGCGGAAGCTAAGTTGTTATTTGGATTTATTTTAAGTAACTGGTACTACTACAGTATTTATAAGATCATGTAATAGTATTTTATGAAAGGCTTGTTTACTTTCAGGATTGCAAGGAAGGTTTATAAAAGGAGTTAGGATGAGAGGAATAGAAGAAGTAACAGGACAATTGGAAGAGAGATCAGGAGAAATGAAGAAGGAAAGGTGGAATAGGAAAAATTCAGGAGGTAAGGTGAAATATAAAACCCTCTATGAACCATCTCTAGTGCATAATGAGAAAAAAATATGCATTACATTTTAAGATTTCTACAACAGACACTAATAACTGCCTTCAGCAAAAACTACTATAACTTGCTGGTTCTAGTTTGTGGTGTTTCTTTCCAAACATGCAGGCAATCCAAAACTTTTTGAGTCTGGAGTACCTTTTTGTCACTGTATCTTCAAAAGAATTCTATTGTCTCTGCTGTTTACCTTCTGATTTACTGAGGTGATGCAAATAGTGAAGAATGGATTAATGTCTTCAATAAATATGAAGAAATGGGTGGCAAAAATCTGGATACATGAAGATAAAGAGCACTTGGGATTACCCTGAGGCTGTAAAGCCTAACTACTCTTTAGGGTAGAGAAGAGGAAAAGTTAAAATGCAATGAAAGTCAAGGCAGTTGTTGTAGATTGCTCATATGGAAGTAAAAAGCTTACAAGTGGCAATAAAAACAAAAACAACAAAAGATAGTTAAAATCAGGTACCCTTTGAGGGTGTATCTTACCCCTCCTGTTTCCTAACCTGAGCCCTGGGGATAGGCCTCCTAATTGTATGTGTAATCTATGGGAAAGGAGCCAGCAGACAAATGGGACCTGGCAACCTCAGTAGACTCCACAATTAACAGCAACATTTTAATATGGAAATAGAACAATCTCTCCTTCAGAGACACGTCAAGAAAAGGCAAATAATCAGATTTTAACATACTCTGGTTTTCAGTTTCTCTTCCACTATTTGAAAGCTTATATACAAAGTTTTCATAGAAACTGATCTGTGTGCTTTTATTGTGTCATACTGAATGGCAAAATGGATAGCAGTTTATCTATTGAAGCCAGCAGTTTTCACTATTACAAATTGGAGTAGGTGCATTCAGAGTACTGTAAACATACATGAAAACGGTATGAAAACTCTGCTCTACTGCTGGCCAGGTTTGAAAATACAACCATTATTATAAAAGAAATTCTGACAGCAGTTCTGCAATGAGATCTTGTACTAAGGAGAAAAGAGAGCACCTGTTGGAATGTGAACTATCCGTACAGCACTGTCTGTGGTGTTGACGTGCTGGCCTCCAGCTCCACTAGCTCGCTTCGTTTCTATCCGCAGATCTTTTGGGTTAATTTGCAGCCTCATCTGTCATGGGAGACAGGAAAAATAAAAAAAGGACACATTTATGTTGTTTCTTTCTAGACAGATGTCAAATATATGTAGTTGGCTTATTTTATAAGGCATATTCAGACAAGAACAAACTTTTTAAAGTTTATGAGCTGTAGCTTGCATCCACTTCTAAACATGTTAACAAATCCTTGTAGTCAGATTGGAATGTGACATGATGGAAGCCAGGAAATCAGAAAAATAGTAGCTTAAAACATAACCATCCTTTAGCACTAATCTTCCTCCCCTTCTAAAAGCTCTGCACCCTCTTGCCAACACAGTTAACCAATATTTGAACTTGACTATGGTTTCAGATGCTTTTTAGATAGAATACAACATATCCCCTTTACTGGCTCTGGAATGGGGCAATGGTTGCTGGGAAGAAGGAATGAGATAACTTCAAGAGATACCAGGAAGGAGCAATATCTGACAATTTGCTAGGTCACAGTGAAACAAAGATCAAAACAAAGCTTTAATTCTTAGCTAGTTGTTTTTAACCAAACAAATACAGTGAGAATGAATTATCACCCATATACTTTGGAAGGTGAAAGTGAGGACACTACACAAATGGGGAAGAGGAGGTACTAAAATAAATCGCTATGAGCTTCCTAAACTAACTCAGTCTTTATTTTGGAAAAAATGTAAAGTTTTCTACAAAACATAAAAGGTAGTCATAGTGAATTTTCAAGTTATAGTGAAGTAAAATGCCAGTGACTTTTTTGAGATTAGGATTATAAGGAATCCATGAATTCTTTCTTTCTCTCCCCTAGACAAAAATAAACAAACAAATATGACTTAGTTTAAAACTAAGATAAAAAAACCCGCAAACATCAAACCCAAAAACATTAAGGAAGAGTAACAAGAGATACAGAAAACTCTTAGTTATCATCAATATGGCACATAAAAACATTGCTCATGGTAAAGTCTGTTATACCAAAAGATAAACAATACCTCAGTAGGTTGGGGTAATATTGCAACAGTCATTGTGCTGGTGTGAATGCGGCCTTGTTTTTCTGTCTTGGGCACCCGCTGAACACGATGCACTCCTCCTTCAAATTTCATGTACTTGTAAGCCTCAAGGCCTGTTATACTGGCAACTGCATGTCTTAGGCCACCTTAAATGCAGAAGACAGACAGTTGTAAAGCTGTAACACAAACCACTGGTACTATGCTGTTGTATTTCAAACAGTGTATTTAAATGTAAATGTCTTACAGCCATTATCTCCTACCAATCTTTCAAGATATATCCATCATGTTTAGAATAAATCTGCCCATAAAGCATGCAGTTTAACAAAGAAGAGTCAAAATCTTTAGGTTAGATCAGCAAGTTTCATTCTAACAGGTAGTGTGAGATCCTTCTACTGCTATGCAAACACTACTGAAATGAACAAAAAAATCCACCTTTAAAAGAATCTTATATAGCCTGATTAACGTAGTTGAGTAATAAAACTTACCCCCTTTACATATAGAAGCAAGTACTAAAAAAAATCATAAGCAGCCTTTGCACATGAGGAAAAACCGCAACACATCAGGAGTAAAAATAACGTGAATGTCCACAAGAGTATGGCACTGCTGACAAGTACTGATTACATGAAAAGCAGTTCATTGCAAAAGCTAATGTTCTGTCTTTTCTCCTAACATTAACACATATACCATGGGTACAGTCTGTCTATCTGAGCTGCAGCCAGATCTGTAACACACTCAGGAGAGTTTTAAGTTTGCTTGCTTGTGGCAGTGTAGTGCTTGGCATGACTTAACTAAGAAACTAGTTCAAAAGACAGGTATTTAGGCCATACTGCTTCAACTCAACTATCACTAACAGAAGTTGAATATGAAATGCAGCCAAATCCAATGAAATTTCAGAAAACTCTTTATGCTGGCAGACATGTCTTAGGCCTGTCAAATATAGAGTTCTTACTAACTATATGCTTGCCCCTTTTCATTAAAACATCCCTCTCTATCCTGAAAGCTGATGTGCACATAATAAGGGTGTGAGTTTGGACTTGGTTTTCAAGTAGCGTCTTACACACAGATCGAGACAACATCCCATACCTGTGTCTCTGCCTGCCACTTTAGGGTGAGAGTCAGTGGATAAATGAATGGTATGTGGGTTCTCATTGTGAAAAATTTTCCTTGTGTCCAACAGGAATCTCTCCAGGAGTAACTCATACCTACTACCCCTTGTCTTTCCTATGCCATTCTTTGTAAAAAGGGAGGGTCCATCTTCTCTATAGCCATCTTTTAAACACTGGAACATGGTGATAAGGTGTTCCCCAAGCCTTCTTTTATCAAGGCTGAACAAACTCAGTTCTCTCAGTCTCTCCTCATATGGCAGGCTTCCCAGTCCTTTGATCATCTTTGTGGCCCTTCACTATCCAGTTAACAGAGTTTTTAAGCCAAATCAGTGGATTGATCCAATTAGCACAGTGGCCTCAAAATTGCTAGAACTGAGAGAGATAAGGAACATATGGCTGGCTGCTGGCTGGAAGGTGGGACAACCCTTGTTTTATCTGACTACAAAACTGTGCTCTGAAGGTGAAGTTTTATGTGACTGCTGGGGTTTACCTCATCTAAGCCTTGCCTCTATGGAAAGGGCAAGTCTCCTCTTCCCCTAGTATGAGACATAAAGAAGACCCAGATACTTCCTTCAGTTTGTTCACATCCACCTAACTTGCACCATGTTTATTCCACTTAGTTGCTTTCAAAAAGAAGTTTAAAAGAGTTAATAGATTTCTGTTGGCTTTGAAGGCTGAACTGGCTTAGCTCCTGCCGAAGTGTTTGCCTGGTCATGAACGGGGATGAACATGACTTTCCTCTTTCAGCAACAAGCTGTGCTGTAACAGGAAGCTGCTTCTTGTCCCCATCTTTACTTGAACTGTGCAAACAGTTTACTTGACAAATGACATCTTGACAATTAAAAAAAAGTTTATTAATAGTAATAAATCTAGATAATAGACAATATTGAATTCAAGTGTCATTAAATTAAAAAATGCATACTGAATTGACAGCAGCCGCTCTAAAAGGAGACTCTGTGAAAACCCGAGTTCATGTTCATTAACATGAAATATGTCACCTGATAAGAACTCTTAAAGTTATTGTCACATTTTATACATATAATACCTTTTATAATAAAGTTATATTAAAGATTTTAAGAATCCAGAAGCCTAAGTGTAATCCACAGTAAGTTAAAATGTATCTGTGTATCTGAAAGGTGAAGGCATGGGCCTCCCTTTTTTGAAGTAGCATACAACAAATCCAGCCTGTACCTAGATTTTCAAGTTCCCAGTTTGTGATCTCTCTTTCTTCTATGGGGTCCAATTTTTGAACTGTCTTTTAATCTCTCAATACATAACAGTGAATCAAAACCTGTACTTACACAAGGAGGGTCTTTGAGCACAAAGACCTTCATTAGAAGGGGCAAGTAGTTCTCTGACATGACAAGTTCAGTTATGAGAGTTACAGATTTTCCTTTTTTTGTGTGAATTTCCTTACAGTTGTAACAGAATGCGTTCAATATACTTGGAAGTATGATTGAGTCCAAAATATGGCATAAGTAAACAGAAGAGTTAGAAGATGCTTCACATTTCTCAAAGTTTTAAAAATCTCTCTGCAATTACATTAAATGTTGACTGAAGATTAGTTTTTCTGACAGATTGCATATCCTAATATCCTAGCTTCTCATTTCTTCTTCAAAGTTTCACTAGGAAAAAAAAAAAGCTGGTGAAAGTATGAATACAGGTGAAATTTCACAACCAGAGAGCCAGGAGCAGTAAGTGACACAAGTGCCCATCTACTGATCCTCACCTACTGCGATATATACGTTACTTCTTTAAGTAAGCAGAGACTGTTAGCTTTACTCACAACAGCATAGATAGCAGTAAGCCTGCAGATCCGTTAACAGAGACTGAGCAAATAGAGACAAACATAGACTGATGAGAAATGTGGCTAGAAATCTGTCAGTCAAGCCCCAAAAAGCTGCCACTAGTTGGTCATGTCTTGAATTGCAGTTTCACAGTTGGCTTAAGGTGACCCAATTTCTTGCTGCTCGAAGGAGGTCCTGGTTTTCTCACTACCACCACCAGTAGCCAGACACTTCTGCCTCTACCTCCCTCAAGAGCATTTCTCACTTTCTCTTGTGCTGGATTACCTGAAAATTAATCAGGGCTTTTTGTCCTATTTTTCAGTTGGATTGACCTGGTGATGAAACCCTGAAGATGCATAATCACAACTGCCAATGCAAAGAAGTCAGCAGGGAAACAGAGACAGCAGCCTGATTATTTGTGAATCAACCTTACACATTAACTGGATTAAGCTGAAATTAACTAACGTGTGCCACTGCCTCAGTTTGCTGTGTAAACCTATCAGTTCCCATCTTTGCAAAGACACTGTTCCATGACATGCAATGAAGCAACTTCACAGCTCATCATCACCAGAATATCCAGTTTTTCCACCTCCCTGCATTCAGGCCCATGTTGCTGTTTATCTTATGCTAGCTCTAAGGCTCATGCGAGCTCTTAACACATTAACTAGGCAAAAAACCTATCCCAGTTGTAAGAAGCAAGTCTTTGCCAGTTTAAGTGAAAGGTAGTACTGCTCAGACAGGCAGAGAGGCAGTGAGGAAGAGTGGCTCCTTTTACTAGCATCAAGCTGCTAAACTGATCACCCGTGAAATTTTAGTTGAAAGACTTTCAGAAGTAGATCTCCTATCTCTCCTCTCCAAGTCACAACAATTCCTCCACTTTGCTCATCCATTGGCTGTTACAGATGAGCTATGTCCAAACATCCCATTTCCTTATGTAAATCCTCAGATGACATTACTTCTGATAATGGTTTTATTTATATCGATCCCTCCCTGCCAAGGGATCCATAACAATAAACAAACTTTCAACCTGCCACCAAGCTGATCTATAAACACTAGAAATATAAAGTAACTCAGCAGAACAGCATATGCAAGTATATTTGATCTGCATATGTAAAAAAATAAAGCTAATCCAGTATATCTGCAACACTTTTTGAACTTCTTCCATCAAGCATTTAGTTTCACCTCTACGTTTTGAAACTACTAAAAGACAAGTTTTACCTTTTGGCACTTTAGTAGTTCAGTAGTACTTCTGAAATGGAATTTCATTCAAATACAGAAGCTGAGGAAAATTGTATTCAGACATTCAAACAATCTTCTGCTTCTAAAACTAAGTTAGTGCAAATTAGCTTCCTCTAGTCAGGAAATTCAAGTGTCATATGAATGAATGTTTCAATTTAAATTAAAAAGTTACAAAGGTTAAGTATTTTTGTTACTGACCTATTTCACTGGGAAAGTATTCTAATACTTCAAAATTCCACTGTTTATAGGCAGCATATCGTTGATACATATCAAATATCTCTGCGGTGAACAGCATGGCTTCCTGCCCTCCAACTCCAGCAGTTACTTCCATGACAAGATCACTCTTGTCTGCTTCTTCTGAAGGAACCAAAAGCAACACTATCTGCAAATACAAAAACACCCAGCTAAGACTTCTCTCTGACGCTGTTATCCACAACAGAGACAGTGTAAAATGCCAGACAAGTCTGTAACTGATCTAAGCTATGTTCTGCACTAACTCACTAGCTGCGCAGAGGACAGGCTTCTCATTCCAGCTGCAGTGAAGCAGCATCAGCTGGGAAGAAGTAGGGAGGATGCTGCATTGCAGAAAGGTTCCCTGTGTCTGTTCACAGTCAAAGGAGCTACATAGGTCTCTCTCAAGACCTACAAAACTTCACAGAAGTTTTCACCCATCAGGAGCACTGCAATGTGTGGACACTACAAAGTATATGCTGGTTCTTGTAAGACAACTGAGCATCTCTCCTCCAATCGGATTCCCTTTCAACCTGGTCTCAACGGCCAAGCTAAGCAGGTACAGATGTTCAGGAAGATGGTCCTTCAACAGCAACAACTCAGCTGAACTATTAATTTACTTATTTAAAAAGGGAGAGTCTGCCCTCTATTGATCTGTATAAGAAAGATAAACTAGAACAAAAAAACCCCAAAAACTGTATCACAATTTTGCAGGCTGGATCAATCATTTTTCTTTACTAGCATTAGGTGATGTTTCTTTGCACAGATGACTTCTTTGGGGAAAGTCATTAGTATTTACAAAAATATTACAAAGTGACTGTTGTATTGTGGTCAAAGGAATAAAGAATGTGACAATACCAGCTACATCAAGTTACCACCAGGAACATTAAGAATATGTAATAGTTTGTTTAGCACAGATAGTATGTAGAACCTATACCATGTAGCAGTCTAAAGTAATTATATATAATTAAACTACTTTTTGTTTCAAAACTACTAGTGTGTGTGATACTATTTAATGTTTCCATGACTAAACAGCTGGACATTCATAAAGATACATCCAGACAAGATCAAAATATAGCACCCACTTACAAAGATGTAGAGTCAAACAATTTCAGGTACAAGTAGGCACTTACTGCCTCACCATCTGCATTTTTCATTTTCCTTAGATAACAGACACGAGGAGTATAACTGGTAGGGAGGTAAGGAGGAAAGAATTTATAGTATACATCTTATTTTGATGAGGAGACAATTTGGCTTTGTTAATTTAAGAATGGAAATAGAGGCTTTTAAAGGGGATCTAACCTGGTGTTTCAGTTCAGCTATCTCTTCTTCACAGGAGGTGATTTCCCTTTCTGCAAGCTTTCGCAAATCTTCGTTCTCATCTGGAATATTTGAATACGGTTAATTCTCAGACTTATATCAGTGCCACTCTCGATAATAACACAATCCATAATCAAGATACACAGTATGTATAAAGAGTGTTTTCTAATATTGTCTAGGTATGAGACATGGGAAAATCTGAAATACAAGAAGTTCCACCTAAACATTATGAACAAAAAATAATAATTAAAAACAACAACAAACAAAAAACCCTCCAACCTAACCAAAAACCCAACAATTGCTGTGCTGTTTATCAAACAGTGGCACAAGTTGTCCAGAGGGGTTAAGGACTCTCCATTCTTGGAGATACTCAGGACAGAACTCTGAGCAGCCTGCTGTGTCTGTCTCTGCTTGAGCAGGGGGTTGGGCTGGAAGGGGATCCCTTCCCACCTCAGCCATTCTGTGATCCTAAGAAATTACGTTCTGTATTTCAATGTGACAGGAATATCGAGGATTTAAAGAAATTTAATTCAGGGTAAAAAACATTCACTATTTGGCAATACTAAAAGCTTTCAGCTACTAATACAATCCAAAGCCAAGTCATAGTGGGGAGGCAGCAGAAACAGAAGCTGAGGTCTGTGGCTGCTGAAATGGATGCAGGCAAGGAGATGGGTCTGTCTTGACAGCACGAAAAAAAAGCCACAGAAATTCAAAAGTTTTCCATCCCTAGTCCATTCTTCCTTTTTAGATGGCACAGATACTTCCGTGCTGCTCTTCCTTCTAGTACCTGCAGCTCCCAGTCTCTCGGCTCCAACGCCCGCGGACGAGCCTTTCGCAGCTGACACCCACTTGTACCTTGCCCTTTGCTCAGGGAATTAGTTTGCTTTCAGTAACGGAAAGCAAGAGGAAACTACCCGGGACACCCCTGGCTGTGACGTTTTCATCACTCCCGCGTTTCACCGCTCTCCCGTACACGCTGCCGGCGCGCTCAGAGGCGCGCGGCGCCACGTGGCCGCCTCGGCCCGCCCTCTTAGGGTGCTGCCCTACTCTCGTTTGCCTATGCAAATCGCTCTACACCCACCCACCTGCCAGGAGTCGCCCCGGCCTACTGCCTCCGCCTCCGCCTCCCCCAACCCGCCCCGCACCTTGCCGCGCCAGCTCCTGCGTATCGCGCAGATCTTGCTCCTTCTGGCGCAGCTGCTGGATCCGCGCTGCCAGTTCTGGCCCCGTCCTGCCCTGTGCCCGCGCGTCCAGTAGGCGTCGTAAGGAGGGTGCGGCGAACAGCTCGTCTAAGCAGGGCCGGGCGCAGAGCTCGCGGCATGACTGCAATGGCCACTTTCCAGCCGCGCTGCCCCCAGCCGGCGCTGCTCGGAGGCTCCGAGGGGTCAGCGCGGCGGCTCGGTATCCCTGCGCCGCGCGTAGAGCTCGCGAGAGCAGCCGCATGTGCGGCTGGGGCGGGAGCGCGGGCGCCCTTCTTTCGTACGCTCTGTCTGTGTCTCCGGCACGGAGACAGCCGAGCGGGCTCGGTGGCGTCCCTTCCGGGTTTCCGGAAGCTGCCGAAGAAGCTCGGCGCCGATTTCAGTAGCGGTCGGAAATTATCGAGAGTCTGCTGGCGGAAACGAACGAAGGGTTTCGGCTCCCTTCGTTCGCGGGTTGTGTCCTGGTGCGGGCGCTTTCTGATTGGCCGGCGCTGGTAGGGCGAGCAGGGAGTGGGGCCTGGCTGTGACGGGGCTCTGCCGCGGGGCGGTGGGCGCCACCTGCCGGCCACGGGCCGTGCGAGTGCCTGTAGGTCACAAGGGCTCCTGTCGGCAGAGGAGGTGGCGTCTAAGTGGCTTTTTATTCATTCCGACAAAAAATAAAAAGCCCCCAAAGTCGCAGAGCCCTCCATATCACAAGTTTAAAGCAGGACTTCTTGGGTAAGAGCCCGCGGGTGTGCTGAGGTCTTCACTGGGGCGACTTAGTGTCTGCCTGGGCTGCAGGCAGCCTTCAAGGCTGGTTGTGTGGAAGGGGGTGCAGAAAGTTATGTCTGGGGATTTGGCTATCCAAGGTTCTCTCACAGGTTCTTTCCTCTTACTTCAGAAGAAATTTTCAAAATTAAAATGCCCTGAGTAGGAGGAGGCTGCAAATACTTGTGGAAGGACATTGCCACAGTAAAAGCACGTGCAAAGTTAAATTTTTAGAAGAAAATAATTGAATTGTCTGAAGAAAAGGGACAGAGGAGCCTTTACAGCGGAGATTAAAGGTGAGACTAAAAGACGAGCCCTTTTAAAAAATGCATATCTGGATAGTGTCTTATGTCAAAGTCTTAAACTGGAAGGCAGGGAAGATGCAGCCATTCAGTAAATGTGAAGTGATGGATATGGTCGGGTGATCCTGGCAAGTCCCCTTTGGTGTGGAGACAGGGAGACGTGGTAACCTTGTTTTGGATAACATCATTAATGAGATTCTTGGCTAAACTCAAGCCAGTTTGATCAATATATTTTATTGTAACATTGTGCAACTATGCATAAAACTTTATTAGAAGGTATTTTACATTACAATCATTGGAGGAGTCAAAATCGAGTCTTTGCTGTTCTTCTATCCTTGTTCATGTCTTAACAGAACTAGGTAATCATACTTTACAACTAAGTTACACTGGTGGAATAACAGTAACTTGCCATATGATACATTAGTAAATTGTTACCTTCATGAGCATAATATCAAAAGCAAGAGTAATGCTTGCACACCTAAGTAGTTTTGGTAGTCAGAAATGAAAAGTTGGAAGTTTTCCTCCATTGTGGTAATCCAAAAGCAAGACAGTCAATGTGAAAATTTGTTTGGAATAATAAACATTAAAATAAATGGTTGGATGAAAGCATTTTTTCTATGATTATAAATATACAACATTTATTGGCAAAATACACCGTAGCAATAATTTATAAGTAAAATCACAGTCAAAGATCTTTGTGGAGAATGTACAGTCTGTGTGGTTAATCTGGCACTGATGAACAGTCCAGGTTGTTGCTTAGGAAATCACACCCACTGAAAGCTTCCTTTGCACTCACTGCTGCCTGCCCATGAAGCTCCCTGACGTACTTCTTTCAGAAAGGTAAAGGAAAATGATGAAATTTATGCCTTTAATAGACCAAATATCTTGGTGTTCTGTAGCAGAGAAAGAAATTACAAGAATCTTATTGGCTGTTTGAATGATGCTTTCGAGAAGATTATGTAAAATTCAGGAAATTTAGAGTAAGGGCTGATTTCATGTATAGCTTTTGAGAAGAAAAAAACCTGACAGTGTGAGTAACTGACTGATGGTCAGCCTTTGAATCATCTGAATTGTATCCCTGGTTTAAATCCAAAGGATGGATTTCCACAGGAGCGAGTTTGTGGATAAAGGAAGGGACAAAATCTGGCTTTTGGTATTACATTTATGTCAGGTTTTTGTCCAGCTGATTTTGGCACCATTATTACTTTGTTCTTTCATGCCACAAACATTCTACTGCTGGCAGAAGTATTCAGGACCTATGTAAATGGGGCTGATGTTTTGTCATTGCAAATGTACTCAGGGTATTGGTAAACAGGACTGGATCTTTGTCACTGCAGCCATGTCCCAGGATGTGCTACAGTGCTACTTTGGGTATCTCAAAAAATAACAGCATTATGGGTTGAGAAAAAACTTGGTTTGAAATTGGTAGTTAGACATGATTCAAATCAACTTGGAGCAGACATTGCAGCTTTCTGTCTATGTGCAACTTAATTTTTTTCCTTTATTGGATTTGATAAAGACTCAGGCTGTTTGTTGGCTGTTGGCTGGGTTAATGCTGCTGGAAATAGGCTCACGGACATTATAGAGGTGTGAGCTTTACTCCTTGTAGTGTAGAGAGTTGCTGAGGTTAAGACAATTCTTGTATCAGCTTTGATTGCTTTTGAATTTGTGTTGTGGAATCCTTCTGATAAATGGCTATCACAAGCACTTAACTGCATACAGAAGCTGCTGATTCCTGAGTGGGCTCACAATGTGGTCAGTCCAGCAAGCTGCTATTGCAGAAGAAGCCCTCCACCTTTTTTAGATACTGGTTCCACAGGCAGATGCTCCTTGTGATCTACTTTTTGCTCCCTAAGGGAGGAAGTTTGGCATCAGGTGACAGCTTAAACCCTGGCTGTTTAAAGTAGAGTGTAGGTCTCCTCTATTTGCTTCATTTAAGCCACAGCCTAGTAGGCACTTTAGCATGCTTTTAATTTAAAACAGAACTATTACTAGCTTAAATCTGGGTTGTGTCCACTCTGTTGTGAATAGATTATGTGGGCTCCACAGGTGCTCAAGTGAGTTGTGAGCAGGCTGTGGACCTGGAAGTCCTACATTTCCATCATACCATCCTGCCTGAACTCAGCTGGTGAACATGCAGCCCAGCCACCTTTGCCACTGATCTATTTTTTTCTCCATCATACCTTTAGTCTCTTTCATATCAAATGTGCCTTCAGTCTGATTTAAATACTGTTGATACTATCTATGGGTTTGGTTTTATTCTGGGTGTCCCAAAATACTTTCAGCTCAGATATATGAAAGTTGACTGTAAATACTGAAGTTGAATGCATGCATAATAGAATATAGATTCAGTTTCTTTGAAAGCTGAAGGTCAAAAGTGTACACAAGTGCTGTGCTTATTTGTGGCTATTTGGCAGTAGGCTCTATTTGACAGAAAAAATTAAACACAGGGCAAAAGTGACAAACCCCTCATTTTCTGTAGTGCACTTGCTATACACATTTTCATGAAAAACTGAAATACAAGTTAAATACATACTTATTTTTATTCCAGACTGTAGAATAAGTGTAATTAGGCAGTTTTTGCAAAGTGTATTGTACACTGCATGCACAATAAATCATTTTAATAGCTTGACTGTTTTACAGTTTTTGTTCAGAGAACTCTGTGATAGGCAATGAGATCATGTTACAGGTTGTCCATTTGGATGATATCCATTTTTCATAAAAAAAGTTGGGAAACCCAAACAGATAGATGAAATCTATATTAAACATCATAATATGAGCATTTGCTCTAAGAAAGAAACTTCACATGTTATGTTCAATTTTTAAATCCCTCCAAATAGAGGACTTAAGACAAGAAATGTTGAACGTGATTTCATTGCAGTATTACACTGAAGATTGGTGTAATATTTTTTAAAAGAATGTAACAGTTTCCAAATACAGATTTTGGAATCTTATGCTAGAAATCAAGGTAATATTTTAGGGCCCACACATTTAGCTTTAAAACTGTCCTTGAAAAGATGACTTGTCTATGTTGACAAGAACTTCTACCTGTGAGAAATATCTTATAAAGATAGCTTATGACTAACAGGTCACCATCAAATAGTAACATTAAGAATATTCAAGTCTACATTTGTAAAGACTTATGCATGCAGGTTTTTTTCTTAGACATTGTTTAGATGTATGAACTAAATGTATTGTGCCTCAAACACCAACAAACTTGAAATTACACTATGTAAATATATACATATGTGATGCTGTATATGTTTAGTACCACAGTAAATATAACTGTAATCAAATGATACTAGACATATGTAGGACCATAGTTAAATTCCAATTAAGAAAAAAAGCCAGAAAAATTCATTTTTTTTCTATCAGTATTTCACAGTAGGAGGCAGTCCTTTCTTACTGAATTTTTCCCCCTCAGGTTTTGTAAACATCACAGCTATTATTCTATCATTATAATAATCGAGTATTTTATTCATAATGGTAAGTAGCTAACCAACATGAATAAAGTTGTCATAACACAATAACACTTTCAGACAAAACAGGTATTTATTAAAAGAAACATTTATAAATATTTTGTCTAGCATTTTAAACTACATTTTCATAAATAACAATATTTAAAAGTGCTGAATATGATAGGATAGTCAGCAACGCCGCTGTAAACAGATTTGTTTTCACTTTGCAGATTTGTTTTTTTGATCCCATTTTGTCAAACACTACAACAGTTAAAATATTTGCATAGGGAATAGAGAATAGCCCTTTTAATTATCTCCTGAATTCTATATAAATTACAAAACCAAATGAGTTTAAGAAACAGTTCATTAAATTGTTTATCTATATATCCAAAAAAAGTACACAGGTTTCAAGTAAAAAGAATGAGTAAAAAATTCCCCAGACTTGCTATTTGAAGCATGTTCAATAAATTAAAAAATGAGAGGTAGTAAAACAAAGAAAAAAAAAACGAGCCCCAGAAGATAAAGTAAGACTTGCATCCTACCAGTTACTGTATAGCAGCAGACCTGCCTTGGCAGCCACGGCTGCAGCAAGAGCTGGCACTGGAGGCTGCTAGCAAGGAGTAACTGGGTGGTTGGATTCAAGTGTGTTGGGGCTAGATTCCACACAAGGGCACAACTGCCAGACCTTCCAATCCCATCGGAAGCAGTGGACTTATGCCATGTTTAATCCTATGTAAGTGAGAAGAACCTTGCCTCTTAAGTCTTAGTATAAGACCAGAGTTGTCAGTATTAAATATATATATACACATAGATACATATATATATATTTAACAAGTATTCAAAGCCATCTTTAGCTGTTTGTAAGAGATGCTAATGCTCATTTTGCTTATGTATTGTAGGTATGAATATGGTGGTTTTTAAGTTCTGAGTCACTGTCTCTTTAAACATCAAAATGCATCCTAAAATTCAACGTATTTTTGATAGAAAGGCCAAGCAAACACCTATTAAAAACACCACAGCAGCCAAGTGATGGAAGTACCGTGCTGCCTTAGCTTTGATTAAGGGCTTGGTACAGGATTCTTTACCCAGGAAAGACACCTGTTGTGTTTCTGTAGGCATTTTGCTTGGGTAAGGACTGTAGGTTTAGAAGCCCTTGAAGTTTGCTTTAATATTACTCTCCAAACCCCTTGTTTTTCAAGGAGTTACTCAAAATCAGTGAGGCTAGAAGCTAAGAGAAGTCTTTCTTAACCCAACACCTCCTAAAACATTACTTTAAAAGCACTTTTTTTTAACTGAATTTAACTTTCAAAAAAACCAAACCAAAACAGAAACAAACAAAGCAAACAAACACACACAAAAAACCCCAAACCAAAACAAAAAACAAACCACCACCTTACAGGACAGATGCAATTCATCAAAATTTTCTAAAATGTTCTAAAATGCTACATGTAGGCAATCTTTTATTAAATTTCTTTATTAAAAAAACTAAATTATCAAGCTTTTGCTTGTGTTTTTCTGAAGTACATAACATTATACAACAGTGTTAGAACTGGATAGCCAGTCTTTAATAAATCAGTTACAGTATCTGACATCTGAAATGTACATCGAAAGTCTTTGTTCTTTTCACAATTAAACAATATCAGCGCATAGATTGTGTCACTCAGATATGGATCTCTTTAAATGATTTGTGCTTCTTTTTTCTTCCTTTTTTTTTCCCTTTTTTCTTTTTTTTTGACATTGCAAACTCTGTAGTGAAAATGCCACAGTTTTGGCAGTGAACAACCAGAGGAATCCTCCGCTTAATGTATTTTAAATAAACAGTGATAAATAGCTCTTTTTTTTCTGTACAGAAATGTTGGCTTCAAAAAGTCAGTGTATTGTACTCTGTAGAGCATGTTGAGTAATGCTACACCTTAAAAATTGGCTTTTTTTCAGTTAGTGATGTTAAAAAATGCAAGCCTCTTTCTGGTTTGCTGCAATCATTTCTATGTACCATAAGACCGTATTGCACAAAAAAAGTTCCTAAATACAGATACAATTTATGTTATTGGATTAAATATTGCAACAACTAAGTGGTAAGTGAAGCAGTTTTACCTTGCACATGCAGTGTGAGGATACACAAGGAGACTGTTCATAAAACTACAAATACATCATTGCAATCTTGACTGCAGTAGAGTGAAAGGAGTGTGAAACAAATGTATTTTGGCAAATCCATTTTTCCCCTCCCACACCATCTTGAGCAAGGAGGACCTTGGTAAAAATGTAGGCAGAGACCATAATATGTAGTTGGTTTTTTTCACAGTAGCCTGAGTAGAGCTAAACTGTAGTTCTCCAGGAACCCAGCTCCAGATGTTATTAAACTACTTTTCTTCCATCCCACCCACCAAAAAAAAAAATCGAGTTATTTTGTTTGAAAATTAAGTTTCAGAAGTAGAGCCTGTAATACTTTCAACAAGAGACTTATAAATCTGAGAGTTCAAAAACCTTGGAAAAGAGTCTCTGTGCATTAGGGTGTATATCTGGAGTTGGGCATCTTCATACATGTGAGGGCTGGGGTCCAACAAGTTTCTGTTGATCACTTCTCTCACCCGGGAATCAAGACTAACCTGAAGGTGAGAACAGAGTAATATTAAACAGAAATATTAGAAGGGCTGTTGTACATGTATTTGCTTCTCAGGGCTCCACTGAACATGCTGAGTTTATCAGTTTCTCCAAGTAATGCCCCATGCTTCTTTCAGAGCCACCACATAATTACAGTCTAAGACCATCAACATATTTCAAAATATGGTTTGATAGGGGATGCTTTTTCTTTACTCCAGGTGAAGATCATTTCAGAATTTTTCTGTTTAAATTTATTTATTTTATTTATTAAAGATTTCCTAGATAGTGTCTTATCTTTCATTACAGAAAATGTGGTCTCCATTCCCAGAGATGAATTCTCTTATGTGATATCCTTATCTCACATAAGGACAACCAGTGCAAATTTGGATTTTCTACCAGATAGCTGTTGCAGCAGATAAATCTGTAATGATTCTGATTTAAATTCCTTAATTTTGATGCCTTTTCTCCAGAAATCCATTTGCATTACTTCCTCTCTCTGGCAGGCATGTAGCATTACTAAAGAAGCATACCTGTTTCTCACCCTTCTCTTAATGCAGTTTCTTGAGTCTTACAGAGAGCTTTGAGGCATGGCAACTGATGCTGCATAGCCTGGCACCTCTGCCTTTATTTTTTTCTGTCTCTTCATTTCCTGATTTAATGTCCATGCTAAAACAGATCTTAGGGAATCTGACAGGTCAGGCAGACAGGGTATAACATTTCTGCTCTGGAATGAAATTAAAAAATAAGTCTCCTCCTCTGGAGATATTCAAAACGTGCCTGGACATGTTCCTGTGTGACCTACTGTAGGGAATCCTGCTCTTGAAGGGGGGTTGGACTAATGATCTTTCAAGGTCCCCTCCAAGCCCTAACATTCTGTGATTCTGTGACGTTTGACGTTCTGTGAAAATGCAAAGGTAACATTTACAGCTTTACCTCTTTTGGTGATAGTATAGAAATGTAATCTTCATATATAAGTCTTGCTTTCTCTTCAATAACTTTCTTGTTCTGTTCCTTCTTTAGATCTTCACATGCAAGCCAGAAAAGCAGGTTCTCCTCACTGTACTCTGTTCGAAGAAACTCTCTGAACAGGTTTCTCCCAGCTGGTGTTTTCATCATCTTGTCAAAATTCTGAGCCCAAGACAAAATTTCATCTGCAGTTGGGTTTTGGCTGCAAAAGCAAAGTATCATTACAAATGTGCATCTACTTTTGTAACAGTGTTTTCATACATTTGTCCAAAATTTCTCCTTTCAACTGCACTCTAGTCCAAAGTGAAAACTGGAAGCAACAAGGCCTCAGCAGTGACAGGGAAAATGTGTTCACTCTTCACTTGTGCACTCATTATCTCATTATCTCACTAAACATATTAAATGTTATGAGACATGCACTTGGCTTTCTCCAAGTTTTCTACTAGTGTTGTTAGTCATCAGACTCAAAGATAAAATCTCACAACAGCCTTGATTTCCTGCCTCTGTATTTAAAGGAGATGTGAGTTCAAGGAGCTGGCAGTAGACCCTCTTTCATAGGGGGTTTAGATGACACCTGATGTCCCTGCCTGCTTCGAACGGTGTTTGGCCATTCACTGACTGCCACATGGTTTGGTTCAGGAAGCACAAGAAAGGCAAAAGCCTCTTGGCAGCCAAGAGCATCCTAATGAGGCCTAACAAAATAGTAATTCAGTGAGCTTTTAAATTAGCATATTTCTCTGTGCTTGTACCTAAAGGTTGCTAAGCTTCATTCTGTTTGGTGCTATTGACCTGAATGATGATCTATTGGCAAGAGATGTGATGGTTGTTGCTGGCAAAACTGGAGAGAGAAGAAATGAGAAAAAATCCTTATGCCCATTTTCTGAAGGAAACTATTCAGGGCTTGTAACAGTGGGTGCACTGGATAAATGGTCAGAAGACTAACATGCATCACTAATCCATTAGGGTACCAATGAAGCTAGTACTTCCTTGAGAAGATAATACTCCAAATTACTTAACAGCAATTAAGTACGGTTACAAACGTAATTCTGAGCGCACACCTTCCCCTTCCTGATAAGATCCAACACAAGAGCTTTACTAGCTGTTGTTAATAGCTTCTGTGTAATGATGTTGCACAATAAGTGACAATTTGTCTGTATGATTCCTCTTTAAGTCTATTTATCAACTCCTACTGTATGTGCAAAGCAGACTAGATGATGGAAAGCTATTTATGATAATTGAATATAATAATTGAAAAAGTGATTAACATTTAAACTATACAGCAAAATAATTGTAATCTGAACCAAAAAGTATAAATACACAGATTTGAAGATGAAAAGTCCTCTCACTGAGGAGAGTGAAAACCTGCTGAGTTGGATGGAGCTGAGAAGCAACCTGTGCTTCCTCGTTGCCAGTTGGGAATCTCTCTTCACTACAGCATTTTGTGGAAGTTTCTGACATTGTCCTCTTATAAATGACCATGAGTAGCAATGAAGGCAGTGAATTGTTTGGTTTGCTTTTACCATCAGTCATATCAACTAGAGTTAAGTTTCAATTTACTTTTAATGATGTTAAGACAACACAAGGCTACTGGTAGGTCAGCATTTTTCCCAATGCAATAAACATGGGCCCAAGCTTTAGACAGAAATAGCAGCTCAGACTTTCAGTGCCTGTTAGCCCATTTTTCAAGGTATGGGTTTCCTTGGTTAATTCCAGGGAAGCCATAGTCCAAACTGTTTTATGAAGGATAGCTAAGTTAAAAGCCTGACTGTGAAGTACACTTATGCCTGTTGGTTTTAGTTCTTTTTCTGGATAAATAGAAGAAAATGATCCTACATTTGGCAGAGGCTTCTTATAGGGACCCAGAGGTCTGTGGCACCATCTGTGCACCTCCCATTCCGCCCCGCAGTTTTCCCCATAAGTAAGAAACTGTAAGTTAGCTTGAGTTATGAATGTCTGTGCTGGCATTTTGTTGTCAGGGCAGATTTTGCTTCATTTTGTATAGAACTTTTTGGAGGAAAAGCAATTTAAAGGACATTCTTGAAGCATAAAAACCAAGGCAATTTGTGATATTGGTTATAAGCAAATCAAAACCATTTACTAGACAACAGTCTAACCAACTTACCATTCTTCTATGACTTGGATACTTTCCATTTTGGTCGTATGTGTTGGTCTTCCTGCATTGTCTCCTCTATCTTCATTCCTAACAGTGAGGCTGCAATGTAGTACAACACTTTATTTTGTCTAAAGAAAGTTAATTTAAAACAATAACTATAGTAATGCAAGCTTTTCAAAGATGTAAACCTATGTAAAGTGTCATTTTTCACTCTTGCCCCTATAATTTTGCAGAGAAATTTTTGATAATGTTTTTTCTCCTTAATTCTAATTAATATTAATTAACAGTTGCTATTAGCATGTGTAATCTTTTACAAGCTCGCAGTTTTTCCACTGACTGATGAACACAAACTTAGAGGTCACTTTTGGAGTGATTTCACAGAGTAAATTGAGAGTGTTGGTAACAGTATGGGTAGGGTGGATAACAATCTCTGAACTGGGCATTGATGAAGCTTTGGTGCCCCACCAGTTCTGGATGGTTGCTTATTTTTCATGAATGTTCCCTTTTTTCTCTCCAGGATACAGTGGCATTAGGTGGCTTAGATACAGAACTTAGAATGTGGCAGCTTCTTATGATTTCCTCCTCTGATGTAAATTTGTCTTTCATTCCAAAAAGTAAAACTTACTGGCCTCTCAAGAGAAAGGCATCCATTGCCATCATATTACTACAAGCAAGGAAAAGAAATATTTCCTGTATGTAGGGACTTCTTTTTGTTTCTTTTTTTTTTTTTTTTGAGCTGGTAACTGGCATCACTTATTTTTCTGTAAATATCTTTTTTAATTGGGTTTGCTTTAGTGGTAGCGACATCCTCTGTGTGTGCTCTCTATCAAAGTTCTGGAACATGGGATTGCCAGCAAACAACAATTCCTGATGACTACTGCAATAAAACACATTTTTAATGGCATAAGTATTCATACAGGAAACCTGGTTCCAATTTTTAAGGTTGAGGTGAATTGTAGTATGGAGATGGAGATTTCCCTTTACCAGGTGTTCCCTGCATATCCAATTGAGAGAAAACAAGCAACTAAGCAAAAAATTCCCCCTCCCAATCCCAAGAGAGCTCATGTTTTGAATATTGAGTATTCACCATACAATGATGCACTAAGTCATCCTAAGTGGTGATGTGCAAAATCATGTTGGGAGCATAAAGCTTCTCCCTCCCCCATTATTATGAATAAAGTCTGCTCATTTCTAAGAAAAAATTCGAGCTTTGAGACATTTTTAGCATAAATAACCTTTCTTTCTATTCCCTCTGCATTTATGAGTTTCTTCAACATTTTTTTCAAGCATTTGGCAGACTTAATAGGTGATCTCAAATATTTCTTCTAAAAACTGGAAGTTTAAGCTCCCAGGTAAAGCAGAGCACATATTAAGACTTAAACATTACAAAGACATACACTTTCAAATGAAGGTGTTTGATACTGGTTGCTCCTTCACTTACCTGCCAAGACCTTAGTTCAGGCCCTTGGTCCTGCTTCCCCTGTTACAGCGTAGGAATGCAGCTCCAGTGCTGCTAAGGTGTTAGGGTGTCATCAACTGCTGCAGGAGAAACAACACATCCTGAACTCTGGGGTTGGCAGGCAAAAAGCCTTTCTGTCTCCTCTGACCTGTTGATCATCAGTCTATAAAGGGAGCACCCAGGAAAGCCAATGGGAGTTCCGTATATGGGAGGAGAAAAAAAAGGGACCATCCACTTTCTGTCTTGTAATCTTTAAGTCCACACATGTGGCTGCTTAGGGTCACCTTGCATCTGGCTGGAGCACAAAGCTAGGATGAGGGAGAAGCAGGCAAGACACAAAGTTTCTCTCTCTCTCTCTCTCCCTCTCTCTCTTCCTCTCCCCTTTCTTTGTAGTCTGTAGGTAGAGCAGCATTCTTGTTCTCTGCTGGTGTCTTTTTGTTCCATGAAAGAGTAACACCATGGAAGGAAGGAACAGCTTGTGTAGGTTGGGAAAGTGACAGAAAGAAAGAAAGAGAATCTTTTTCCATCAGAAAGAGAATGAAGTTGCCTGTTTTCCTTCCTCCACCACACCTGTACTGTACTGAGATAATATACTTGTTGGGCAGTAGATATCCAAGATTTGGATGCAGAGTCTTACTGGAAGTAGAAAGTGACTCATCTGAGAGCAATTAGTCTACACTGATAATTTAATTTGATGTCTGGGATCAAATATTGTTTGTTTTGCTCATGTAAAATCTGTGCTAAATTTAGGAAAACCAACATGGGCTGATGAAGGTGGAGTGCAAGTATTGAGTAATAAAGAGAAATAGGAAAACAGACAAGAAATCTGTGATGCCTTCTCTGCTGTTTCTTACAAAAGCCCTATCCATTTTGATTTTCTACAAGATTACATCTTAGTAATAGTTCAGATCTTGGGCCCAGAATGTAGCATGCAGTTTTCTGGGGTCTATACCAAAGTGACAATGCAAGGTACACACTTGGCCCTAATTCGTTCATCTCACCATTCATAGCTGGAGTTCGATGTCTGAAGTTAGTCAGAGTTGAAAAACAGGGAAGATTCTCAAGAAGTGTTATACTTCTTAAGTCTGGGTATTATATTTAAAACTGTCCTAAATTTGTAATACATTTTGGCCTAACTTCTGCATTGTGTTTCCAGGGGCATGAGCCCTCTAGCCACCACAAAAACCTTCCTTATTCCATCCCACATGAATCAGTTGCACATACATAATCTAAAGGCAGAATTTGGTTTTCAGATGAAAACCAGCGTCCAGTTAAGATCCTCTGGATAACAGATGTTCTGATGTGTTTCTTTCACTGATCTCCCCCTTGAAAGACTGTATCTTACTGGCACCACTCTTCACCCTACCCTACTGCTAGGAATTTTTACTATCATCAGATCAAGAGGCAGAATATTTTTAGGTCTTAGGTCCAAAAGCAAATAAGGACTTTTCTGATGCTTCAGTCCAGCTTCCAGTGCAAGTAAGCTACAGGCAGGACTGCCATTAAGTTAGATAATGATGGTTTTGTAAATGTAGATTAAATGGAGGCTTTCTTAAAAAACACAGCCTCCTATCCCCCAAAAAACTTAGATCAAGTTTTAATTGTGATTTTAAAATTCCACTAGTAGAGGATGTAAAATGGCCATTTTGATTAAAAAGGTGATAAAAGCAGTATAAATTTACCACATAGATTCAGATAGGAATTATTTTTTCAGGGTCATTTGGAGGAGGAAAAACCCTCCTCCTTTAAAGAAGCAGGTTAGTGGACTCATTCAGGATTTGAGACATCCTTCCTGTGGAACTGCAGTGGGGAAGATGTCTTTCAAGCTGTTCTGCTGAAGCTTTGTGGAATCACTTTGGTGAAAATAATAGAATACTCATTACATATTTGAAACAGGAGAGTTTTAATGGCAAATCATTGTAATGAATACTTTAAGCATTTCATAAAAAGTAAAGTACTTAATACATTGTTGAGGGGAGAGTCTGAAAACAAGAACATATGATTAGTGCATTTTCCTGAAGTGAGGGGAAAGTGATTTTGAAAACTCAGAGACAAAGATGGGCACCAGCCCTGGATCTTTCACCAGCTGGGCAAAATCCTTCGCTTTAATACTAAGTGGCTGTGCCCCTGCCTGTCTCAAGCTCTTTGACTCCTTTACTTTAATTATAAATGTCTGGCTCAAAACATGCTATATGAACAGAAAAGTATTTTTCATAGATTTATGCATCCTAAAAGGTCCCTTTCAATCCCTGACATTCTGTGATTCTGTGATGTGATCTAATTTGGATGCAGAAAAAAGTGCATGTCAATAGGTTTTTCATTTTTGGTTGTGGTTCAATCAGACCAGACTCTCTGCATTAGTGGTTCAACAGTCAGGCATTGAAAAATCAATTGATTGCACAGCTCTGTTTGCAAGTTCACTTCTACATGCTGTGGCAGGCTCTGGTAGGAGTCAGAGATGAATGTGGTCCCTGTATGCTGTATGATAATGCAACAGACAACCATATTGGCACTCTTTAATTTCTTTTATGAAACCAAAGATAAAATTCTTTTCTGATACCTTGTTTTTCTCACAGCTGGAATATTTAAGCCTGTTGTGTTTGTTTATGAGCAGAGGAACATGATTTTGCTATACTGTACAAAGCAATAATAATGAAAAATAGCTGTAATATTTTCATGATCCATTCATAAAGAACAATGCAGCTATATTAATCTCAAAATCCTTAGAGTCTAGACAGTAATGCTATCTTCTATCTCCCTTGTAATGGCACAGAAATAGGTGTTCATGAGAAAAATGTTATATGAACAATATTAGGCAAGGATATTTTTTTTAAGCTGTGTAAAGGGTAAAAAAACTGCTAATATCAAAGATTCACTTTTTGTTACAGTAAGATCCAGAATAATTATTCTGAGAAAAACTAGAGCTAGAATCATGATTTTTATGAAGAAGTGATGCCTTTCAGTAGATATTTTCATAGGCTTAGATAAACTTGCATTACATCCTTGAGGCCCCTGGCTGTAGTAGAGAGAAAGCAGATGCATTAGCTATCCAAGCAATGCATTGTGGTCACTTATCTCTGGCCTCTAAGAACTTATCTCCTTGTAAGTCTAACAAGACAGATGAAAGCATTTAGGCTGTAGTAATAATACCAGGATATGCAAAGCACAAAAGTGCCGAGCAAACTTCAGCCAAATTAGTGACATTAATAGAGTGGAGACTTGTGTGAGTCCCTGCAGGTCTGCAAGGCCAGCAGGAGTGATGTGCAGTTCATCCACAGAAAGATGTGAAACATTAAAAATTACAAATTTGGTATTTCCATATGTCTGCTTTGGTTGTCTGCAAGAGACTTTGGAGAGTAGCAGTGGTCAAGAACCTTTGGAGTTGCTTATTGAAACTGATCAGAATGTGGTCTAATTCAGCCAGCAGAAGTTGGTAATTTTTTTTCTAAAGAAGAAATAGATCCCAAAAAAATGTGCTTCCTTAGTGTCCATTCTAGTTCTTTAATGAGATAAGATTTTCAGATCTTCTCTGGATTCAGTAAAGAATGTAGGATGTAACATTTTATACAGAAAACAAGTTAGAATTTTAGTGAAAAATAGCTACCCCCTTCTCTGAGTAAAAACTGGATTGTCTTGTGCTTAAAACTAACTGATGGAGTTCATGTTTAGCAGACTGACACAGGAAAGCAGTCCGTTGGGGAAAAGCCAACAATTACCATAAGGCTATAATCAGCCTACTTGGCAGTGCCCACTGAAACTATAAACTCCTTTCAAAAATCCAGGTACCTGTGGTGCTAGGTTTCTTGAGTGCCAGAGTTACATTTGCCTTAGGTGACAAAATGGTCTAAGAGACATGTATAATCCAAATTATGAACAAGGATAGGCTTCATCTTGGACTCAGCTGTTGTAGAGTGAAAAAAAGCAAAGTGTGTTTGCAAGGAGAATTTATAAACTTGAGATCTGATTCTGCAAGCTTTACCCCATGTAAGAAGAAACCCAGACAATTTGGGGTTTATTTTTTTTTTAAATAATTCAAGTATTTGCATCCCGGAGGTTTTGTATTACAGCCAAAAACTCTCCGATGTTTCAAAGCTTCAGATGGGGAAAGGAACTTGGAGTCACAAAACTCCCAGCTCTTTGTTCAGCTTACACTGTGGTTTCATCCTTTTGACTTGTAACCATAAAAGCCACAGTAATAATTGGCTTTTTTTTCTCATAGGTCACAAAAAATAAAATAAAACTGAAACAAAAGATGGAAACAAATGCTTTGTCTCTTCCAATGGCTAACTGACATTCAATTTCATCCTTTCCAGTTTTCCTTGGTGGTATTTTCCCCCTTTATTCAGTTTGTTATGTTGTAGTGTGGTGTACTTCAGATTTTTCTCTTTTTTTCCATCTCTTTGTTTGAAGAGCATACAGCTGAGAAACAGCCTGCAACAGACGGTTGGGCACTTGTGTGTGCTGTGAATGTGCTTTCAACTGAAAAGCTTAGTGTCTGCTCAGGATCTGGTAATAGTAAATGCAGGCAGATTTCTGGCTCCCATATGTACCTTTGTGCATACCATAAATCCTGTGGGCCCAGGGGGAACTCAAGGTAGAAATTCTCTGGTCTGTTTCTGTGCTACTCAGGATGGGTGCAGAAGCTGTTTCATGTGCCCTTTCACAGGGGCTTTATAGAGAATGCAGCAGACTGGAACCAAGTTTGTGTTCTGCATAGATTTGGCAGTTAAAGATAATTTACTTCTGGATTGGATTTTCCACAAAACAGTGTTTGTGGAAAAGTTTAATGAAATTTCATCATTTTTTTGTGGGTTTAGAAAATAATTATCACTACATTTTAAAATGAAATAATGAGTTGTCTTGATTTCATTCATTGTTAGTAACCATTGTTCTAACTAGTCTTCCATAAGTAAGTCTAGTCAATGTAAAAAAATAATAGATTTAAATGAAATTTTAGGGTTAACTTTAAAAAGCTCTTTAAAAAAAAATACATTCTGTCATGGTAACTCTTTCTTCCAGTAAGCTTTCTGATTATAAGAAAAGACACTTTCTAATAAGAAAACAGTTCATCAAGAAACCCAGCAGCTATGACTCTTAACTTCAGGATACCTGGAGTTTATTAGAACCTCATCTCTCAGGTATCTCTGCAAACAGCTAGCTGCCCCACCTTTCACCCAGAATCACATTTATACTAAGAACTGTAGAGAGAAGATTGAAGAGCAGTGCCTTTCAGCATTGAAATCCTAACGCAAAGCAAAAACTGCATTTGTTTTTTGGATTATTTCGAAGTATCCTCACTTCCCTAAATGGGTCTTGAGATATGTAGAACAGTAATACTGGCAGTATGGCTGTGGAGTATGTGGACATAAGAATAAAGAGATGTAGATATCTTGGCCTGTGTATCTCTGCTGTGTTTCTGTCATCTATGCTCTAGCATCAGCGACCGAAGGAATTGCTCACACCTCTCCTGTCTTTGTTCCATAGTGCTGCTGTTGCAGTGCTAGTTATACTTTTTGGAGTGAAGATACAGCTTTTAGCCCTGTGAGATACTTGAGAGTTTAGAAGGAAATACACTTAAAAACTTTAGGGATGAACAGGGTCCTACCTTTCTTCCTTGTGAAAACCTGGACAAAGGTCTGTGAATTCTTTTGTCTGTGCATTCTTTTGTTTTGATAAGGTCAGCTCATCATGGTTTGGAGTTGTGAACTTCCCCATGAAAAATAAGAAACTTCTCAAGTCAGCTGAGATTGAATGTTTCTGCTGTACTTTGAAAGTGAGGGACAGCAAGCTGAATTTCTTGCAGCTTTTCAATTGCAGTGCTTTCTTAATACTGTGCTGGATTCAGCGTAATTGGTCAAAGTCATTACAGATTCAACTGTAAACCACAAAAGAAAAAGAAGATTGGTGGAAATTAAGGTTTAAGATATCTGGATCATCTCAGGCCATTAAGGTGTAGTTATTTATTTATGTTTATTTTATTTAGTTTTGTATTTAGCTCTGTCCTGATAGTTGTCTTACTTATGTTGTGCTATTCCTCAGCTTGAGTAAAAGCAGAATTGAACACAAGCACTTAAGAGTATAATCATCTCTATGTTAATAGAAAGTCTTGGCCAAGATTTTGGAGTTTATGTAAGATCATTATATAAAGTTATTAAATTGCATCCCTCATGCTGCTGTAAAGGTAGATCATCCTTACTGAAATATGAATGCTAAGCTAAAGTCATAGAGGGATATGCTCAGTAAAGCAAGTAACGAAAAAGATTTTAGCAAATGAGGTGTTCCACTCTATTATCTTTCCTGTATATTTAATGATTTATAATGGAATAGATCTAAAATCTGGTGAGCTTTTCTGTTCATAAGGGACAGTCAGACTAACAGTCTCTTTTTAAAGCTATGAGTTTTATTCTGCTTCCGTATTTTCCATAACAGTTGAATTCAGTATACATTTGGCAGATAGGTTTTCAAATTTGTCCAAACTCTGCATTTTCCTTTTGGACCCCATGAAGAGTTTGAAAGCAAAGCCTTTCAGAATCAAAAATCCACATGTCTGTACATGTTCCATTGTAGACTGCTATTTGTAATGTGATCTTTGTTGCAATTTTTGTACTCATTCTTTCTTATTTTGGAAAATGTTCAGGAATGGAATGGTAGTGAAAAAACTAACCTGCTTGAAAGACCCTGACAAAAGGGGCATTCTCCTAAGAAACCCACAAATATATCCAGAAATGTTTTGCAAACATTTAAGATCTGAGGTTAGTCTTTGCCAGGTTGCACACAGAATCACTGAATGGTTGAGGTAGGGCGGGACAGAACCCTGGAAGTCATTTTGTCCACCCTCCCTGCTCGACGAGAGCCACCTAGAGCAGGCTGCCTAGGATCATGTCCAGATGGCTGAATATCTCCAAGGTCAGAGACTCCACAGCCCCTCAGGGCAACCTGTGGGAGGGTTCAGTTACACTCACAGTAAAAAAGTGTTTCCTGATGTTGAGATGGACCCTCCTGTGTTTCATTTTGTGCCCATTACTGGCCATCACTGAAAAGAGCCTGTCTCCATCTTCTTTGCACCCTCCCTTCAGGTTTTTATATACATTGATGACATTTTCCTGAGCCTTCTCATCTCCAAGCTGAACAGTCCTAACTCTACCAGCCTTTCCTCACAGGACAGATGCTCCAGTCCTTTCCTCATTCTTGCGGTTCTTTGTTAGACTCTCTCCATTATGTCCATGTCTCTTATACTGAGGAGCCCAGAACTGGACAGTGTTCCAGGTGTGGTCACCAGTGCTTCAACCAACACATTTACTACAATCATATTTAAAGAAAGGCTGTGATTGAAAGATACTTTTGGGAGCTACTTAAAAAAATGTAATGATATTTACACTTTAGGATGACTTCAGGGTGAAGGAGCTAAATGCTCTCAAAGTTAATGCAGGCTAAAAGGTACATGAAGGAGAAGGGTCCTTTCAATGGACAGTCTTGCTGAACTTGTGTTCCTCTTCTGTTCTTGTGTGACTGATTTAAACTACTTAGGTACAGACACTGCAACTCAGCAGGCAGCCAAAGGCAGATGGAAACTACCAGTGTGCATTGTACTTGAACTTCTGAAGTAAAGGACAGTATCTCCCTCGAACTTAGACTGGCACTGAGTAAAAGTTGTAACTGTGCAAGAGAGGAAAGAACTAGTGATTTAAAGCAACATAAAATCTCATTTTTCTCTAATGTATTTTGGTTTTCTGAAAATCTGTAGAGAAAATATACTTTCTGCTGGTTTCTACTTTAAAGAGCTTATTTTACTTTTATACAATGATAGCCACAGCAGAAACCATTACAACTTTTGGAAAATGTTAATCCTTTCTAGGATAAATTTTTTCAGATTTTTATTCTCAGATGTAGAATGTAATTTCTGTATCAGTAAGAAATCCATGGCTTGCCAAAGTTTGCTTGCCAGTGATTCCTAGTGGAGTTACTCTAGCTTTGTTTCATTACTGCAGAGCTGGTTTCTGCTTTAGGCAAAATTCAACTCAAGAGTGTACTTCTCTTGTCAGGTCACCCAACAGATCACTAGTCTGGCTGTCAGCTTCATTCCTTCCTTCAGAATAATATTACCATTCATATCCCATCTTGCACAAAGGGTACATCTAATTACTAGACAATCCACAGTGTCCTTACTCCTGGCTGCAGCTATTTTGTAAGCAATTCCTTCATGTATTTGAGACAATTAAAAGTGGCAGTAGTCTAGTCTTCAAAGAAACAGAAATTGTATTCTTTGAAAGGGGAACTGAATGAATAAAAGTCCTCTGAGCCACTAGCAAGGAAGCCTAATAGTCTCAATTAATTCTGATAATGGGACTGGTTTCAGTTTCTGGAGTAGCTTTTTTTTTTTTTTTTGCTATTCTTGGTTTGCAGAGATGAAAATAGCAGCAACAATAAAGAATTGAGCCTGATTAGGGTCACTTCTATGATTCCATAAATTTAGTTGCAGTTTCCAAATGGGAAGAGATGCCTGGGAACGTTCATACTCAATTCAGGTTTTTTTTTCTTTTGATAAGGGCTTGTATTCATAAAGTATAATTCCTACCATGATGGCTATGAATACTGTATTTTAGGAGATTAGTCTGGACCAAACTAGTTTATGCTTATCCACATTACAATTAAATAAGATAGGGATCTTAAACTTCCACTTAAACATCTGTCCAACTAACAAACAGGATGGCAAACCACCATACTAGTTTGGGTACATTGCAGGAATCTATTTTGATGGCTATTCACTGCTGGTTTCCAGATTTTCTGTAAGACAAAGCTCTGAGCTGGGAACACTTAACAGAAATTGAAGCTATCCAACGCTCCATAGTTTGCCAGCCCTCAATCAGCTACTTCAGAAGAGCCAGAGTTGCCATCTAGACAAATACATGCCCTATGGAATTATTAAGGGTGACGAGACAAAATTTCCATCTCTTTTGCCTTTCTGCATCACATAGTAAGTGTCTGGCCCACTTTTCCAGTGAGAGGATTTCCATCTCATAAGTGTTATCAACTAGGGGTGCAGACTCATTTCCATCATGCATTCTCTTACTTTTTCCCTTAAAAGCACTAGACACTTATTCTTGTTTTAACTGGCATTTTAAACTGATTTGGAATGATACATGATTAAAAAATAAGCTCTTGTAATATGGAAATTTTGCTACTAACAGATTCAAGTGCCCTAACTTATTTCCCCATTTTGGCATAGAACTACAGACTGCATTTATTCTTGCAGATAAAACAGGCTGGAAGATTTCTCTGACCCTGAGGCTGACTGGCCCCACATAGCCCTAGTCCATAAAGCTCATACCCAAAACAAGGTTTCTGCACCTGTGACAGTTCATTACCTGAGACTATTCATTTTGGCACTGGCCAAAACTCTGCCAGGGAGTTACCACTTGCTAACAATTTAATTATGTGGCTGATTGCTTAAGCCCATATTAGATGCTGATCCTGCTTAGTTTGCTAGTATAGACACAGCCAGCATGTTTAATTTGGATAAGATTTTCTTGTTTTGCATGTTAAATACTTAAGTTTTTAATATCCTCCATGATGAATAAAGTTTGGAGGATTTGCAAGGCCACTTTGCCATCTTTAAAATGACACCATCTATCAACATGCCTTACTTCAGCTTACATTTTGATCTCAGACCCATTTTGACCTTTCTCTATTTCTGTGATTTTCCACAGACACCTGAGTTAATTCACCTTTTTGTAAATACCTAATTGTCAAATTTGCAACAAGGAAACAAACAAAACAGCCCAAACCCTGTTGGGGGAGCTTTCAAAGGCTCCAAATTCCTAACAGCTGGAAATCACAGTGTAAACTGGACTCAAACATCCTCACACTCTTGTGGGGGTTTTTTGTTTGTTTGTGGTTTGGGTTTTTTTGTTTGTTTTTTCCACAGCAACAGTCAAGATGTGCACTAGTGACAGAAAATCTGTCATGACATTACGAGTCTTCCTTCAACCACTGTTCTGCAGACACCAAGCTGAATAGCATTTTGGCACAGGAAGGTGGAAAATAGGCATGAGTGGCAAGGGAGAGCCAAGATGTTGATGCTCTGAAGTAATCCATCCTTTAAACAGCCTCTGAGGAGACAGCAAGCTGCTCTACCCTAATGGTGGTGATTCTGCCATTGCTTTCTCTCCCTCTAGTCTCCTCAAGAGCAGCTGTCCCTGAATACACTCTGTGCTGTGCCAGGGCACAATCAAGATCATTTTCTAAAGTTAACTAGATTTAGTCTGCTATCTCCTTCTAAGGAGCTACTGTCAGCATCTTATGTGTGGCTGAATTAGAATGAGCCTTCTGTAATCCCAAATCTCCTCTGAGCATGTATTTATTCTTCAATTTAGGAGGACTGCAGTTCTGGTTTTAATTTTTTTATTCCAATTTTCTTTACAGAATTGTTTGCTTGAAATAGGACTATTTTCTGCAATTAGACTGATGAAAGTTTCTTCTCTTAGTAGTAGTATACCCATAAGAATCTATGCATTTGCTTTGTAAAGCTTCAGAAACATTTATTTAAAATTTGCTAATATGTTTATGTCCTACACATTCTCTAACCTGCTTGTATTATCACAGATGGGTAAAAATGTCAGGAAATACATGAGCCTCCATCTGTTCCTCAAAATGAAATGAACTTTCCAAGTTTAAAATACTAAGGGTAAAATCCTGACATTAGGGAATTTGGCCCACAGAACCCAAGGCTGGTTTTGATATTAATGAAGATTCTACCACTGGCTTGTAATCAAACTTAATGTTGAAAATAGAAACATTTATCAGTTTACATGGAGTTGGACTCAGTTTACAGTGTTAAAGGTTTTCAAACCATAGTTGTTGGTTGAAAATGAATTTCAAAGTAGCATCTTGTGTATCTTTGTGCTTTCACCGCAGTTTCATGGTAGGCCACCAGAGGCCTTAGTGGCTCCTCCTTTCCAGTGTGTAGTTGACACCTTTTTACTACAGAACTGCATAACTGTGATTTATTTTGCATGTCCCACAAAGCAATGACCTGCACCAAAGCTGCTTCTGCATGGAAAATGACCTGTGGAAACCCATTGCTACTATGGGAGCTGGTAGCCCACACTTCCTGCTCCTGCTCCAAGGCTGCACAAGACCCTTTGCTTCTACAGGGCTTTGGAGGCAGGTGGCATGTGGCTGAGAAAAAGAAAGGAGAAAGATAAAAGGTGGTGGATTAGCTTGGAAATAGGGATTTCTGGGCTACTTTTTGGGAGATGAGGTATATTTGATTAATTTAGAACAGGGCTCCACAATCATAAAGGCAGACTCTTAACAAGATTTAACTGGTTAATTTTAAGCTTCCTTTAGCTTTTTTTTTTTGCATTAAATTTTGGGGGTTTGTAAGTCTTGTTTATATAGTCCTTTTGGTTTACTGGTAGCATTTTAATTTCCTGTATTTGCATCTTACTCTTCAGAAGTAGATGCAGAAAAAAATATGGAGTAGTTCATTGCAGTTAGTATACCTGAGACCTCATCTAAGATACCTTTACACCTCATGGCATCAGTTATGTAGAAGAAATATGATCCCCCCCTCTTGCACGGTACCACTTAACATCTGCTTCACAGGGAGGTGCAGGAAGTGGTCAAAGCTGCCTTTACTTGTTACCTCTGGAGCTCTGGGACAAGATGTGTATTGAATCATACCTGAGGTAGATTTGTGTTATGGCTCAAGGAAAGTGCAGATTTCCAGGAATTCTTACGCTAACACTGACAATCTGGCCCAGTGTCACAGATGGGTGCAAACCTAGAGGTTGGCAAGTCAGGCTGTGATGCCCTGGGAGAGTTGTGTAAACAAGCATGCACAGAGCCACCTGTCCCCAACCTGCCCTGAGGACCTAAACATCCAGCAAAATCACTTGCCCTGTCTGAATTATAATGCAGAGTAAGCCTATTAAATATCATAGTCATTAGGAAGACATGCTTCTTCCCTTTCATTTTTTTAGCTTTAGAGATCATCCCTTTTGCTATAAAGGAAAAAGAAATGCTTTACTTGTTATTATTTAATAAGTACTGTTGACATAACTTACAAAAGCATGAAAAAATACTTGACAAGCTATTTATTTTTAGAGTGTCTTCTGCTTGTTTTTCCAAATGCTGAGAATTTATATTTCTTATTTTAAGTAGCTCAGGGAACCATGAAAGGCCCATTTCTGAGGACAAAGTATTTAAATCCTTACCCCACACTCACTCACTGGTGCATTCCAGTGACAATAGGAATGTCTGCTGGGCAGCTTTCTCTCATGGCCTCAGCACTAAGGAAATGTGGACTTAAAGACAAGGTGATTTAAGACTGATTTTCTAGACTATCACATTCAGTAGCTTGTGTGGCACATCACACAATGGATTTTATCCAGCTTTAAATTCTACTTGTCAGAAGAACTGGTGCTCTTTTCCTAAGAAAGCACCAGTATTGCCCACTGCACTGTTGATGTTACAGATGATACTGTCCCATAGATGCATTAATCACAAGCTCCTGTGCTTGCTAAATCACTCAGAATAAATTATTCTTCAGGAAAAAGAGGGAATGTTTTCATCTTTGACCTCTGCAACAGTAAATGATAAAAACATAAGGAAGTCTCATGATGTCTTAAAGTATAAAAAGGCTCAGAATGGAACATCTTTTCCCATTAAATATTTTTTAAAATATCACCTTCTATTTCAGTAACATAGAGAACAGTAGCCTAGACTTCTGTATTCTGCACTACTGTACAATAAATCCTGGTGCACTTTTCCATATTTGCTTTTCTCAGATGTGATGTTTTAAGAAAGTAAAAAGCAGAGTTAACTACAACTGTTTCAGCTGTGTTGTTCTACATGTTCAGGGACAAAAAGAATTAAAGAATTAGGTTTGTAAAAAAAGATAACATTGAAAGCCAAAAATATTTTTCAAAAGGAATGCTTTTGTTTCAAAGGTAAAGATTTTATTTTCTTGCTGAAAGCTTTCACAAAATCTCAGAGCCTGAGTGACTCTTTTTGTACCAGCCCACCTCTAGTCTACTCCTAGCATAAAAATTCAGCTGCAGACAGGCATTGCAGGCAGAATATGGATTTTGTTTTCCACATATTTTAGAACATGCAGCTATAATTTATTGCATTAAATTGTTTGGTTTTTTTTTCCACCCTTTCTTTGATTCCCTCTTCTCCAAACTTTCTACCACAGAAAAATATGATAAAGCAGCCATGGCTATGATCTCTGGGGATTATCTTGTGTAGAGCAATGCACAGCTTAGACACAATGTTTCGATGGCAAACTAACACTGAATATCCCTGAAAAAAGTTATTCATCTCAAAGTGCTAGAGATGTGGGAATTGCAAAAAACCCCCAGTTTTGTGTTTCTTTTCATTTAGAGTACCATGTACACTATGTGTTTGTTAGGAGGAGGAAAATCTTGAACTCCATACAGAAAAAAAATTATTTAAAATTGCCCTTAGAACTGTATCTGTCATCTCATATTCATGGCACAAGTGACAGAAATATCTTCTTGTAGGTCCAAATCAACTGCTAAACCCATGCAAGGGAAATGTTCCCTTTCATAAAGAAAAATATTTGTGTAACAAGGTCACCAAGAAGAAGTTTCAGATGCAACTCACAGCAGTCATAGGCAAGTTATAAGAACTGGAGGAGAGATGTTTCTTGCCAAGAGAAATTCTTGCTTACTGCCAAGCTGGCAAATACCCTATCTTCCCTAGCATCTCTTGGGTGTGGGAAACTAGTCATGGAAGGGTCACAAGACATCAAATGACAGGCATATCTTTTGTACAGGGCACAGCTTTGAGCTGCTGGACATGAGCCCCTTTCCCTCTTCCACAAGAGACTTCAGCAGTCGTGTTAATGGCTCCCTTTAAGGTAAAGACCTTCCAGCTCACACACTTTTGAACTGAGCTATAGAAACAAGTGAAGTTGTGTGATCATCTTTGCATATCCCCTGGAAACCTTTGCATGCATGTCCCACTGGCTCTCATACTGCTAAGGTGTCTTGCAA
Organism: Galbula dea; assembly: GCA_013399015.1. Lineage (NCBI taxonomy): Eukaryota > Metazoa > Chordata > Aves > Piciformes > Galbulidae > Galbula > Galbula dea. The sequence goes on along the minus strand of VWZX01000351.1, from coordinate 181,646 downwards.
TACAGATATCAGATGGCTTTTGAGCCTTCTGTGTGTGGTAAAAAGAGAGGGATTATCAGGCATCAAAGTGTCCCACAGCTTTAAAATTCACTGAACACCTTATGAAAGGAAGAGAGGATAAAAATATATGACTCCTGCTCTAGGTGGGAGAAAAAAGAGGAAGCAAAATAAAACTAGCAGAATAGCCAGCCTCCCTGAGCTAGCATCTTGAGAGGTTTTTTTGAAGACTATGGTTTATAAGTGTTTGCAAGAGAATGACTGGTTTCCTGGCTTCATGTCTGCTCAGGAAGCCGGAGTAATGGATTGCTAAATAAAGTTGTGGAGGTGAAATAGCAGGCTTCTGACCTTATCTTGCAAAGCTGAGCTCATAACTGGAAAGCCATAGCAGTAAATACTAAATGTGCAGCTCCCTGGAGAAAGTGTAATTGAGGAAATTATAGACTGTCATGTTAGGAGTCACTGCAAATTTTGCAACTCTCAGGCTACCTGATTCATTGAAATTACACCTAGTAAGGAAGTCTATTCTTCTGTCCTCTGTAGGAATGGTGTTTTGTGGAAACTTAAGACACAGGGTGAGAGTCTGTGCAGCACCTTAGGTATCTGACTGGTTAGATCTGTTAGATGCTTTAGTGAGGCAGTCTTCCTGAAGAAGTCACCTAATGTCCATATCTGGTCAGAGGAGAGAGGAAGGTCCTATAGAATATCTTCAGAGGGATGTATCATCTGCCTCTGCAGTAAGTGAACAAGCTTTTCCTGATGGGAACTTCAAAAGCACTTTTATTTCTTTTTCCCACTGTGGAGGACTGCTTCCTTCACTACTGATGCTCAGACCAGTTAAGGGCTTAAGCTAGCTGGGCAACATCCTGACCATCCCTATTACAATCCTATGACCAACTTCCAGTCTGAGCAAACCTTGGTAATTAGCCTTGCTTTGTCCTTGTAAACTAAGCAATTTGCTGTCCTAACAATTATCAGTGTCAGCAGATGTACCAGGTCTGGCTGGGATGGAGTTACTTTTCTTCACAGTAGCCCATCTGGTGCTATGTTTTGGATTTGTGACTGAAACAGTGTTGATAACACATCAGTGGTTTAGCTGTTGCTAAACAGTGCTTGCAGAGAATCAAGGATTTCTCTGTTTCTCATGCTGCCCTGTCAGTCAGCAGGACAGGTGTGCCCAAGTTGTGAGGGAACACAACTAGGAAAGCTGACCCCAACTGACCAAAGGGATAGCCCACACCATATGACATCATCCTCAGCAATAAAAGATGGGGAAGAAGGAGGAAGGAGCAAGGCTCAGCAAGGCCTACTACTCAAGGCTGTAGTATCTGTCTTCCCAAGTAACTGTTATGTATGATGGAGCCCTGCTTTCCTGGAGATGGTTGAACACCTGCCTGCTAATGGGAAGCAGTGAGTGAATTCCTTCTTTTGCTTTACTTGTGCACACACATTTGTGTTATCTATTAAACTGTCTTTATCTCAACCCATGAGTTTTGTCACTTTCACCCTTCCATTTGCCTTCCCAATCCTGCTGGGCAGGAGTGAGCAAGTGGCCGTGTAGAGGACTGAGCTGCCTACTAGGCTTATCCCACAACTATGGAGAAGCACTCCAAATATTTTTTACTTTAAAGAAGGAATTATTAGAGGGGAAAAAAGTTTGGAATAAGATGTACTGAATAATTTTTTTGTCTATTTTTTTTTTTTTTTTTTTGCTGTTAGCATGTGTCTATTAGGCAAGGTGTACTATTTCCCAAAACAAAGGTGTGGATATTTACTTATGCTGTTATTCAAACAGAAGACTTGTTCTGATTTTAACACAGAAGCCTGTTCTGATTTTAACACAGGGTGGAACAGAATAAAACAAACATCACATGATTCACCAAAGATATTTTTAGAATTCTAATGATTTGTTGGAATATATGAACAATTGAACTGATTCCTCAAGCAGATGGAAGTGAAAGCTTCTTATTAAATGATGCACATACACACCCCACACCACTTTTCTATGAATACTGAGGAGAGGCACTAAGAGGTTAGTGTCCTCAGTCACATAGGCTGTTTAAAAAAAAAAAACAGAAGAAAAGTCTCCTAATCTTAATATTGTCAGTTAAAGCATTGTCATGACCATTAATGAATCCAGCAACATTTCCAGACAGGTATCTCTTAAGAAATTAATGTTTCTCAAATACAAAGACCTGTTGAACTAGGGAAAGCGTGTCATCACCTTAGGTCCAGAGAAGTTGTTACAATTATTGACTTTTCTTTTTATCTTTCCTATTACAGAGTACCACCACAGAGAATTACCTATGTAGAATCCCCTATATAATGAATAACTAGTGAAGCCTGCTATGTATTTCTGAAAAAAATATTTTTGTAGTTTTTTAGGGTACACAACTAAGGCAAGAACAGCAATCCATACTCTACTTGGACAGTTCAAATTTACTAAACAAATTTTGTACCAGAACTAACTTCATTTTAACTGAGATCTGAAACATACTGCCTTTTTCGAAGTTCTGTCCCATGGAGTTTTCCATGGAAACTCATGAAGTTTCCACTATGGACTCACAGAAGACAGAGCTGTAAAAGACTTACTGCATCATCTGTTCTACCTTTTTGATTTTTGAATATGCAAGCAATGTTGCTATCTCCTTTGATCTGTTCTTTTACTTAATCCTGTAAACTAGCTGAAACAGACAGGATTTCTCCATGATCAGTCTAATATATTATACAAAAAAAAAAACCCTCTGCCCATAAAAGACAGGATATTAACAGCAAAAACAATTCCTAAAGCAGCTGAAGGGATATCCTACATTTCAAACAATAACTGCACTGATTTAGATTTAATATGCATAAGCTGGTCAAATAGGTAATGGTATTGTATTCTAAGGAGTGGAGGCACTCCAAGGGTCATAAAGTTCATGAAAGCTTCAAAATAGAGTACAGTTGTCAAATAAGACTTCTTTAGCTATAGCATGCTTAAAACATGAAATCATTTGTCTTTAAGTTTTAGAAATTAAAGCAACACTTCTATGGCAATTCATGTTGCAGTATGCAAGGCAAAAGCCAGACTTAGCTGTATGTGCACAGTGATGGACATTATTTCCATTCATTAAAGAGATGTTGCAGTCATGGTAGATAATTCTATGAAAACATCATCTCAGGGGTTGTTAAAAAGCAAGCACAGTGCTAGGAATTAATAATAAAAAAAGTCAAGAGTAAACATAAAACATGGTGCACCCATGTCTTGACTACTGCAGCAGTCCACACATCTAACCACACTTCTCAGAAGATAGTAAAATAGGAAAGGTACACGGAGAGACACAAGGTGGGTGGACAGATAGAAGAGAGATAAAGATAAATCATGGTCTGGGTCGGTTTCTGTATCACAGAGATTAAAATAGAGAAGACTGGAAGAAAAGACAGCTGAAGGGGGATATCAGAGAGCTCTATAAAATCTTGATCATCCTAGGAACAATTATTCACTGTTTGTCACAATCATAACAACAAGGAGGCATCAAATGAAATCAACATCTAGTAGTTTAAAACAAATAAAAGGGAGTAACAGTACAGAGAGTGCACAGGTCCACTGTAGAATTTATTGCTATGGAAAACTCTGGATGCCAAAAGTTTAGATGAGTTTAGGAAGTCATTTCAGAAAAAAGTTTAACGAATTAATGAAAGAAAATCCCATCAAGGAATATAAACCACAAAGAAATAACATCTGCACCAGGAAGTCCCTAAGCTGGAGACTGCAGAAGTTGTTAAGGAGCTTGCGTTGTAAGAAGTTGTAAGGAGTTGTGGGTAGGTTGAGGAGGTGCCCATCCATTCGTTTTATCCTTTCCTTTTGGCATCTGCTACAGGTGACTTTCTGAAATAGGACACTGAGCTAAATGAACATCTGGTCTGTAGCAGTATAGCTAATGTTGCATGATGCCCTTGTCATAAAGCAGAGATAACAGTGGCATCCTCCCCTTTCTTCCTATATAAAACACTTCCACCTCTTTGATGTATGGATTGAACACACTGCAAAGTAACCTCATGGAAGTATGAGCTCTTGTGCACCCTTGCTCCAAATACACTCTGCCTCTAGGTGAAATTGGAAGTAACAGCCAAGGTGGGTTCACCTCCAGGTTGTGGCATCTTGGAAAAAAAGTGTCCCATTTGATGCCTGGTGCACACATTCTGGTATGTGTTTTTGAATATACTGTGTGCAAATACCTTCAGAGTTTAGATGGGGCTGATGACTGATTCAAGTGAAAATAAAACATAAACAGAGGATTAGTCACTCAAAAAAGACTGAACTATATATGTAACGGTGCAGTTTCTGCACAGGACTGTATGCCAATTACTTTATATTTCAACACTAACTGCGTTCACGGAAGTAAGAAATAAAGACCTGATGCATCTCTAGACACCGAGAATTTAAAGCTATTTCTGAAATTATCTTTAATACTTTGACTTTCCAGGTGAACTCTTTGTTTAAGAAAAGACAGTAAGCCACAAAGTTTGACTGTCATTTTTTTCTGCTAAAATTATGCCACACCAGTTTAAGGTTTAAGTGGAGTTTAAGGCTTGTGTATTCAAATTTACAAAATATATATTGTTCAACAACTAAGTAGTAAAACAGATAAACATGTATTCACATTTATGACCATTTCCCTTTTACCCTTCTGAATGCAGAGAACTGCCATATCCAAAGTACAAGCAGAAAAAAAGTTTAGAATGCAAGTTATAAAATGTTCAGTATCAAGTCTCTCCTTCACACATGAGAGTTTTACAATTGAAATTTCCTCATTTAATTATGGTTTAAGTAGGGTAAATATAGCTTGAATTTACTATTCTCTCCTCTTCCCCCGCACAAGATGTCCAACCACATCAGGGAATTGTTTATTCAAGTTTTTAAGTGAAATGTGAAATTGTGGCTCTTGGCAGCAATCTTCTCCCAGAAGTGCATGTCCCCAGTGCTTGCCTCTTGCCATTCTCATAGTTTACCTGTGGTGGATATGGAATCAAATATACTACAGGACATACCATGAACAGCTGCAGCAACAGCACCAACAAAAGCAACATGTGTTGTTGGGCCTTTGGTTTCCAGGTGCTTGAGACACAGCTGATGTTCCTTCATTTTGTGACTGCTGCCTCTTTCTCATTTCAGCTACTTCAGTGCCCAAGTGGCTATAAGAATACAGACATAAGAGATGTACAGAATTACTACAGAATATCATAAAGTACATACACAGTTTTACAGCAATCACTGATTCCAGCGATTCTCACAGCTCATGGCGACAAAAGCAGGTGGCCATCAACTGTGCTGGCCAAATAATAGTTCTATTGTGTTAAAAGCAGTTTCCAGAAGACCACATTTTAGTGTTTTAGTGACATGCTTATGCTACTGTTCCACTGAATCACATCTATTCTTATCGCTTTGGCCAGAGTAAAAGGACTGTTTATTAGCCTTTTGAACAGCAAAGCACACAGCTTGCATAGCACTTGGTAGGGACTGAGTTGTTCCTTAGCATATGACTATCACAGCTCTTTCCATTGTACTAAAAATAACAGAAGGGTGGTTATTCACTTTAAACATGAGCTGGAAACTGGTCTTTTTTACTTTTGGGATTCTCTCATCACTGATAGACCAAAGAAATTGCTGCAGGTGACATTATATCATGGGCATTAATAGCTGTCAGTTAAAAGCCACAATTATTATACATGTCATGACTGCGAGGTTTGCTACTTAAAAGTTATTCTCTGTAAATAAAATGAGTAACAAATATGTATTTTCAAAATACTTTTCTAACTTTGGGACTGCTTTCTGGTCACAGAAGACTTTCTCTTGCACATTCCCAGTCTCTCCTAGGTTTTATTAGGCCAAAATTTTTTTCTTTCCAGTGACTTGTGATATGCAGCTAGAAGCAATGTTCCATGCATTACTTGGTTTTCAAAAGAAGTTAAAACATTTATTGCCAAGTTATGTTATTTAGGAAGGTTTAGATGTCAGGATTCTTGTAGTGTTGTACATTTTCTTTGTACTGTAGCTTTCCCAGAGTAATGACTATAATATTATAAGCACATATAAATTAGAATAAATCTAGTCCTTCTGCCTTTGAAAAAGGAGACACAGATTACTTTGGGGAGGAGCCCTCTTTAAAACAGAAGCAGGCAGAAGATGGCCTGGTATGAGCAGCATGCACTGTGCTCCAAAGCCCCAGGGCATCCTGCTGCAGCCAGGAGTGCTAGGGAAAGGCAGTCTCTGGTTATTTAGCCACCTGGGTACATCATGGACAGACAACCAAGAGATGTGCTACTCAGTCTACATGCCATTCAAGCAGCTATGAGGGTTTGCATTTACGGTTGCTAAATCTCCTGAGCTTCATCTTCTGTAATGGTGTCTTTATAGACAGTGTACAGGCAACATGTAGCAAGGATGCTAAGCTTCAGAACTTGAACTCATGCTGCAAAACTCAAGGTTGGTGGTTATTTCAGCTTCTTGCATAGCTGATGTTTCCACGTACACTGTCAGTGAGTAGAATCTTAGAATCATTAACGTTGGAAAAGACCTCTAAGATCATCAAGTCCAACTATCAACCCAACACCACCATGCCCACTAAATCATCTCACAAAGTACCATATGTACACACTTTTTCAAGCAAACTCAGAAGTCTTTGCTCAAATAAAATACTGAAGAAATATATAACTTAAAAATGCCTGTATTTTTATGATAGGTGGGAGGGAAAGTGTTGCAGCATAACGTGGTTCAGACAGTGAGTGACAATCTGGAGTCACTTTCTCCAAATTACACTGCTGAACTTCTGCTGACTGTGCGTGATGCAGCTAAATTATTTCATAGATAGCTGTGTCATGCTGTGAATTTTACTTGCTTCAGCAAGTGCTGTGACTGTGGTTAAAGGAATTAAAGCCAGATATTTTCACAGGGAACACTGTAACATGATGATTCTAGAAACATTTATAAAACCCCACAAAACGTATTAGCTTCAGAGACCAGTGAAATTACTCATATTTAGGTATTTGCAGGCCTGTAATCTTAGAATGAAAACATCCTATAACTGTGTACCTAAAGTCATGCATTTCTTACACAGTCTCAGCTATATATATATAAAAAATGTACTACGGTTGGAATCTATTGTACTTTAAATTCAAGGGGGAAGGAGGAAGGTTATCCATTCAGACAAGATGATGATGGTAACTTTGCTGTAGTTTCACAATAGCACACGCTGTTGCTGACACTAAAATAAATGTCTCTTCCTCTTTTACTGCACAGCTCACAGTAACTCATTCCTTCACCACAGCTGCCCCCTTTTCTATGCTGGCAGCAGCATTTGTGCAGGTACTTGGTGAAATGGATAAAAGAGTAGGTATGTTTCAAAATTAATTAAGAACAAAATCAGTTTTAACTTGGTTCAAATCACAGTCTTGTTCACCCTGGGAAAACATAAACACTGGGGCCAGAGCGAGGGAGGAAACAGTACATTAGGCAGGCAAGGAGAGTGTGGGGACCACTTGCTTGCATCCCTGTTCACGCTGGCAGGAAGCAATGGTGAAATGGATGGGAGCTCTGCAGCTACAGAAAGATAAATGCAACTAATTCCCAACATACAGTACATGGCGTGTCCAGGGGGCAGAGTCAGAACTGTGGTTTCACAGGAATGATTCACATCCTCAGTCTTAGCCAGCACCCTCTACCACTAAAAATTCTCTAGCATTCACCTCTCAGTATGGACTGCCATGACCGTTTATTTTGCAGGTTTGCAAGCCTGACAGTACATGGTAATAACAGAAGTTGTATGGAAACATGAGTCTTCATTGCAGGGCATTTCAGGAGGCATGGTTTTCTCCAAGGCCACTCAGGGCACACAGCCTAGACCACCTTCAGTGGGACTGCTTGCTTTGCTATGCTCTGACTCTGCTCTGGAGCATGGGGAGAGATATGTGCATTATTTGGAGGAGGAAGAGAGCAGTTCTTGATTGTAGCTACAGTTATATTTATCTAATTAGGTTGTATTTGAAGGAAGAAAATAAAAGAAAAAAAAGGACAAAAACTAAAAAAAAGTCCCCAAATCCTGTGTACTTACATTCTAGTCCAAATACAGTATTTTTGGCTATTTCAGGATAGAACATTAATTGCAATGCTACGAAAGTGCTGCAAGGGAGTATATTATGAAATGGGTTGATAACATGGATACTGTGTGATGGGACTATCCTTAGCTTCCAAATATCATGGGCAAAGATCTTACTGGCACAGTGAGATACAGTTGTATTTAATCCATTTCAGATTCTGTCCTTTCCCCAGCTGATGTTGATGTTCACTCTGAACCTAGCTGTATCTGACAATGCAAACTGTTATTTAGCTCAGCGTGACTGGCACACTGAAAATAAATCCAAGTGAAAATCCAAGCAATGGGGCAGTGTTCTCAGGAAATATTCTGTGAACATTCACTCATCTGGCTTAACCCCTGGCTGATCTCAAAGTTACCAGCCTTTTTCTTCTGCTTCTCCATTGTCTTGGAGAGCTTCTAAGCTGAAGTCTATAAGAAACAATGAAAAATCAACCCCGTGATACAAAACAATAACATGTTTACTGAGGACAAAGTAAGAGGGGTGGAAACTTTAGTTTCATGTTTAGTTTGGTTGGATTTCATGTTTCATGTTCTATTTGCAAACAACAGATGTCATCTACACAAAACCATAATTGATTCCAATGGTTTATTTAGGATGCAGAAGCAGGAATATCATAATTCTTGGCTATATTCAGAGACTGAACTGTAGACAGAGGGTTTATATTTGGTGGCTTGGTCCAAGGCATAAAAAAGAAATTTAGAATCTTTAATTCAGCAAGTCAGTCTGATGAGATAAATTATTTTTCTGTAATTAAGGGTAGAACTGTACAGAAGAAGAATATTGGGAATTGATATTGAGTAGACCTTCTAGAATAGCAGTACAAATTACACATACTGTCTCCAAGATCTCAGTTTGCCTCTTAGCTTTTTCAACATTTTCATTCTTCTACAGACCCTGTAGCCTGGCAAAAATACTGGGTGGTGAAGCTGGGCCTTTGTCCAATTAAATAATTTTTCTCCTTGGTACTCTATAAGATCTCTCAGACCATCATAACACAGGCATAAACTGTTTCTGCCAGTTTTGCGTCTGATTCTTTGCCTCCATTTGGTGGCATGGATTACCAGCAGTGTTATGGATTCTGTTTGTCCTGATGGGAAATAGGAATGGCATTCTACTTTGCCTTACTGACTCATTCTCTTGGGGATGACCCTCTGAGCACTCCCAGAATCACAAAGGATTTCACATTGCAGAATATCTACTGTCTCTACTCTGCAGATAAGGAAAGGAACCCAAGGGCACAGCAACTGTTTATTATACAAGTTAAGAGACAAGTGGTTCATATAAGCTGTAGAGTAAGAAAGTCTGTGTAACCCTGTGTGTCTTCAATCTTGCAGAGCAAGAGGAATATGAAAACTAAAAATACCTTGAGAAATTTGGAATAAGGCTTCCTGTCAAATTTGGAACTGATGGCACAAGGATCTATTTCTACTTTTAGACAGCGTAATTACCACTTACTCCACTGGGTACTCAGCAGTAATTATTACAGAAATCCCCTTGTGCACAGAGCATTATCTTGGGAAGAGAGTTCAAAAAGGAGTAACTGATAGAAAACTTATTCTGTTTATTACATTTATACCTGGGCAGCTCCATGACTACCAACTGGTCATTTCAAATTCCACAGAGTGCCTATAGAAGATGAAAAGAAGGTAACTGCTGAGCAGCTGCACACCCCTGTCTCTCACCTCCTACAGGACTTGTGGTAAGATTTTAGAGTTTTCCCAGAAATTCCCAAGGTGTTGAGAACACAGGCTGCATCACTTCAGTCATTTCAGTGTCTCTGTTAATGCCTATTCTCTGATGAAGCAAGAACAAATTTGTTTGTTTTTTCTTTTGTTGTGTTTTGTTTTTCCTCTGGCCTACTCTGTTATTATCTGAACTTTTGGCACCGTCCCATCCAGCACCCTCTGCTCATTTTGGAACTTCCTCTTGCATATGACCTTCCTGTAAGCATTTCTGTCCCCTTCTCAGGATTGAGAGGGCATTCCCCAGAGAAGTCTTGTGCTAGGAAGTCATGGAAACATCTTGAAACTCTATTAGGGATTGAGAATTTTTTATCATATCTTCTGGTGCCATTCCCTAATGGCTGTTTTGAAAGACAAATGGATAAACACACACCATTATTTTATGCAGCAGGGAAGTGGCATTTTGTCTTTTGCTGCAGGTAGGACACAATGGCTTAGCTTTCAGGACAGAATTGGAGCAGAATCAGTGAGAGCAATCTATCATCTTTCAAACTTCTGCAATAGGCAAGAAAGATCATCTTGGATCAGAAAGGCACAGACAATGACCTAAGAATATCAAGGGTGATTTGCTCTTCAGGCAAGAAACTTAGCTCTTAAAATACATTTTTTGGGGGGGCTATCTGTCACATCAGCACTTCTGCATTGCTTTGGTTCCTTTAACTTTGCCAAAACCTCAGCTGTATATCCTCCATAAATTCAAATCTTTTTACCATATTACACCAGCCCCAGATGCGACTCTTGATCTCTTAACCACACTTCATATTTTCACTGTCTTAATTGGAATTTACTTGGTACACACATGAAAATACTGAAAAACAGTCAGTATTTCACAAGTAAAGTAATATAGAAGAATAAGTCTACCAGAAGAAGAATTGTAATTGAGTTACCTTGGGCACCATTTACTTATTTCAATGTATCTGCAGTCTATTACAGAACAATTAGAATCTACTGGCTTATTTGTATCTTAATTGATTTAAATATAGCCTACACTGAAACTTCAACTAATTGCAGCTATGGAAGGTTTGAAATCTGTGCATTTTTAAGAATTTGTGTTTTGTAAAGATCAATGAAAAAGGCAGTTTCTAAAACCTCTTCTGGTTAACAATAGTCAAGTCAGAATATGAACTTTAACTCCCAATTTTAACAGATTTGCTCTTCTGGATTCTTCAAAAACTGTATTTTGCACCATGTCTAAGTTCTAAAAACTTGTGAAGAGTAAGAAGGTCTGAATCAAAAGAGAAGTTGACCTATTTATTTGTAATCAGACCTTCATATTGCATACATATCCCATATTGATATGCCATACGTGCCACTGCACAGATTCGGTGTTCTGCATACTGAGTTTAGCCAATATTAATATGGTAGAACCACGGAGGGAATTTATTTCTCTTAAGTAGCTTGAAGTGCCCGAGACCCCATGGTCTCCACTGTATTATTCTTGTATAAATGGCAGGCCACCTTCTGAAACTGCAGGTTTTTGAAACTGTGGGTTTTGAGTACTTTTTGGCTTAGAGAAGATGTTATTGCACTTAGTGAATTTTAATTTTGCGGAGCTGAAGACTTCACTGTATACAGCGAAACATCTTGCTCTTCTATTACTTGCTGCAACTCAGCAAAGAGTTTCAAGGCATGTACAACTCCACCATACAGACAACTTTCTTCTGTTAGGTTTTCTGCTCTGGAGATGTTTGACTCTTTTTGAAGTCTTCCAGAACAAGTCCTGAGAAAGTCATAAAGTGGACATTCTGTCCATTGATGGAATAGGAAGAAAAAGAAATTATGTGGACACTTAGCAGCAAGTGTTCAGACATTTAGTGTTTTATTAGGATAGCACACTGCTACATGAATATTCATTTAAATTCAAACTGTGCAATTTGGCTGAACATTATAAATTCCTTGCCTTGTGTACAGTAATATTCTTTCTATGGCTTGCCAGATAGCATCTGTGCTCATAAAGAATTTCCAAGATTCCTTCTTATTATTTTATGGTGACCCTCCTATCCTAAGAAAGCCCTGTTAAATCTCTGCATCAAGGAGATATGCATTTGCACTTCTGAATCAGACATTGCTGCTCAGTAACAAAACATTAAGCCTGACAGTAATTCATTATTGAAAACTTTGAGATGTCTGCATGTGGTTTTTAAGGAACTGTATTAAAATGATGATTGAGAGCACTCTACAGGAGCATTTTATAAAACAGCAAAATGTAAAACTCATCAGGAAACCTATCTTTTTTAAGCATATTGGTTTTATTTGTAGGTGTTTGAAAAGCATCTGAGAATCCCATTTTACACTGTATCAACCTATTTGGCTAGCACAGCTGCAGGTGACTTAGACATAGGAAGCTGAAAAGATACTTTCCTCACATGGGGGAAATGCAGATCTTGACATATTGCTGGAAAGAATTGTTTGTTAAAGTCCATGACATTTCCCATAAAAAGAACACTAAAAAGACTCTTCTGAACACAAAGAGCTTTACTGAATGCATTAGCACCGTAATTTCGACATAATTTTCCCTGTGCTCAAAGCATTTTCTCTGTGTAAAAAGCCAGATGTCATTTGGGAGTCATGTGAACCACACAGATTCTGTACAAATTTCAGCAGAAATGTAAGAAAAAAAATCATAGGGATTTATAGCTAACATAAGGTAAAAAAATTTGCAAATGAAATTCAAGTATTGAACAAGTTTTAATGTTGGTGAACTACTTTTTCTGCACATTAAGAACATTCTGGCAAATTTTCGTTTGCAGAAATGGCAGCAATTAATCAAATGAATGCACACAACTTTTGTTTGTGGTGCATGTGCTACTACAGGCTGGAAAATAAAGGAAGGCATTAGGAAAATTGTTTTTGTGTGAGAACATTAACAACTTCAAGAGATTAGTGTGGCAGAGAGCAGGTATTTGGTTGACAAGGTAAAACTGAGAAGGAGAGAAGTGGAAGGTGGCGTGAGGTAGAAGCAGGCTTACAGTCTTTCTGGATGGCTTGGAATAGTAGCAAGTAGACCTTGGAATGGACCAAGACATATCTTTGCTCTTATGAAAAATACTTGTTCTGTGTAGTAGGACTTTCAAAAGCAGTGGTTGTAATATGCTACATCCAATGAACCAACTCTCAAAAACTTCTGTAATTTGAAGCAAAGTGAAAATTAAGCTCTTACCTTGAAGAAGGTGAACAACTCTGAAACATTTTTACTCTGAAAATCTGAGGTAGAAAAGATTTTGGGTACATAATCTTTAAAAAATGCATAAATCACAGAAAGCTGCATGGAATTAATTTCATTTACTTCAGGCCTGTGTTTTAAGCATTAGACATAAGATTGCTTCATATGAGTGGTTTTGAAGGCTGCATGATGGGGGTAACACATTCCTCTGACACTCTTTCATGAAGAAAAAACCCATTACACTTGCTAGAGGTAAATAAGTCCTTATTGTTTGAGTCAAAAGAGGAATATTTAACCCAACTATGCAGCCTCACAGATCTACTACATATCTTTCCTTGTTGATACTTGAATGCTGTGCAACTAATTGCAATAACAAATAAGAAGATAGGCTTCACAAAGGGACATTAAACACAATATTTCTCAGTAAAAGAAACCACTGCTTTGTTTCAAGAGCTCTCAAACTAAATGATGCTTTCATGTTATGTTTCATATTTGACTCACACCTCTTGAAATGTTCTGGCACATTCAGGGAATGCACAACTGAAAATGAAACCTCAGCATTTCTTCCCAGCACACTTGACATAAGTCAGCATGCCTAATGACAATCTGCCAGTCCTTGCTAGTTCTAATAAAAATCTCTTGAAATAGCTTCATTCCACAGTATAGACAAGAACACAAAAATCCCAGTAGAGTTAGTCAGTTATGCTTGGAGACAACTGATGGAGAAGAACTGCCCTGTGCAGCACATGCAGGGGCAGAAGTCTATGGACTAGCATTCCAGTGGAGGCCACCTGAAGCCTCTTCTGAAGGTACGACAGCTTACGGAGAAAAAGAAAAGACATAACAGATACTGGCACTAACAGGAATAGTTTTCCCTAGCAGCACTGCAGGTGTTACATTTTGTTTGTTATTTAGCTGTCCTGTCATGGGGGAAAAGTCACCTTGAAAACCTTATTCCTGGTTACCTGCTACTATCTGTTATTTGCACTTCCAGCACTCTACTAATGTGTGTATCATCATTCATCACTGGACAAGTGAGCATTCCATATATTTGCAGTTAATAATCCAGTCACCTTTTATTGTAAGGCTGTCTCAGATTATTAGGAAGTATTTTTTTGTGTTCATCGACTGTCCTGAAGCTTGCAGAGTCTTCCTAAGGTCATATTCCAACACAGCTCCTTCAGTTTTTCCATGCTGGGCAGCCATACCTGTCTTGTTTGCAGGGTGCTGCCTACAGTGGACTTCAAGTTCTGAATGCCGTTCTACTTCCGGTTTAATTTTAAATGCATTTTATGTCTGTGCTTATTTTCCACAAACAAAGTCCTGTTTATCATTCAAAACTTCAGGCAGGGACACTTCCCTTGCCCATCAATAAACAGATGGCTAAAAGCTAATTTCAGATCTTTCGGCAGGCCAAAGGGCTTTGGCTGAAATTATGACCTAGTCTGGTTTTGTGTCTGAACTCACCTTCCCAAAATTACCTGCATGTAATAACTTGTTAAAACCCACGATGTTTCTGGGGCTCATTTTTGTGCATTGCTCATATTTTGAACACAGCCTGGTGGCTAACCATCTCTACTTGATTTAGTAAAAATAAAGAAAACCAATAAATTCTTCAGTACCATCTACTTTCAGAAACAGGTATGCTTCTGCCCATCCTCTTGTTTGGATAGCACCTATTCCTGCCAAGATGAAGGAATATCTGAAACCTCTCCATTAGCCTTCCCCATTTCCAGAGTTTCATCTCTCAGTGAGGGATGAACTGCTCCTTTCTTCTCTTAAATCTGAAGTAAGTTTGGCTGCTCTGAACTGGTGCCTGGCTGCAGTGAGCGTCCCTCGTGAGGCCATTGGGTAACCTCCCTCCCCTGAGCTGAACATGTCTCCATCGCCAACCCTGGCCCTCCTAAGGATGCTGTTCTTCAGAGGGAATTGCAGGGATAAGGCCTCCCATTATGGGCTGAGATAACTCCATAAGCAATTCTTACTGCAGGAGAAACATGGCAGCATGAGGGAGAATTGTTTCTTCCTGTTTGTATGGAAATACATCTGCCATCTTTCCCTCCTATGTAAAGGCAGTGCTTTTAATGACACAGAAGCAGGAAGTGGTTACAGGCAAGTTACCAGCAGTTTTTTTCAAGTTGATTAATCATTACAGATAATCTGAATGTAAATAATGAAAGTGACGAGAACCTAGAAGTTGTGTACTTTATTGAAACCATATGCTTCAGCATGAAAGCTAATTCAGGTAAACCAAAAAATGGATTATGAAAAATTATGCAGGTGATCTAGCTGGCCACTTTTGTTCAGGCTCTCCTGATGTCACCAGGTATCCCACTTGTGACTTACTTACCCATAAACAAAACTTCTAAATAACCTGTTCTATCCTGAAACACTTGTATATTACTCAACAATATTCACAACTCTGATTGTACTTTTTTTCCCCAGAAAAACAGACTCTACTTGAAAGCTGCTGATAATAGCATATGGTAGACAAACCTACCTAGAGATATTTTCCAGTTACATAGTTTAAAAACTACATAAGATTCTAGAAAAACAAACAGTTGTGTCTTCCTGCAAATTACTGAACAACATTTAATCTGGTTCTGCTTTCCCTGTGACTGCTGGAAAATGGCATTTTTGCAACATTAGAGGCTTCCAGACATATAGTAACAGTGGAAAGATTTTGCTGGTTATGTTCTAAGTTTCTAGTTTGGGGAACATGGCCACCTCCCCATTTCAGATTTGTTCAGTTCAACATTAGACTGTTTCTGCCATTGATGCCATGATTCATCAATTTCCCAAATACTGACAGCATTTGCTAGATTTATCTCCTATGATGTACTGTTTCCACCTCACTGCCTAAAACCCATAATGTACCACTGAAGATCCATTACTGGAAGTGCATAATGGGAAACAATGGGTAGAGAAGACCTTGATGCACTGGAAAGGTGCTATTCTGCAATTAATGCCAGAAAAACTTTGACTGGAGTTGTTCAAATGATGATTTGCTATTTCTAAATTAAAGTTCAGAAGTTTTGTAGAGTTATTTCAACCATTTGAAATGACCACAAATATTTCAGTAAGATAGATTTCCATTGGACTGATATTATCATTTTTGCCCAAGTTGATTTCTGGCTTAGAGACAGAAGAGGGGATGAAAAAATCCATTGGCACTTCTACTAGCTCTGTGGTCTTTTCAAATTCAAATTAATCCAGAAGAACAATTTTGCTGGAGTGGGCCCTTTCCTATTCACATCACTCATTATTTTAATTGCCCATGTTGAAACTATTACTTGTATTCACGAATTGCCACTTTAGTGACAAAAGGCCAAATTCTGATCTCCCTGTTTAGTGGTAAATGTGACTACTCTATTGACTCTATTGCAGGTGCTCTTCCTTTGCAGAGGTGTTAATGAGCCAGCACTTCTAAAGATTCTCTCTCTGTCTCTGTTCTAAAGACTTATTCAGTAGGTCAAGACTGGAGACTGTGATTTCAGTCAGCCTTTTGATAGGCTGAAGGAAATCAAACTGGACCTGGGTTAGGAATTTATTTAATGATTTATGGATGTTACAAGGGATTGCTGTAACAGTGTCATTCATGTCCTCTTTCAGTCCCCAAATCCTTATAAAAGGAGAGTAACACCCAGTGTGCTCATTTAACTCTTAAGGCTAAGACAGTGATTTGATTGGTTGTCCTCTTGGTACATTTAGGGTTTTAATGTCATTGAGGCTGCTGCAAAGGAGACTATTTTTATTGTTACAGTTGAAAGAAGAACTTCTGCCTCTTCACTAAAAACCTAAGTTATCTTCTATTTTTTGTTTTATGATTCCCTAAAATTCCCACTGAAGACTGGCTGCTTCAGTGAATCAGGTATCTAGGGGGTCTCTGTACATTTGTCAGTTCTGCTCCAGAATTATACACAGTGCATTCTCTCTGAAGGAGAGTTTGGTTTTGTCTAAATAAAGAATTATTCACCACAGCTTCCAAACATCATTTATCCAAACTCGCTGGAAACATATTGATTAGATGTTCAAAGTGAGTGATTTGTGGCAGTGAATAAATCCCCCCAGGGGAACAAAGGTGTCTGCTGAAGATGAGACTTGAAGAGTATCCCAATGTATTCTCAAGTGCATGAGGAAATCATTAATTGTATCTACCCCCAAATGGTCTGTGGCTAGAAAGCTGGGAATGCACAGAGACTGAAGCCACTATTGTCCTTTTGTGCTCTAGTAGAAAGAAAGAAAAAAAACAGGAGGGACACGCATTTGATTTGGAGGAATAAAAAGATTTTGAAATCTCTCCAGCATCTCATTTCCTCTCCCTAGGGATGCAGAAATTCCCACTCATCCTACATGTACCTGACTCTTTTGGTACTGCTCTTGTAGCAGCACTTTTTCCAACTTCATGTGTGGAAAAAGCACCACTGCTGTCTTAGTGTATGTTACCACCTCCTCTGCTAGTGAGGAGGTTGTAGTAGTAGCAGTAGCAATGAAGCTGGTGATAGGTGAAGAAGAACACCTTCATTTTTTTCTTGAAAATTTAGCCTACAAATATGGAGATACTTTCTAAGTAGACATAATTTGCAACTGGCAAAGTAATTATTCTGTTAAGGTACTTCAACAGGAACATGAAGCTCTGCAACTGTGTGCACATCCATAGTTTTCTGCAGCCCTGCAATTAGCAGAACATAAGCTGTTCAGTGGGCATCACCATCACAAAAGCTATTCCAGGAAGTAAAGGGAAATCTAGATTTTAATCTTTTTTCTTCGAAATGACATACTGATGACTCCCATTTCCCTTGAAATTTCAACTTTTTCACAACTGGCACTATTCAAGATGATATACTATTGCTATGTCCTTCAGAGCACATATTAATAAGTGCAGATGCTTTCCATAACCAGGGGATGAAGCAATCCCGATTCAGCCATGACAGTTCTCCCTGCTGTCACAGCAAACAAAACCAGTCATGTTTTCTGCTCTCTATGAGATTTTTCTGGGAAAGAAGCTGCCTTGTATAACAACATCTTAATTTTATGCCCTCACTGCCAAGGTTGCTTTTCTTCCTTGGGCTGTGCAAATATCATATTTCTTCGGCACAATGTCCAGCTGCTAGTCAATTCCCTTGTCAACCTAGAGTGGGTCTGACCGGGAATTTTTCAGTTAAACATTAATTAGAAAAGTCTATGTTTGTCAAAACCAACACTGACTACTGAGGCAATTGTTTTTGACAAATGTCCTCTTAAAAAAGAAAAAAAAAATACAGGAAACTTGGAAGTGGCCAAAGTGTCTCACTGAAGTGGCTTTGGGTTGGGTTTTTTTGCTTTATTTTGTATTAATGGAGGCCAGTTTTTCATTTAAGGAAATCTCTGGTTTGAAATTAATCCGTTTATATTGGCAATTGAAAGAACTGAATTCCAAAACCCCAATATTTTAATTAATTCAACCAAAGGGCTTTATGTTTGAGAGACCTTTTTTTCACTATTCAGGGCAAGAATACTTTTGAAAATGCTCATGGGACAGGGCAAATCTTTGTCTCTGACTGTAGACTGGGACTGTTCAGCAAGATTTCAGCAAGTTAAAAGTAGAATATAATCCTTTTATGATAATATCAATTTCTTACTGGCCTATAAACTACTAATTTTCTAGATCTAGAAGTCATATTATCCTCTGGAATCCAATTTACCTTGTTTTCAAGCAGTTGTGCTGAACAAACCCTGCATGCTTCCACATGAATAGTGAAAACTGCTGTGGTATGATTGAAAATGGGAAAATAATTCAGAAGAGAAACCAGAGCTCAAGTTATAGAATTTGTAAATAGTTGGTTGGGAAAAAAAAACCCAAACCAATATTTAGAGAATACATTGAGAGTTCTTCTTGTACCCAAACCATATTTGCTTGCTTTTTATGAACAAATACCTTAAATTTGGCTCTAATCACCTGATTGCTACTGATTCAGTAGGGCATACGTGGTTATTTTATAACAGAAAACAGTGTACTCTCATAGCAAGTTATGTATTTAACTTAAAATAAATACTAATAAAAGCTTTTTAGGTTGCCAAAGCTTTCCCACTTAATACAACAATTATATCTGAATGGCAATAGTGTATACAATGTCACTGGGTTGTACTCTTTCCTCTAAAGCAAATACATGGCAGCTAGAAGCAAGTTGGTAATTCAAAGTTTCTCACAATGAGAATAAAAAGAGATATATTTAGAAATTTTGACAGTTTAATCTCTTCTGTTACAGACATCTCTTCTACCCCTCCTAATTAGCTCATCCCCTTTTGAGTACACCAGTAGACAAGTAGATGATTGAACTGAAAGAATGGGATCCTCTGGGCATAATGGGGAAGAAAAGCCAGAGCTTCACACAGTCAAGTAGTGTCAAACAGCCAAGTACTATGCAGAGAATTATAATATCTTACATTCTAATATAATAATTATAATAGCTGAGGTTTAAAGTAAACCTGTGCAAAAAGAAATCTTAAACATGAGAAAAATAAATTGTTATTTAATTAATCCTGCCCATGCCTATAGTGATTGTGTGACCATAGTAGAGGTTACTGAATAGAATTATAAGGTATTTAGTCCTGATTGTACAACAGCACATGAACTATCTGGAAGGTTTCCTGTCTGGACAACTGAACCGGTCAGGGATGTAAAACTGAGTGATACACAGTGACTGCTGTTCTTAGAACAGGACAGATAGCTCTTGCATTTTTTACTCTGATGAAGAATGAAATAATGGTATAGGACTCGCATTTTTGCCTTATTTGCTTGATACTCAAAAAGCTTGATACTGATAACTGAGATGTCAAATTCCTACAGAACAAGCAGAAGCAAAGTGACTATTTCTATCAAAAGCTAAGCAATAGCTTGGATACACTATGTTTCCTAAATGAGTCAGGATTACTCCTGGACAAACGCAGAGGACAATTTACTCTCTACTCCTTGCTCAAAAGGATGACACATGCCAGATGTAGGAGTTTGCAGGTGCTCACCTTGTTTTCCCTTACAAAAGCAGTTTTGCCAGCTGTCTCAGCTTTTTCTACTCCCTTTGCCTGTGCTCCATCCTTCCTTACACTGCTTCATTTTTATTTAGTGAGTGTTTACGCTTCAGCCACAGCAGTATCTCCTATAGGGCTCTACTGGCAGTTCATAGCCATTTGGCAAAAAGAACGATGGTTTATGCTCTAGCACGTCATGAAACTGCGATCTGAGTCAGCAAGGTTCAGAAGCCATATACCTTTAAGAGACTAACCTCAGGAATAATCTGTCTGGTTTCCTGCTGTAGCTATGCCACTCTAGCAGCATAACTCTGAAAGTCCATTAGTTCAAGTGAGTTTATGGAGGCTAAGCTGCAGTCAAAAATATAATACTTCGATCTTCAGCACCAAGTCAGATTCTGTCACCAAAATAATCTGAAAGAGATTCAAAGTTTTCCATCCTGTAACTGGGGTACACTCTTGCTTACTCAAACCTTTTCTTCAGTGAACAGCTGACACTGATCACCCTGTGAGAACACTTGCAGTTTGCATGGGTACTTTGGTATACTTGCTTTGGGAAAGGTAGCTGGATAATATTTAAGAAAAATGAACACCAAACTCCCAACTCCAAATCCAGAAACAATACCTCACATACCATAGCTTCTTGAAAAGCTGAATTTCTCTAAATCTGGAGTAACTAACTAACCCATAATCTCCCAGCCATCATTATACTAACCTAGACATAAACTACATGTTAGTCTCCTTCAGATACAGAGGCTATTTTTATTAAATGAGGGCAATAAGTTACTTTTTGAGATGATACTCAAAACACAAATTAAAGGAAATCAGAAACTGCAATAGATGGAGAAACTGAAGTAATATACAAATCATTCTTCAGACATGCTTGGCAAATTTTCCTGGTAAGAACGCTATCACTTTGGAAGATAACACAGATAGGACAGGAAAACTGGTTTGCTTCTAATGGCATTGCTGTGGTGTAATGGGGCTGAGATGGCTATATTCAAGGCAGATGCGATTATTTGTTCCAGCTTTACCATAAGTGACTCTATGATATTTCCAAAATCAAGCCTGAAAGCCTATTAAAAACATCCTGCTGGCTTGACTCATAACAAATGTAGGAATTGGGTTTTTTGAGTCCTGCTGAATGGAGAAGCTTTCAGAACACTCAGCCTGATGACCCCTAGCTTTTAGGGCGAAGTACAAGGCAAACTTAGCAGTCTAGCAATATGCTTTTATCACCCTTTCTCTTTTAATGGTGTGTGCTTTTCCATCTAAGTTATTGCAGCAATGGATAGAAGTGTTGCTTCCCCATTTATTCATTTACTCCTGTTTCTGTGCATTTAAGTCACTTTCATGAGAGGCTTAAAAAAAGCTGGTCAGTCTGTTAGTCTCATAGAAAGATACCTTCATGCTTTTTAACTGAACAAATGAGTTCTGTGCACTAGGTTCAATCCTGATAATTAAAGTTTAATTTAGCATAAAAACCTCTCTCTTATTCCACTTTGTTTTTCACAGTGTTCCCTTACAGTAAGCCATTGTATTCCCCTAGCAGACCACGCTGATTCATTTGATTTGTCTTTCAGTGTTCACCTTCACTGCTCTCTCATATCCTGAAATCTAACATGTGTAAGGAAGATATTCCTTTAAGGAAAAAACAGCAGTGCAAAGTTAATATATACATTAGAAAATCTGGTGATGAAGGTGAGGACACTTTCCCAGTGTGTCCAACCCTCCATAGCAGGTACCAGACAATACTGCTATGGTTCACATCTGGCATTAAAAGAGAAATGAATTTGCCAGTTATGGGTTTAAGACAGCCTGATAATTGCAGAACTTCCCTATAAGGATAAACACAACAAGTACTAGTTGTGAGATGGATTCATTGTGGTTGGTTACATTCCACAGGGAGAGAGGAGCAGCAGTTCTGGCTTAGACTGGCTTAAACTTCTGCACCACCAGGAGCAGAGGACTGGTGACCAAGACAGTGCTTTGACTCTGTCCCTTCCTGGGACTGAAACCTAGTCTGAACTGCAAAATAACTGAGATTTTCAGCCATGGCCCTCTCCTTGATTTAGGACACTAATTCATCCCTTTTAAAAAAGCATTAAGGACCAGGATATGCTTTGGAAAAGGGTGGATGTGCTTCCTTGCTTTTATTCAATATTACAAAGGTTAAATAATGTGGCTCACACACTCTAGTGCTTAAGGCAGAAATCAAGGCGTTTCTGCTCCCAGGTGAACACTGTAATGGTGGGTACTTTGCTGCCTCTCTAGCTAATTACTCTTCAATTGTTTGATGGGATTTTGGGTGGGGTTTATTTGCAAAGCACTATAGTGTCAACGGGAACAGTGGGGACCATGTTTCCCTTTGATTATTTTCAGGACTCAAAAATGGCAATTAGGGCAGGCTTGTGTTGATGGAGAAGGGAAGGGCTGAATTCACATGGGATGAACCTGGCCACAGCTGTCCCTCCTGCTTTATTTTATAAAAGAAAAAGGGAGCAAATAGCAACAGTTTCTGTGAGTGCAGGAGGGACAAAACAACCACAAACCTTACTTTTGACCAGCCTCTTTCTCTGGCTGTGTTTTGGAATTACAGTTCACTTCTATCTTGTGTTTTGTGATGAGGTCAGCTCTTTTAGTAAATGAGAAGCACACTCTCAGCATGTCTCCTGGATGGAGATCCTCTGGGATCTCAGGCAGAAAACACATCCTGATGAGAGCTAGTTGTGATTTAGTTAGCTTGAGGCAGTTCCAAGCATGAGAATTTGACTGGGGGAATTTGGGTACCTAAAGGTGTGAGGGGAATGGGATATTGTGTCTTCTTAGGTGAAAGTACTGAAAATTAACTAAGTCCTAGTTTGGATGTCTAATTGTTGTAGCAGACTGGGGCCAAGGTGCATACAACAGCCACTGTCCCAGCTTGAGTAAAGAAAATAAACTCTTCCTTGCCTATCTCTGCGCTAGGTCAGTTCAACTTCTGCACAAACACCTCACGCTGGGAGGCTGCATGGAAAATGGGGCTGTAAGAAATGTTTAAATTAAGTGAAGAATTTTAATTATACTCTTTTGTTTCTCTTCTGTCTAAAAACTGTTTTCCTCAAGAAGAATGGCAGTCAGTAATGCCTCTATCTCTAAAAATGTGGAGATCTTAGATTTGATCCCAGAATATATATTCAGACATTACTGAAATCTCCACGTTCTGTTTCCTGAAGAGTTGGTTCTCAGGACACTAGTGTTGCCAATAACTATGCTGCTGTAACATTTATGCATCTTCCACAAATGGAATTGATGAAAAAAAAAAATCAGGAAAATTTTTAATGGTGGAAAATGGCTTTAAAAAAAACAACCAAACAATGAAACAAAATCAGTTTTTAAATGTTAAAGGTACTGATCAGGAGACAACGAAATCTTGAAATCTCTTAACACCAACAAAATCTCTGGGAGACTTCCAGTTGGCTCAAAAGTACCTCTTTCTTTACTACCTTAGTCCTCTAATAGAAAGCATGCTGTGGATAAGAAAGGCCTCCAGTAGAATTGCTGTGTAAAGCAAATCTAGGAAAGGCATGCACTTTTATTACTGACAAAAGTTGTCTGCCTTTTTTCTCTTCGTGAGCAGATCTCCAGATTCTAATAAAGCACAGCTTTGCAAAAGTTGATCTCCTTTCTGTTCAAGAAGGTCATCTGCTCTCACCCAGCCAAAGGCCTCTTACTTCTTTTGAGTGTAGGGTAGATTAAAACAGGAGAGAGAATAGAAATGTTACCTAATTGTTAGTTCTGATCTCTTGTTATCTCCAGATCCAGGAAATTTAATTGAATGGCACATAGTTTTGAGTGCCTTAGGAGGAAATACTGGTTGTGGACAGCAAAGGAAAAATGAATGTGTTTTTTTCATTGTTATTGTTATTCTAATCATCCATATGTCATTATTTATTGCACACAAAGAAATTATTATAATTTTTCACCTTTTCTTTTTTAAAGCAGGACTTGAGTATTGTCTTTCTTAATATCCATGCTGAACAAACATCTCCCTATAAAGACTGAATTCCTCAGATGCTAAAAACATCTAATAATCAAAAGCTATTAGAAATCAGCTTTTATCTTAAAAAGTTATTAGAATGCATTTCTTCCATTCCACTCAGTCCTTACTATAAAATTCTTCAGCATCTCCTGCTTCTTTTTCTAGCTCTTTAATGCTAGATTTCTTTTTCCCACAACATGTTGCCCTCTTGCCTTAAGTCTATGCTGGCACCCATGTAGTCAGTTTACCATTGGTGAGATCATGGGTTTTTTTCATTCTCTCACCCACCAGTGAAGGCTTTCTTCTCCTGGATGTAGCATTGGCAGTTTTGAATAAAGACAAAACATCTCTATCTCCTCTCCAAATTTTCCTCTCATTTATGTACCATAATCTTTTACATCACTTTGTTCTCAACCTTTTAAACTTCAGTCACCACTGACTCCTCTCTCCTTCATTTATCATCCTATCTGTTGCAAAACACTGTTGTTCACTCTTCTGAGCTGTAAAATCCCTGGCTCTCCATCCCATTTCCATAGCAAAAAGCCTCAGTCTGCCCCCTGACCTTTGTTTTCCAGCATCCTACTCTCCTATTCCATACTTCCAAGATTGTATCACTGTGGCCATTTAATTCACCTTTTCCTCACCAATTTCCTTTTCTCTTCACTAACTAGCATCCAGACTCATCTTCTCACTTCAGTACCCTTCATTGCTATCTACCATTACAATCTCCATGTCTATTATGCCTGTTTCTTGCCCTTTCACACTTTAAAGGTCTTTTTAACATCTCTGTGTTCTCTCAGTCTGTGCTGGTTATTACTTCTGCTCTTGAGATTTACTCCTTTTCCTGGAAGATCTGGATAACAAATTCTGAGGTGAACATACTTTCTAAAATTTTCTGTTGACTATTCCTGCCAATAAATCAGTCTTCCTGCTCCCCAAGTTCAGCAGCTCTTGCCTCAGGATGTAAGCAGAGAAACAGCTGGAGAGCCAGGGGCAAAAGGCTCACAATGAATATAAATGTGGCATAAAAGTTCTTTAGATCTTATGGAAGGCAATGAAACAATATTTAGCATCTCAATAGAAGATTCATCCCACTTAGTGAATAGGATAAACTTGTGTTCTCTGTGGAGCTGACTCAAGCACTTCCTCCTGCAGGGAAATTTTTTGTAGTTTTGTGGAAAGAACACTTCTTGGGTGTGAAGACAACTTTTTAGATGTGAGTGTGAAACCCTCATAAAGCTGCACAATCTTCCTCTGTTCAAGTCTGTAAGTGGGTCAGCAATGCCTAGTTCATAACACAACTGAACTCTTAAGAATAATCATCAGCCAATTCACCCTAGTGGCTCTGATTTTTCATCTCCTTGACAAATGTTTAATATTCTCTTGTGATTTGACTTTTCTTTTGAAGGTGACTCATGCAGCCACAAATCAAAGTGATGATATTTTTGTTTGTCCTGTGCAATCTCAGGTAGGTGAACCAAAGCATTTGCAGCATACAGTTGTTATTGCTGGAACCCTGCTCTTCTAGACTAGTATCAAAGTGTCTACATTAATATTTTGTTTATCTAGTCCTACAAGATGCAAAAATTGAGAAGCACTTAAAAGTAACTTACAGATGAGCTTCTTGAAAAAGGAATTTTGTCTGAGAAGAGAAATTATACTGATACTGAAGCTTTCTTGTATCCAAATCAACATAGTAAAGTATTCTGGTGACTGAGAAAGAAAAAAGACACTTTTATACCCCCCAAGATTTTGTAGGTGAGCCTTTTCTTACACACGTGACCTCATGTTTCTGGCTGCCACTATTCACAGCAAGGATCACACTGCATGACAGCACTGAAACTCAAGCAGCACACTTACCTTTCTCTAGGTGTTAGCTGCACCTCGAACACACCTTAGCAAGGGAGACCCTTTACATAAACAGGAGTCAGAGGATCCTCATGGAGTAATCACACAGCCTACTGCATTCCTACTCCAGGGAGCTCCCCAGATGAAGCTGTGAAGGGAAAGGGCTGGAGAAGAGGCTCTGTGATTGGAAGGAGTGCAGCTGCCACGGCATTTGATCCCCCTTTCTACACAGGATACAAAGATTTTGCATTCTGAGGGTTCCCTCCATCTTCTGACATCTGTTTGATCTAAAGAGGACTACAAGGACAAATATTTAAAGAGGAGGGTGATGAGTGTATCAGGTGGGCAAATGAAAGGGAGGGAAACCAATTTAATATGGACGATTGCACAAGAACAAATGGGGAGTAAGCTGTTTTTGAATAAATGTGGCTGGAAATGAGAAAAATGTTTTCAACAGGAGCTTTGGAACAGCCTTTCAGTAAGGATAGCTGTTAAAAAACCTTTCCTGCTTTTACTATTAACTTGATCCAGAAAAGGAAGGAAAGGTAAGAACTGGATGCTGGAAACAGCCTGAGACCGGGATGCAATTAGCCAGGGTGTTCCCTCAAGCCTATGTTCTTATTATCCAGTGTTCCCAAAACTACAACTAAGCCACTGGAATTGGCCAAACTAATGAAAAGCACTCTAAACCAAAATGCTGCTGAGCACATGCTACCAGCCTGGTTTGATAGCAGTTGATTTGCTTGGCACTTTGCTGGATACTCTCTGTACCTTAGAGGATAGCATTACAGAATAATTTAAAACAGTCTCTCACCTACATAGCTTGGGGTTTAACACAGAAGAAGAGTGTCTGCTGTATGAATAGAATCTATCTTGGTTTTAGAAACCATAGAATCCATCCATTCAGTTCCCACGTCCTATATAATCACACTGTCCAGCAGAACAGTTTTTACTTAACAGAGTCTAAATAGAGCCTTGCAACCACGTTTGAAATATGACTGATGGCTAGCATTTAGTGTAAAAACAGTTTCTGCTACAGAAGTCCATTAAAGTTAATGGAAAAATGCCTTATATATTAATAGCAATTCAATTATTTGGAGTCTTAAAACCCCTATGAATCCTAAACCAACTGGACCCCATCTACAGATTGGTCTGCAATCAATTACACTTTCAGACAAATTTAGCCTTCTAACATTAAAATTCTTTTAGACCATCTATACTTGAATATAAAGAGACCTTTGCCTGAACTTTAAAGGGACATGGAGTAACTTTTTCATTAATAAATAAACTACATTGCATTTACTTGGTCCATCAGCATACTTCAGGGCACATTTACTGCAGGAGTTGACTGCTGGTAACTTATGCCACATCCCATGGATTTGTTCTCTCACTGGGGTAAGCAGAAGGCAATAATTCAAACTTAGGCTAAATTACAGAGAAATATATATAACCACATATAAAGTATATGCTGATACAGACTGATTAAAGCATCTCCGCTAGACCAAGCTCTAATCAAGCCCAAGAATGCAGTGTTGGTGGAAGTCAAATTAATCTGGTTTTAAAAAAGGTATGTTGCATTTGTTACCAGAATAAGGCATTCTTTTTAGTTCACTCTATCATTATCTGTAAAAACATTTTCTTGCATATACTGTAACTGATCTTACAGGTTCTTTTATCATAAAAAAGAACAACAAGCAAAAGTATTGTGCATATAATTTTTTACCTATCTTTTTACACTTAATTTGATAAAGCTAGGGCAGTTGTTATTTGTTTGACTTCATAACACTGGAGTTACCTCTTTTTATGAAGAAGACAGATCTATAGGTGATGGCTTAATGGATCACGAAAATCGCAGATTGTTTTAAAGAACTGATGAGCTGAATGTCAGGAATGTTTCTAACTGTATCCTTCAGAAATATGGGGTTTTTGTACAACTTTACAACCTTCCCCTCTATTGTGAATGAAAAAGAAGGAAACATAAAAATCAGTAATGCTACTGTTTGTAGTAGGTGACTATCAAGGGAACTATATAAGCTAACCAGAACAAATCAATGACTTAAGGTGATCTGGATCCATTGGTAAGTAAATCACAGCAAATATGGATTTACTTTGGTTGAATCTAAGCTGAAATCTTAGCCACATGAAAGCCATGTTACCTCTGTATTTTTCACTGACTGCTAATTGAAACAACAGTTGTGATGTCTTCAGATGAAAAAGGTTATTGATCAGCTGAAGCAAGTTTAAGAAGAGCTAAAACAACAGTTGAAGGAATATGGAACATATTTCACAGTAAATGCCCTCAGAAGCCATTTAGCTTAAAAACAGAAAAAAATCAGGAGTGGATTTCTCAGTTTCTGAGTAGTCTATAATGCAGGGTGCAAGGTGACATCCAGAGAGTAGTGGTAAAATAATTTTCTTGCACAGGGCTCAGTGTTGCTTTAACTAGATTTTTCAAGTGTCCAACCTTTGTTAGATTTCTCTGCCCTACATTGCAATTTGAAGTGCAAACATAGGCTTTGAGACAGATACTCAATATAGGATGGTTCTTCTGCAGAAAGAGCTCAGGACAACTCCAATGAACAGTCAGATTTCTGTATAGTGAATCATTGCATACTGAATCACTGATCAATGCCCAGTCCTATGTGAACTATCAGCTCAAAAATGCCACTTTCATAACTTCATCATTTATGAAGTTGCTGCATTCACTGAGCAGACATACTCCTATCATTTTCAAGATCCTTGCCACATGAGTACTTGAGTACTTAATTATTTTTTGTAGCAACTCCATGTCTTGATTTTACACATCAAATAATCAGACATAAAATTTGAAAACATCATTGTCTAGTCTGGTCAGCACGATCATACAGCTGAGATTGATCGTTATTATCAGTCTTCTGGTTTTTTACATAGTGAGGGTCAGTATATGTTTATAAAAATCTTTGAACACATATAATACACATAACAATTAAAAAATGTTACAAATTAAACTCTGGTTACTGGATTAGCAGATATATGAAGCTGTATCAGTTAGATTATCAGACCATTACATGACAACTGCATTCCAATTTAGATTGAAGCACCAAAATAATTGGTGGATATATTTTTAAATTAGTCCATCTGAATGATAAAAAATAACATGCATCTCACTTCTCTCTTCCAAAACCCGTCCTAAAAGCTACGAAGTATCAGATTAATATTTTAGAACTTTGTAATTTCTGAAGATAATAAGACTGGGCAATAAAAGTACCTTTTGGACACAGTAATTAGGACCACACTTCCCACCTACATTCATTAAAACAGGGCTGTTTGTAAAGTCCTTGTACAGGAAGTTATTACTCATTTGTTCTTGATTTTCCTATGATGCAAATCATTGAGAAAGCAGCATCTACACTACCCAAAGGTCTGGTGCAACGGGAATATCAGAGAGCGTGTGCACCGGCAGTGCTGTCATAATAAGGTGGATTGGATAAGAAACTCCTTACAGTAACCATAGTGCTAAAAATTTACTATATATTTCCCTCTCATTTAGGCTTTTAGGACGTCAGTGTGTATATGGTGATACTAGCTGGCCAGTGGTACTGTGAGAAATGCAAAGACTTCCTGAAGCTGCTTGCCACGGCTACCACATGCCTAGGACACAGTGTCTCATGGGGTACCCAGTGTTTTGAAGTCTCCCATTTGAAAGCTGTCTGAACTACATTAGGCATAAAAGTGCTGTGCAAAGGATACCTTGACAGCCTTCATCCATGGTTCCTGTGGTTTAACTGCCTTATCTCATAGGATTATTTTACTGTAACTGACATGAGTTGCTGAATTGTAACAAAGACATTATTACAGTGTAGCACAGCACAGGCAAACACAAGGCAACAAACCAGCCCAAACCATATTCTGCCTTCCTAAAACAGTGTAAGACCAAATCTTGTTAGGACTTGAACTTAACTAAAATTACAGAGCAAAGTGGCATAATCAATTGACTTTTACAGCAGGAAGCTGTGACAGAGTGGCAGTCTCCCTTTAAGGTCAGCATTACTGTTGACATATTCTCTGCTAGTCAGTATGTATAGAGTTAGGGCTATATAGGTCCAACTTGTGATGTCAGTCAAACTTCAGCAAGCACAGAGCTGGCATCACGAGACAGATCAGCCAAACTGCTTTAAATGAAGTTGCTTTGGTAGCAGAAGCTGCATAGCTGTGTTAATGCATCACTCACTAATTTACTCTCTTTCTCACTAAAGAAACTAGGCTAGATACTCAGTATTTTTGCATGGAGAAAGATTATGCTGTGCAGATGTAGTGCTCAAGATGTCTGAGTGTCTTTAAGTAATATCTAATTAGGATTTAAGATTTTATTAACCTTTTCTTTCTATTCCACCTCCTTACCTGTAATTCCTCATATTCATTCTGACTAGAAATTTACTTATTTCTAACAATTTAGTTCCATTTGCTCACAAAGTAAATAATGTATGAAAATGTAAGCATTTATGCAAGAAGCATTTAATTCATATTTTATAAACCAAGAGATTAAAGGCAAAGCTATCACTCAAAACTTATATGAAGATCTGACAGAATCAATCTTAAATTGATTGCATTACTTTTATTTTTTTTTTTTTAATTTAAGCCCAGATTCAGTAATATACCAGAACAGCACAAATTAATTAAAGCACACTCATCATTTAAATCATATTTACATCTATTTTGCATCACCGGAGCAGTGTAAAGCAGACAAAATCATACTAGGGAATCAAGCCCCTATGCTGGAGGACTCACGTTTAGCTGAGGCCCAGGTTACATGGTAGCTGGGCAGGAGAAGAAGTGCAGACCCTGAGTTCATCTGTTTGTGTGCTGTAAGCATTCCCCTAGGTTCCTGCTGCACTCACACTGCATGGCTGCTTCCTTTGTGCACATCAAAGACAGCAGCAGAGCAAAGGGAAATCTTTTGAGAGCAGATAACTCCACTCAGGTTGAGAAACAAATCTTTGCAGAAGAGATCTCTCTGAATTGGTTAACCTGCCAGAGGACTAGAGTGAGATGTGCATGCATCTCCCTGTCTCAGACCCACTGCAGCCAAGACCCACAGAGGTGCTGAGCTGAAGGGGGGTGTAGTGGCCCCTCAGGAGTCAGCAGCAAAGCTACTCACATAAGCCTTCCTACAGCCGGTACAGTTACAGCCATTAGCTATAACGATGAATACAGTAACTTTATTAGAACTTAATATTTTCATTTGCTTTTATAACCTATGTGCAAGCTTTTAATTAATTTAACAGTATGGAAATTAAGACTACTTAGTACAAAGAATAGGTCAACAGAAATAGTAAATTTCTTGACAGATTTAGTTTTTAACTGAAAGCCAAAAAGCACATGAATTTTATGTTCTTGGAAAACTTATACTGTATTCACAGAATAAGCACTATAGGTATGGTCAAGATATATTTTTCATTAAGAAAGCTGAAGCTCAGACCTTGGTACAAGTGGAAAATAAATCCCTACCTGACATCATGGAGACATGATCAGGAATTGTGATGAACATCAGGAGCTAATGGAACTGTGATGAACATCTCTGTAAGACCTAATACTTATTCACTTAGTACACTTCTTGCGTATTTGTAAGACTATATGTTTCATACTTAAAGGCATGCTTGCAAAGCACATACACATATACACGCATGTACCACTTACAACTGGAAAATCATTCTCACATTCAGTCTGAGACTGACTGAGACTGGCTGACACCCCTCTTATGCCATCTTCATAATGACACCATTCAGACTTTTCTACTTCTAGTCTTCTGGGAGATGAGGATTACTGCATCTGAGGTTCCCAGTATTTTATTTTTTGTGAACGATTTCATAACTCACGTGGTTTTCTACCATTCTCTGCTTGTTCATAATCTGCTGTGGGTTGTGTTGGCCCAAGCTGTGCCTGCTGCTGATTTCAAACTGTGAGAACTTCTGGGTCTTTTGGTCTGGATTGTGTTTTTGTAATTCTCTGTCTCTTATTCCTCTATTAT
Source organism: Galbula dea (assembly GCA_013399015.1). Lineage (NCBI taxonomy): Eukaryota > Metazoa > Chordata > Aves > Piciformes > Galbulidae > Galbula > Galbula dea. The sequence continues at coordinate 149,724 of VWZX01000351.1, read as the reverse complement.
TCTTGTGAGGAAATCAAAGTGGGGCTACCAGGGAGATTAGGAAAGCTTTCTGTGATATTGGTCTGATCAATACTAGTGCTCCTCGAGCATGATTTGAACTCAGTAGTATTCTTGGGGAAAAGAACTTGAGTCACATTTCCTTCCAAATTAGTTAAGATTTTATGGGACATCTAAACTTTTCTTTTGAAACTATGTATGTTGTTCAATACGCACATCCTTATGATGAACGTTACACAGAACAATTAGAAGTGATGCTAATTCAAACGTACAGAGATCACAGATACATATATCCTTTGACATATAGCTTACATTTTGAATTCAGTATTATTTCTTAAAAATGAAGAAATGCAGTTTGGGAACAAAATATTTCATCTTCTTTTCAGGGTAGGTAGAAAACTGGAAGAAGACAGGGAATTTTTCACCTAGCTGTCAGTCAGATTTTGATTCAAATCAAAAGTGCAGGCAGTTAATTTTCAATAGACAGCTTTTCAGTAGCCTTCTTGAAATGAGTTCATGGGTTCAGGGCAATTCTTTGTGCACAAGTGTCCACGTTGCATAACAAAAAAAAAAAAAAAAGAATGACTATTCTTATCTGTAGATTTCAACATAAAGACCAAGGGCTGAATATGGCTTTACACCTCTAGGCAAACATCTCAACTCAGTGACAGGTAAAACGAAGGGACTTGATCTGCCAGTGTTGTACCTCCTCTGATGTGAGAGGACACTCCTAGCACCTTATACAGACACAGAATGCACTCCTTATCACATAGGAAAGCAATGGAGTGCTGAATGTAATTATCAGGCAGCAGATTAAGAGCAAACAAAAGGAAGCACTTTTTCACACAAATCATAATTAAATTGTAACGCTCAGTGCCACAGAATGTGGTTGAGACAAGTGTAAATGGAATAAAAAAAGGAGTAGAGGAATTGAAGGGCTTATTAACTATAATGGTCTGGTAGCAAACCCCAGTTCAAGAAATCGCTGTACTATGGTTTTGCTGAAATCTGAAAGGACATACCAGGAAATGCTCACTGTATACCAATCCTGTTTCTTGTGTTTTTATCCCTTCAGCATCTACCATCGACTACAGTCAAGAGTCAGGATACTGGACTAGATGTTCAACTCACTACAGCAATTTTTTTAATTGCATGCTTTTAATCAAATTATATTCTTTTTTTGGCTACCCAAAAGGATCCAAGGCCCTGATGGAGAAAGGTGTTTAAAAGTCTAACATCCACAGATTTTAGGAAGGTAGGCATTTGAGTGCTTCATAGCCTTTGCATCTTAGGCCGTAAACTTAATGGGGTGGGGCACATGTATCTTTTATCAGGACTTTGCTTATCCTGAGTATGAACTCAAATAAAAATATGTATTTGATAACAGTGACAAGAGTGTGTAGCACTGTTCTTTATGAAGGCTAAATAATTTACCTAAATGGATTGTGCCACAGGAAAATTCCCTAGTGATTTACGTAAGGATGATGACATGCACTGATGTGAAGAAGAATTAACTTCCTTTATAGAACTCCCCAAATTTGCAATGCATGAATATTACATTTGTAGAAAGCCATTTATCACCTGTTACCCTTAATAGTATTGCCAGACAATATGTAACTTACTTACGTTTGCCTAGCAAGGTATTTGAGATTTCGTCCATTTTGCAAAGCATCTGCAAACCTATGACACACGTTGGTGAAAATCCAGATACAGAAATGAAAACACCAAATACTGAAAATCAATTTTACCACTGCCAGTTCTAAGCCTGCCAGAGCGGGTAGTTTTCTCCTAAATCAACATGAAGGGGTAGCTATGTATTTGCAATATAGGGCTCGGCAACCTCAGCTTTCTTAATTGCGGGCGGTTCCACCCCAAGGAGAGGTGAAGAACCGCAGGAGCACCACACGGCCGGTGTCGGGCGCTGGGCGGCATTACAGCATCCCCCGCAGCACCGGGAAGCGGCGGCAGATGGTGTTTCCCTGGGCGCGGGGAAGCCCCGCGCTGCTCGGGGCCGTGCCGGCGCTGCGCTATCCCAACCGCTCGACATCGGGGCCGGGGCCAGACGGGAAGTAGCCGCTGTCCCACCGGCCGCGTTCGGCCACCTGCTCCTCCCGTCACCCCACCACCCCCGCCCGCATCCCGCAGACATTTCCCGGGGAGGGGCGGGAAGGAGGCCGGGGCAGAGGGATGGCGGTGCCGCAGGGTACGGTGGGCGGGAGGCTGGGTGCCGCCCGGGGGTCGCGAAGGGCGGTGCGGCCGGTGCCTGTGGCCCCGGAGTGTGGGTGGACCCCGCCACTTCCCCTTCACCGGTGCGGCAGGGGCTTTCCTAAAAAGGGGCCCGGGGGGAGGGAAGGATAGGAGAGCAACTCTTGATCATAGAGAAACAACTCGTTTGTTCACCTTCACCTCCCGCCGGCTCCACGGATTAAAATAATAGTAATAATAATAATAATAATAATAATAATAATAACAACAACACCTGTTTCCCCCCACTCCCTGCCAAGCAGACCCGCGTTATAGGGAGGGGAAGGTCAAGAGCAAACGCAGGAGGAGCTCTGCCTCATCTAGGAGCTGGTAGCTGTCACACCACCAGTCCATGCCCCCGGCTTCCCTGGGGGCGGCCCGGCCCCTCCCCCTCCCCGAGCTGGGCAGCATCGCCCGGCGCGGCGGACGCCCCGCGGCAGTGCCCGGCGGAGCCACGGGGTTCCTATCCACAAACCGGGGCTGTGGAGGGTGCGGGCAGAGCCCAGCGGCACTTCTCCCCACCCCTTTGTGCATCGCAGGCAGGGGCACATACACACACGAGCGCACACACACCCGCACACCCCCACTTTGCAGCCTCGGCGCCGCAGCCGCCCGTGGTTACACACGCACACACTGACACACGCACACTGGCACACAGCCGGTCCCCACGGTGAATGCATCTTCCGCGGCACTCCACCGCCCTCCATCCATCCTCCCTCTCGTCTCCCTCCCTCCTCTTCCTCTTCCTCCCCCCGTTTGGTTGGTGTTTTGTTGGTTTGTTTTATGTTTTACCCCCTCCTTCACTCCGTGCATCAGTATAAAGCAGACATTTTGATGCTGTTTAACATGGTTCAGGTTTAAATAAAAATCAGAGCGCCTTACCCACCCCTGCCCGGATGCGTGCAGTTGGCTCTGAGCGAATCCCGGGAAGGGCTGGTGCGGCTTGTCCCTAACGGAGCGGGTCTGCTGCCATCCGCCCAACTTCAGCACCCAGCCGGCACGGAGAGGGAGACGGCGGCGGCGGCAGGCAGCAGGCAGGGAGCAGGCAGGCGGGAGGCAGCAGGGAAGGAGGGAGGAGGGAGAAGAGGGAGGGAGGGTGCGAGGAGCGGCGTTGAGGCAGGGAGCCTCCGCACATGCGCTCTGCCACGGGCGGCGGAGCTTGCTGGCAGCGGGAGTTTCCCCGGTTGGCCCCGGCGGGTGAGTCACGGCCCAACCCAGACTCCCGCTCGTCCCGGTGGCTCTCGGCCGGGCTTCGCCGCAGGTCTCGGGGACGNGCCGGAGCCGGGGCCGAGGTCTTCCCAGCTCCGGGCAGTAGAGCGGTAGCGTCCGAGCCTGTGGCCTGGAAGCGCTTGGGTAAGGAGCGGTTCGCCGCGGTGCTAGGGAAGGGTGAAATGCTACTACCGCTGGGCTCCTGCTTCCGCTTACTCTTGTTCCCGCATTGGTATGCCCAAATAGAAAAATACAAAGCAGGTGTATAAACCACCATCCACTTCTTCATTCTCCTCCTGCAGCCGAGATAGACAGGCAGGGATTTAGTGGCTCAGTAACTTTTTGACATCAGGCACCCAAAGCGCGATGCCTAAATAAAGAATAGTTATGGATTAGTTGGTTGCAACGGTGAGAGTCAAGATCAGGATGTTTCTATAATCTGGTTCTGAATCCTGATGGGTCTTGCCAGGTAGTTCGTCATAGCTTTAGAGAGTCTGGTTTCCAAATTTTGACTCGAGATAACGTTACATGTAGCTTCCATACTGCTTCTTAAAAATCTGGAGCCTGTTAAGTCTCAAGGCAACAGCACCAGAAAAATACGTATTTGGCATCAGGATTCTGTCAAATTTTGCCACAAATCCAGAAATGTTAACATCTCAAGAGAGAACACATTGTTATGTTTACCACTTCACCAAAACAGTCTGGCAAGATGATAAAAAAAGGCACAAGGCTGACTCAAGGTGGTACTGTGCCTTGCCAGCAACCTGTATTGGTTCTTTTCTCAAAACTGTTCTGGACAACTGTGTGTTCCATCTAGATCCCAAAGTGGAATGCTGCAAAAACTGAAGCCAAAACTGCATGTATGTTAGTAGGGCTGAAATTAAAAGCATTGGAAGCAGTCCAGAAGGGCTGACACGCGTGAGAACTTCACAGACACATCAAAACCATCTCGGCTGCTAGGAATCTGTGTTTAAAACGTAAATAACATGGTAGTAGCAGTAATGGATGTATGGTTTACTTTTTAACTTCTGGGACAGAATTCTGAAAATTCTGAATCATAAGGACCAAAATTAGTGTTAGCTTCCTTGAAAGTCACACCTCATGAAACCATCACTTCTATTTTCTTCTGATATCAATCCCCATGAAGAAGTCTTGAGAACTGGAGATCGTAACTCTGCTTGGTATCAAAGGTTATTGGCAAACCAAAGACACTTGTATCACTGATTTTATAGCATATTCTATCCAAGCAAATTTTTTGCAGTCGGTCTCCTCTTTGTCTTATATTTTCTCATGCCTTATCACCTCTTCCCCAGCAAACATCCCCCTCTGCTCCTTGTGTATCAAGAGACTTCTCTTGGATTGTTCAGCTGATTTAAAATAATTAAACTAAGAGCAACTGATATTTATCTTGATGTTTAAGCTTTTGTATTAGACCTGAAGACGAGCTTGAGGGCCTGAATTTTTTTTTTTTAACTATCCTAGGTGTCCTAACAAAAATGCTACCAATGCATAGTCTTGCCCTCGGAAAAACAAGCAATTTTTAGTTACATACCTAAATAAAGATGTAGGTGTAACTCGGAGTGTTTATGGAAATTTAGCTTAAATTCCCTTTATTTAGAAATATTGCTCAAAAGAGCAGTAAAAATAATAAAATATATTTATGAAGTGTTAAGAGTGTTTTTATTTGTTAATTGCAATGCTTTAAATATTTCTTGGATATCTTTATACAGCTTTAAAGAACACCAGATCTTTTCTAAGGCCTCAATTCAGAAACGCCTCCATGTTTAATAAATAGTCTTAAAACTTGTTTAACTTTAAGCTTGTATGTTGAAGCTTATTGACTTCATACTGAGGACAGTAAGCCTTCAGTACCTGCCTAATATTAGGAAGACAATTCTACTCTGACAAAAGCTATGAAACCAATGAAAGCAAGTGCCTTCTCCTAAAGATTTAGTAGGTATGTAGAAAGTATATGCAGATGTTCAACCTAAAGGGAGACTGAGTAATGGGTAGGAATGAGAGAAAATTTTATGCATATATCAGGAAAAAAAAGTATGTTTTAAAATGCTATGCTTAAAATGTTGAAATGAATAAAAGACTTCAGCTTTTTATGACTGTTAATGTTTCCCACATCTCTGAACAAGCACAGCCATTCCTATTTACCATAGTTTCCTGCACTTGAACTCCTTCCTGTTTCTAAATCCACTTCCTTTCTATAGCTGTTCATCCACTCTGTTGTGACCACTGCCTAATCCTTCTGCCTGTTTTAAAGCCTTTGACTTTTTCTTCCAGGCCTTTCTATCTTCTCTCCCGGGTTCATGTGTCTTTTTCCATGCTGCTTTCCATTTCTTAACCCAGATAGTTTCATTATTACTATGCATTTGCTGTCTTTTTATTGAAACTTGTTGTCACTGTTTTTCAGATGAATTGTCACTGACTTTTGAGAAAAGAAAAATGGATGGAGCAATGCCTTGGAAAAGGGCATGTGAAAATATAGAACACCGTGTACATGAGAAGGCTTTCTGGTACGTGGAGTCCATATAATTCTTATAAAATCATTTTACTTCTACTTTGTGATTTTTAATGTCTGAATTCTTACTGACTTTAGTGGACATGAAATTAGGTTCTTTATTTTCTACATAATTATTAGTTGACTGTATAATTTCAGTTAGCTTCATATTTTGCATGTAGAATACAAGATGTTTAAAATTTGTTATAGTCAAGAGCTCTCCAAGATTACATTGAGTTAATAGCAGTCTCTGCCTATCTTCAACTTAAAAAGAATTAAAAGCTATCATTAAAACAAATCAATAGCCTAAGACTCAAATTGATCAAAAAGTCATGATCTCCTTTCATGCCCCCAGCGTTGCTTCAATGTAATACAAAATGAAACATTTAAAATGTGTTTGAGCCACTGACCATGTGGGGTTTTTTTCTCTGTAAGTAGCAGTATGGCAGCAGTTTAAAGATGCTTACATTTGTAGCATCAGCTAGACACTTGGTTAGAAAAATGTGCTGCGGTTCCAGAGATAACTCTATATTTATGGTCTGCTTCATGCACAATACTACTTTGAATCTTTTGTAGCTATGTCCATGCAATACTATGGTTCTTTTACAGCCGTGGTTGTTTATAACTGTCAGGCTGTCTAATGCTATTTCATACTATTAGGAAGAGTTTAAAGAGTTGAGCAGACCTTTCTATGCTTCTATACAGAAAACCATGAAAATTAAAAAAAAACCCCAACAAAACCCACAACAACAACAAACCCCAAACAATAAAGCAAACAAAAAAAACAAACTGAAACCCAAACCAACCAACCAAAACAGATGGTGAAGGGTAAGGAGGGGAAGACTTAGGAGGAAAGGCTGAAATCACTTGGTCTGTTCTGCCTGGAGAAGAGGAGACTGAGGGGAGATGTCATTGCAGTTTGTAACTTTCTCAACAGAGAGGGAGGGGTAGGTGCTGACCTCTTCTCTCTGGTGACCAGTGACAGGACCTGTGGGAAAGGCATGAAGCTGTGCCGGGGGAAGTTCAGGTTGGATGTTAAGAAGGGGTTCTTTACCCAGAGAGTGGTGAAGCATTGGAACAGGCTCCTCAAAGGAGGCTGTTGTGGCACCAACTCTCATGGAGTTTAAGAAGCACTTGGACAATGCACTTAGACACATGGTGTGACTTTGGGGTTGTCCTGTGCCTAAATAGGAGTTGGACTTGATGATCCTTGTAGGTCTCTTCCAACTTGGGAAACTCTGTGATTCTGTGAAAACAAAACGCACCAAACCTCCAACCTAACTCCTCCTCTGGGTACAAATCAAGTTGAAGGAGCGATCATCTTCATTTGGCTATTTGGTTGAAAAGATGGCTTGCAAAATAGGATTAGAGCTACAGCATCTCAGTGTTACAGAGATTTATTTTTTGCAGTAGCAACAAATCAAACAAATGCTGAGTCTATATCTGAGAGTCCAGTATCAGATTTCCCCAAGTCACATTTATAATTTGGCTTGTTTGTATGCAGAAACAAAGGCTTTAGAAGTCCCCTTATTAAAGAACTGCTCTTTGCAGATGGCAATGCACTTGTGGCTCACTCAGAGCAAGACCCAGAGATAATGACATCTTGTTTTGCAGCTGGTTTTGTTAACTTTGGCTGAGCAATCAGTATTTCAGTATTTCAAAGGCTGGTATTATGTACCAACAGCCACCAAACCCCAAAAGCCTACTGACTCAAATGAGAAGAAAAATGCCGCTGGCACTGATCTAATGAAACCAGACTGATCTATAGCCCTGGTGCTTGAGAGAGCTTCCTATGGGCTTAATCTGCTGTGGTGGTCTCATGATCCTAGCTCAGTAATAAACGGGTATTATCATTCTGCCCTTTCACCAAATATATTCTTCCATCACAAGCTACACAATCCCTAGAGCTAAATGCATTTTATCTGCCATTTTTAGCAGCTACAGTGAATAGATTTTAAAAGGTTTCATTGCACAGAAATGGGAGATGGAGACTCACTTCAGTAACCAGGTGATCTCATTACTCTGCAGTAAAACACTTCTGGTCCTTAAGTGTCAGTGAACAGAAAGGACCAGTAGATGGTAAGTATGGCATGAAGCTGTGCCGGGGGAAGTTCAGGTTGGATGTTAGGAAGGGGTTCTTTACCCAGAGAGTGGTGAAGCATTGGAACAGGCTCCTCAAAGGAGGCTGTTGTGGCACCAACTCTCATGGAGTTTAAGAAGCACTTGGACAATGCTCTTTGACACATGGTGTGACTTTGGGGTTGTCCTGTGCCTAAACAGGAGTTGGACTCGATGATCCTTGTAGGTCCCTTCCAACTGGGGATGTTCTGTGATTCTGTGAAGTAATTTTTTAAGACTGGTAGTCATAAAGGCCACTTATATCTCCCAAGAATGACATTTAGATGGCAAGAAGAATGTAGTATTTTTAACATATCTACTTCTAGTGAATGATAAAGCCAAGACTATGAGTCTTGATAAGTTAACAATAAATTATCAAGATTAAGATTCAACAATGAAATACTAGTTTTTACTTATCTTGTTGATCCATAAACTCTTCAATGTTTCCCTTCAGTGATAACATCCTTGATTACTCTTAAAAGTCATTGGACATATCATAATGCCATTTCTGTAAAAATTGGTTTTCTCTTAGTAAATGAGTAATTGTTTTAAAATTTGATCCTGATCAAGAAAGCCTTTAAACACATGCTTGCTCTCAGTAAATGGGACTTAAATATAGATGTAGAGGTAATTCCACACATAAGAAGTTGCAGAAGAATAACATGTATTTGATTGCTTTGTCAAGAATGAGTTTGTATTTCCTATTTTTTTACATGGATTATAATATCATATAGTTTGCTAAAGGTAAATGAAAAAAGTACTTGTGCTTTATATATTGTGTTTCTACTCAGTTTGTGTACTTTATGTTTCTATGAAAATCCTAATTAATCCAACACTATAGGTTGGAGAGTAAATAAATAATAGTAGGTCAAAAGCCCCAAAGTGTCTCCACTTCATAAGACAACAGTGGCTGTAAGAGTTTACACTGTGGAAATCCAAAGTGGTATGGCTAGACTTAAAACCTCCCAGCATTTGAAACTGGAGAATATGGGTGAATACAAGCCCACCTCTTAAAACCAGGCAAATATTTCAGGTGGAGAATTGTACCTAAATATAGAACAGTGTAGCTGTGCTGGAATAAAACTTGGCATTTTCTTTCATGGAAGAGTTCAGGTAATATCTGTTCTCTATTATAAGTAAAGGCAATGTGTTCAGGGTAATATGAAGAAATTATTTTTGTAGCTTGTAATTAAATTAGCCCATTTCTTTTCATTGTTATTGTTCAAATATATGTAATTCTTCTGCCAGAGTTGTTAGCAGCAACTAGCCTTGGGATTGGAAGCTCACATAATTGCCCACCTGAAGTTTCTGAAAGAACCAACAAGGGCTTTTTTCAAGGGGAAAAAACCCATGAAATATGGTAACAGAGATTTCTGTTATGGCAATAAGGGGCAATGATATCTCTTAAAAAGTTGCTTACTTGTCAATGCCATATCACCTGGTGAAGACACTTCTCTGTCCTTGTTTCCCTCTGCCACTGTGTATTGAAGAATCCTCCATAAGCCATATGGGTTTTAATGCCTAGGAACCAGCAACTGATACTAAATTGAAAAGATTCCTTCCAGCAAACTAGATGCCTTTTTCCTCTCTTCTTGGGTCGGTGCCAGAACCTGTACACTCCATCGGCAAGTCCCAGAGCAGTGGTGGGAACACCCTGAGAGAAATCTTATGTGCATGAATCACTATCCTTGCTCCCCTATCTGTCATAGCACAGCTGTCCTCCTTCTTGAAGCATCTGTTCTTCTGTCTTTTGGATCAATGAAGAATCCAGATGAGTCTCATATGGCTGCCCTTCCTCTCGTTCACCAAGAGATGGAGGCAGAGCACTCCCTCTCCGGTGCCAGGCCACTGTGCTCTACCTGTGCACTTAGATGGGGGGAAATGATTTAACAGTATGATTCAACACAGTGGATTACTCAGTGTTCACAAACACACTTCTCTGCAGAGGATGTTTGGTCCTTCTACCGATATTTGTATTTGCACATAAACAGCACTGTTCTCTGGTTCATACTTGCTATTTCCTCTTTGTGATGTGTAAGCTGAAACTTTTGGAAGTGACACAGACACAGAGAGTCCATACAAGGTGACTTGGGTAAGTAATCACTAGCAGATGTAACCAAGAGAATAGGAAAATGTCATTAATGTGTCCTTGTGAATGGGGCTTCAAGTATTCTTTAATCCTTTTATGGTATCCCTCTTCAAACCAATAGTAAATGGAAATATGAACTTAATTCTTTGTCTGGTAAGCTCTTCTACAAACACTTTTAGATAATTTAATGTGTTTAAAGTATTTGTCAATAAAATCTGACAAAAGTGATTGGAACTTTTTGCAAAATCAGAACAAACAGCCTCTATCATAGTACTTGTGCTCCAAAAAATCTTGGGCCTGTATTTTTTTGGTTGTTGTTCTTCCTCACTCACTTTTTTCCCTTCATTTTGCTTTGACTGAGAATAACTGGCAGTGAAGCCAGAGCAAAGCAAACTTTTGTCAAAATTTCAGCAAAATTACCATGTTGCTTTTATTTAAGTCTTCTTCAGGAAAATGAAAACTGGCAATTTTCTGATTTCTGAAATACTCTCCTTAAAATTAAGGGACAGTTTCCCACCAGATTTTCTTTCATGATCAGTTTAGCCTTTAGTTTTCAAATAAATGTCTTGATCCTGTTGCTGAGAGATCAGGATGTCTATCACCTCCATGTCCTTCTCAAGGAACAACAGAACAATGTTGACTTGTAAGCAATACATGAAGCTGATGAGAAGGCAGTGCTTCTCAACCTTTCCTGTTAGAGACCACCTAAAATCTTTTACAAACATCCTGATGCCTGTGCAGTGTTGCTACACTCATCTCAAAACTAGCATAAATTCTGAATATAGCTTGGGTTTTTTTCCAGTTTAGTTTCTTTTCTCAATTGCTGGTGTTAGCATATGTAGGGTGTGTTCTGTTTCCTTTTTTCCCCCAGCCATTTTGCAAGGCAACCCCCAGCTGAAGATCAGTGACATGTACCACACTCTCCCAGCATTGCTGTTGTAAGCTGCATCAAGTTCGGCCCAACAGCATCACTGATGCTTTGAGAGACTTGCAGCAGGTGAAAAATAAAGCAATGGACTACAGGTCCAGTGATCTGCAAAATACTAATTTGAAAATAGGCAGTTTTGTGCAAAGTGGCTTTTTTATGGCTCCATTGGACTTGTTTCAGCTTTTTGTTTCTCTTATTACTCTTGCAGTCTTATTGACCTTTGACTTTATAACTCCTTTCGGGAGACTGGAAACTGAACAAGCCAGAGGAGGTGGTGGCCCTTTATTTTAGCTATGTATCATTTTTAATGTAACCAAAGTCCTGAAGCAAAGGTATAACTGCAGCCATATTCAGGGACTTCTGCCAAGAAGTCACAACTGTAACAGGGCTGAGCAAAGCAGCGTGGCAGTTGGCTGCTATGCTTTTAGCCTTCATTCTTAATTTGTTTAGGACTATTTCATGTCCTAAACTTAGAGTTCATTCAGCAGGTAAACCAGAAAGGCATTTGCCTTACTTGTACAACTGAAAGCATTTACATTTGAGTATGGCATAATTATGACACCAATCCAAATTATTAGAAGACCTGTAGATTTGGCACTCAGCTAGGCACTATGATTAAATGAGCTGAGCACGTGACTAGAAGCTAACGGGCTGCATGTAGCTACTATTCATATATGCAGTTACATATATTCATATTACATACCTGTCAAAACTCACTTCCTTGAGTAGACTCCTGGATTAATCTTTAAATAAATAAAGACTTTTAGACTAGTTTATATTTATTTAAATATGATAAAGCAATTCCAAAGTTATACCCAGACAGCCACTTAAGCTAATTATTTCATTTTTAGCCTCCCTCCCTCAAAAAAAATTCCTTTATATATTTTCTGCTGCTGTTGCTCTTGTTTTGAATGAACATGTAATTTCTCTTAAGTGAGACTCTATCTTAATGCATATGCCTACAGCACTGTAAAAAAGGGAAAGAGCTTGCCATTGTGTCAGTTATTTAATACTTTACAATCTGATGGATATAATCCACAAACATGACTACAGCAATATTATACAGAGAAATGTGAACTCATGCTCTTTGTTCAGGAAGAATCACTGTGAGTTCCTAAAGTGAAATCAGCAAAAATGCTTTCCCTTTTGAAATTGTTGGCTATAATGTAATCTAGGGAATATTACTGTAAATCCTGAGATACTCTATTTAATTTAACACAATCCAGAATGATAGTGTGAAAGTATCCTCTATAATAAAAGACAATCTATAATCACTAGGAAAAATTGTATCTTTATGTAGTCAGAATCTGCTCACCACATTTCTTCTTCCTCCCCTCCATGAAACTCAACATCTTGTCAACTGTAATTTGTCTGAAAATTAAGAAAGGCAATCCTGTAAGCACACTGGGGACACCACCACTGTTTGCATATGTAAATATACAGCTTTTTAAGCTTAATCACTTGTTTGCTAAACCTGTCTGAAGCCTAATAATTCAATAAACGGCATGTAGCTGATATTGCCTGGTAAAATTCTTCAGACACAACAAACAATAGGAAAAAGAGTCTTTTAGAGAAGAATGATATAATTGTTTTTAAGTGCATTTCAATGCTTGTCACAATCCAGAAGGCAATAGGTCAGAACCAGAACAGCAAACTTAGCCTGAAAAATGAATGTTAAAAAATGGCTCTACCCAAAAAGGGCTGTTCCCAAGATATAATCAGAGCTATAGTGAAAGGAAAGCATCTGGAAATTTAATCATGCTTAGGAACACTACAAAGAATTCCCAAGCACCACTTTATGAATCAAATCAAAGGGCATAAAATGAAATAACATCAAAGCACCTTAAACTTTAAGGCCTCTTTTACACTGACCAACTGTTATTTACAAGATCCAGACAGTTCTTATGGCTGGTCAGAGGCAGGTAGATAAGGTTGCCAGCATTAAAAAGAACCACTTTTCAGAAATGACTCATTGTTTTGGCTAAACAACTTGAGACACCCAAAAACTTCCCATTTTTAGAGAGGAGTGGTCTGCTCATGAGTTTGTGAAAGGCTGGCCTTCTGGGAACATCTTAAATTGGTGACTCTAGCTCACCATTTTATAAAAATCATGTTTGTAATTTGATCTCAATTATAATGCTATAAATTTAAAAAAAAATCCTCCACAAAATTGAATAGAATTGATTGAATAGTAGTGTTATGTTGATTTAGATCAGAATAGGATTCAAAGGACATTTTTGATCCTTTAGGAAGAAATATGAAAACATATTTCATATAAATCCTTCAGTTCATAAGGACATAATCCAAGAAAGGATACTTTGGTCTGCAATATTTTTTAAATTATTATTAAAATGTATTTCTATTCATTTAAATTTTATTAAAAATAAAATTGTCTCTTTTAGTAGTGGCTTTGTGATATTACCAATAGTAACAGAAGAAGACTATAGGCATTGCTTGTGTATTTTAAAAATAATTTCTGCTCTGTTTGTCATGGTGTTACAAGCAGAAGCAGCCTCTAAGAGACACACATGATCACTGGCCTTAGGAGAAAATAATAAAAATGGTACTGCACATGCATGTACAGATAACACAATACCTCTGGTTCTGTGGGCTTTCTGAGGAAACATTTTGATGAAAAAAGTGACTCAAGTAACCAGCCAAGCCATTTTTTTAATAGTTCTTTATAAATTCATATCTTAGATAAAGGTGTGGTGGTATTGATTACACAAGCTCAGTCTGGAAGTAACTCACCAAATTCAGTTCTGCTTTACAGCTGAGTAGATAAATATGCAGTTCCTTGGGATTGGGCAAGCCACTCTTTAGGTCTGTTTTTGTGCCTGAGATATGTCCACATTAGAAGCTGAGCTGTCTTCCAGACCTCTTCTGTTTATTGATAAACTCCATCTCCCCAGCTATGACCAGGCTTGACCTTGTTAGTAATTGTCTTCTTCAAGATCTTCTTTTAGAGGCTGCTAGACCATGTGCTATTTTGGAACTTAACACAAGGAAATGTGTCTGACTTTTCTGGTGATGCTGGCAGCTATAGTATTATTTGTAAGAGTCTCTGTAGCACCTGATAATCTGCTTGTGGATACAGAAAATGGCAGGGAAGTTTATAGTTACCAAAGCTCTTAAGCCATGGCCCCATCTATTAATTTTCTGTGAGCCAACAATTTGGTAAGTGCAAACATATATCAGACTATCAGAAAACCCTGACTGTGAAACCAAAGGCTATTGGATGCAATTCCTTTATAAAATATATATGGAAATTAAAATGGTGGCTCCAGCTAATTTTACTGTTATATAAGTCAGGTATTTCATTCCTTACCTGCTCAAAGCTCCCCTGGACTTGCTGTAGAATTATTGTGTTGGAATTGGAAGTGGAGTTTGTGTTTCAAAGTAAATAAAAAGGGAAGGGTTGAGAACATCCAATTTAATATAATAACAAGATGACCAACACACAACAAATGCAATTGTAGGAGTGAGAGAATTTTACTGATGAGAAGGAAAAAGGAACAGGAAAAAAATCAGAGGAAAAGCTGTAAAATGGGTTAAACTTTTCTTAACCACATTCCCAAATAGATATATTCTGTTCCTTGAACATTTTGACATTGCTGTACTTTTCCTCCCTCCCTCCAGAAAAAAAGAATGTGAAGCTGAAGACACATCTTTGGTCCTGGCAGAGAGCTAAATGTTTCTCTCTGAAGGAGCTATCAGCACAGACCATTGGGATAGACAGCTGTGCACATCCACACTTGTCTTCTGGAAAACGAGCTGTAATTACTGAAGTTAGGATACCAGAACTCATGAGTTTAGTAGTTAATGTGGTTACTGAAGCCAGCCAGAGCAGAGAGTGTATAACTGAGGCAAGAGCTGTCTTATTTCACTTTAGACACTGTATAGCATCCCTGCCTTCTGACTAGCAAGGAGAATGCTATTTCAGTATAATCAGATGTTAGCCTCAATCCTATTTAAATGTCCCTGCACTCTTGGTAGAGATTAGTGCAGCAGTGAGATTTTGTGTGTCTGATGTGGTAATGAGCACTGGCCAGGAGTGTGTCCTTCTGGTCTTAGCCATTGCATTCACTCTGCAAATCACACTGTCTATGCAAACATCTTGTCAACTAATGGCCAATGGGACATTGAAGTCACAGCAAGTATAGCAATTAACATCAGCAAAAGATGTGGACCTGAGGATGTGTAAATATAAGTGTTGTGATGGATGGCTAGAAATGCAAGTGCTGGGATTTGTATCCACCTTGTTGCTGATAGCCCCCCAAATGAACTCATACTCCAGAATTTCCAGGCTGTATGGATTACTGATTATTGTTTGTCCTTTTCTAATAAAATAAAACCAATATCACTTCAAATTTTAGTAAACAATTCAGATTATTAGATCTCTTTTCACATTTATTTTTTTCTTTTCAGTGTACAATATTGATGCTTTCCAGTGCTAAGTTCACATTGTTAGCCTTCCCTTGTCCTGACCTCATTGTTCATTACTTGAAGTTCACAATGAATGAAAACTGGGTCTGGGGTTTGAAAATTTGTTTCAAAGAACAGTACGTCAACAAACAAGAAACCTTCTCCATTCAATTGTAAAGCTCATTTATTCAACCTTTTCTTTCCCAACAAGCAAATAAGAGTCTGCTTTTTTTTCTTTCATGTGCTTTTACCTATTTTGTTTACGTGAATCTCACAACATCCCTCCTACACAGCATTCACATAACTTTTCTTTGTGGGGGAGGAACAGAGACAATTTCACACAACAGACATTAGTCTTCTTTGTTTAGTCTTAATTTGGAGAAGTGCTCAGATACTGTGATGATTGGCACAGCATGAATAGGAAAAGACAACAGAGCAATTCTGCTTCTTGTGTCAACCTCTCATTCCCAAAGAAGCCTAAAGGGTCTAACTGAGGGCAAAATTTGTCCAACATTTCTTAAAATGAACCTGGATCTTCCTCCTCCTAAACTTCACTGGAGTAGGACTGTGACCTCAGATCTTCATAGGATTGTAAAGAAATGAGCACCATTTCCATTTTACAAACATTAAAGTAAGTTGCTTACCCAAGAACAGAGAGGTAACACTGATACCAGCAAGATCAGTAAGTGTGCTCTGTCCATTAAACCACAATATTTACAGTTTTACTTCAATCTCATTATTAATTTACAGGAAATTCCAGTTTGTTTGTGAGATACTGAGCTTTCATATGTTGTGTTTGTGGGGGGGAAAAAAAAGTGGTTTTGTAAAATTAAGAGAGTTTTAATATGAAAAGGCAAAACAAATCCCTCCAGACATACCTGGAGTACAATGTAGCAATACAGTATATGTATTGCTACATTTTAGACACACGAACTTCAGGACAAAAATTAGTAGATTCAGGGCCTTCTTGTTTCAGTTTGGGTTTTATACCTTCATCCTCCTTAGGTACACAGAGAAAGAAGTGAAAATTGCTCTTTGACATGGTAATGCCCTTAAAAATCCTGTGTGAAGCCATAGGGTTTCTGCCAACTTTATGACAAAAAATTGTAAAAACCAAGTCTTTGTAGTCTTTGACTACATAGATCACCTTGGACAATCTAACTCAAGATGTTATATAACCTATTTGTTCAGTGTTGATGTCAGGTTTTCCATTTGCATCTTGCTCTTCTTGGACCGTGAAATTGAATATATGAGAGTCCCTTCAGTCTTGCTAATAGTTATGTTTCTACATTATTTGCTGCAAGGTGTTTGACGTTCCATGGATTCACCCTGCAAGGCACCAATTGCTTCCTCCAGGGCCCTAAAGTCCTTAAGCTCCTGCAGCAATTTGGGGGAGTAAGGAGAGAAGCTGGGAAATAAACAAGGTTCAGTTTCTTGGTTATTAAAGCTGATGTCTTCTAAGAATTATATAGTGGGTGCTGTATTTCATATAGTCCTTGCTATGCTTTTAGTGGTTGTTGGTGCTAGTAAATCAATCAGGCTTTAACACTATGTCTTAGCAAAACAGTGAGGTGGGAGAAACATGCACTCCCTCTTAAAGCCTTTTCCCTGAAAGAGCCCCAGTACCTTCAGAAATCAAGCCAAAAACCAGACTGAGAAAAATGAGTGAAAGCAGCAGGAATTTAAAAAGCAAACGCTACATCAAAGGGACAGGAAGGAACTGCAATAACACTGCTGTGATTGCAACTGGGCACAGTCCCAGGAGCTTGGGGAACAAGTACCTCCAATAAACAGAGCTGTTTCTGTACCAAGCACTTACGAAGGTTTGGTGGACGTTGAAATGTGCTTAGTAAAAGGTGATGAGCATGCTGGTATTTCATCCTCACAGGCATTTACTCAACCATCAGCAAATACAAAGCCCAATAAGGACATGTCTTGCTGCTAGCATATAAAGTCTCTGTGAACCCTGGGAAAAGGATGTCCCCATGAAATCACACTCTGAGAGCTAACCGGACAAAGACATTCAGATGTGCCAGCAGGCCCTGTGTAAGAGCTCAAAGGTTTGAAATGGATTAGGGAAAAAAAAATGCATCAGGCCTTTTTCTCATTTTATTTTAGTTTAATTGCTCCCAACTGAATGAAATGACAAATCCAAGGGTAGTCACATTAACTGTACAACACCAAGGCAAATTACTAATTAGCTATTCATTCTCTGCTGAGTACTCCAAGAAAAAGAAAGTATTTAATTCTGAGAGTCACCATCCAGTCCTGACTTGCACCCTGATGACCACAATGCAAATAACCACTGTGACTTGGCATAAGTTACTTGTTCCACTTGTATGCGTTCCCCAGTCACAATCTGAGAAAACAGAAGCACAGGAAGAAGTGCCTGCTTTTCTTTTACCAAGTAGGTATGTGCCTTGGGATGAGGACCACTCCTAAAAAGCAAGAAAAGGGAGTGTCTAACAGCTCCTTATGTGCCAAGTTGTATGGCTGCCCAGCAGGAGCCATGGGGCAAGCCCTCTTTGGATTTACGATGTGCATGCTAAAGCCATGATTCTGCTAACAGTTATGCATATGCATTATTTTATGCAAGTAAGCTACTACATAAGGTTAATTTTACATACAGGAGTGAACCATCTGTGTCTGTAAAGTTTAAAATATGGGAAAGAGAAAGAAAGCACAGGATTATTAAGGGAAAAAATGCTAAATCTCCTCCCCCCCCCCCAATAATTCAAAACAAAAACCAAACCCCCAAACCTCAATATTCACCAGCATAAATGGAGGCTTCGAATGCTTTGGAAGGAACTGAAAAGGAGGGCTATGTCTTTAATTTTCAGAGGAGCCACATGAGGATTACTTGCTAGATGACAACCATGTGGTAGGAACAGACTCACTGATGTGTGTTTAGAGTACTGGATGGGAGTTGATGCAGCATCCTTGCATGGCACAGCATATCTGCAGAGAGAAAAGGGCACAAAGCTCAGTGTTGATCTTGAACTTTATATACTTAAGTTTCCTGACTGTGAAGAGGATGCCAGAACTTTCCTATCTCACCAGATGAAGCCATATATAAGCACTTAATGGGGTGAAAAATGAGGTTCTGTGACAAAAAGCACAGTGATGTTTCCAGATATTCCTTCTGTGGATACACATTTTCATACCTCTTCAGCTGTTTTGTGATAAAACTAGAAACCAGAGGCGATAAAAGGTTTTAATGACAGCTTTCTAAATAGTCAGCAGATAAAGCTGATAAGGAAAAAGAAGTGAATTTTCCCATAGGAGCTTATTGATCTAGCCTGTTTTCAGAAGGCTTGTAAGCCAAAGACATAAAGGAGTAATTCAGTACAACACAAGGCTACTGACCAACCAAAAATCAACATTCTCTTCTTTGATATGTGCTGTGGATCTTTTATGTGCCATTTGGATATCAATCTACAGCACACCCTGCACATATTTGCTGTAGAATAGGCAATGCACTGTGATTTGTGATGTTGATCAAAGACATGCCTTGATTGGGATGATTAAAGTAAGAAAGCAGATCCATGTGTTTCTCTTTTGGACAAGTACACACAAGGGACATAAATTAATCAAAGTTAAGAGCTGAGGAAGTCTCATACCACATATCCTCTTTGGTCTGCAGGACTGACTGTGAGCACAGAAGAGGCTCAGGGAAAAGAATATATGCCTTAGACCATTCAATTATCTTGTCAGCTGCAGAAAAAGTCTTGCTGCATGGAGAATAAAGCAAGCAGGAGAACTGGGCTAGTACCCCAAGGTAGGAATCCTGGTTTGGATTCTTTTAATGAAGAAGTGTGTGAACAATTGCAAGGTCTAGTTACTGGAAGCTAGTTACTGAAGAAAACTTTAGCCTTATGCATCTCCTAATGCATTTGTTCTGTAATTCTTGGCAGGTTTCTCCACATGGCTGTCTACCTTTGTTGTATGATATCTTCTTGAGAGATTTGATATCAGGACATAAGAAATTTTGATGAGAAAAAAACCTCAACCTGTTCACAGTTGCATACATCTTTTTATTTTTAAGATGTAAAATAGAAAGCATCAATATAAAAAAATTTGTTTAATCATCTAGATTAAAATAACACAATTGTTTCTAATAATATACTGTGGATCTCTACTCCCTCTATTAGAGCACAGATTGATGATTTTAAAGTATTTTAGAAAAAATATAAAATTACATTTTTACTGAGATTTTTTCAAGTGAGTACTAAGTTATTACTAGACTATAAAGTGGGGAGAATAGGGAAGCATCTTACTGTATCAATTTTGTGCCAACACAGTCACTGCTTAAAAGTAAGCAAATATATTAATAAGGCACTTATTTAATCTCATTAGATAAAATCTGCCTGAGAATTAACAAGCCATCATTTGCAGGTTCTGCTTAACAGCATGACTTAAAATAACAGATTTTCTTTAAAAGTGATGTATGCAAATTTAACTGACACAAAGAATGTCTATTTATTTATTTAATAGTATATATTAACAAGCAGAAATTTTCACATGTGTTTACATATTGTGAACATGTTGAAAGTTTTTGCTAAAATTTATGGGCTTTTTTTCAATGAGATGTGAATCTCTAATAACACATTTTCAGAAAAACATGAAAATCTGAGACTTCTGAACCTCTGAAATTGTATGCAAAAGAAGATAGTGTAACTTTCATTCTATCCACTGCACAAAGTTAATGCTGTGTTACTGTATAAATCAAGAAAAGGAAAAAGACAAAAAACCCTTCAATTCCTCAAAACATTCTGAAAAGTTAATATTGATTGTAACATAACCATAATTAGCTTACCCATCATGTTTGTTAAGAAAGTGTAAATCTGCCATTTAGAATGGGAAAAAAATCACAACTACAACTAGACTCTATTTTTTTTTTTTTTAGAAACATCTGTTTTCTCTGACTGACCAACAGAATTTCATTTCAGGTTAATACATTCTGATTACAGTTTTCTTCTCCATCCCCATCATTTAATGGAACAGCCTTTCAGAAATTCAGCAGAGACAATATTCCACAGCATGAGGCACCCACTTTTAAAATCAGATGGCTTAGAAAGCTCACTCATCCAAGCATGCTAATTGGTTGAACACTCTTGAGTGCTTTAGCACATTATTTGCAAGGGCTTCCCTAAATGCTAGGAAGTGAGCCATGGTTCCGGTGCTTAGTGCCAGTAAGCTGAATGTTAATCATTGCTGTGCTACATTTCTATAGAGACTGATAATCTGTAACAAATTTCAGAAACAGATTGTTGAAAAACTAATTAAAATCTAATTATTTATTTTATGAATTTCTGATCAATTCAGTACAAAGGTTGATCACACATTCTTTTGTAGTTATTCAGAATAGCATGGAAAATTATCAATTTACTATTAAGATTTAACCATACAATCAAAAAGATTATTGCAATGACATTACCCAGGATGGGTAAAAGAAATAAAAGTTTATCTCAAACAAAAATTTGTAATTAGCAGACATTAATTTTGTTTCAGTGAAAGCAGAGATTTCAGAACAAACTTACTTTTAATTTGCTGAAAGATCAAGCTTCTTATTTGTCAACTTATTATTACGTCAACTTATTTTGACAAAAGTAATCTAAATACATTTGCAATGCTCTTCCTTTTACTAGTTTACTAGTAATTTTACTAGTTTACTGAATTCTTACTGCAAATAAGTAATATATAGTATACTTCTGAGCCTCAAAAATTTTGCAGTAAGGAAGCTGTCAGTCTCAGGCCACCATTAATCATTAATCCCATGGACTGAACAGCCTCCCTACAAATTCTGAGTACAAGGACCTGTGTGGAAGTTCATAGTTCAATCAAGGACAGAAATACTGTCAGCTTATTTGAGAATGCTGAGTATATGAGGTGGAGCTATGCACAGTTTCACACTTTCTGTTTCCTGGATAGTTGCTTTATCAGAGAGTCCTCTGGGGAAGGGCTATGGGTCAGATAAATACACAATACCCTCTATGAGGTGATAGTGACAGTGTAAGCCTGCAAGATTTAAAATCACCAGTGAAACTTTCTCTTTTAGCAATGTATTTCTAATAATGATAGTAATACAATTGATGATAACAGTTCTTTATTTGTTCATTCCTTTGTTTTCCTACCAGTTAATTCTTCACTCTGAATTTTATATTGAAAAAAACTTCTTATGGAGAAGTTTCACTTACTTTGCCTAGTATTTCTGGCATAGAATTTTCAAAGCAAAGTAAATTCAAGCTGAGATTATCCATTTATCTGGGTTATAGATTATTCCTGACAAGGACATCTACAAACTTTTTCTGCTTAGCCAAATATTCTTGACAGGAAATATTAACAAATTGTTTCCTTTTCTATTATGTGCCATTTACACTGCTTTTTGCATCAATCTTCTATTGGAATGCAGAGTTGGATATTAGCTCCCATGTGATGTGGTATTTTCTGTTGTGTTTAATTTTATTTTCCTTATATTATGACTGTGCATTTTGCCATGATTTCAGCAAAATGAATCACTCGTGATCTAACTGAATGACTAAAGGTAAAATATGAGTTATTAATACTAAATAATTCCTGTGAACATTTATTCAGGGTAAGCTTCCACTTATATTTACCAGTGTTTGGGCTAAGGAGGTTTGATCAGGAAACATTCATGCCTTGGCAAAGAGAGATTGTATGCTTGTCTTCAAAACATAAATAAAACTTAGCAGAAGTAACAATTTTATAGAGGATTCTGTAGTGTCATGCACAAATAAGAAAGTGAAGACTAGCTCAGTGTGAGAAGGCTGACATCCTCTTAGAGTGAAATGGGAAGAGGCAAGTGTTGTAGAGGTGATTAAGCAAAGAACACTGAACCCAATGATATTCACAAAGGAATCCAACTCGGTATACTTTGGCACCTGGTGCAATTCACTGGATTCAGAATGCTGCAGAACAAGATTTAATATCACAGTTTCTACATACTTGGTGTTGCCAGAGTGACTCAGAGGGCCAGGTTCTATTTTCAACAGTAATTTGTTTACTAGCTAGTGATAATTACCCTGCTACATCCATGTCGTATTAATGACTGTTGGAGACTTGAGCAAATTCCTTTGAGGATTAGAATGTAAAGAACTTTTGAAAATAAGATTTATATTTCTCTGTTGGTGTGACCTGCAATGGTAAGAATAATTCCTAAATATATTTAATGATATATTTGGTATATATTTATAAATATATAAATTAGTGTATTGGCTTGGATGACTTCAGAATAATTGACTGTTGTGCAAGAGGATAGTTTCTCTATGGAGCTTACATGAATCTGATGTGCTAAGTGAATCATTCAATAGATAGGTGTTATCATACAGCTATAGATATAAAGACAGAAGTTAGGCTACAAATGTGTAGTATATAAATTAGAAGATGAAAAATGTTTTATTTGGTTCCTCCCTTCTGTAACAGAGTGTACTTTCTAAATACACCCTAGCCAATACTTGTTATTTTGAAAATCTTGGTGACTTAGTTGAGAAAGTTACAGTATAATGTAATAATGTATAATGTTTCTCTGGCAACAGAGAAAGTCTTGAAAAAGGAAGACTTTCCCTTGGTAGAGGAGGATCAAGTGAGAGAACAATTAAGTAAACTGGATATTCACAAGTCTATGGGTCCTGAAGAGATTTACCCACGAGTGCTGAGGGAACTGGCAGAAGTCATTGCTGGGCCACTCTCTATCATCTTTGAAAAGTCCTGGAGAGGTGTCTGAGGACTGGGGGATAGCCAATATCACTCTGGTCTTCAAAAGAGCAAGAAGGAGGACCCAGGAAACTACAGGCCAGCCAGCCTCACCTCCGTCCCTGGAAAGATGATGGAACAGCTTGTTCTGGGCATTGTCTCAAAGCATGTAAAGGAAAAGAGGGTTATCAGGAGTAGTCAACATGGATCACTGAGGGGAAGTCATGTCTGAATAATCTGATAGCCTTCTGTGATGGCGTAACTGAATGGTTAGATAAGGGAAAGGTTGCTGATGTTGTCTACCTTGAATTCAGCAAGGCTTCTGACACCATTTCCCACGGTATCCTCATAGAGAAGCTTAGGAAGTAAGGGAATGAATGGACAGTGGTGTGGATTGAAAACTGGCTGAAGGACAGAGCTCAGAGGGTTGTCACCAATGATGTGGAGTCCAGCTGGAGGTCTGTAACAAGTGGTGTTCCTCAGGGGTCAGCACTAAGTCCAGTCATGTTCAATATATTCATCAATGACCTGCATAAAGGAATAGAGTGTACCTTCAGCAAATTTGCTTATGACACAAAACTGGGAGGAGTGGCTGACACAGCAGAAGGCTGTGCTGCAATCCAGCATGACCTGGACAGGCTGGAGAGTTGGGCTGAGAGAAACCTTATGAAATTCAGCAAGGACAAGTGTAGGGTAATGCAGCTGGGGAGGAGTAACTCAAAGCACCAGTACAAGGTAGGGACTGATGTGCTGAAAAGCAGCTCTGAGAAAAAAAGCTGGGAGTCCTGGTGGACAACAGTAAGACCATGAGCCAGCAATGTGCCCTTGTGGCCAAGAAGGCCAACAGAATCCTGGGGTGCACCAAGAATAGAGTGGCAAACAGGTCGAGGGAGGCTATCTTCCACCTTTACTCTGCCCTAGTGAGGCCACGTCTGGAGTACTATGTTCAGTTCTGGTCTCTCCTGTTCAAGAAGGATAGGGAATTTCTGGAGAGGGTACAGAAAAGGGCTAGAAAAATGATTAGGGGACTAAAACATTACTCTCATAGGGAAAGGCTTAGAGAGCTGGGGCTGTTTAGCCTAGAGAACACTGCGGGGGGATCTTATCAATGCTTATTAATACTTAATTAATATTAATACTTAAACTGGAACATAGGAAGTTCTATCTAAACATAAGGAGGAACTTCTTTACTTTGAGAGTGGTGGAGCAGTGGGACAGGCTGCCTAGGGAGGTGGTGGAGTCTCCATCTTTGGAGACGTTCAAAACCTGCCTGGACACCATCCTGTGCAATGTGATCTGGACGAAGCTGCTCTGACATAGGAATGGTTGTATGTTTGCTACCAATTTGCAGATAAAAGTGTTAACTTTGTTAAGACTATAACTGATCCCTGAAGAAGGCTATCAGAATCACATCCTTCCAGAAGTAATTAACCATTGACATATCTCAAAATATAACAGTAAGTCCATCAGGTTTAATTAATTTAATGTTTGTAGTGTTTATTTTGTTGTCTTAGTTTAATAGAATGTCTTCCAGAAAATGAAATATATTACATTGCCATCTACTGGTATAATAAAAACTTTTTCTTTTTTTTTACTGAATCAATTTGTTTAACCTTCTGATCTTTTTCATGAACTAAGTCCAGCTTGCATTGTTCCATTATTTTTCTTCCAAATCTTTGGAATTTGCTTTGCTTCTAAGACTTAATGAAAAATCAGTGTTTATAATTATCAAGGTTCTAAGCCAGCTCTTTAAAAAACTTTTAAGCTTACTGTTCCAAAACTATTATACATATAACTACATGCTAAGTGGGAAAAAGTTTCTCTCCAGAATTTCAGGCCAGTAACCCTGATAATTAGAAACTTTTTTTTTTCTCTTGTGACATGTATTGACTTAGTGCTATCATCAGACAACCAAAGAAATTATTGCAATGTCTATTTCACAATTATGGAAAAATAATTATTTAGAGGAAAATCTTGTCTTTCAAGTTACTTTCTGAAATTAACTCTCACAAGAAGTAATGGTAAAGTCACCAGAATTATGAAAATGATAATATTTCCATAACTGAAACATTTAGTCACAGAAATGAGTGGAAATTTATTTGTTAAAAAGAAAAGACATCAGATTTTTTGTGGAAAAGAAAATAAAAACGGAAGTATTGACTCAAGTACTTAACAAAACTCATGCAGAATTTAACACTAAACTGTGTAACACAGCATATCCACAGACATTAACATTTCCCACTGAAATGTAAGGCTGCCTAATTTGTCATAATCTAACCACAAAATATTTAAGTCCAAAGCTACAGTTTCTTAGCTAAAAGGAAAAAGACAGGATCAGCTATACATCCCATTCATGACAACACTGAAGAGTGGTCTAGTTGGAAAATATCCCTTACAAAATATGTCATAGTCACTTCTAACAGAATAGGTTTAAGTAACAGAATGAGTCACCTCATCTATTTCACAGACTGTTTGTGGTTTGTAATGTTCTGAAGATCTCAGCAGGCCAGTTAGCTATAAACACAATTAAGATGCTCTTGAAATCCAGTCTGGGTTACCCTACAGTGTCACATCAAACTCCTAACTGCTCTTTATGCAGTCTCCTTCTATTACTCTTAAATATTGGAAAAGTTTTTTGCAAGGTCACACAAAAGAATCTCTTAAGTGCTAATAATGAAAATTAACTTAATTTAACAAGTAAAAGATGCTTACTTGGATCCTGAATCAGTATTTGTAATGACCAGATCTTGCAAAGTTCTTCTTTTCAGTCAGATGATAAACTATTGTAGGGACTTTCTAGTCCCCTCTGTATAACTGTCACTTGCGTAAATGTATGCACGTAGCATTGAACCTTTCCTGATAATCCAAAATGAAATAATGAGTAATGTACCAGTTTGGTTTCTTCTTAATCAGTGAGAGTCACTTAAGAATTTTTAAATCTTAAGTTAGAAGACAGAAAAGAGTAGGAGGATCCCAACTAGACAACTTACACAAATAATGATTCAAGCTGAGCACTTGATACTCATAGTCTGCCCTTTTAAAACCAAATTTCTTCAGGTTAGGAAAATTCAGTTATGGTGCAGGTTCACACAATTTTCAAGATTTTCAAGAGAATAGGACTTGTATTTTAGCCACCAACTTTAGGACTAGTTGAGCATCTCTGCCTATCTCTTTACATTGACTACTGTGAGAGACAGAACTATTCCAGACTAAATTTCTACATATATATGCCTAAAATTAAGGGACATGAACTCCCCTGAATGGCCTGAACAGTGAAGCCTCAGTACCCAAATAATTAAGCTTTTCACATGTGAAGAACAGCACATTCTGCAAAACACATACTACCATAAACAAAGATGAAAAATCCATAGTCACTAACATTCCTGCCCTAGGTTCTTCTAAGCCTGCTATTCTATTACTTTGGTGGAGGAATGCTCCAAACAGGTGCAAGACATATTTTTTGTTTATAATTGTGTTACATGTTGTCACAGAAGAATTGTCTTCAAAACTGCAGGTGATGATTACAATATACTTTGCATTATAAAGACTGAGACAGGTAACCATTGCAGTATTACCTATACCATACTAAGTTGCAAAGCTAATCTTCTTTTACAAAACATTGTTTTCTGTCATGCACAATTTTCCCATAGAATAGGCTGCAGCAGTAATTTCCATGAGTAAATTGTATTCCATGGAGATATGTTTCTGTAAACCACTTTTCCTTTCTCTTCAAGAAAAATCAATTTCTTCTTCCAAGGGTAGATTAGTAAGCTATACCTGTTATAATGAATCCCTTCTACTGTTTCCCTTAGGGTTTTGAACACGTTCTAGAATGGTGTGAATCAAAGGAAGACCAAATACTATCCTGCTGTCTCTATCTCCTGCTATTTTCTCTTTGTTTTCCCTTTGCTGTCTCCTATCCACTTGCCTGCCTTCTCTTGCTCTGAACCTCAGTTCT
The DNA here is from genome assembly GCA_013399015.1 of Galbula dea. Lineage (NCBI taxonomy): Eukaryota > Metazoa > Chordata > Aves > Piciformes > Galbulidae > Galbula > Galbula dea. Next base: position 122,534 of record VWZX01000351.1, on the reverse strand, counting down.
CCTTTTTGCCACAGTGCCTGCAGTTGTGACCTCTATATATTAACAACAATAAAAAAGCACACAAAATAAAAGAATGGACTTTACCTGTGTGTAAATGCAAAATGTATTTTATATCTCTTTTTTTCTAATTCTGCTGTGAGAGTGTAAACTCACTTTATGATTTAAGTATAGGATATACAATTTTATATGTCTTTTGACTATGGTTCCACTTTGGCTTTGGGTGTCTGGTGGTGAGGTTTCTAGAAGATCTTTAAGATCAAACTATTTTGCATGTTATAACTTTTTTCAGATTATTGTTAATGTCTGTATTATATTATTTCCCTTTCCCCCCAGTTTATTTCTTAAAATATGCACATTCTTATTTCTCCAGGGATTTAATGAGATTTGGGACACGTTGAGGGATGACTGACTTACAACTTGGTGTCTGCAGAAGGAATTTGAATCATAAAATCATAGAATAGTTACAGCTGGAGGAGACCTTGAAGATCATCGAGTCCAGCCTTTGTCCTAGCCCTATCAACTTGCTAAACTATTCCCTCCAACGCAACATCCACCCATCTCTTAAACACCTCCAGGGATGGTAACTCAACCACCTCCCTGGGCAGCCTGTTCCACACCTTCTCAGGCCACACCTTTTCCCAGCACAGAAATGTTTAATATAAAAGCTTTTTTAATTTTTTTGAGCCAGAGCTATTATAGTGACTGCTGAGTTAAAATGCTTTTCTGTCACTGAAGAAAAAAAAAAATCTTTCTCATAGAGAAATTTTAGGTTGTTATTGGACATTATTAGCAAAGAGCTGAAAAATGCAGCTATTAAGTCTATGCAGAATGAGATTCATCTTCAGAATCCACTTATTTGCACTTCCAGACATCAGCACAAGAAGGCACTAAAACACTGCATTTCTTCATCCATCACTCTAAAATGCATGTTGATTTCTGATGTTCCTCTAGAAAGACACACTGCACAAGTTACTCCCAGCAAATAAGCTATGATTTAAGCTTTTACTCAGTGCATCATACTCTTAGTTCTCATTTACATTTGTGCATGCACCTGTGTTTGGGAATACAGGTTTTCCATGTAGATTGGTGAGAAAAGCCCAGCTGCAGGCAGCTTGTCCTGTACCACCTTACCTGATGGAACAGACAACTAGTTGGATAATCTGATCAGAAGGAAAAAAACCCCAAACCTGCTGTCAAGAAAATCAGAGCAATGGTACAAGGCCTGGAAAAGACACTGAGTAAAGAACACAATGGAGTTTTTCTTTTACTATATATTATAAAGAAGTTTTCTAATGAAATACACTGAAGAAAGTGAAGCAAAAAGAAGCATATTTGAGCCTTGCTTACATTCATAGAATCATTTTAGATTTCTACTTGTGTAAATGGCATGAGAATATGCCCTTGAGGTACTAATTTCTCCAGCAAGCACATCTTCAGTCAAAGTCTTAAGTTACTATGCTCCCCATAAATGAAGAAGGGACGTAGCAATGTGGAAGCAAATGAATGTATCTATATGAGTTTAACGTGATAAAACCAGTGGCAGAACTTGGTTCCATATTGCACTTGCTTTACTCTGATGTATTGGGGGTACAGGACTGTGGAGAAATGGTGGCTTTGTGTTGGTTTGATGGCCACAATTTTCAAGTGCTATCACTTTGAAAGGCAACAGTTGCTAATGAGATCTCATCAAAGCAATTTCATTTTCAGGCCTGCAGAGAGCACCTCAGATATATAGGTAGAGGGCAAGCACAGACTAATTAGCTGAGAAGGAAAAACAGATGTACGAATAAAAGTCCGCCTTGTGCCTTGCTACAAGGCTGGTGCTCAAGGGATTTGAGGATGAAATAAATCTTATCCTCTATCTAGTGCACTCAGTCCCAAGCGACAAAAATTTTGGAGGAAATTTGCTCACACAGTTCTAAGTTTGCAGACACAACAAATACTCTTAACATAACAGATCTATTTCAGCCCCATGTTCTTCCTTCATGGTCTCTTCAAGAAAAGGTGACCCATCACCTGAAAGGAGGTTGTAGTCAGGTGGGGGTCAGTCTCTTCTCCCAGGCAACTAGTGATAGAACAAGAGGTAATGTCCTCTGAGGTTTAGATTGGATCTTAGGAAAAATTTCTTCACAGAAAGGGTGGTTAGGCATTGGAACAGGCTGCCCAGGGAGGTGGTGGAGTCACCTTCCCTGGAGGTATTCAGAAAACATGGTTGATGTGGTACTTGGTCACATGGTTCAGTTATATGGTGGTGATAGGTTAACAGTTGGACTTGATGATCTTAGAGGTCTTTTCCAACCTTAATGATTCTATAATTCTATGAACTTGACAGGGAAAATGGTTCAAAGAGACAGGAACTCTCAGTAAAATAATTCAACATCTCTCCAGATAGTGTGCATCAGTGTGTGTTCTCCCATAATATCTTATATGACTAAAGGAATTGGACCACAAAAGATCCAGAGGTCCCTTAAAACATAAATTATTTTATGAATTTGAAAAGTTATACTAGATTCATAAATTCATTGTGTCGAATCCTCTACAAAATCAGATAATCTTATGTTTACTGAATGGGCTGCAAAACTGATAGGGTGTTGAATAGAAGGAAGTACAAGAGACCAAAGACTAGGAGAAGGAGAGCAAAGACAGGACCTTCTTAAGCTGCTGAAGTAAATCTATTTTGGAGCTGCACTATCAGAGATCAAGCTGGAATTCCCATACTGAATCAGCCTCATCCATCCAGACCTTTAAATTTTTCTGAAGATTGCCTGTACCTGGTGCTCCAGAAGGCAGAAGGTAGTTTGTGCCTCCTTACTGTGGAGAAATCTGTTCCCTGGGAGATTTCATCCTAACCTCTGACAATGACAGATTGATGGCAATTATCAGTTGCTAATAGTTGCTATCAGTATGAAATATCAGTGGTTTCTTTTTCAAAATCTGTTCTGTCTGCATTACTTTAATATGGATAATTTCATATTCCCTAAACTGATCTCTCTTTCAATTACTATTTTTTAAGCTTTTAGTGTTTGGGATTTTTTTAATCAAATACATTTTGGTTTTAGTAAAATAAGGCTTGCAACACCTTACCTACTGAACACTGAAGTCCTGAAGCAAATTGCTTAATCCATTGTGTCCTTTAGATATCTCTATGTACATTTTTCTGGATGATGCATGCCTTTTTTATCTGCTCCTCTGCTTTCTGTTAAGTTAGAGCATTGTGTTCATAAAGAACATAATAATTTCTACGAAAATAGACATGACAACTTTATCTCTCTGACTCAAAAGAAGAGTTTGAGAATGTCCATAAATACACAAGAGTTTCTTATCATATATCTCAATATATTGAGAATATTGGTGTATAAGCATGTAATTAATATACGTAATTTCAATTCAGAGATTCTGTGACAATCAGTGGTGTCATCAGCAGGGTGATATAATGAAAGTGGTAGACTTTATCTGACAGTGTTGTATATTGCTGTGTGTTTTACAAGCACATAAAGAGATGTTATTCATACATACCACTTTGGTTCTTTGGCTCACACAGCTACAAAATTCTTCAGTATGGCATATCTTAAGCATTTCTAGGGAAAGAAAAAATACCTTGGAAAGAGATAAGCACTTCACTCACCGATACAAGAAAGTGAGGGAGGAAAATGCCACCTTGTACTCTAAGTAAAAACTTCTCTCTTTTTTTTTAATCCCTCAATACAATATCAACACACCCTATCTTTGTCTAGTTATGAGTGTGCTATATATGGGAGAAAAAGAAAGATGGCTAAGGTAAGAATTTAGAGATGGGTGGAGTGTTCCCTATTTGTTCTAGAATAGCAGATGATTTTCTGAATCACAGATTTAGAACATCACACCCATGAACAGGATCTAAATGTCATTTATATGTCAAAGAATAGTCTGAAAATCCTAAAATAGTCTATCCCATTTCTTAAAGACTACTTTGGAGGTATACAATGACTTTAAAAGTGATCCTTCAGATCCCACAGAAAAAAGTAAAGAATTATGTACCAAGTAACAGTTCATTTTTAGGCAATTTTTCTATCACAGGGTGGATGCTTCATTTCTTTCCAGAGAGAAGCTCAGATTTTAAAAGGTGAGAAAAAAGCTGCATTGATACAAAATTAACTATGGCTCTCTTGAGTGTTAGAGCGCAACATGCAGTCTATTATTTTTGAATCTCCATAAAGTTGTGAATAAACCCACAAACCATAAACAAAAGAAAAGCTGAAGGAAATTAAAAAGCAGAGGTTTCTGAAAAGCAGCTCCGAGAATTTGCAACTTTGTGATTGCTCACAATTTAATGAGATGTGGGAAAATAATGCAAATCATTTTAGGGGAATAACAATCACAAAAAAAAAAAAAACAAACCAGAAATATTTTTTGTGATACCCTCTTTTAGAGCTAAGAATTGGAACATCTTGCTGAGTGTAGATTTTGAAGAAAAAGACTCCCAGGTTTCAGGGCAACACTATCTTCACATCTTACTAGAGGTGCTCCAGTGTTACTTGCTGGTTAACCTGGAATGATTTCAAGACTGATAATATGAACAGAAGATAACATCTCCTTACTTCTGAATAAAGAAATATAGACACTGGGTTAAGCAGAACAGCAACATAAGCAATGAATAATGAGAAGAAAGAATTAGTGGAACCCTGATCCTTCATCCTCATCCTCCTTCTGCATCTCTGGGAATTTAGATATGAGAACCAAGTTTTCAAAACCAAGTGTGGAAGGAATGCCTGCAGAAAACAACTTTGACTGGTGAACTAACCAATGCCCAAGTCCTCAGGTGGCCAATGAGCACAAGGATATGTGGCAGCTGGCAAGGGAGGCCAATGCAGGGTCTTGCATATGGACCAACAGAGACAGGGTGCTGGGGCTGCAGGCCACAGCCAGAGGCTGAGCTAAGTGAGCAAGATATGAGAAGCTACCAAACATGATGGGAGAAGCTGCCAGAAATAGCAAGCAGCATTGTGAGGAGCCAGCAGATGTTGCAGCGGGGGTGGTGGGGTGGTGGATGGATTTCACAGGTAGCTCACAGGAGTTATGTAAGAAGTAGCTAAACTCCACAGGAACTGAAGACTACTGTTGGGGACTCATCAGAGAGCTGAGTCTTGCCTCAGAAACCGTATCTTGTGCTCATTCCAGATGGCAGCAGTGTCTTCCCACATGTTTTCTAAAATAGGTACACTGCAGTATGAAGCCTAATAATAATAACACTAACACTAAATAAAGACTACATAAGGATAAATATTTAAAAACCAGTGTATGAAATATAATATTTAATGACCATTTGTAGGAATGGGACAACTGTCTCATAAGGAGAGCCTATGGGTATCTGCAGACATAGATTCCAAATCTCATCCAAAAATAGCACTGGTCTTCACAGTTCAAGTTTATCTGCATCACAGAGCTTAGTGTCATTTACCATTCACTGGGACAGGGAGATGGGGTTAAAGAAGGATGCAGGATTGCAGAAATAATGATAACCATGGGGGATCCACAGGGTACCCACAAGAAACTGCTCAGCTTCTAGTAAGTGGGCAGTTAACTTTGGTCTTTACTATGTTTAACATTCCTCCTTCACTTTTACCACTGCTATGTTGACTATGTTTTAGAGCATATTTTTTTAAGAAATGGCATTTTATTTTGTCAAAAACAGAAGCTCTAACACTTGGAGTCTGTTGAATGAGTAATGAGTGACACGTTTGAAATACAGAAAGACTCTTCCTCCTTTGTTACACTTCCCTGACCTTCAAAATTTATTTCTTTACTTTTTTTTTTTGAACAGATTGCAAAAATAATTTGCTGTAACTTGAAGTTGAAATGTGAAGTATCAGTTTAAAGGAAATATGAAACAAATATGAAACACACTAGTAATATTTACCACTATAATTAATTTGTTCTTGGCCTCAACCTCATCTGTTCTTCACATCAGCTTTTTCAGTGCAGACCTATGTTTCGTGATGGAACTGTGCAGAGATAAAATGTATTAGAAAATCCTCTTCACTGTCAGACTACAATGACATACGTATCTCCTGAAAGTGCAGAAATGAAAACAATACTAGAGCAACCAGTCAAGGGTTAAGCCCTGGCTGTGCTTGTAGGAAAGAAAGAGCAAAAAGATCATAAGGAGAGGGGACTACCTATGTCAAGTATCATGCCAAGAGCCAGAATGAACATGAGTGGGAATCTGCAGAGAGGCTACACAAGGAAATGAGGGCTGGCAAGTATCTAGCATATCACTCTGCAGTGGCTAACATCCTGCTGGCAGTCATAATTTGTCAGTCTGCCTGGAACTCTGAGCCTTGCTCTAGGACATACTACGCCGGCTGCCGTACCTGCTGCCCACACTGCTGGTAGGCTGGCAACCTTGCTCCAGGGCAGTGCTCAGCCAGGGGTGCTGCAGCTGCTGCAATTCCTCCTGAGAGAGAGCTAGCTCTGACATCCACCAAAGCTGCCTGAAGATCTATAATACCAAGAGCTGCTGGTATGGATCTTGATACCCCCAAGACTGCTGCCTGGGCTCTGTTTCTGCCTGAATACTTGTATGGCCATCATACAGGATTTGTACCAGCTTTTCCTGCTTAGCCATGCAACTGTAGTAGCCTCTTCTTGTGGATATTTGTGCAAGCATATGAATATATGTGTGCGGAACCATTAGCATGATGTGAGATGCTTCTTCCAATGTGAGAGAGGAGTGGATGCATTACTCAGAGCTGGTAAAGCTGTAAGTCAGTAATGTGGTTATTCCAGTGATATAAATACTTCTTGCCCTATCACATGTAGGCACACACACATACCTGCTTTGCAAACAGGACAGTATGATTTCCTTCATTTTGAAATGTGAAAAACAATAGTAAAGACATTAATTTTGTTCAAATTAATCCAGAAGGCCATGTATATTTTTCTATATCCTAAAAGCCCCAGAAATCTTTGCAAAAGTCATAGAAGAAAATATATTTTAAAAAAGAAAATCCAGACAAAACTGTGTATGTCTCCAGAAGAAACAAAAATCCTCTTAATGAATTAGCAGTGGATTCTATTTCTGCATATTGCATGCCTTACATAGAATACATACCTACCCCTATATATATGTCTCTGTGTGTGTGTGTGTGTGTGCTGAAGCTTAAGTTTGAATTCTGTGGACCTTGCTAGTACTGGAATCTGGTCACTCTATACCCTGAAAGAAAACTGGGACTTTCTCCTTTTTAGCCATGCTAAGTCACAAATTATCTGATTTTAAGCCAAAACAGATCCAGGTCTAAAATGTAATCTGTTTTATTCTCCTTTACTGGCAAGCTGAAGTTCATCACCCTGTCCACTATGTGAATTATACCTCCATATAGCAGCTGAAGCAACAAGATATATAAACTATAAATCTTTAGTGCCATCACAGTCACAGCAGATTGAAAAAACAGCCAACAGCCTTGTAATGAACACGACTGGTCATACTTAGCCCAAGACCCCAGCTGCTATCTTCTGTTCAAGTTTTCATTCATTTTCCATGCACCTAGGACCAGAAAAATGTCACAAAAGCATATCCTACTGCTATGTGAAAAAATATAAGGTCCTGCTGAAATCTTCGTATTCAGAAAACAGTTTAAATTGAATTTAAGGGAATGCTGTTCAGCAGACACAGCTGTGCCATTTACTATTCAGCAGATGAAGCAACTCCTGACACTGAGCTGCAGGACCTGCTGATGGATTGTGCCTTAAGTACGTGTGAGGTTAATGATTCAAGTAGAGAGTGAGCAGTGGATGGTAACTGACTGCATCCAGACAGCAGGCAAACAAATTACCCTGCTGATTCTGCCTTGCTTTGGATTGCAGACATTTAGCTTTACCAGGAGTCTAGTAGCATGTTCGTAAGATATGAGTTTTTATGCTTATGTTACTGTAGGCTGAGATTAAGTCAATACTTTTGCTTCAGTAACGAACACAGTTTGCTCAGACAATAGAGCTGTGAACTCAGGAGTGCTGGCTCCAGGTCTTGAGTTGGCTACTTAGATAAGAGCACACCATTACATTTCTCTTGTCACTTCTGCCACTGATAAACAGGGATAATGAAAGTGATCTCTGTAATAAAACACTCTGAGATCTACTCATAAAAGGTCATGGAGAAAATGACTAGTTTTATTCTACATTTCTCCAGTTCATATTGCTCCCTTAATACAGGTAAGCCATTCCACCTCTCCATCTGTGATCTTTTAGCTTTTACCTGTTATCATCTGAAAGACAAAAATAAATACTCGACTGTTGAAATATAGTGTGTGGCACTCATCAAACAAGCAAAATAACCTGTTTTCAAAATCAAACACCTTCTGGCTTAAGTTTAGTTCCTTGAATCTAGAGTACATGTCAGATGCTTGATTGATTGCCAGAGAGGGCAAACAGTAGCTCTCCATTATGCTAATTTTAAAGTAACAGAATTTCAATGACATTTTTTTTGACAAATGTCAGTGATTAATTAATTCTCTAGTCAGTATAATCACATTGATAATCCTTTTGAAACCAATTTCTATATCACTTTCAGACAGTTGTTCATATTCAGAATTGCGGGTGAAATAAAATGTAACGTTGACTGTTCAATCACCCTGCTTCATTCTGAGGCCCCCTCTTTCTCAGGGCCTGTTTTTTGTGAGTGGACAGATACAGGATGTCTGTGCCTAAGCCTGTAAAAGCAACAAAGCTTGATACTTTATATTTTAGAAGCAGCATACGGCATTTGACTTACTAGGGATGTGATGTTGAACAGCTTTCTGACCTACTTCATACTGTGCAGATAGGTAAGATTAAAAATGAACAAAACTTTATTCAGAGGAAGTTTTTGAAGAATTTAGATAGCTAGAATGTAGTTTCTGAGCTTTCTGCTTGCCAGAATGTCAGTGCCAGTAGGTCTACTATTGAATGGGGGGTTTTTTTGATAATTCTAATTTCCCATGATCAAAAGCAGTTGTACTGGTACTTTGACAGCTTTGTTCTGAACTCTGTACTGAGGCTAAGGAGAAGGAGCACAGAGGTGAACGATTTCTTGCCTGTGACTTCCCATTGTGTTGTCAGGCATCCCAAGGTGTCCATGTTCTCTGACCCAAGCATCTCCTGGCTCTGTGCCAGGATGAGGGTAGCTGCATCCCTTGTATCTCCATGCCTTTACTTCTGTGGCAGGACACCTGGGTGCCCCAGCAGGTTGGCAGCCACAAGTATCTCCAGCATGTGCAGCAGCCAGGGGTCTGTGGAGTACATCATCCACCCAGCTTTCCTTTGTGAATACTGCCTTCCACATTTAAAGTGAGAGGTAGCTCACCTGATTCCATGGGGCATTTGACTCCACACTGGCACAACATTTTTGCTCACCAGCGACAAGGTTTCCCTGCTGGTACATGTTGTGGCTGGGACAAGGTATACAGAATTTTCCAAGGGCAGCTGGGTTACCCAGCCATGGGCTTCCACAGCCAGAAGGGAGCAAGTCTCACTGGGATAATCTTTGTTTTTAACAGAAAGGTTTGTGATTCACAGATTAGCTATACCTTAGAAAATACCAGGCAATGCTGTGCTCTGTGCCAAGGTGAAGCCCATTTTACCATTTGATAGCTTTCTGAGAAGGACTTGGTTATGTAAATGTCTGGTACACACTGCAGTTAATTAGATGCCTGCATCTGCACATTAGTCAAGTATGCAGTCAGATATTGATTCCAGCCACAAGACTCTCATAAACAAACTCATTGAAATTTTTGAAGTGTTTGGTAAGGATCCTTATATAACAAGATTATCCAGTTGAAACCTCCAAAATTCTAAATTAGCAAGAAAATCAAACCAAGAAATAAATTCCATCCAGACACCCACGGCAAGGCAAAAGTGTAATTAAAATATAACTTTGTTGTCTTGCTATCACTGTGTATACAAACACAGTACAACTTTCTTCAGCATTGCTAGATACAAACTATGTTTTCATGATAATTTTATAAGTTGGTGATGATATCATACCATTGAAGTTAGTTTCTGGAACACTGTTCAAAGTAGATTTTAACTGTTCATTTTGTAACTGTGGACAAAGGACAAACTGGCTTTTATTTCTGGAGTTTCTGCCCTGTAATTAAAGAATAAGAACAAAAATAATTGCAAAATTTAATATTAGGACTTGGTGTGGATGTAGTTTTGGATGTATCAAACTTTTGTGTTTGCAAAAATTGAGGAGCCTACAAGCTTGTGTTTGTGCAGCTACAGAGGTCCTGTTGTGTCCATATATGTTGGCCACTGACACAGCTGTAGTCAAAATCTGACTCTCTTAGGACATTCAAAGAGGACAGAAGAAGGAAATTGTATTCAAGGCCGGATATTATTTAATAAGGGGCAGAAAATGTTGTTATAATATTTCCAAAACTTCAGTATTTTTCTTTCTTAATTTAAAATGTTAGCCAATTGATAACTTGAAATATATTGTTCAGTACCTTATTTACTGCTTACAGAAAGTTTAAAGATCTACTAACATTCTTAAATATACATTGTATATACTGAGTACAAGGGGGTGTTCACTTCTCTGGTCCTGCAGGCCACACTATTTCTGATAGAGGCCAGGATACTGTCAGCCGTTTGGCCACCTGAACACACTGATGGCTTATGTTCATCTAGCTGTTGACCAGCACCCCCAGGTCCTTTTCTGCTAGGCAGAATTCCAGCCACTCTTCCCCAAGCCTGTAGCATTGCATGTGGTTGTTGTGACCCAAATGCAAGACCCGGCACGTGGTCTTGTTGAACCTCATGCCACTGGCCTTGGGTCATTGACCCAGCCTATCCAGATCCTTCAGTAAAGACTTCCTACCCTTAAGCAGACCAACGCTCCTGCATAACTTGGTGTTGTCTGCAAACTTACTGATGGTGCACTCAATCCCCTCAACCAGATCATTGTTAAAAGATATTAAACAGGACTGGCCCCAGTACTAAGCCCTGGCAAAGACCACTTGTGACCAGTGACCAACTGGATATAACTCCACTCACCTTAAGTCTCTGGGCTCAACCATCCAGGCAGTTTTTTACCCAGTGAAGAGCACACCTGTCTAAGCCACGAGCAGACAGTTTCTCCAAGTGAATGCTGTGTGAGAGTCACAGACCTTACTAAAGTCCAGGTAGAGAACATGCACAGCCTTTCCCTCATCCGTAGACTTTGACACTCTCTGCACCTACAGACCTGGACAGCTGTGAGTTTGCCTGCGAGCTCTGTCTGGGTCACCACATCCATTCTGGTGATGGCTTTCATCTAAATGGAAACCATAGCTAAGTCTCCTCTGGGAGGGTGATGACCACTAATTGATCTTGAGCTTGCCATCTGACTGTGCCCTACTGCATGCCCTGCCTGTGTGTTTAAATTTCCTGTGGCTGCCTTTGGCAGGAGCACCCTGTCCACCGCATCTAGGGCTCTGCCACAGAGCTGACAGTTGCCGCTGCTGTATTCTTCACAGGCTGCATTCATCTTTCCCAATACACTCAATGTTAAATCCATTTCTGGTTTTAAGTGCACTGTCCATCCTGATCAGCCACTAACAAAAGGAAGACTCAGATGTGCTCAGTAATAAGCCTGGTCTTGCATTGTTCATCCCCATTTCTGAACACTTATCATCAAACCTACTGCTCAGTGCAGCACAGACCACTTGTAACCTGTGTAAAGAAGAAGAGATACTCACATCACAGAAATAAAAGAGGGTGGAATGCAGGCATATTTGTAGTCCTCTGGTAGGAAATATTCATCATAAAATAGAAAGTGGAAACTCTGAGGTTGCTTCAGTATGTTTTCAGAGCTGTTGGACCACAAAGTGTGCCAGCTAATGGAAATGTCCCTTTCTAGCAGTGTGAAGCGTGTGTGTAATGTAGCTAGATAGTGTTCAGGAGCTTATTTTTTTCATGTTTTCTAAGCCATGTTAGCTTTGCATAACAACCTTAAGTGTTCCACATTATTTTTCAGTTTGAATAATTTATACTTTCTTGCAGTGAATCTAGTGCTAATAGCACATGGACATTGTCAAGGGACATTTTATCCTAATGCCTCCTTTTGTTTTATTCAGTAGGAAATTATTGTCCTGATATTCTCAATTACAGTAATTCAGAGAAAAATAACTGCAGCAAATACTATTCTGAAGTATACAAAGTACATCACAGCAGACATATGAGCAAGAGAACTTTAGCTGCCTGGTCCCGTGATTGCAATATTTTCAGTATTCTTCCTCTTTCCTGTAGAGGTAAGATGTCTGTGCCATAGTTGTTTTTGCTGTTTATTTTCTTCCCCTATGACCATGTGCTTGCCTTGATACCTCTAGTTAAGAAAAGTTCTTTTTTTTCTTTTATTTTTTTTTCCTTCTCTTAATCATATGAAGAGACAAAATACTTTCTTCACACAACATTTTTCTCACTCTGGCAAGTTCATTTTTCCAGCTTTATTTAATTTTTGTTCTTTATGTCTCTGTGCTTCCATTTTGCAGCCACAGGTTCCAGCTACCAAAGCAATCCAACTGCTGAGCATAAATATGGTTGTTTTGTTACTCTGGCCACATAAATATAGTTTTTTCCTGTTTTTCCCTGTTTACAGGGGGGAGGGGGAAGGATGAAGGAGGGAGAAATAGTGGAAAGGAAGGAAATTCAGCTTGTCTTTGCCCCTGTGTTATTATGGGGTCAGACCTATGAACTCCTCCATACTGAGAGCTGCTGCCCAAGCTCCCTCAGCATAGCTGCTTTACTTTGCCCATTCTGCAGCAGCCCCTTCCTCTGCTGTAACTCTGGATCCCTCTTTGTCTGTGAGCAAAGCAAACACCCTGTAATTGTGTTTTCACAGGTGCAAATTGCCTCTTTGATAATCTGCATCTTTATATAACCTGTACAAAAGCAGAGGTATAAAAGAGGAAAGGAGTCAGGGAGACTTTCAGGGAATATAAAGGGAGGGACAGGAGATGTCCCTGAGTGGAGGGAACAGGCTGAGATGGAGACTGTTACTGGCAGAAACAAGATCCATATACTAGACATGCCACACACACACATAACTTCTCGTGCTGCTTACTTATGGCTTGCTCTTACTGGAAGTTCAGGATGAGTTATGGACACCAAAATCCAGCAGTGCTTTCTGAATGTCTAACCTTTCTGTCAGAGGATGTACCTGTCCCCCATGGGTTTCTTCCAGACATTTTCATTGTGCTTCATTCCTAGTTCCTGGACCCTGTCTCCAGCTGGTGATTTATTTTTCCTATATGAGCCCTGCTTTTTCTTTGTAGTGCCAGAAGTCAGTATTTCTGGATAATTCACTCCTTACTTGCTGGCCATGCCCTGTTCCCTGTGTGCCTCTGCAGTTCTGGCCCAGTGATAGATCAGCCTCTTCACCAGCATTGGGGCAGTGTCTGTGCCTCCAGCCATGCATCCATCTGCTTTTGTGGGCTATGGGTAATGTCATATATGGAAATATTTCCAGATTATGCTTAAATTAAAAGAAGAATTAATCATAAGGTTTTTATTTAACTGTGAATATAAAAATCTTTATGTTTAAATTAGCATTATCAATATGAAAGGCAAATATTTATTCACTTTGTTCTTCCAGTTCTGAAGTCTGATTCAAAATCTGACTAAGATGTATGGGAATTGTGTAAGGCCCCTGAGAAGGACAGAGAAGAGGAAAACACAATACTTGGTCAAATCCAGACCATGAAAGTTTCCGAGATTTTTTGAAGCTGTTGGAAATAGATCCCATTGGTGATAATGTACAGCAACAAAAAAGAAAAGCAAATTATAAACTTTTTATTTTGCCTTGGGCAAAACCTACCAAAAGGGCTTCATTTTTTGTGTTTTTTGCTTAATTTCCTTTTTCAGTTCAGAGAGAATAGGGTCACCAAAAAGATCAGATCATGATGGGAAAGCAAAAAAACAGGACCTGCATCAAACCTATAAAGGATCACACGAGCATAAAATTTTCCCAACAAATACAAAATTAGATGCAGAAGAGCTATAGTGCTGTTATGTGTGAAAGTACATGCTACTTATATTTGACTGACAATATTTTACATATATGCAGGCAGCTGTCTCTTTCCTGAAAGAATTTTGCAATCACCTGGTGTGATTGTATGCCACCTTCCAACAGAAGACCCTCAAGTCCTCCTAAAAGTTACTATTATTTTCTTTTGTAGAGGAGAAGAATGCAAGTTATTCTGTGTCACATCTCAAGACAGAGCAAGAAATTAGGAGCAAAAAAGAACTCCAGTCCCTTTCTCCTGAACAGCAGGCAACATCCCCTGTTGTGTGTAGTGGTAGTGCCACTGAAAGGCATCAGTTCTGTTCTGAATTGTAGTAGCTAAAGAAGACATTACAGTAAAAAGAACAGGCCACTTTTACAACAGTTTCTTTTTTTAATTATTTTTTTCCCCTCTGAGAATTCTTTGTTCTTTTTCTGTACCTGGGATCTGGGCTAGTAGCCCACTCACAAAAAAAGAACTCCGAATTCCAGGAGTAGACAAAACATACCTCAGTGAAAAGGACTGCTAATCATACTAATAAAGAGTTACCCTGAAAATAAAGTCAAAATAGCTGTTTTTTAAATGAGCAGATTGTGTACTGCTCACTCTGTTTTCATCAGGCTGACTTGTGGAGCTCTAATTGTTAAGAAAAATGAGAATAAAAGGAGAAAATACCGTAGTCATAAGAAACAAAGTAGATAATCTGATTTAGAAGGTAGCTGTTCATCAATACAAGTGTACATCATTAATATTCATTCTCATTTAACATATATAATAAATGAATTTTATCTGTATTAAAGGTAGTTTTATCCAACACTTGTTCTTCTGCAATAGAATTTTTTCCAGTCTGTTTCTCGAATAAGAAGCAGTTTACACCTTGCATATTCATTAGTATCTGGGAACAGTGAAAGCTGGATGCATTAGAAGTTCTCAGCTCTGCCTAACAGAAACAGCCTCCCTATAGTATACTGGGTTCTGTGAAGAAAAACTCTTGGGCATGTGGGCTGCAGAGAGGTCACAGTGGGCTTTTGGAAGATGTCATGAAGTAAAACTTCTCTTCAGGGTAGTTGCAGACTTAGGGTCAGTCTTTTCCACTCAGGAGAGTAATTCACAGTCTAGTAGACATCATAGGGAAAAATACATTTTTTATTAGAATGCTTTTATTAAAGGTATTATGTTTCATTCACCTGCCATTATCTAGGTTATTAGTTGTCTTTCCCACATGTAGAACAAAACATAGACTTCTGGACTGAATGGCATTCTTTGGCTTTCAAAAAATAGCAATAGAGGAGCAAGTGTGGCCTCCCTGAAGCAGATGGCACTGTGTTGTTGGCGAGCCATCAGCACTGCCCATTGCCAGTGGGCAGGCAGTGTGACACATTCCTTTCAAAGACACTGAACATTGCAATCTCTCTCCTGACCCTCATAAGATTTAAGTAGCTGCAGATATGCTTTCCTAGCCTTCACAAGTGGCCACTGTCAGGGCCTTGAAGGCATTCCCTCCACATAATTGCCTGGACTGCCTGGGCTCAGGGCCAGCTTTAATAATGAAGCAATCAGGCATTTAGAAGCTCAGCAGATGTCCATCCTGATTTTGTTAGGGAGCTGCTTTTAAACTGAGGCATGTGTGCTTGATGTTTACCTGAGCTATGTCACAGGTACACCTGTGCTCTCTCCTCTGTCTCCCTCACCTTCACCCATTGACCTGACTTTGCAGCTTACCTCATCCCAGTAGATGTGCCTGATAGTCTGAGGTCTCAGTAGAACTGGGTGACCCTCACCAACCCAGCTCTGGTCTCCTCACCAAGGTGCTGTGGGCTGTACCTTCTTGGGATGCTGCTACTCTGCTGTTCCTGGTGCTTCTTGCAAGTCTATAGGAGCCAGAAGTGGTGGTGGTGGCCTCTTACAGAATCATTCTATTAAAATGGATATTGGTCCATTACCTTTTTCATTCAAATTGTTGAAATTATTTCTTATACCAGAATGGGAAACAATTGGACAAAGCAGTTCCTGAAGTTGAGTAATGGGGGCTATGAGCCAATGAAACATCCATTGCTCAGAAGTTGCTGCTGTGACTCAATTTTCCAGCTCTTAGTGGGGAGGTAAATGCAGGAGAACAGAAATTAGGTAAAAGAGAATTGATTGCTTTAGACTTCGTGGTTCTAAATGAAAGACTGGTTTGGGCTAGTGGCAAATTGACCAGCAGTACTTGGTTTTTGTAATTATCAAGTAATCACAGAGATGAAAGGTTTCAGGCAAATGCCACTGGGTAATAGATGTGTTTTGAGTAACTGCATCTGAAAGAAGATTTAAGGAATGAAATAGTGATTGAAAGCAAATTACCTAGAGATGCTTTCAGAGAACATTCTTCTTAACTACCAGCATCTTTTCTTAGGAGGAAAAGTGACAATATACTTCTCTGCTAGCTGAGTGAATGGGTAAGAGAGGTTTGCAGGAGAAAACGCATCCAGGAGGGTTTTGAATATCTCCAGAGAAGGAGACTCCACAACCTCTGCAGGCAGTCTGTGCCAGTGCTCTGCCACCCTTGTAAGGAAAAATTTTTTCTTGTGTTTATGTGGAACTTCCTGTGCTTCAGCTTGCAGCCTTTGCCCCTTGTTCTGTCACTGGGCATCACTGAGAAGAGCCTGACCCCATCCTCCTGCCACTCGCCTTTCACATATCTATAAACATTAATGAGGTCACCCCTTAGTCTCCTCCAAGCCAAAAAGACCCTGCTCTCTCAGCCTTTCCTCATATCCCTGCTAGAAGCAAACACTGCCTGCAAAAACATACTATTAATTTCAGAAAGTGCATTTACTTAGAAGGGTGTTTGCTAAAAAGTAAAATCACTGGACAGAATTAGTTCTGTTCTAACTCAAGCCAGGACACTCCTTTTGAGGTCCAGTGCTGTGTTGCCCTGCTGTGCAGAGAGATAACTTCTCTGGGAACAAAGCCCTTGAGGAGGGCTGGGAACAAAGCCTCAAGGTGGGCTGTACAGCAGTGGCTCCCACAGCACTGAGGCAAAGTTAACACAAGGCCACTCAGGAGGGCTCATGAACCATGGGTCAGCATGGAGCTGAGCTGCAGTGCATCTACTGCTATCCATCAGACAGACTCTTACTGGAATGGGAAGGAAAGTTTCGTGCTTCAGGAAATGCTGTCTAGGGGAAAATGGTGTGGATGAGGGAGAAGTGAGCTCTTCCTCTACTCCATCCTTTGACAGGAGACACAGCAGGAGTGGGTGTAAGGTGGTTGCATTAGGCAATGTAAACACATTACCACTGCTTCTGTTAACATCTGCTTTCTCTTGATGGCTTCATTAGCTAGACCTAATGTGAACTGAAGATGGTGGAAAGCAGCTGCATCAGCTGTTGTTGCTGTGGTAGAGAAACTGCATCTAATGGGAGGATGGAGAGCAGTCTGGCCCCTTTTGTCACCACACTCCACCCTATCTAAATTTGTGGCTGGCTTGGACTGTGTCCTGCATCTTGCTGTTCTGTATGGGATTGTGTGTTCCTTAATGACACATTTGACATTTGTGGCTTAAGAACTGCTCTGGTAAAGTGTTTTCTTTGCAGGACAAATACTGCCAGCCTTGCTTGCCCATTTCTAATTATCATACATGCTTTATGCTGTAGGTTTTTATCTGAAGAGGTGTGGGCAGTTCTGGAGATGTGAACTAAATTTTATGTAATTAAGCAAACAACATTTGCTGCTAACTGCGAAGGGTCTTTGTGTAATTGTAAAGGCTCTTATTAAAATACAGTGGATCAAGTCCAAAACAAAATAATTGCTTTGTGGTTTGCTGCTGGCCTTAGTTATTTTTTTTCTAATATATAATTGGATAATGTTATTTTAGAATTTTGTTAATGCTAAGTCTATGTGGTTCTTTTCTTCAAGGGGTGCAAAATGATTCTGTCAAATAAAATTACCTTGTGTTGTCAGAGCTGGAAGTATCTTGACAGAGAATTGTTATGATTTGTACTCCTGAGCTTTGTGATTTGATGTAGATGACCAGAAAGACTCCTTCTAGGCCAACATAAAATAACATAGGTGCTCTTTTTGAGGATGTAATGCAAATGGATTGAAGTTGCAAAATCTTTTCATAATCAAGACAACATTTTTGTCTTGCTCCATGTCTCATGTTGATCTTCCTGCTCCAGTTAAATGTGGAACCATGGGGAAGTATGTCATGTTCATTCTTTTAAAGACACACTAGACTGTAAATCATAAGACATTTTGTTAGAAAAATGTTTAGTTGTATGCATCTCTAACAGTATTTTACATTGGTCTTTCTGTGTGATTTTAGAGAGAACCAGCTGTACAGGAGTTAGCTAATCAAATAAGTTATTTGCCCTTACCATTCCTCTGGCCTATTCAGACAACTATCTTTTTGTTCTTTTGTTACCTTTTAATAGGCCTCTTTCCAGTTCTCCCCTCTAGAATGTTTTTCCCTCTTAAAGATGTTGTTTAGCTTTAACATTTGGCATAAGAGGCATTGGATTTAAATATTCAGATGGTGTAGCAGCAGGTATTAAGATGAGATTCTCATAACTGTCTGATTGAGTTGAACATCACTGTTTTTAAGATTTCTGAGATAAGTGCTTCAAGTTATATAATTTTACAATAAAACAAACTCCCCAAAATCAAACCCCTCTTTTTTTTAAAGTAGATGTAAATTACATAAGTAAAGATTTTGTACATTATTGTCATTATTATTGATGCTTTTTTAAAGACAAGGCAGCTGTGTAATATGAGCACAAATGATTGTGTCTGTTTTCAAGCCCTTCCTGGCATTCACCAGTATCATACTATCAAATGTAATTGTACTAAACAGAATCACAGAATAACAGGAAACAGGAAAGGCCTTACCATACATTTACAGACAGGAGGTGGACCATGCAGTTATCATAGCCATAAGGCAGTATTTTCCTCCTGTCACCTCCCTATAGATGGACAGACCTTTTAATTAACCTTTAAAATCAATTCTGAATGCAAAGCTTTTCATGAGGGTCATTAACCATTTTTTTTAGATCTACTGTTGCCCATCTATAAAGGAGACTTTAAAGGAATTTCACAGTGACACATTATAGGTAGTTCATTTCCTAGCACATAGCTATATTTTTGCTGTTGCTGTCTTGGGTTCCTTTGGATTTGAAACCTAGAAATACAGCCTGAAAAACAGATTGGCTATGGGAACAAAACCCCCTCAGCTGGAGATGCAAACCTGGTGGAATTTAATTGAAATCAATAGAGAATTAAATGAAGTAAAAGATTATACTGAAAAAAAAATCTTTCAGTCTAGCCAAAATCAAGAAAGAAATTCAGTCTTTCATAATGGCATTCATTCTTATACTTATGCTAGCTGTGAACTCTGAACCCAAAATGTTTTCTCTGAGGATTGTATGCTTTTCAGCCATAGCAGAATTTCCTAAAGTGAAAGCTTTGTGCTTATGCAAGTGGATGGGGAAAACCTCTGTATGGACTTGCTATTCAGATTTTAAGCTTGCTTTTTGTTTTTTTAAGCATCTTAGTTTTCTGTTTAAACAAGGTTAGGTTCATTGGCATAGAAGCTGTTTTTCTGGCTAGTAATGATTATGTACCTACTTGGCATATGCAGAGCTATACTGAAACTGGGATAAAGATTAAAAACTTCCCACAATTATGGTGGTCTGGTCAGTCCTTAACCATCCCTCACAATTAATTCTAAATGATTTTTTATTAATTTGCATTAAATGCGTCCATCTTTCATATTCCTTGTTATAACTAGGATATTGTATTTAATATTGGCTCCTCAGAGATTTCAGGTGATATACTGACAGTGAAAAAGAGAATATAAACAGTTTCCCTACTGGTATTCAGGGTTTAGGAAGATAGCAAGTTCCATTTTGCTCAAGCTGCTCTGTGTTGCATATATGCCATTAGTAATAATGAATGGGAAACTCCTGTTCATGGACATGCTTATTGAGAGGTTTGAAAATGAAGAAAGTTTCCACATTTAAATTTACTTTTGAATAGGTAGACAAGGAGAAAATACCTTGAA
The DNA here is from genome assembly GCA_013399015.1 of Galbula dea. Lineage (NCBI taxonomy): Eukaryota > Metazoa > Chordata > Aves > Piciformes > Galbulidae > Galbula > Galbula dea. Next base: position 102,497 of record VWZX01000351.1, on the reverse strand, counting down.
GGAGATTTAAATCTAGAAATATGTACACTGAAAAAACCAAAATCTTGGAAAAAATTGTAATGACCATCCTATGTTTCTATGAATTAAAACTAGCCATTTGGATCATTTGAGCAATGCAGCCTATGATTTGTTTTATGCATTTCTAACACCTTTAGAATCTCCTTTTTCCCCTTTCGCAGCCACCTATATAGCAGCACACCTTGTTTCATGACACACTGAATCACAAAGACTGTGATAGCTTGTTGCTGTAAAACAAGGAGAGGAGGAGCATGATGGCTTACAGGCAATCACACTGGTTGACACCACAGAAAGAAAGTGGTAAGACAGTGGTCTTAGCTTGCACAAGTCAGCACAGCATGAGCATGAAGGATATGCCACTTAGGAGCACTTCCTATGGCCACAGCACAGTAATACAGACAGAACTGTCTTGAGCAATGACCTGGTATCCCTGGGATCACACTGTGAGGTCAAGCTGTATGTGAGCTACTGATTTTTACAGGTGAAAGCAAAGTGCAGTAAAACACCTTGTGAGGCTTTTAAGCTACCCACTAAGCCTAGAGCAGAAGTGTCAGTAATTTCCAGTGGCAAATTGGTGTTTTAGAAGGTACACAGGGTGTTCACCTTAATGTAAACTCCTGCTATTTGCTTTTGCATAATGACACAAGAAAAAAGAAGGCTGGTTTTGTAGGCGCTCGTTTCTGCTGGTGGTGCTGTCAGTGCAAAACTTGTGAGGAGGAAATCAGTCAGGAGAACTGGAGCAAAAGGAAATCCATATTAGCTGTAAAACTCTAAAGTAGAGAGGATCAATTCACTGTGAAGGGATTGAGGCATAAGTTTAACTGACTTCACCTTGAATGCCATGGTTTATTTTTTAAAGATTACTGTGCGAAGACAAGTGACTTTGATGCTCATGGGTGGGTCTAAAGGGCTTCTAACAAAACATCTTTACTTGATCATGATGAGTCTGTAGACTGGGATACTGTGGTGTTTATCAAAAAGTTGTTTGGTAGGACTGGAACAAAAGTCAGAGATCATGGCACCCAGGCTGAACAGTGATGTGCATGCAGGGACAGGAGACAGAATTATAAAGAGTTTATAAAACCCTATTTCCCTTTCAACCCTTTCAACTGTTTCTCCTCTGTGTTAGAGCTTAATTAGAATCTCAAGCCAGTAGATCAGTGAAGACCTCCATTAACTTCAAAGGAATCAGTGAAGTCCTGTACCTCCTCAGTACAGATGTGCCAAGAAAATATTTGGAAGCAGGTTGGTTGCTTAGAAATAACAGCTTCTGTTCTGAGACCTGAAGTTATAGGTTCTTGGTTTGTTGCATGCTTTGGCTTATAGGTGAATAGATACAGTTTTAGATGATGCTAGGAGAAATATCTGAAAAGGAATATTTGTTTCTTTTTAAAATATCTCTGTCACAGATTTAACATCAATTAGTGTTTTAGAGTAATGTTCTGGAATTCTGCTTTGGAGAGGATTCCCACAGATCTTAATGAATATAGAGATACTGTCTGTGAAGAAATTGCTGTAATATTTAGCACTGGAAATAGTTTTTTCATTATACAAAACCAGGTATAGCTTTGGTGAAAAAAACACAAGGAACATCATGTCCCTTAAAGAAGGTTTTCTAACAATCCTCAGCAGTCAAAGTCAGTAAAATCATCAGTGCCCAAATTAGGCCTCCTTGGTATTTGTGTTGTTTTTGCGAATGATTATGATCAAATATTTATGAATTGACATAAGGAAAGCCTGTTCTTTTTACTGATAATGAGTCATTCCAACAGAATAACACTATCTAGTCCAAGCTTTTCAAGCATAAGGAGCTAAGTTATAATAAAATAGAACACATTTATCCAGCTAAAGAAGTGATGTTCACAAAAAAATAAAGCTTTGGCAATAAAGTGAAATACCTGATTTACAAGACAAGTTAAGGCCTAGGTGCTACTATGAAGACTTGCCTATTTATGGGTCATAAACAGAGTTCAGAATATCAGTTTTTATTGTTTAAAAATATATGAACTTTTCTGTATACCCTGTAACACAAATTACTTTTTGAGTAAAGACAATTTTTTGCTTGACTATCTATCCCTTGTGGGTGCAAATAGAAGTTTAAAATTATGATTCAAATGGAGTTTATATCAAGCAGAGTCTCCAGTAATACATTACTAACTCCCAAAAAAGCACCATGTCTGTTACACTTCTGCAGCATTACAGTAGTGCAAGATCAGCCTGTCTTTCTGTCCTTTAATCATCCATATAAGGAATGCCTTTGTCTTATACACAGGCTATGTAAGGTTGACAACTAGAGTAAAAATGGGAGTAAAAGAATTCTCTCTAGATGGAAACATTTAGGAAGACTTCTAAATAGTATATAAAGAATATTCCTATAATACTTTATGTCAAAATGCTAAAACTAAAATGAAAACTGACCAATAGATGCCTCAGTGAAACAAAGCAATGACTTTTTGAATGAAAAAAGTAATCATTACTATATGGCTGTTTATTAAAGACATAGAAACAAAGGCCTCTGTTTGATTAAATGCCACTACAAATGTGAAATGGAATATTTTTGGGTATTCATAAAAGAAATTTTATGAAAATCTGATTTTATTTAATATGGCACAATAAAAAAATTGCCTAGTGTTAAAACATAATTGGAAATGGCAGTGCTGTGTCTCCTTTCTATTGAAGGTCTTTCTCCTGCAGAATTTTGCATGAAGTTCTTAGTAACCATTAAATTTGAAATGGAATCAGTCAGCCTCTCTCCTGCCCCTGAGACAAGTCTTATCATATTTATCAAAAGCTGGAGCTGGATAAACGATTGAATAAATGAATGAAATTTGCATTCATATAGCAATTTTCATCTGCACAGGTTGGCAAGAATGTTAGAAAGTGAAAAAAAAAAAAATCTCTTTTCAAATTAAAAATAGTATCTATGCTAAGCAGTGAGTGATGTCTGATATTTATTATTTATTATTCCAGGAGGGGGAAGATAAAACCCAACTGAAAGAACATCCAATCAAAGAGTGGGGTTTATTATTTCTCATTCTGGAACTGAAAACAGCCTGTTAGCTGTGAAGTAGTCTTCTGTACTGCCAGCTACCTTATGTAGCCAATACAAATGGGACATTTCCTCAGATGACTTTTAGATCTGCTGTGGTTATTACTCATCTCACTTTGAAATTTATTTATTTTTCATAAGTTATGAAAAGAAATCAAGTCTCAGAATCCTTAGGAGGAAAAACTAGTTCAACCCCCAGTAGATAGAGTCACAGATTTGGGCTTTGACTGATCTGTTTAATGAGTGTGTGGAGTAGTTTTCACAAACTACTCAAGGCTGACTTGAATCTGACTTTGGAAAGAGCCCAGATCTGCTAACAGATGTGGGGTTGCTCTCTGGTCTGGGATCTGCTTAGCCTGGGCACATCACAGAGCTCCTGGAATGAAGCAGAAGGGAAGCTCCAGAGAAGCTGCTAAATCTGCCAAACATAGCCTCTTTTTTTTATTTGAAGTCTGTCTGAAAACATCCTTGTCCAAATTCTCTCCAAGGATATGGAGTTTTCTCTTTCAGCTTTGGAAAAGAGTGGGTATAGATCACTCTCAAGAGATACTCTGTCTCAGTAGGGCTTAGAAGTCCAAAATCCTAATCCACCTACATATTCAGTAAGAAAGAGAAACTGTTTAATAGAATAATTATACTAGAGGTTATTTGGATTAATTTCATTACTAATATAAACAAAAGCTGCTTTTCACTCTGGATAGTTGTTTATAATAGCTCTTATGCCCTGTCTTAGAATAATAGCCTCTTGATTCAGTTACAGGCCTAAGAAATTATAAAAATAGAAAAAATATTAGTAGTTAATACAAAAACCTCAGACAATTGCTAAGCAGCATCACTGGAAAAGTATACAACTAGAAGAAAACATTTTTTTCTTGTCATCTATATACCAATAGTATTTGAAATCTTAATTTTTTTACTTATGTTCTGGAAAACACAGACATTTTAAAAGTATGTATTTATTTTCTCTGTTGTAAACTCTGTCCTCTCCTGGAAAGCAGCAGTATGATATACTTAGCAGTAAAGATAATATATTGATATTTTACAACATTGATTATATGCCAGCACATCAGTATCTTCAGATTATATAGACCAGCAACTATGAAATGTTTCTAAATGTACAATGTCAGATAACTTGCACATAATAGTACTGTAAGAATCAGAAAAAAATTCTCAACCATAAATATTAATTTTGAAACTTGACATTAGTGCTCTGGCAAAAAGCCAATATCATGCAAATATTAATTGAAAGAATAAAAAGGAAAATCTGGTAATGTCAGCTATTTATTCATACACTGATCCTGTAAAAGGTCTTGAAAGGATTTGGATTCAATCAGAAGAGTATTTAGGATTAGGGATAATTAATTCCATATCATTAACAGCAGTTTTGATGGGTTTGTAAAGTTCTTTGGGCTTTGTTGAAATATTCCTATATCATCTGTTATGAGATCACAAATTTAGCTGCTAAAACAGCAGTGATGATGTAGAGGTAGGGTTCTGTAACTCACTAATACCTTTTTGGTATAGCTAGAGAATTTAAGTTTTTTAAGTGTTGTATTCCAATCTGAAATAAAACCAAATTCTGAAATTCCATTTATGGAATGGAGTTAAATTTTCTGCATATTTTTAGAATTTCAAACCTTGTCTTCATTTAATTAAATGAGAAGGAAAGTTCTTGTGGAAAAATTAATAAGATGCTTTCTTTCAAAACTTTCAGTAGCTACAATTTTCCTGTCACTAGTACTGAAAACTTGCATAGGTCCCTTGAGCTAAGATTGTTTTGGGGGTTCTTAAGTGCCTTTTAATTTCTGAGCAAATTAAGATTTCTCCAAAGACCAGATTGTACTTCTATATTTTTGCAGTTTATTGTTTTATGCAATGAGAAATCCCACTGAAATTAATAGCTTTATTTCTTTGAGTTTCAACACAATAAGGGAGTGAAAAATCAAGTCTGTAATGTTGCAGATTAATGGGAATTCCCCAACTAAGATTGACATTCCCCACTTATTTAGATGATCTGGATATTCTGGATTTTAATCTTGTACTAGATCAGATAAATTCCTATTAAAGAAGTTTATATTTGCAGGACTGAAAGAAGGAAGTCTAGAATAAACAAAAAAATTTGGATTGTACTATCAAAGAAAAATTTCATTTTAGTCTGTGTGATTATTCACATCATAAAAAACACTTCTTCCTGATTGCTTCAAATCTCTCACCTTATATTACTATGTGATTCCCTCAGCTCTTTGAGTTCAATAGTAATTTCTTATTTTCCTTCTTCATGTGAATTGTAATTTTATGTATTATCTTATTCCCCTTCAACTGATTAATTTCCTAGTTGAAGAATCTGTTCACTTTCATCAGCAGAGAAACCATTCTACACCTCTGATTATACTTATTGAGTTTTTCTATACTTTTTTCACTGTAACTTTTTGAAATTGAGATGATCAGAACTATATACAATATCAGAACTACGATATTTAGCAATATTCAACTACATATTTAATTCCATTTCATTTATTTCACCACAGCTGTTTTTTCATTTAACTTGTGTGAGAATTTTAAATTGAAAAGTTGTCACCTGATGACTAACTGTTCCATTCACAGCTCATTTATCTATCAGTTGTCAGCATACAGAGACATTAACAAGACAATGCCATGGAGAGCTGTATTAGAAAAAAAATCAAGCAAACAGAGATCTGATGAAGGATCTGTATTGGTGTATGGGTTTTACTTCCATACAAAACAAATGTTAAATTCACAGCATTCAGGAAAGCAGACTTCTGGTTGGCACTTATCAGACTCCAAAATCAATAATTTTTTTTGTGCTAATAGATTTGCAGTTGTTTTTCTTAGCTAACTGCTAAGCTTCACACAAAACTATGTAATTGTGACCAGGAAGGTAATAAGAACTTGGAAGAAGAGGTGAAGAAAAAAATCTAAGCCAATATTTCAACAAAACAATATAGAGGACAAATAAAAGCCAAATCTCTTCTCAAATATGTTTGCAGTGCTTTGGTGCAGTAAATATTTAAGTGCAAGTAGCATCTATTACTGGACCTTTCTGACTTAGAGCTTGTCTCTTGCTAAAGAGCTATAATATATAACTTATCCTGGTTCAAAAGATATATAAAGCTTGACCTTTTGACTTTCAGGAGTGTTTGTGTTCTATATCTTGTAGCATGAAGTCATTTTGGTGATATAGCCAAAGATGTTAGATGACTTTAATGCATGTATTGTTGATTTGTAACTGATAATAACCCATCTGAGTTTAAATTCTGTGCTTGATCACAGTGACTCTAATTGAAGTCAAACACTGAGGCTTTAAGAAAATTGTCCTGAAGATAGATACATTTTTACATAAAGTTTCTCACTGCTGCAGCTGCCACACAGATGGTGAAATAACTAAGGGAATATATGGAAAAAAAGGTTGTTTTTTTAAAAAAAATTCTTATAAGCAAGAAGAAGCAAATTCAATAGGTGGAATGGGAGTCTGCATAGCAAATCTGTTCTCTGACAAGGAATGGAGGGAGAATTCCTTTTCTGCATTTGTATCTTGTAAACATCTCAGGGATGCTTATAAAAATGTCTATTTTAAAACTAACCAAGCTTCTTCCAGTTAATGATAATTTCATTCTGTATGAAAAAAAAAATTTCCTAAGTATATAATCCACAAGTGTGCTTGGCTTGTATGTTTTGTTTCCCAGGATGCCACAGGAGCAGTGATTCAGATTTGGAGTCATGTTGCAAAGGCTCTTGAGTTAATAGATCCTCTAAAGGAAGCCCTCCTTATTACTCATAGGTTCTACCAGTGCTTTGTTGCACTTACCTGGGGTATGAGACCTACTGCTGATGAATCCTAGTTTTCTCTGGATAGATAAATTGATAGCAGGAGGTAATTACCATTAAAGGAGGCAGATATTCTAACATGATATACTTGTCTAGAAAAATCACTATTGAACATAACCAGACTTGCTGTTGGTGAATATTGCTCACAAGTGAGCTCTGAAATCATAGGAGGTTTTGGTATATGTCCAAGCTTACTGAATATTTATTATTGTGTTATAATATTAACAGCAGTTATTAGAGAGCATATTTCAACATGCAGGGCATTCAGAAGCACTGTGACCCTTCTCTTTATTGTTCTAGAATTAATGGAGCTTTTCAATGGCTTCACTATGACTCCAAGTGTTGTCATTATGGTTAATTTCAAAACAAGACCCTAAAAATAAGGAAACAATTGTTTTGTGGTTTCTTTTTTGGTGTATTTGATGTTACAATATATTGCTTCAGTAAGTTTCAGATACCTATTTTTAATGAAAAATCAGAGCAAAGTTTAGTGGGATGCATGATCCAGTGGGGATGGTTACCTGTCTTGGACTGTCTATAGTTACTTGCTCTGCTGTTTATGAAGGAAGTTTGAAAGACCAGTTATTTTCACTGTTGAAGATGTGGTAAGGACAAATTATTCCTGCTAGAAAAGATGGCTATTGTATTCATTTATTTCTTTAGACTGGCTGATTGTAAAGCACAGTCAGAATTTTCTCCAGGGACAATTACTAAAGAATCCCTTGGCTGAGGCATTTCTATTTCCTTTCTTCTTATATACCTCTAGCAATCTGAAGCACAATTAAGAATAAAAGAAAAATATAAGCCCACAGTGAAGGAATTAGTTTTCAGAAACTTGGTTTTGTTTTTCTAAAGTGGTAGAAGTCATAGCTCCTTTTGAACACAGAAGCACTAGGAAGAGAGAACTGTGAGGATGAGCCAGCAAGATGAGAGAGAGAAAGAAGCCTTATCTAGAGATTTTCATCTGAAATGTAACAAAACCAGAAGCAGAGGCTGGAAAACCTTATATGGACAAAAGATAAAACAGGAGATGAGTGGAGGTGTCTGAAAACAGGGTTCAGAGTGACATTTACAATGTTATACTAATAAACTGGTGCAGCCCTGCCTCCGTGTAGATTTCAAGCTGTGATTTCACAGGGGAGAAACATCTGTACAAAACATTGTGTCAGGACAAAGAATGTCAGGGAGCCTGGCTGTGTAGTGTTTGTCAATGCAATAATCTGTGCTTCGGTTTTCCTGTTGCCATGGTTACCAGCCTGGTTTCAATTGAAGTCAATCTATGTGTTTTTATTCATTTTTGAACTTAAACATCCTGTTACCCTTTGTGCCCCCAAAGTGAACACAATGAAAATGTTCTGAATCGCTTTTTGCTTTCTGTGTCACCGCAGTGACCACTAACAGGCACTTAGGGAGGATGTGTGCTCATGATGACAGACTCTTGCTTGTCCTAACTTTGCCTGAAAAAATTCCCCAGGAGGTGGCAATTTGAGAAGGAATGGTGAGTCTCCAGGCGCCACAGAAGTAAAATGCACACCTTGTCTTAAGTGAGGACATTAGATCAGAAAAGTCATGGAAGAAACTAATTAGCCATTGGTATAAACCGTAGAAATTGTGAAGCAGTAAGAAGCAGTCAGTGTGGTGAAGCAGTCAGTGTGGTAAATCACATCAACATGACTAACTTCTTCCTTTGGTGGGATAGTTACCCCAATGCATAGAAGGGGGAACTTCAGACTCTATATAAACGAATTTCAGTGTTTTCAGAGACCTAGGGAAAAACAATCTATGTGAAATCATTATAAAATTGGTGCTGATTGAAAAAGTCATTCATCAAGGAGGGCTCTCAGGTTTTTTTGTTGTATTTTGAATGTGTCCTGTGCAAGAGTCTAACTGATATTTTAAATAGTAAATTGAATTCCTGGGTGACGCAGAACTGTGAGGTGATGCTGAATACATAATTCAAGCTGAGTTTAAGAAACCAAGAAATACCCTGCAATCAGCAGTATTCAGGGTATAAAATGTAAGGTGAAAATGCCATGCCTGGGGGAAACTGAACACTATTATTCAGAAGGTATAATTAAGGAATAAGCAGAAATACTGCATTTGGAGCTATAATAGTAGTTTATGACCTGAATATGAATCAGTAATGAAATGGTAATGCAGAAAAGTTATCCTTCTAGAATGCCTAAAACACAAAGGGTATATTTAAGGCACAAGCTGTAGTTATTCTCCTCTGCCAGTAAGGGTGTGGCCTAAAGCATTGAACTGTGGCCAGTTTTAAGCTGCGTGGTCCACTTCTTATTTAATCTGATCAGAAATGTTTTCAGAGATGGGACATCTACCACCTCTCAGGACATCTTTAAGCATTACAGAAAATATTTTAATTACAAATAAAAGTAACCAATGTTACAAGTCATCCAGAAAAGTCTGCGATTCTGGTCACTAGAAATCTTTATGGATAAACCATCTGTGAGTGGGGTTCTAAACATGCTTCATCTTGTTCAGAGCAAAGGAGTTACTTACAAAGTTGTCATCTAAAAAATAATTATTTATTCCTAATATATAGGACATGGTTGTGGGGGAGCATAATCCTTCAGATTATATTCATTATAAACAAGGTTTTAGTGTTTAATTTTCAAGGAAAGATGCAGCTTCCAGGTCTGTGTAGATGAAAGGCATATATTTCTATTTCAGTTGTTCTTTGTGTGGATTCAAGTTATTTCAAGTAGAGATTTTCTCTAACAATATTTAAGTACGACAGAAGGATTTGGGGAATCATAATACAACTCTCTCTTCTCTGACATAGCTTACCATGGACATGTGAAGTACAGACTTTAAGCACAGAAAATTCTTTGGTTTGTGTTGAATTGACAGATACATTCAACACAAATACCTAGTGAGTGGAGGAGTTTGCTGTTCTCAGAAGAAACAGAATGGCTTTTGTAAATCACATTCCCCTAGAAGTCAGGATTCTAGAAGTCAAATATTACAAGAAAAGCACGAATTAGGAGAGCATATCAAGGCCCAGGCTATATACAAATCACAAAGTTTATTCAGCAAAATTACGAAGTGGAAAGTAAATGGACACCTTGTCCATTGATGAAGACTCTCTCAAAGTATGAAAGGTCCCATGGGACCTGCTTTCCAGTCAGTATCACAGAATCACAGAATCACAGAAACATTACGGTTGGAAAGGACCCTCAAGATCATCTAGTCCAACCTATAGCCCTACACTACTCTTATCCCCTACTGAGTGTTTATTGCCCTGTCTGGGGTCCCTTGGGAATCTCAGAACTGAGAATCTGTACCTCAGCTGACACCCAAAAAATCCTGTCTTCAGAGAACTCCAAGTCCTTCATGTTTCATACTGTACTGGAGAAAAAACATTGCATTCTTTTGCCATTACTTGTATTTGAGAGTTCTTGAGAGCACATACACAGCCATAGTAGTCATGTAGGTTTCCTGTTGAGAGATTTGACTTCCTTACCCTTTCTCCCTCTCTGTTCATATAGGGATTGCCTGGGCTATAGTTCATTCTGGCTAATTACCTTATTAAGCTTTTTATTTCCAGTGTCTTACAGGTGCAGTGACACAACACTAAAGGCATGTAGGTAGCTAAATTTCATTCAGTTTGTTTTACTATCTAGAATATAGAGAGGCCAACTGTAACGTGTCTAATATAGCAGAAAAAAAAAGATTTCTCAGTAGGGTGTAAAGATCTCCGTGACAGCTCCTGGTGTCACTTGTCAGCACCTATTTGCTGGTCACAAAATGAACAGCACCAAAGACAGAAACTTTACCATGGCTGTCTGCTCTTGCTTTAAATTTTTAGGCACCAAAATAATGCACCAAATCTTTGTTGCTATCTTCTTACCACATTTGTTAGGTAACCAGATGTGTATCAGAACCACAAAAAATACTTTCAGATTAGTTTTGCCATTAAGTTTAGAAAGAAAATCAATAAACAACTGTCATAAGACACTGGCTATCTATTGCTCTGCTCAAAAATATATTTTAAAAATGCATTTTACGTGTGGAGAACAGTATATCTTCAGTCTGACACTGGGTGTAATTCATGGTTTAAAGCAAGTCTTTAGCTTTTAAGCAATCCTACAAGTTGTCCTATCCTGTTATCTTTTCTGTCATTTGTAGAGTATCATGAACCTTTTTTCGACATATGTCATACTATAAAGAGGACAACTGTACAAAGCCAAGGTCAAACTGATGAGGTAATTATTTCAAGTACAAAACCCCTCTCTCAGAAAGAAATCCCCTCTGTCTCAGCTTTTATATGGCATTCCCTCAGTATAACTCTGCCCATTAGAGGTATTTCCAACGTGTTACATCTTACACGTACCTCAAAGTTTCAGTTTCAAGTGCCATACTGTCAATCTAATTACTGAAGTCAAACCAGAAACATGCATATTCTTAAAACCAAGCACAGACCCTCACCTTTGTATTTTGTCATATCTTTGTTATCTGAAGATAACCCCACTATATTCCACACTTTCCATTATTAACTCTAAAACTAACACAGAATTCTGAAGTTAATGCAAGTTTATAGCTGCATAGCCAATGCTATACAGAAGCTGGACTGGTAGCCTCTCTCACCTCCTTAACCCAGTTTCTTCCAGGTTTTGATAACTTGATATTTCTAACTTAATCAAATGTCAATTTTCTGAAGCCTCTGATCTGAGGCCACTGCTGGAGGTCTTTCTAAAGACTCCCATTGGTTTTAATGAGATGGAAACTCTCTTCTTACACATAACAAATATAGACAGCTTCAGCTCAGTGTCAGACTCTTCATTACAGACTCACAGCAGCTGACATTTGTTACAAACCAAAGCTTAATCTCACAGAATACTGTATTATATGAGCAACTAAGATCAGAAGTAGAATTGATTGTGAAAAATCTTAGATATTTTAAAATTAACTACATCTCACTCATAAAATTGTTTCTATGGCAAATGTTTTGAGCCTTGGGGTAAAGGTATTCATGAAAAATTTAAGCAGTCATGTAGGGAATAAACTCCTGAAAATTTTGAGCATCTGAATTTCTGTCAGAGGTTTACTAAGCTTGTAGAGTCAGAGAAAACTCAGCAGGGATGTGGATCAACAGGGATTCAAAGCTATTTGAGTTATGCAAAACCCAATTGGACATGGTCCTGAGCTCCCTGCTTTAGCTGACCCAGTTTGCAGATATACCTTCTCATCTCAGCCATCTTGTGAAATATTTCATCCACTGCTGTGGCTACATTTGGTTGCTACATGGCTTTAGGGAGAAGCAGGAGAAGGAACTTTCCAGAGAACTCTCTCTCCCAGGGGAGGTCAAATTTCTGTTTTGGGCAGATAACCCAGGAATATCAGGCATTTCTTTTGCATAGCTGAGTTAGCTTCCCAAAACTTAGTGTGTATTCTTAGTCCTATTTAACTATTATCTTTTTAAACAGAATATGTTCAGTGTACTCTACTAGAGGGGTATAGAAGCCAGGTGCTTCTGGTTGTTGCTTTTTCTCTGGTAGATTGCTAAAGATGATCAGTAAGGAACTTATCATTGTCTTTCAGAGATGCAGAGACCTGATGAAGAGACCTCTTTTTCCAGAAGCTAAATTCTGTACTATTGACATTGTGAATTCACTGTTATATCAAGGAGTTAAAAGTTAACATTATTATTACATGAATGGGTCATGTTCAGCAACTTGATACATAACTGTAGCACTGCTGCAACCAGTTTACATTCTGATCAAGGAGGTTATTTTTCTCCTTAGGAACCGAGCACAGAATTACTTTTTCTTTCTCTCTCTCCAATTTTCCCCTACTTTTACCCTGATTTCTCATTTTGTTTTTACTCTATTTTTTCCTTCGAGTGCTGCAGTGAACTAACACACAGCTGGTTTGTGGCAGTGTAAGATACACCTCAAATGTGCATTCAGTTTGCATGTGTACTGGGTTGCAAAGATATAATGAAGCATATTGCCTGGGGAACACTGGTAATAATGCTTAGAGGCGAGAAATAGTGAGTATAGTGAATTAATATCACCGCTCCTTTACAAAGAAGCATGTCCCTTATTTTTTTTTCCTTATTAGAAACAAAACCAATGCACAGTGTCTGCAAGAATGTGCTGGAAAGGGGGAAAGGATTTAAAAAAAAAGGAAAAGCCACAACCAAACCTAACCAACAAAACCCAAACAAACAAAAAAACCCCTACCCCCTAAAAAAATCTCATTTCCTCTTTTGAACTATGTAACTCTCAGTCTCTCTTTTGCTGCCTGAATATTTCTCAGTGAATATTCTCTAGATACAAGGTGTAGAGTTAACAGCAATATATCTATCACTTTCATCCATATGGTACAGCAGGTTCTACCTCATCTGTGGGTGCTGAGGTTTCCAAAACATTCCTGCATGTGATTTGCACTCAGGCTCACAGAGCACAATTGCTTCTAAACATTGAAACTGGCCACAGGATTACAACAGTGTCACCTGTAAATAATACATTTTACATCTGCAATGGCAATATGGACAGAAAAGCTGCTCTAAAAACTCTAGTTATGCTACCAGTTTTGTGTCCCAGTTCGTATGGTTTAGGAAGATACCAGTTGTCCTTTCATATCTGGTTGCACACGCATTTGTTTTTCCACATCCCTTTTAAAGGGTAGACTTCCCATAATATTCTGAGCATTTCCAAGGTAACACCCTGGCCCAGTGTGTGTGTACCTTGTCCATATACTCTCCATGCAACCTTTATTGCTTTCCCATTGGCTATTGTCGGGGCAGTTGGACCCAATCAGCATGCTCTGTGAGCACAGCCTGATGTTTTGGTTGGGTGCCTTCATAACCTTGAAGAGTTGGTTTTGGTGCTTCTGGAGTTTCTGTGGCAGTTAATGGTTCTGCCTTGCCCTAGTAATTGTCAACTATCAACTGTCCATTTGCTCTGTGAGTTGTTTCTGTCCTTGCACAGCTCTACTTTCAGTTGAGCACCATACAAGCAAACTTTGAGACATATTTTGAGACAGTTTGTCAAAAGTACAGTCCCTCACACTCAAGTAATAGCAAGTAAGGAACATGCCCTTCATGTATAATGTTGAGGCACCCAGAGCAGTGGCACAAGCTGCTTCTTGGGCAGCAGGATCTGATTTCCAAAAAATTAATGAAAATCATCAACTATTCATCTATTTTAACATCTGAAAATAAAATTCGGTGTTTAGCTGAAAAATATTATATCCAGTACAATTTCTATTCCAGATGATAGCACTCAAGTGGAGATTAAACAACCACTGTAGGAAAGGACACAAGCAGCCACAGCAGGAGCAGCAAAACCAAAAAACAGTTACAGAAAGGAGGAAACCGAATTTCACACTCCAGTCAAACAGAAAGAGTAGATGATGGTCTTCCAGGTGTGTGAAGAAAACAAAAATATTTAGTTTATAAAACATTGGAGTATGACCCTAACTGGTATCTGAGGAAAAGCAACAATAACACCAGTGAATAGAGAAAACTGGACTGGACAGGCTTCACAGACAGGAACAGATGGCAAGTGTCTGAAATTGCTGCCAGACATCCTTGGGAAGGAATTCAAGAACACAGAATGACCAGCTGGGGGACTTACAAAGAGACCAAATCTAAAGTATTAAAACACACAAAACCATTACCAAAGGAATGTCCAGGCAAAACATAAATGAAGGATAAATAAAGGTGTTTTTAAGGAAACAATACCTTCTCCCCTATACTATGGAAAGTGTCTCCCAGCTCAGGTGACTGAGAAATACGAAGCAAATTCTTTTTGAAACAAACATATTAAGAATAGTGAAACTCCAACAACTGACACAAATCCAAAATTCTCAGCAATACTCTTGATAATAAAATGTCTCCAACACACAGCCTTCCATGTGGTACTTCTGAAATGCATGTCACTGTTTGGTAGTGCTGTCAAAACCAAAGCAGGCCTCAGGAATGCTGCTTTGTATTTCAGGATTTTCAGCAGACTTCTGGTATGATGTAACTGAGACAATTCTCACAACATTTCTGTATTTAGGCTGCTACATTCAAGACACACTGCAAAGCAAATTCCTTCTGTTGCCTTTTCTCTCTTGGCTCAAGCTGCTACCCTGAAGCACTTAATTCCATGATGTGAGGTGATATTGGGAATCTAACCACCACAAATTCCTTCACTTCAATTCACTTTCAATTATACTGTATTTCTGCATGTTATAAACTGATGTCTGGTAAGATATGTACATCCTTCTTTATCAAAATTAGAGTTGTGGTTTCAAACAAAATATTGGTGTTTCCATTTTTGTAAAAGCTCTTTGTTCAGGAGAGTGTATAGACTATGTCATGTGATTTAACTCAGATTTGTCAAATAATGCTGCGAATTTTTACTTATGTGCAAAAATCAGTTCATATGAAATTAGTTGTGATGGAAACAGAAACTGAGAGCAATCGTAATAATGTGTCAAAGTTTTCTATTTTATGATGTCCACAGTTAACAAATTCTGCCAAGGACAACTGATTGCTGCATAATAGTAAAATCAAGACAAAAAGGTAAGCATGCTAAATTGCATCTGTTCCAGCAGTAGGGAAAAAAAAAAGGACATTTTTCTATTTCAACAAAGAATTAAAGTTTATTCAATTGAGGAATGAAAAGAACAGTCTAAAGAACCTCTAAATGAAAATTCATTTTATAGAAAAAGAAATAGAAATAGCTGACAGGAAACATTCTCTTCTTAACTAAACTTTTGAAATGTGGACATTGATAAGACTAGAATAATTTAAGGTAGTAGAGTTGAAGCTATGGCATTGTCCCATTTGTTTCTTGTCAAATCACTTTTTGAAAAGCAGCAGAATAATATGGGGGTAGGGTGCATTTTAAAAAGAGTGCTTTACTGAAGACATGGACAATGAAATCTTACCACAGTAACACAGTTACATTGGGAGAAATTAGAATACCAATCTCATGGCAGGCTGGTGTGGGTTTGCCTCTTCTCTAGAGCCTAGATGCTCTGGGTCAGATGCTTTGTTAGCATTCTTCTGCTTTTGAAATGCAATGTTGTTTTAACTCAGAAAATACAATATGTGCTATACCCCAAGTGCTATACCTTACCTCACCTATTACATGATGAAACCTAATTACACTTCCTGTCTGCATGCTGAAGTATTGATTTCAAGTCTTGTAAAGGCATGCACGTTGGGAGGATGTCTCTATTCCACAGCAATAAAAGAAAGACACTGGGATCATAAAAGAACCAACTGCAAGTTAGAAATCTGTTACACTATGCAGTTCCATGCCCTTCAGGATATCCAGAATGCATTTGATAGTTCTGAGTAGAGAGTACTGTCAAAAGGCAGAAGACTCTTAGTTAACAATTGATTTTTTTAAATAGCTGATTTCACAGGACAACACTAGGGAGGCAGCACATAATGCTACAGCAGCTTCTTTGGTTTACATTCCCTGGCAGCTAAATGAAGAAAGTCCAGTGTCATATTCTGATATAATAACAGATGGATCTCCACTGATAACTAGCACCAAAGGAAAATCAATGAACTATTCTTATTGAAATTTCAAAATGTATTAAATTCCATCTAAAATTATTTTTCCTATGACAATCGATAATACAAACAAGTAATATTAATAAACCCAGTCAAAATACAGGGAGTCTGTATACATAGGCACAGTAATGATATTATGCTGCCATTTGCAGCAGTAGTTGATCATGTTTACTTATGTCTTGGTTCAAATATGAATTCTTTCACATTTTGTAAAATGGTGTGCAGAAACTGAAGCCACAAGGGCCCTGAGATCTGACAGCTGTTTATTTATCACAGTATTGCAGTCTACCTCTGTCACTAGAGTAGCACTACAAGTTTCATCTTCATTCCCTGCTTAGAGAATAAACTCCCTTTAAAACCACAGAAGATGCTGATTGCTGTAGTTTACTCAACACTCACCTTTAGCATGAACAGTCAAAAATTAGTTTCCCAAAAGAAAAATTGCTTTACCATACCTCCTCTGAGCTACCTTAAGGGGAAAGAAATGAGATGAAGGCTTGGAAAATTGCTCTGTCAGGAAAAGAAAAAAGGGTCATTTTGGGCAAAATGCAGAATCAGGAAAAAACAGGCATATTGCTTACTCCTGCTCTTTTGTGAGATGTTTACACAGGTAATAGCAGAGTGGGAGCACACAGGTGTTACATTTGTGCCTTGTCAGAGCAGGACAGGGTAGCTCAGCCTGTAAATTCCCAGGAGGTCTAAGAGCATCTGCAGCTGGCATGTGCTGCAGGTACCTGCACAGAGGAGGCCACACCTGCTCAGGAGACATCAGGAGTCAGTTTTCTCTAACCATACTAACCCTGTTCCTGAGCACAGTACCAACAAAGATGAGATTTGTGTACATTGCAGAACAGTACAAATCTAAGGTCTTTCTTTTGATGTGCTCTTCTCAAGAAGAAAAAAACAGGTTTTTCCTTTCCCAGAAATTTATTTTCCTGTGATTTATAAGACTTCTAATCCTTTGTTTCGTATATCAAGCCTTCTGATGTTCTGCAGTTGAAGCTGGAATGCACTTCATGTATTAATAATCCTGGCTGCTTTATGAGGCAGGGGTTTGGCACTGATTTGTGTGTAATCAGCTTAGTATAAATGTTTCATTAATCTATCACAAAGAATCACTTTTAACCCTAGATAAGAATACAGAGTACTCTACAACATGAACTTTTTTTAAGTCACTTTGTACTTTGTTTAAAGGGTCACTGGTCTCAAACTAACCTCAGTACAGGTCAAGTCATGTTTTTTGGAAGGCAGTCAGGGACATGGCTAGAAAGGGCCCTGTATTTCCAGGTAGAGGCGAGAAGGGACCCTGTGTTGAATTACTCCTAAATAGTGACTGAGAGTAAATAAACACAGCTGCCAGGTTCATCCTTGGGGAAGATCAAATTGTCCCTACCAGCTTTCTAGTATTGGAAGCTGCAGTAGCTCCTACTCACTCATCAGTGGATCTCCAGAGATGTCTGAGCAGTTTGAACAGCTGCTTCCCCAGCTAGAAGGAGGGAGCCAAGGGAGACTCACTCTATTTCTTAGGAACTTCAGCTCTGATTGCCAGAGGTGTTTGAGGATGACTAACTGAATGATAATTACTATGGACATTACTGCTTGTCTCAGTTTTAGCTGCAGATAAAAGAAAGCAATCATTTTTCCAGAATGTTTACCCTGGAAGGCTCAAATACATCTAGTTGTTGCATTATTTTTTTCATCTGACTCAGAGAAGCTGAGTTTGTAATAGTTATTTCCATATTTTTTAATTACTTTATCATTACTGCATAACCCACTCTACATTTTATGTAAAACCCCCTAAATTTTGTCAGGTAACCTGAGCAGATCAAAAAAGTGGTGGTATTCCTTTTTTTTTTTTTTTTTTCCAGATAAGTATTTTGTAAAATTCCATTCCAAGGAAAAAAATCCAAACCAAAAATCTGTTCTGTTGTCTCAGTAACTTTAAATGTCACCAAAATGTCACTTTTAAAGTAGATGAGAACACTTTGCCAAATGAAATGAGTGACTCTAATGATATAAATCACTTTGGAAATATGTGTGGCTTCAGCTGGAATTCAATAACAAAGATGGCAAAACAAAATAAATGTGTTTAAACCTGTTTTGTGATGGAAAGAACACACATTGGTATAGGGAAAGGTAAAGTGTTAGAATTGTTTCCTCAGAGACCTTTGATTTTTTTATTTAATCATCACCCAGATTGATATATAAGGTGTCTATCACTACAAACTGGACTCTGTGATAAAGAATTGTTTGAAGGAATCATCTGGTTGCTTTTCTCTATTAGATCTGGTGAAAATTAAACCAGTGACAAAAGATTCTTATTCAGGAAGGGGAAAAATCAAGCTTTTATATATAATGAATTACTCCTATAAGCTAATAAGATAAGAAATTCTAAAAAGTAAAGGATGTAGGGTGTAAGGGTGTAAATCAAACCAGGATTCATATGAGATAATAAAAGCAACTTTGTAACTTTTAATAGGTAAGATGAGATAATAAAAGCAACTTTGTAACTTTTAATAGGTAAGATGTTATGAAGTTGTAGTTCAGAGAGCAGACCAAAAGGTATACTTCAATTGCATGAAGAGAAGTTGTTCCTGGTAATAAGGACATGTTAGCACTTAAGTTAAGCATACAGGCTTCAATTCTGCTATGTTAATGAAGTGAGAGTAACCAATAGACTTCAGACCCTTGAGATAACTGTGCATTATATATTCTTTATACTGTGTAATGAATATGCAAATCAGTGAGATGACTTTTCAGTGCTGTTCCTAAAAATGACATTGCACCATTTCTGCCATTCCTCTTTCTCCTAATTTATTAAACCCTGATTTTCTAAGTGTTAACTTTGATTATTTAATAAAGTAAATTTCTAACTTGTTTGGTTTATTCAAATAAACTTTCCTGTAATAACTGTAGCTCTACTGTGCCTGTTCAAGGGTTATAGCTAACTAAAAAAATCACTTAAACTTCATTAAATAGTTGAACAAAGAATACTCATAATATGATTAATAAACCTCAGCCAATCATCTTCCAAATCTGACAGTAGTCATACTATCCAAGACTAGGACATCATACAGTGCAGTTTTCTAAAAAAGATAATGCTGAGAATAAGATAAATTTTGAGAAAGCCTGTGGACCCTTGTTTCTGACATGCTTAAAGTAAAACACTGTAGCAAGAGGAATTACATAAGAAAGAGAGATTATTTCTGAGAAGCAATATCCAACACTAGAGCTGTGAAAAGTCTCTAAGTGTAAACAAACAACTATAATATACACCAGAGTCAAACCCTCAACAACCATAAAAATAAACAAACAAATGTTCCTAAATGATTTCTTCCTGCATGTTCTTATCATTAGGAAGAATATGAGGAAGCATTATGTCTACCTCAATGTCTCTGGGAAGCTTCTTGCAGGTAGTTAAAGGGGGACATGGATGTATTTAAGAAGGGAGTGAGATTTCATAAACTGAACTGTAATAACCCACAAGAACACCTATTATAAGCCTGTTAAAGCCAAACCTGATTGATGTATCCAAGTTGCTCATGTGAACATGTAATTTAAAAAGGGCTCCACCAGATTTGCTAGTGTCTTTATTGTCACTACCTTAAGACCACAGAGTACCAGCAGACAAAATTCCTAACCCTAGATGATTGGAACTGTTAGGATTATATTGGAATATTTTAAACAACTGAAAATGACAGTCAAAGACACCATCCATTCCAATGGTGTCTAGAAGTGGCACTCTCCAGTTTCTAGATCCACCATAGGATCCTGGGGTCAGGTTTATTTCAGTGTTTATTCATCTTGTTTTATTTGGATTGTTTGTTACCTGAAAGGGAGAGAAGACACTAAATTGGTTCTTCTGAAATGGCCTTATCTCAAGCAACAGATAGGCAAAACTTGCCTTTAGCAAGACATAAAATTAGATTCTTAGATTCTAGGTTTTGGATTATAAATATATTATAAATATGACTACAGAGCCAGGAAAACCAGAGATACAATCCTGAATTATGTTTGGCAACACCTTACCTCCATAATTGCTTTAGTAATTCTTCATTTGAATTCCCTTTTCTCTCTTCAGGTTAGACCATTCATGCCTAGAGTCTTGTTTTCTCTATCCAGAGACATGGGTAATCCTCAGTCCAAGACTCCAAAAGACACCATTTTGGCATCTTCTTTTTCATTTATTTCAAGTAGAAATTTCAAGATTTAGAAATTTTAAGATTTAGAAATTTGGGCAAGCTATATTCTGTAATATTTGTTATTCTGGCTTTCCTCTCTGATCTCAGCTTCCATCAAGTGCTTCACTCTGCAGTTCCTCCCACCTATAATCCTTTGACACCATAATAACAGTTATAAGTCTCAAGTTTCTCCCTATCACATAATAGAGAAAAAGTGGCTGGCTGATTCTGATAGAGCCTGCCTGTCATTTCTGCAGTTCAACATTTGCTGTCTTTTCTCCTTTACTTTGTTCTTAGCAGGTTAAGCCTTCCTCTGATCTTCAGGGAATGCATAACTAAATTAATCCATTTTGTCAAGATTGGTTAGGAAGTGTCAAGTTGATCACATGATCTGGTAGACTTTTATGTGAAGATTTTTAATATAAACAATATTTGCATGGAAGTGCTGTACACAGTTTGAAAATACAGAAATGAAGAGTAGGTAAACAGTCTTTGTCCCTGAACACACTGGAATCTTATGAAAAGATTATTCAGGTGCTGATGACTAGTATGCAGCCAATTCTCTGTGTAAGAAAAAAATTACTTTTTACAATCAAATATATATACACAAATATTTCTGACTTCATCAAAGTATCTTTCTATGAGAGAAATTATTTTATGTATGAATTCTTAGATTTCACTGTCAGGACTCAGGTTCAATTCCCAGTCAGGGAAGCTTTGTTGTGACCTAGTCTTAGGGAATCCTGCTGTGGCAGGGGGGTTGGACCAGACGATCTTTCGAGGTCCCTTCCAACTCTTAACAGACTATGATATTGTGTGATACTGTGAATCATAACTGCAGTACAAAACCTTATTCTCAAGGCTAAACTAAAGTATTTCTACTCATGTGGGCTCTACTTAATGTATTACAAATGAAATAATGACATATTGAAACTTGTAGGAAAATTTTATTTTAAATTAAAAAAAAGTGTACAGTCACACTTTTAAGCATATAATAGTTGTTCTCATGGGCTTGAGATCTATAAAGGTAACTATATGTGTGTACCTTTGAAGCACCAGACCTCAGCTTTTGTAATGCTTTATATATACTCCACGAAAGCATGCAAGAAGCACTCAAAGGACCAGATGCAACAAATGAATCTCCAGGATCCATGTGATGCAGTTTTCAGATCCCTAAATAGGAGATATATTTCAATTTTTCATTGAGTCTATTATTCATAGTGTATAGTAGTAAAACCACTGCATTCCTGTCAGGACTAATGAAAACTACACTGTATTATTTTTTTTTTTTTCCTGATACAAAATACAGTATACTATGTAATTCTGAAGCTTGGCTCATTGAAGCTCTTGAACTTCCTTTCTTCACAGAACAAAATGAAATCTCAGGCAGTACTGCTGTATAACACAAGGTTGCTATGTCATTCAATTACTGTCTTGTAAATCAAAAGTCTAGGACAAGCAATGTCTTGGATTCTGCCAGCTGGAAAAAAACAACAAACCACACATATTTTTCTTGTCAGATAAGTTTTGCTGTCACAAGCAACATGAAATTGACTTTTACCCTGACCTTTGCAACATAACTGGCTGGTATCCATTATGACACCAATCTTCTTAGAGTAAATTGAGGTTGAACAATGAAAATGTCTAGACAACCTGAAATATTTTCATGCTGTTTTTCTAATACTCCTAAGGTTTTTAATGTTTACACTGTTACTGTAATCAAATTAATTCTAAGGAGTACTTGACTACTTAGTCTGATAACCATTAATTCTTTTTTTACAGTATTGACATTTCTTGAAACATCTAGATTTTTTTAAATTTCTGCTGATCCCAGATATTGATTCTTAGACATGTTTAATTACCCTGGTTCCAGTGAAATTGAAAGCAGTTCATTAAAGCTCTAGATGTCATATACTGCATGTAAAATTTTGCAGTTGAGATTACTAATCAAGATAATTAACAGACACTCTTGAAATTCAAAGGGAACCTTTCAGTAAAAATTATTCTGAAAATAATTAAGGTGACAGAACCTATTTGATAAAAAAATCATCAGTTCATCTGTAATCTAAGTACACACTTGAAATAAATTGGGATTTTCAATTGATTCTTATCTTATTTTTGATGAGGAAGGTTATGATGAACATATATGCTTACCAATACTTACCAATAAAAGTTGCTCCATTAAAAAATTCTCAGTAATAACTAAGTATATGAACATTATTCCTACATTGTATTCCTTCAGCTCCATTTTCCTGCTATCGAACCCCTATCAAATCTAAGATGTTCCACATATCATAATTAACTAAGCTTTAGACAGTTATAGTACTTTGTAAACTACTAGTGTTATCCAGACTTTTGTTGTTTTTATTGAAGAACATTCTTCTAATCAAAGGAATTTATTATTTTTTTTTAGGTCAGATGAAACAGTATCAGATTGAAACAGGATGACTATTATGTCTTGAACAGGTGATACCATGAATGGCAAATCTTTCAAGAGCGGAGTAGAGCTCACAGCTCACATTGTTGCCCTGAAAGTATATTTTAAAATTTAGAAACCTTACTCTTAAGGGATACTGTCTTCTGTTTTAATTTTACTGTAGAAAACAAGACAATCAGTGCAAGCAGGCAGACATAACTTCAGGTGCAAGTAAGAGGAGTTTCAAAGTTCAGGACAGAATATGAAGGGGAGGTCAAGTATTCCAAGTAACTCTTTGAAAAATGAGGTGGTGGCTATTGAATGGTTATTAAGTTAGTGACTGAAGCAGAGCAGATAAAACATATTTTGTGGACACTTATAATCATTCATACCCACAAATAAAGCAAAAGTACTTACAGACAAGATGGACTGCATCCTTGGAAAGCAATATCAACTTAGGGGTATAGTCTGATATACTGTAAGTGTGGTCTATCATTCAGGAAGGTCTTAATAGGTTATAGGATTGGTCTGACAGGAACTTTATGGAGTTGAACAAAGGCAAATGCAGAACTGGGCACTTGGGACAGAAAAATTCCCTGTAGCAGAACTGCCTGGGCACTGGGAAATGGAATTTTGCAGAAAAGGACGTGGAGATACCAATGAACATTAAGTTAAAGATGAGTCAGAAGTGTACTCTTGCAATGAAGAAAGTTA
The DNA here is from genome assembly GCA_013399015.1 of Galbula dea. Lineage (NCBI taxonomy): Eukaryota > Metazoa > Chordata > Aves > Piciformes > Galbulidae > Galbula > Galbula dea. The sequence goes on along the minus strand of VWZX01000351.1, from coordinate 78,729 downwards.
ACTTCATACTCTATTAAAGACTGTAGGTGGGAAGTCAAAGGAAGTGATTAGTCTGCTCCATTCAGCATTTGTACAACTGTACCTGAAGCCGTGTGTCCAGTTTTGACCTTCCTAGTACCAGACTAGACTTCCTAATACTAGTCTTCCTAGTACTGCTTCCTAGACTAGAGTACTAGTACAATGGAGGACTACCAAGTTCAGGGGCAATAATGTACAAGAAGATGCAGAGACAACTGTGATTATTCACTTTTAAGAGAAGTCTAAGAGGGGATCTTGTTACTGTTTTTTGCTACTTATTGCATTACAGACAAGTGAAAGCAAGACTTTTTGAACATAAACAGTGAAAGTATAAAAACCAAAGGACATAAGATGCAACAATGGAAATTCAGTAGACATCTTTTCACACCTTGAAGATGGCCCTAACCTGGAAGATTGCCCTTCTTTGGATTTGCTTCTTTGGATCAAAGCAAACTATTCTGTTCTACCTACATTTTTACCACATTTATTCCACAATTTTCTTCCATTAAAAAGGAGTATTTTATATTCTGGATGGTATTTCTGGTGCTACAATAAATAAAAGTATATAATGTGTGTATCCTTCATCACAGATACCTGAACACCTGTATCTTTTTTAGAGATCAAATAAGACCTGATTAATGACATTGAAAAAAATTTCAAAACACAAAAAATCAAAGGAAAGTTACCCAAAACACATGGTTAGAAGGAATAGCCTCTGATATATTTTAGGAAGTTGGTACATGGGAGGATGAAGAGTTCCTAGAATAGGCAACTGTTGATTTGCTTCTGAAAACTGCAACAAAAGAAAGGTTCCTAAAAAAACCCTCAAACTGTCAAATGGTTTCTTGGAAAATAGGATCAGAATATGAGTGACTCCTTTGTATAGCACATAGTCAGAGCTGAATCAAAGAGAGTAAAAATAGTGTATAGAAAGCTGTACCTCTGTCTCTAATTTTCAGCCAATTCAATGGGTGCCTCAAACCACATTTTTATGTCTGGTAAAAGTCTCATAAGTTTTGAGCTCAGCTCAGGAAATAGCTAACCAGAAATTAATATCAGAGCCCTGGCATCCCCATAGGGTCATGTGAGTGTAAAATACAGGTGATGCTCAAGACAGGAGTAATAATATCTCTTGATTGTCTTCCATCATCTTTCCATCTGAAAATCAGAGAGGCCAATAGCTACTGTCACTCCTTCCTCATTGGCAATAAATAAACAGCTGGTAAACATCTTCCATTTGCACTCTACTTGCCCCCATCCGAACCTTAGAATCATCAGAAGCAAAGAATAAACCTTTGATGAACTTCCATCTAGAAGGAGGATGCATCCAGAAAATTCTCCGCTTGTATCCTTGCCATCTGACAAAGAATTATCTTAGTGATAGAAAAAGGATTAATATATTAATTAATAATATAGAATATTTTGTGCTGTCTGAATGGGCTAATAAACATGAAGCCTGAATACGAATTCACAATGTTTGATACTTTCAAGGTATTCACCTCAGTCATTCAACAATATATCTATATAGACATAATCAGACTGTTCATGTGTACAGTCAGAAGAAGACAATATATTAATGGGAAGAAACTGTCCAGCCTCTGCTCTGGGCTCAGTCAGGGTGATGGACTTTCCCAAAGGGAAGGCAGAAGTTCAGAGAACAGGTAATGGTTCAGCACCTGTCTTCTCTTCTCCACACTCTTTCTTCCAAGCTCATGATACAACCAGCTGAATCTGAGGTGATGCACGGCAGAGCTCTGCCAACCTGCCTTTGACTGCTGCTGGGCTTGGCTTCAGCAGACTGGGGACCGAAGGGGTGTGTGGCTGTTCCTGCTACTATTGTTTTTTTTCCCATCTATCCTGTCCTCAAGCTGAGTGTCTATCAACCCACGCTGTGCTAATTATCACTCCTAAATCACAAATCGCCAGGAAACCACTTCACCATTAACTCTATGCATTATTAGGCTCATTTCAGACCATCTGCCTTCTCAGTATACTGGGAGCTGGTAGCAAAGTTGCCAGTGTGGTAAGTAAATTCAAACTGATTTGAATTTTGTTGTCTCTGAGCAAACACATTGCTAAGAAGAATTAACTGGAATTGAACTGGCAGAACAATGGCTTCCTCTCTCATTGTACATCATGGCCTGTATCTGCAACCTGAACATATGAAGCTTAATCAGCTGCTGGAAGCACATATCCAAAATAAAAGCTTGTTTAAGTCTGTTTCCCTTTGTGGTCTCTTGACTCTAGTGATTTGGAAGAATTCTGGTAGCAGAACTTATTCCTGTTGTTTTTCAAATGAAGCAAATCCATACTTTCCACTGGGACCAGGATTTACCATGAAGTTCTACAAGTGTAATTGACTATTTCAAATTTTATAAGCCTTGCAAAAATAACAATAAAATCCCATATAATTCCAAATAGCCTTCTTAGAATAAAGACTCTATATGTTACGAAATTTGGAAAAAAATGTATTTTCTATTTAAATTTATTAACAGCCCATTTGCCCCCAAATCATAAACAGATTATGTAAATCAAAGTAGTTGGTTCAGACAAGTTTTAAAATCTTCCTCTAGGTTTCAGAGTATTTTTGTTAAAATGTTCCCTTTAAATACTCATTTCCTTAATGCTAAAGTTCTTTTAAATTAAAAATTAGATATTGTTTTAAATGAGAGTTAGAAAATAACACTTATTTTAATGACATTCTATTGTTAATACAACCATCAAACAACTGTAAACAACTGATGTTTACAGAATGTTTCATTAACAAAATTAATTTTTCATCAGTTATTTTAAAAAGTAATGCATGAGAAGAACAAGAGGAAAAAATAGCACTTTTCAAGATTAAAACATTTCTAGATTAACAGACTTCAGTTCTACTTCACTACCTTGTTTTATATAGCTAACAGTCTGTTAAATCTTTGTAGCAAAATTACAGGCACTGTCAATAGTTTGTGTTTTATTTATTTCTTCTTAATTCAAGAAGAGTAACTGATTAGTAACAAAATAATAGCAATGTCTTAACAAAGTTTTTTGAAGATAATGTCATGTCTTATTGTTAAAACACTTTTATCTTGTAAACATTCTCAGCTATTCAGTTATTTCTATTTAAAAGTTTTCTGAGTAATATTTCCTTCAGCTTTTTTTGGTTTTGTTCATTAGAAAGGTTAGTTGCCATCCATTCATGTTCTCAAGTCCAAATGTCTTCTGCATTAAGGTTTTTACAGCCCATCAATCTGACCCTCTGGATGAGGCTTTCCTTAAAGAGACCTACACATCTCATACAATATTTTAATACTGTATTCTTTAATAGGGGTCTTTGTCACAAGCTGATGTTTCCAGAAAAAAAAACCATTCAATTATTATGACTATTGTATAAAACACATTTTATAAAGTTGAGAGTTTCAGACACCCGTGCAGGTGAATTACACTGAGTACAATTTGTTTGCATGCATAAAAATAATTACTGCCACAGAAGATATGGGAAAGGAAGAAGGACTACTGATTTTTTTCCTCTAATTTCAGATAATAAAGATTTTTTAGTCATTAGTCTCTGCATGCTTATTTGAACAGAAACATCCTTATTATTTTATTATGATAGTGTGGTAGATTGTGCGTTACAGAAGTCACATAACACCATTTTGTTGAGGGCAGGAATCACTGAAATCTTATCAGTCAAATATTTGATCACACAATCATAACTAGACATTGACACCGATAAACTAAGTAACCATTACCAAACCAATCAGGAATTCAACTGCCAATTACCATTAGTAAAAGGTTAACAGATGAAATTTTGGTACACAATCTGTGGGGCCATGTCTCTTAAAGGCAGCACTTCATATTTAGCAATTTCCTCATACAGAACTTTATATAGGTCTAGAGAAATCTGTCATTAAGGGAAGGAAGAGGCTTTCAGAAATTATATATTAGCACAGAATGACTGTTAATTTAAATAGAAACCTGTAAGAACATGTGAAGGGCAAAGGGGATTTTCTAAGATATATTTCCGCACAGTAAAATCTTACAATCAATCTATAAAAAAAAAATCCAATTAGAGAAGAAACCTAATTAGCCTTATTTAAAATAAGAGAGTACAGCATCTTCATTTAATTTTGTGAATGATTAAATTCAGGGTCTAATTATGTTATTTCTTTGCAGTTCCAGTTACATCCCTCATTAATGTCTAGATTATAGCTACCTATTAATTGAACAGTAATGAGATGAAAGGCCTCCAGAAGTCCCTTCCACTAATTCAGGCAGTCATCACAGTGCTGTTTTCCCTGTCAAGTGCCTGCTCTTTGCAAAGACTCCATCTTTCAATGTATTTCTGTAACCCTGAAGAGCTAGTCAACAACAACTCTTAAATTGTTCAGACTATTAATTTCCTCTCAGTCTGTTAAAAATCAAGGAGCAATAAACCACACACAGACTTGTTGTGGCCTGTCACTGAAATCATGGGGGTCTCATGCAAACAACTGTGTTGGGATTGTCTTGTTTATCAACTCATGCTTCAGTCTCTCTGATTTGCATACATGTAGCACAGTGAATAAACCAATATTTAAGAGTTACCAGAGGAGTGCTCTGTAACATAGAGGTTATCATAGAATCATAGAACCATTTGGGTTGGAAAGAACTTTCAAGATCATCTGTTTCCAACCTCACTGCTATGGACAGGGACACCTTCCACTAGATCAGTTTGCTCAAAGCCCCGCGCATCGTGGCTTTGAACACTTCCAGGAATGCAGTATACACAACTTTTCCAGACAACTTGTTCCAGTGTCTCTCCACCCTTATTGTATAAATTTCTTACTTAGAAGAAGTTGTCTAACTAAAAGTCAGGTAGACAAGGTCAAGTGACAAAAGGCAAGTTTTATTTTAGGACTGATCTAAAAAGATACTGATGTCCCCTACCTGAAATACACTCCCAGATGCCTAAACCAACCATTTTATGAATTGCCCAAGAAGTGGCTAAAACAAGAGAGTTCAGACAACCCCAAACCTTCTGGTTTTTATTTAAAAAACCTGCCTGGGATAATTGTTCCATGAATTGGTTAACAATTTCCTTATTAAATATGGTTCCTTCTAATTGCTTAATGCCACATTCAATCTGCTTAGGACTAGTTAAAACAGAGCTGTATTTACAACCACAGCTTTAGCAGCATTTCTCAAACACTCGGGCTATGTCTACCCCAGCAAACTCAGATAAGTTTTCAAATATTTTCTTGTGTTAGAACAGAAACTTTGAAAGCAGTCATAAAAATATTCAGTACGCAAAGTTTTCTTAATAGAAAACTCTTACTAGAAATGTGTAAGATTCATGTCAATCGAAAAAAAACCAGCTCAAAACGTTGTGCTAAGAATACTAGACATTCCCTGCTAATTGGCTTTACTATACAGTTAAAATTGTGCTGTATGATATCAAGGACATGTATATTAACAATTAGAAAATTCTTTGTGATTTACAAAGACAGCTGTCAAAAGGACAAAGATGTTTGCCAAATCTGCTTTCCTTTTATAACAAAGTAACCCAACTAGTTGATCAAGAGAAAACAGTAAATGTGATCTTTTTGGATTTTAGCAAAGCTTTTGATACTGTCTCTCACAGTATCCTTTTGAACAAAATGTTCAGTGTACATCTTGGTATCACATTATGTGATAGGTGAGAAACTGGCTTGCAGGTCAGGCACAAAATGCCTTAGTGAATGTGGTTAAATCAGTCTGTTGCCCGGTCACTAGTGGGGTTTCACGGGGCTCCATCTTTGGCCCAGTACTCTTCGACATCTTTGTAAATGACCTGGAAGTAAGACTTGAGGGGATAGTTAACAAATTTGCAGATGACACAAAACTGGGAAGAGCTGTTGACTCCCTTGAGGGCAGCGAGGCAGTGCAGATTATATAGATAAATTGGAGCGCTGGGCAATCACCAAGGAGGTGAGGTTTAACAAGGGCAAGTGTAGGATTCTGCACTTCGGATGGGGCAATTTCAGAGGTGTATAAACTGGGAAATGAGAAGCTGGAGAACAGCTTTGCAAAGAGATACCTGGGGTCCTTGCCCACAGCAGATTGAATATGAGTTAGAAGCGTGCTCTGGAAGGCAGAAGGGCCAACCGTGTCCTGCGGTGTATCAAATACAGCATTGCCAGTTGGTCAAGGGAGGTTATTGTCCCACTCTACACTGGTGCAGCCACATCTTGAGTATTGTGTGCACTTTTGGGCTCCACAATATAGAAAAGACATTAAGCTGTTGGAGAGTGTACAGAGGAGAGTTATGAAGATGATGAAGAGTCTGAAGGGCAAACCTTATGAGGAATGGTTGAGGTCACTTGATTTGTTTAGCCTTGAGAAGAGGAGATAGATTGAGGGGAGACTTCATTGTCGTCTCCAACAACCTCACAAAGGGTAGCAGAGGGCCAGGTACTAATCTTCTCAATCTAGTGGATAGTGATAGGACTAGGGGAAACAGGATGAAGTTGAGTAAGGGGAGGTTCAGGCTAGAGATTAGGAAAAGGTTTTTTACCCAGAGGGTCCTTGGGCTCTGGAACAGCCTCCCCAGGGAAGTAGTCTCAGCACAAAGCCTGACAGAGTTCAAGAAGCATTTGGATAATGCTCTCAGGCACATGGTGTGATTCTTGAGGTGGTCTGCATAGGTTAAGGAGCTGGCTTGATTATCCTAGTGGGTCCCTTCCAGCTCAGTTGATACTGCAATACCATGGTGACAGAGGTATGCTTGTCATACTGCAATGGCACAGGGTTTACAGGAAAAAGTATATTTTGTTTGGTGAAGTAAAATGAATTGGAAGACAATACAAGTTTTTTGGAAACCCAGGACTGAATCTCTTTGGGATTGGTCTATTTCTGGTTTTATTAGTTTTTTAATAAACTGTAACAGACTATTGTTTTTTCTTACTCTATAAACCACATTCTGTTATCCTTAAACTCATTGACAGTGTAATATTCTGCACTGTAAGCTTCCTGTAGATATAGGCCTGAGGTAATTGAACTCAGTTCCTCAATTGTTCTTTTTTTATAAGTAGAATTAAAATGGAAAACAAGGTTCCCCAAACATTTCCTCCTCATTTCTGCTGAGGAACCAAACTGAAATAAAAAAAGGTGCTTAGGTGAATTTGTGCTTTGAATTGATATTTTTCTTAGTCTAGTGTGTAAATAAGTAATTTTCTGCATTATTCATTTTTAATTCTAAAATGCTCTGGCTGAACCAGCTATCTTCAAAAGGAAAATATGTTTTAATGGTTATTGCAGACACTAATTTTTTTGAAGAAAAAAAGCTTTAATTCTATAGATACTATCCTATAGTACTAAAGTTGTGGTTATCATTCATGGGTGGACTAGCTTAAGAGCTGTATATGAAAATTATTAGAACTATTGAAATACTATATAAGGATACTATGTACATATAAGTATGGTACTACTGTTGACACCCTAGATGTAATTTTTGTACAGCCACATCTTTAATCAGAATGAATTTCATTTATCATATGCAATTTTGTAGAATTTATTATACGTAGGATCACATTTCTAATCTGTAAAATGATTCATCTAATTTGTAAGTATGCTGTAACTTTATCCTCAGCCAGAATAAACTGAGATTTTTATCTGTAAAACAAATGTTAGAGCTTGGAAATATTAAAAAAATATTCCCCCAGAGCAAAAATTTCCTTCTTGAAATGGATTTAATTACACACAATGGGAAGAGGTGCTTCAAGGTTACTTCAAATTTATTGTATAGTATAGAAAACTCTTATGAGAGCTTTTTTTCTTCTTACATTCTTTAAAGGACAGAAAAGTTCAGAGAAGCTACAGTGAAAACAGTTCTGAACATTTGCACTTTTGCCCAGTGCTACTTTATTGAAATCTCAAAAGTAACATCAAGGGAGTAGACAAAATGTTTTTCTTTGGGTTTTGCTGTATAAGATTTTCCTGGTTTGTAATAACATGCAATCACTGTCATTTTATCTTCAGTCACTTCTACTATAGCATCAAAATGTGAAATTTACAAATATCAAATAAAAAAATAAAATTCTTAGATATGCTATAGTGTAGAAAAGCTGTTTCTTATAATTTTTGTAGGATAGTGAAATAGATACCTAAGTTTATATAGAAAGCTAGTGTTACTACTCAAGAGATAAAACATAGGTAATTGTCTATACAGGGAAATGTGCTGTATAAGGAATTTCAGAAGAGGCCAAAATCATCCCAAAGAGGAAGATAAATCAGTTCCAAAGGGGAACACAACCATCCCAGATGTGGGAGGACAAACCAAACTGGCCCCAAAGTAACACTGAAGTGAGACCAATAAGATTACAGACAGAATCTCACTTGAAAGAGAGTTGATGTCACAGAACCTAGAGTTAGCTGCACATCCCTGGTGAGAGTCAAGATCTTGTAGAAAGTTCAAACAGAATTCAGCCTGTTTAGGAAAGGAAAAGTACAAGCAGCATGGAAACTTCAGAGGGAGAAACTCCATTTTGGATAAATATGAAGTTATTTTTGCATTCTAGAGATATAAGAGGGTGTAGTTCAACACCAGTCCAAGCAGCCAACAGATGCTGTTAAATTTAATTTTTCAGATGTAACAGCCAATAAATAAACAATGAAATTTTCAGTTCTTTCAGACTGATTTTATTTTCTCAGTCTGTTTCCACTTTTTCATATGATGCCATTACTGTTTCTTGGTTTTTTACTTATTGGTGGTACCTCAGGGTCTCTGGATTCTCAGTAACCCAGCTGGACTTCAAAGAGGCCAGCTGATCTTTTCAAGGATATTTCTCATTCCCAGGACCAGTTCCCAGGTCCCAGATCCCAGATCCCAGATCCCAGATCCCAGATCCCAGGCAATTACTTTGTCAGCATTTCCCAGCAGATATTTTCTTCTAGTCAGCAATGTTCCCTTTCTAATCAGGCCACCTTTATGGTTGCTCATATCAATAGTGTAGTGAAAAATATTTACTGCCATGTAAGTTGTTGGAAAAATATTATCATAAATACTTTTTGCAGTGCTACTTATCCATTTTGAAAGAAAATAATTTGAATGGAAACTGGTGCAGAGAGGATCTAGGGCAGTCAGGGGACAGAAAATACTGAAACAGTGTGTCCTGTATAACCTGGAAAAAAGGAGTGACTGAAGGAAGACAAGACATGAGAGACAATGTTGACACAAAAATCCAGTAGGTACTCAAATTGGCAAGAATGTTTCTAACCATCACAAAAAAAGGAGATTTCACAAAAATGGTTGCACTAACTGAAGTAGGAGTCACAAATAATTGTGCAGCTTTTAGGACTCTGTCCGAGAGCTTAGAAAATAAGCTGTTTGTCAAAGCTTTCACAGAAGCAAGGATTTGGTTGGAGGATTACAAGGAAAATTATGAATACAATTACATGGAGTTAGTATTTATGTTATTAACTAGCTGTTTTCTGGTGCCCTGTTTCTGAAAATGTTACAGCAGTGTAAATAAAGCAAAGAGTTATGTTACACATAAATAAACTTGGATGTAGGGAATAAAATATTCCTTTCCTTCAGAAGGATGCTCTTAACTCAGCAGAGAACGTTTCTGTTAACAACTTGAAATGGGCATTGATGTAATGTGAATGTGTTACAGAGAAGTACCTCAGAAAAATATAAGAATAAAGACTTGAAGTGTTATTACGCTGCATTTGTAATGCTTGATATTACCTGTGTTGTCCTTGCGTCCCTCTGTCTGATTTAGAAAGGGGTTGGCTCAGAAAACTTAATATTGTAGTGTTAGTTGCTAAACTGATTCGGTGTCTACTGAAGTAATTACAAGTTACTTGTTCTTCAAGCATCCATGGTTAAATGGGAAGTTTTACACCTGAATTATTGTATTTGCCTTAAGAACTTCATGAAAGTATAACTTAACTGGATACAGACTAAAAGTGCTGATTAAAGGTTGTTTCATGTTTGGTTTTATTTTCAGTGGAAATAAAATTTTCTGATGGTCTAATAGTCCCAATACAATTCCAAAGAAGAATGTCTCTCTGTGCCTTAAGAAAGGATGTAGGATTGCAGTTGTCTTCCTTCTCTTGCTCCCCTGTGTCTCCTACTACTTATGATGCCTAACTAGATTTGTACTCTCTGCTCTCTTCTCCTACATTGAGCTCAGCTTAGGATCACCTCTCTTTCCAGGTTCAATCCCAGGTTCAGTCCTGTCAGCTGCAGCTGCACTGCAAATAGTTTCTAGCCTGTGGCAGGTGCAACTGCTCTGATGGGAAATCAAATAGAAACACAAAATCTTGACACACCTGATAAAGGACCAAAGCCTGCCAGAGGCCTAATAAGGATCAGTTTGTCACCTCATTGATCCATCCATTCAGTGCCTGGACTTGTTTGTAGAGGATTTGTCCCTCTAACTAATTAAAAATGACCACAGCACCCTCATCTGGGGTATAAAAGGAGACCTGCTAGCAAAGTAAGTGATTTTTAACTGGAACCCTCCCCTCAGAATGAGATGTCATCTAAGGATACTCTGCAGATTGAGTGAGTCCTTGCTCCCTGTTTGGTGAGTGTATATTTTGGGTGCTCTTGAGTGGGAGCTTTTTTCTTTATGAGTGCGTGAACACACATTGTGGTTCACGTTTCTAAATGGAATATTTCTTAAAGCTTAAAAATTGGTTCTCTAGTAGTATATTCCCAACTGACATCCAAGATTGTTATTTATCTTTGTCAGAAGGAGTGCAGAGTAATTTTGTTTACAGTAAATCCATATTTTGGGTAGCTATTGATATCTTACTTTGTGGGAGTCTCTGTGACAAAGCCGTGTATGACAAGCCAAAGAAAACACTAGTATAGCTGAGAGCAGCCTCACACTGCTTCCCCTTTTTACTTACCCTTTCTCTATTTCTACACTGAGGTCCACTGTGCCTTGGAGAGTTAGAGGAATCTATACAGCCTGTTGTGGACAACCAGGCCAGATGAACCCAAGTTAATAAAGTTACCTAGATTGCTTTTCTTGGATCCCTACACTGATAAATAAATGGGATAGTATCTATTTTTTTTTCCAACTATGCCACAGGGCAGCAGCACCTCTCTGTTCTGTCCAGACAATGCAAGTTGTTCCTATCTGTGCATTTTGCTGTTTTTAGTCATCTACATCATAGGGTTGATTGTAAAAGCCGATTAGGAGATCAAGGTAAATTCCTAGTATGAAAGTGGTTTCCCACTAGTGCGATGCTCTTATTTTAGCAGGTGAAAATTTATAAGCTTTCTCTGTCTTCCTTTACTGCATTTCCTGACTTTTTGCTTCCTAACTAATTTCTTTCTATTCTGCACTAGCTATAAGTCATGGAGAGGAACCTTCATCTTCTCAGCAAATCTCCAAAGCATTTTGAGTTATAGTATATTAAGCTTGAATAGCACAAGCTTACTGTTCCTGAAAGTAGCACATCTTGTTACAGAGAGGCATCCTTCAACACTGGATAACCCCATGATCAGCTCTCTCTTATCTGACTTTCTATTATGACTTCGCCAAAATTCAGTGTGGGCTTTGTACTATAGAAAGTCTGAAAAAGAGTCATAAGAAGGCAAAACAAGAAGTTATGAGACAAAGGTTGTTTTCTTTTATTCCAGTTATGCAATTTGTCACTTGTTTTCCATCTCTGAAGCCTGGTCTATGGACTTCTTCCATTACGCCTGTCTAAATGACAAAAACATTCTCTCAGGAAAAGGAAAAAAAATAATGGGGAAAGGATGGAGTCTTTTAGCAAAGAATTTTTGCAGATAAAGAGGATTGATAGTTAATCTAAATTATAGTTACTGAAGGTTTTTACATCCCTTTTAGTCTAACCTCTCCCTATGAATAGGTGGTTTATTCTTGAACAAAGTTAGCCGCTTTAAAGCAATAATTTATTCCAACTTGATCAACATCAAGACTGGCTAGAGAGGTGCCTCTGAAGCAATGTAAAATCTTTATTCTCAAGTGACAGGAATCACAGCATTTGCAGAGCACCTGCAGTTCACAGAATCACAGAGTAGCTGAGGTGAAAAGGCCCTCCTGGAGATCACCTAATCCAGTCCCCATGCACAAAGCATAATAACCTACAGGCACTTGCACAAAATCAATGTCCAGTCAGAGTCTGAACATGTCCAAGGACTGAGACTCCACAACCTGTCTGTATAACCTGTGTTTCACCACCCACACTTATGTTTAAATGGAAGCATTTAATAGTATGCATATCCAGAGAACTTGCTTCTCCAAAACACCTTGAAGTTCAATCTAAAAGTAATACCAAATAGCAAGTTCTTATATTGAGTTAGTTACTTTGGTGTAGAGGAACTTGATCGAGTTTTTTTACAGTGGTATCAGTTATGACAACAAGCACAACTTGTTATGGCTCAGGAAACCCTGACTTTCTCCTGAGTTTCCTCAATAAAACAGACTATTAGATTGCTGAAGTGTGGTAGCCTATAACTGAAAAACTGAAGAGGTATTTTTTTCTTGTAAGTGTTTTTCAAGGACCTAAAGTTTTTCCTGAAGGAGATAATTAAAATTAATAATGTCACTCTGTAGTGGACTTAACATAAACACAGTAAACCAATAATATATATGCTGACAATATAATTTCATATGTAAGAAAAAAACACCAGTCTTTCCAGAAGAGAAAACACAGATGAAACTAAGGGTAAAAACACAATGAGATACAAAAGGAAAATAGTATCTGCAGAATTGTTATACTTTGTGTTCAGGGAAACAGCAAAGACAGACTGTAGTTGTTGCCATGGCATTTTAGTGCTACTTCAGTGAAAGTAAATTTTTGGTAGCACAATTATATTGGTTGCAGACTGAAATTACTTTAATAAATGAAAGGCAACTGTGGCTTGTTACATATTTTACTTTGTGAAGATCCACTAATTCAACTTTCAGATGGGGATATTTATGTCATTATTAAAGATGCCTACTGAAGTCTTTGCTCTGATAGATCTACCAGGGTTATTCTGGCTGTTGAAATGGAGGTATGTGGATTAAGGCAGTTGAAAATACTGCAAGTTTTTGAGGCCAGGTTGGAAGGGCTCTGGGCAACCTAATCTAGTGGGAGGTGTCCTTGCTCAGGCAAGGGGTTTGGAAATAGGTTATCTACAAGGTCCATTCCAATTCTGACAATTCTATGATTCTCTCTCCATCAGTTTAAATATATGTTTGAAGTGTACAGATCAGAATGGCTCAATTTTTGCATATCCTGTAGGTCCAAGGACACTTAGCGAATTCATAACAATACTCAGCTGGGCATAAACAGTTACAAGTGGTGCAGGGTCTTTTACTCCATTCTACTGACATATTATAACACTAAATCTTGTTTTAAAAATTATCTTGTAGGGTTTTTATACATTTTTGAGCCAACATTAATGATTTAAAATATTTATTTAAATAAAACAGCTCTACCAACCCGAATCAAATTACTTTAAAATTATCTTTGGTGTTTAAATTAAAGGTTTTAATTTTCCAGTAACTGCCAGTCCTTTGAGTTCGTTTTTCTGCTTCCTAGGTCCAAAAAAGATATTTTCCCTGGCTCTGAAAGAAGATCTGTTCATTAAACCAGAAAAGACTGGGAGTTTTTAGGGGAGAAAAAAAACACAACTAAATTTATTTTTTTTAAGATGAACCTAAACCAAATTGTAGAGAATAAAGTGTCAAAAATATCTGTATTTATACAATTAAAATATTAAGCTTTTTAGCTTATGTTTATACAAAGAAGGCTTCAGAAGTGAAAAACCACTAAATTATCATTAGAAAGTTTAAAATATAAATATCTTCTGTAATTTGTGAGTAACTAAGGCATCAAATGGGGATGGAGATTTTATGAAGTGTTGATATAGTATTTAAGAAATATCATTTTTTGTAACAGAAGGTAGATTTTATGTACATAACTATTTACATCACTTTAAAAGAACTTGAAAATTCATTTTTTTTATATACAACATCTATTTCAAAATAATACAAAAGGCAATTTAAGCTTCCTCATCTACATCAGTGCCTGTTTTCCAAGCATAATGTCATCTGTTAACACATTTTAATTGTAAACTATTTTTCTTTATCAGATTTTTGCTCCCCCTAGTTCTCAGACCATGCAAGTTATATGACCTTTTAATGATATTTATTTTCTTTCTCCAGCTAATCATGAAGTGGTTTCAGTGCTGTCAAAACCTGTTTGCTTTCAATCTTTTTGTTTTTTCAAAGGTGATAAATGTCAGCCTTTATTCTTTGAATACAGCTACTCCCTTATTACAGTAGAGTTGTGCAGATACATAACTGTCTCCAGACACCTTTACAAAAAACACTGTTAATCACAACATTCTGCAAGCATGGCTTTTTCTTATGTTATAGTTATATCATGGTGACATTCTTAAAATATAAATGGGATTATTCTGCATTTTTATTAACTAGTGACAGGACAATCTCTCCTCAGGAAAACACTTCAGTATGCATTTACTAATAGGCAGATTTTTTTTCAACTCTCTTTCAGCAGCACATTGAAAATACTGATCCTCTTCTATCTCTGGGCTATTTCAGTTCTCTCCATTTTCTGTGCCTCTTCTGCTCTCTCATATTTTCTCCTCCAATTTCTACCATATAGTGCTGAACCTGCCTCCCTCATCCTCCATCTCCATCACCAGTGTTTTCTAATGGGTATATTTTTGTTATAATCCCAGTTTGCCAAACTTCACAAGATATAGATTTACACTTTCTGGCACCTATCAGCTTCCCAACCCTTACTACAGATTAAATGGACCATTTGAATATTAAATAAGAATGATAAACCTAGATAGTAAAAATGTTCACTCTAGAAATGCTTTCCTATACAGATTATTCCAAAACCAAAATTTCAAAAGATATGTTGATTTGTTAGCTCATACATGAAGAGAGAGACACATCATTCAGAATCATTTTGCCTAAACCCCAAAATATTTGGTTTTGTATTTGTTTTCATCTGGACCTTTTAATTGTCTGTTTAATACTTAATACAGAGCTTGATGGCTAATGGTGAATATATTCTCAGTTGCTTAGAGAACTCCTATTGCATATGTATTTTTTACATACATAATCCTTAAATCAATGCAAAGCAGATAGGTTGAGTGAGGCTGGACTATAAGACATGCAGAGGTTCATTCAAAAAATTATCACAATCTCTGAAAATTTATAAAGCTTTGAATGCTCCAGGTAAAGAAACTTATATCTTGATTAAGTTCAATACTTTAACTGCAAGCCTTGAACCTTCTTTGCAATAAAGTCTTTTACTGTATAAGGGTAAGAGCCTCCTTAATGTGAAAGAAAAGATTCCTTTAATCTTATCTGTAACTTTTCTGGCTACTAATCATATCACACTTAGAAACAATAGTCAACAGTGTCCTAGGGTGCATCAAGCACAGACTAGTTAGCTGCTTGAGAGAGATGCTTATTCTCCTCTGCAGTGCACTGGTACATACAGTAGATAATTCTGTTCTGCATAGATAATACTTCTCATTTTATATTTGAGGCATTCTTTTGAACTGTAAAATGTATGAGACATTTAGAACTTGGATTAATTCCTCAAGGGGAAAAAAAAATAAAGCAACAATAAGGTTTCCCTGGAGCCTTCTCTTCTACAGACTGAACAATGCCAAATCTCTCAGCCTGTCTTCAAAGGACAGATGCTGCAGCTCTCAGATCATCTTTATGACCCTCCTTTGGACCCTCTCCAGCATGTCCACGTCTTTCTTGTGCTTAGGGCCCCAGATCTGGATACAGTACTCTAGGTGATGTCTCATGAGAGCAGAATAAAGGGCAGAATCACCTCTCTCAACCTGCTGGCCACACCTCTTCTGACCAGATCATGACTTTCTGGGCAGCAAGTGCACATTGCTCACTGATGGCCATGTCTGGATCTCCAGAAATATTTTCATTACCTAATAAAATGAACACTTCTCATCTAAGAAGAACAGAAACATCTTTAGCCTTATAAGCAGTTCCCACAAGAAAGTTTAAATGCTTTTTTAGATTTGAAATGTTACAGATCATCTCTTCCTATTATTAGACTTCCTGTCTTCTACAATTTCATTTTTTACTAGGAACCAAATCTTCCATCCAAACATCAGATATCACAATAAAACTTTCACTCTTTCTTTGATTATATTGCAAGGAATACACTTAAATTTTTCTTTGAAGAAAGAAATCAGTTCCTTTATTCAAATGTTTCTTGGAAGTCTTCTTCCCAAATGTTAAAGTTTTAGTACTGTAAAAGATTTAAGAAAGTGTTTAAAGACTGATTGTAGGTATGCTGATCACTTTAAAGATATCCTTTTAGAGAATCAAATCTGATAGATGCAGAGGGTTGCATGTGTAAGAAACAGGTTAAAAGAACCCCATGATGATCAAGACAGCGTACAGAGAAACCTGTTCTTTTCTTTAATGAGGAACTAGATGGTGGCTATCAAGATGCTTGTAATGAATAGGTGAAAAGTGATCAAAAGAGGAAGCATACAGCTTCACCTGCTCTACGGGATGACTTTCAGGTGTATGTTTCCTCATACAATTTGGGTGTGTGTGTTTTCACTTATTCCTTTCTTGCACTTACAAATAAACAAGAAATCTTGAAGAAAATGTGCCATAGTTTAACCTCTAGTTGTCTGAGATGACCACAGCTAGCACTTCTATGAATGTATAAACACCACTCCCACTAAAGCTGCAATTCAAGGGCTGTCTGTTGCCTTTCCTGCATAGATGGCCCCATCATCTAATTATATGTCTCCCTAATGGACTCTTCCTATGGCTTTTATTAGAAATACTAATGATAAAGTTAAAAATGGGACACTAACACCTGGAAGGAAGTGTTCAGACATATTTGGAAACCTCATGACTGCCAGCTGGCTTATATGGAAATATAGAAACATGTTTAGTGGAAGAAGGATTTTCTTCCATTCTAGCTCTTTTCTTTAAAGGAGTCTTTAAAAATAGCTTTGTCCCCATCTTTCTCTCTAATTAAGAATCAAGGACTGTGTTGCATCACACTAAGAGACTATTGATGTATTGAATGTGCTCTGACATATAAAGCACCAAAAGTAATAGGAAATAAACATTTAAATTAAATACTTTTTTTTTTCCTTTTTCTTCTGTGCCTTAGAAGTAGATGGAAGAGTAGTGCATTTGTATAACTTTCAAGATATTAAGAAGCAAGTCTGAAATGGTTCTATGGCTTTTCAAGCTTAGTTGATTATATTTTCAAATAATTTCATTTTTTTTCTTTTTTTTGTTGTTCTCATAATATTGACTAATGTATAAAATGGTGATATTCAATAAACAATGCATTATCAAAGTAATGAATTAGGCCTCACTTAGCTCATGTTTGCATATTCAGGGCCTCAGCCAGTGAGTGACTAAATAACTTTTTATTGTTCTGCTTTATCCTCATTCATCAGCTCATGTTCCTATACCTTATTTATTACAGCAATTTCAAACTCTCGTTTGTATTCTCTTTCTCCTGTCTTTTCATTTGTTTTTAAATGGGACTGACCATGAAAACAGAAGAACTCTTCATACTTTACCTTAAGGAGAAGGAGTTTTGATATTATTCTTATTTTCCAGAAAGATAATCAGTTACAGTATCAATGAAAAATTTGAAAGCTACTGTTTAATTATGTCCTATCAATTGAGTCATTTAAAACTTCATGATGTTTAGGGAATTCCAGCCTCACTAGAGACTGAACATTGATTTAATTAGAATCCTTTAACAAATATTTTTTTTTCCAAAACATGAAATCATTTCACTACGTGGAGGCCTTATCCCTGGAAGCTTTTAAGACAAGGCTTGATGGTGCCCTGGGCAACCTGATCTAGTCGATTGTGTCCCTGCCAGGCAGTGGGGTTGGAACTAGATGATCTTTGAGGTCCCTTCCAACTCTGACAATCCTATGATCCTATGATCAACATCTGAGTATGGAATAAAAAATTCTTAGAGAATCAAAGTCACGATCTTATGAAGAGTTGATAAAAAGTACTGTCTTCTCAGTCTGCAATTGTGCAGTAGCTGTACAGTTATTAAGAGCCATATAATCTAGGGCAGTATTGAATTATTTCATACTGAGATAACACTTCATATTCGTACCAAATTTGTTTAATTTTCAAAGTAATTCCCTAAGGGTAGCATCGCATGTGAAGATGTCACAAGCAACAGCTTTCCTACTGATAATGCAGCTCATCTGCAGGTGTGCTCTGCCTCATGACTGTAGGAAGTCAGCTTATCATCCTGTTGCTACTGAACTACTTATCTGAGATATGCACAAAGGGTGAAAATCAACATTTTTTCAGGCATTGTTTGTCATTTGATGTCTTACAGTTTGCAATCTTAATACTTTTCCAAAAGATATTTGTCTGAAATGCAGTGTAATATGTCAATATGAAACAAGATATTTTATACAGTAACACTCTGTTATTCTGTTAAAAGTTCACATTAATGCATCATATCTGAAATTACCTGAATTTTTTTTTTACTGGATATTGAAGGCATATTTTGTTCCCACTAAGTAGAAACAAACTCTATTGACTCAATATTAAACCACAGAAAATCTCTGCATTCAGAGATTTGAAAAGGGAATCAGGAAGGAATAACTCTTAGCCCCTGTATTGCACTGTTCTGAAGGAAACTACTTTCAAGAAGTGTGGTACACTGATTGTGATTTCATGCTTCATATATTATTTGGATCAAAAGGCTTTTTATGCTCCAGACAACTTTCAGTATGAAAAACACAAGACAAAGAAAAAAAAGTAGTTTCTCAAGCTTGTTCTAGTTCAGAATATTATATTTTATATATCCAAACTAAATGTACCCTCCTCTAGTTCATATCCATTTGCCTATCCTTGCTTATCATTCCTCTAAAGACAAATAGTACAATGCAAAGGCTATTATGTAGACTCTTAGTTCCTATTGGATTTGATATCGACAGTGCTGTAGGTGGCTGATTGACTGCTGGTGTGTCTCCCTCTGTGTCACAGTGAATTTTCCTGGCTAAATAATTTCAAAATATAGCAGTCAGTTGGCATTAAAATCCACCTGACATTTTGAACAACAGACTGGCAAAAGGATGACAAAAGATGAATGGTGTTGGTGAGATGAATAGAAGGAAGTACATAGATATCTGTGGTTGAGGGTTTCAAAAGACACAATCTTCTATTATTATAAATATTGGCACAAATGCTACTCAAAGGAGAGAGGTAAAAGAAAAACACTTTAAGAGAAAGAAAAGGGAAAAAATGTGTTCTGTCTATATCTGGCCTCCAATAAACACAGTTCTCCTGAACACTCATTAACTCACATACCAAATAACCTTGAAACACATGAAAACTCCCTTCTCCCAGGATGCGTAAAAAACTCTCGACAACAGATAAACAGTGGTTTCAGCACACTGAACTGCATGAGTAGTAATTTAACTGTCTGTTATTCATCTGCTGTTTCCTGCTTCTTATCTCATGACTGGACTGCAAACTTTCTGGAGCAGGGCTAATTTATATGTCGTGCCTCAAATATAATGCTAACAATTGCTGGTGCTGACCCAGACTCGATGGCTCTAGTTTACTATACTAACAAATAATAATGGCTTAATTAATAATTACCTATTGGAAAATCTTCCTCTTTCATGTGCCAGTTGGAGAGATGCAGCTAAACAGAGCTAACAAACAGGATAGGTCAGGAGCAGGGTAACAGACAAGCAGAAAATCAAACATGCAGTGTTAAAGCAACAATAAAAGTCAAAATTGAATAGGAAACCCTGTTTTGAAATGTCAATGATTTAGAATTTCAAGCTCAAGTACACAACACGTTTTCTGAATACTTCTTCCCTCCCTTAGTCATCTGTTCCCATTCCCAATTAAAAGGAAATAAGAAATACTTGTATAATTAATAGCCAATCCCTATCTCTTTTTCAATCTCCAAAAATACATGTATTTTAAAATCAGAACTTTAAAGCAAGACCATATTTTGTTTAGAGAGTTATTCTTTAACCTCACTTTCTGGAGGCATTCTTCTGCCTGCATCCAAAAACACATGGGGACTGAGTCATCCTCTTTTTCCATCCACTAAGTCTAAATGGAGCAGGATAGATTTCATTGCCCTCAGTGTGCCCTCATAATGCTTCCAGCTTTGCACTAGGACTGTGATTATAATCAGTTCTCATTCTTCAGGGCATCAGCTGGAAGAGTCAGGGCCATAATTTGACTTGTAAATTCTCCTCTTCCTCTACACATGTATCTTTTCTTTTGAAGCACTGGCAATTGACTGCAGCTGGCTATCGAATGAGGGCCACCCTTACTTTGAGGTGGCACAGTACTTGAAGGTGCTTGACTCGTGTCTGATTAGGCACTCAAAGTCATTGATAACACAGTTCAGAATCAGGAAGCAATTTAAAGAAAAAAAACCAACACAAAACCACCAAACACCCAAGCAAAAAAAACCAAAACCAAAACAAAACCCAAAAAACCAAACCAAAACCCAAACAAAAAAAATTAAAAGACATCCAAGGGATTTCTCTTTGCAAGGTTGGTCAAATAGAATTTTTTTTACAAGATGGACACTTACATAACTGTTATGATTCCAAAGCAGTTATGAAATAAGTTGTTTGGGGGATTTCTGATTTAGCTTTGAACACTTTTCCTGAAATGTTTGATTTTTGTATTAAGTAACCTTGAAACAGGCAGCATCTGAACATTTTACTATTTGTGTTGGTACCCAAGTTTCCCTAGCATTGTGTGACCAGACTACTTCTCACAGATTGTGTTTCATGAATCACATCCATACTTCTGCCTGATGAGGTACTCAGCTATGCTCCTCTGCTCGTACTCTGACATGCTGAAACTATTCTGGGGCTGGAGTTAAGGTTTCTGTTTTCAACAGTAGATACAGGTAGATTTTTGAATCATGGACAGACTGATCACATAAATGAAGTGGTTTTTAGTAATCTGATATAAGATGCTGAGTGAGAGGTAATGCATATTTCACGTGGTTTGTTATGTGTTTCCAATGCTGTGATCTCAAAAAGAGTTATGCAAAGTACTGTTGAAATTTTCTGAGATTGGAGCTGGTGCTAATGGCTCCTCCAGCTCAGTTGATCTGTTTAGTTACATCAGTACTTTTGGTGAAGAAATCTTTTTAAGAAAATCTTTTTTTAAGAAAGCTTTTTAATTTTCCTTTTCTGCATGCTGTGACACTGCATGGTCTGAACACAAAACCTTCCATCACCAATAGAAACAAAACTGTGCTTCACATTTTTAATTTTAAAAATGTAAGCTTAACAGTCACTAAAAAATATGTTACTTTTATTATGTATTTTATTGCAACAAAACATATTTGGATGAAGCTCTTACATGTGAGTGATTTATTTCTTTTTTAAACATAATTTTTCACAGCTTTCCTGTGAGCTTTTGTCCTGAAACTGCACATCTTAAATGAATTGCTTCATTTGCTTTCCAAGTTGATTGAGTTCCCACTATTCACAAAATCATCCTATTTATCTCATTTTTTTCTGAATTCAGAAAGTCTTGTCAAAAGGAGTTATCAGAATGATGACCTGTGTCTGTAGCACAAGCTACTGACAGAATTCACAAGTTCTCTAAACCAAAACGTTTTTTCCAGAAGTCAGGTTTATGTTTATTTCTCTGAAGAAACGTGAATAAAGGCTGGTGCATTTAGCATGCAGATCACTGAAAAGTCATTTCCTTTGAGCTAATCCCCGAGTAACAGACCAGAGTCACAAACAGTCTCAATTTCATAATGCACATGAAAAAAAAGTAAGGGGAACCAGGGCCTTTATTGGTGTTTGAAAAATACCCTTATCAGGAACTAGAAAAAACATATCTGATCACACAGAGAATTATTATGATTTGGTAACATAAAGTTGTTAATCCAGCTATTTTTAGTGACCTTTATATCTTGTTCTGTATAAGATGCTTAATAGTAATGATAAGTTTTAGACAGCTGACCAAATATAATCCATAGGGTATTGATTAGGAAGTCGATAGCAGTTGAACATCAGTAATTTTCCAGAACAAGCTTCATATGAATTCCTCCTTAAATTGTGCTGAGACCTCTACATTATGGAATATTCCTGATAACTGCAGTAGGCTGGGATTAAGCAGGTTTGTCCTTATAAGCTGTCTATAGCTCTTCAGCTCCTTTCAGGCAAGTTTTGATGTTTTAACCAAGATGAATGGTGATCCCACTGAAGTCAGCAGGAGATTTTCTACCTATTTCATCCACAATTATTCAAGGCTGCCAGTGAAGAAAAAGAGATGAGGAATCCTGGACTCCCAGTCAGCTGCTGCTTTGTAAAAGCCAAGACAGCACAGGTGGGATGTGGCGGTTTGAAATGACAAAGGTAAAGAGACCATTATGAGTATGCCACAAGGATGGGTGCATGAAGTTACCAACTTGCATGTCCCTGTGAAACACTGAATAATTCAAATTAGCAAATAACCTCTACTCTTCTGATCAGAAGGACTGACCACCTTCAGTGATAGGGCACTCTGGAGTGCAAGAGAGTCTTTCATAAAACCCCAGGGTTATGTCTCCAAATGTTTTATATTTTTATTGCTCTGAGGATGAAAAAAGGTTCTTTTCTTAATATTTTAAACTATCTCCTGCTCTGGATCAGACTCACAAGAGGCCTGGTAGCAAAGCAGACTAGGGAAATACAGTGTTCAAGGTTAGCCCTCAAGCCAGTTTTTCAACAATCAAGGAGTTTTTCCTTCTGATAGCACTAGATTATGTGGAAATAAATATTAAAAAATATGCTGCTAAACCCTTCACATTTTGGGAGTAATTTTTTTCTCATCTTCTTAATCTTTACTTTTCAAATCTCACTTTTCACAGGAAAAACAATAAATTACATATTCCTTAAGTTCAGAGTGTAATAAGAACTGCTCCTACAAAAAGTCTGGTTGGAAAGAAGAAATAATCTGAGTCATGTCAAAAGTCCAATAGCAGGCAGAACAGAAATGGAATTACTTTAAATTAAAGCAGTAGAGTAATTTTTGTCTTTGATGTGTTCTTCCTGGCTCCAGAATTTTCCTCAAATGGGTAGTTATTTTAAAGCTATTCCAACCCAAATGCTTTCCTGAGCTCTTTTTGTTGGAGGAAGCAACTACAACACTGTCTGAGAAACACTGCAAGGTACCATTACTGTATATAAACAGAATTATAAGTTCATGTAATTTACCTCAGTAAAGTGAACTTGCTTTTCTAAATTTCTTGTAGCTGTAATGCTCTTAATCATATTATTGGTAGGGCTGCTAGCACTGGCTATTTGCATTACTCACCAGGTTCCTATTTTCAATGCAATAGGTCTTTTCTAAAATTGAACCATTTGGGCTGTAATATTCTATGCCAGAAGACTGCCTTGGCATGGATTTGTGATTATCATAAAGTAGTGGTGATGACTGTAATTTCAACCAATATCTTTCAGGCATTTACAAGAAGGAAGATAGTAAAAAATGTCTCCCTCTTAAAATCTCTGATGGTACTTATTATTTTTTTCCCCTATTTGAAAGGCTCACTCTTTAGGCCAAAAGTTGAAATTAGACAGAAAAAAGCCCTCTAGAATTATATGACTTCTGCAGAATTAATAGAAATTTTCTTGCATTTAGCCAAACCTAAGCCCCCTAAGAAACTACAGTTTGATTAGCAGTTATGAACTGTTCTATGTTGCTATACTGTATGAAAAAGTAAGAGCATATCCAATGAGGACTTTTAATTTTTTTTATAATGTTGCCCTTCTGGCTATGTCTAAATGAAGAACTCAGGAGCACAGGAGTGCTTCTGTACCTGGATACATGCCTCATGACACCACTGCAGGGCAAGACCTCTGCTCACACTAGGGCACCAGACACATCTTCCAAGACTGCAGCAGAAAAAACAACAAAACACTGAAGATTATGAAGGCTGCAGGATCAGCTATCCAAGTCATATAAATATCTTTAGAAAACAGGGCCACACATTCACCAGGGAAGGAAAGATAGTTATTGGATCAGTGATCTCATGTTTTGCCCTGGCGAAGGAATGCCTTTTTGATTCTTATACTGAACGTTAGCTTTCTTTGTTGTGTGCTGACACTTACAAGTTATGTTGTTGGAGGTTTTTATTTTGAGTCTTGTTTTGGTTTAGCTTCTTTTGCTTATTTCTCAGACCACATACCTATGTTTAGGTATCCAACTGCAGCAAGTTATGGAAATTTATCCACTGTACTTGTTCTGCTGGTTTGCTTGAAGCTGTCATATATCAGACTTTAGTACTCATGTATGGATATGCAGTGTTTGAATCTCATTGCTTTTTAATTTCCATTGGTACTTACATTCAGAATAATAAACTTGTCTTTCAATTAATTAGAAGTTTGTTCATAATACCAAGACAAACTCTGTGAAGAATCAAAATTAATCAGAATTATTAATCAGTCAGAAAACGATCTCTCTCAAGTGTGTGTCTTCTCATGAAATGTAAACAGGCAAAAGAAAAAACCACTATGAATCTTTTTTTCCTGAGAAGTCTTGTGGTGCTTTTATCCATTATATACCTGGTTAGTATAATGCTAAAGATTACAATAATTTTAGTTTTGTTTTAATCTCATCTCTTCCACTGGATAACTCCCAAGGTTTTTTTCAATCAACAAGTCAATTACTTTAGTAAAAGCAAGGTGAGCTAATACTCCGGTAAGAGCAGTATTTGGAATAACACCTTTGGAAACAAAGCAGATTCACCCAGAAAATGGTTTTACAATAAATTTAATTAAAAATTCTACTCATGTTTTATTTTATTATTACATGTAAGGTTCTGTATCCTTATACTGTGAAAGAGCAGTCTTGCATTGTGCAAAAACCATGCTTTGAAAAAATTTCAAGTTTAAAACTTCTCAGGTCTGAAAATATCCATTGGGCAATTCTGTTGACTGCTTCTGGTTGGAACTGTGGGGTAAAAAGGTGAAAAACAGATGTGAGGATCGTTTGCAGTAGAATATTCTATGTCTGTGGCTGCACCATAATTAACAAATCAATACAAGTATCTGCCCTTGTAAGAAGTATATAGTCAATGAACAGTGGAGCTTTTTCTGTTATGTTTCAATAGATATTTATATCTCACTATGCTGGAGAAAAAGATCTTGACCTGAAGAATTGAGTTGAGTTTTAATTTTCAGTGCAGAATCCTGAGTCAAGCTTTTTCCCTTTTTTTCATTACAAGAGCATTTTATCAATGGCAGACACTATCAAGATTCATGACAACTGTGAAGTTGATCTATTTGATCTGGAAACTTACTGTGTTTTAATTCACTTTTTTTTCTACCCAAGACTGCCAGTATCATTTGATGAGTCAATGGGAATAATGTGTCACTTCAGACCGACATATGCACCCTGCAGTATTTAAACAGAATGAGAGTTAGACTGTGGTGTATGTTTCAGTACCTCTCCAACTCCCTTGAGAAGTGTTGGTAAAAAGCATCTCATCACTCTCTTAAACTGCTCTTTCTCATGGAAAAATAAGTTAGAGAGTGTAAAGCTGAGCTGTTTCCAGAGTACTGGAGAATCTGAAGGATGCAGAAACATTATTTCTGATCTGCACAATTTCCTAAGCTGGGTTTGTGCTAAACCAGCAGCTCATGCCTTAAGATGCACCTGAGAGCAAGGAAGTAAAATGTTTAAAAGTTACCTACAGAAATTGGTCTAAGTACTATATCATCAGTAAGAGCAAAATAAAAACATCTGGACTAACAGGAGATATGACTGCCTTCCAACCTCACAGGATGCTATGATACTGTGGATGTGTTTTGACTTAGCCCTTGAAGGGGCTGCAGTTTCCCATAGCCCCCTTGGTGTTTTGCCAAATAGGAATGCAACAGTCATCTTCTGATGGCTGTGTAGCTAATTGTGACAGCACTGATCATACTCTGCAGTGTCTCTAACCTGTGAAAGAGCACTGCACTGCCTCATCACTGCTGCCTCTTGCTACACATTCTGCTGCGTGAAAATGTGATTATATGCTTGTAGCAGCCCTAGCTCTGGTATGCTACCATGCTCTGCAGAGACAGCAATCCACCAGTGGGTATGAATATTTTGCCAGGGTTATCTGTGGATCTATAGGCCTCTCAAATGATAGTCCTTCTGTGTGCTTGATCTCTTCCTCCAGCCATGAGATGAACCCTACTGCAGTACGCCCTGGGTGAATACCAGAGCATTCAGAGCTCAGGTATGCTCCTGACTCACAATGGTGCCAGCAGAGCAAACCACCAGGTTTATCTGCTACCTTCAAAGGCACAGGAATTCAGATCACTTTATAGTTTGCTGATTAATAGTATAGCTTAATGTGTGCCCTTCATATATAGTTCATACTTTTTCTTGAGTTTCCATTTTGATGAAAACAACCAAATATAGCCTTGTCCAAAATACAGTCAGTTTACACAAATTGAGGGTGCAAATTTTGAAATTAATGCTATAATTTTAGGAAAATGTCACAGAGACCAATTCCTCATATCCTTCAGTCACATTGACTTCATTGGTTTAAGTTAAGCAGCAATACCTTGATTATTTTTTTCCACTCAGAGCTAGCAAATGACTCACAGCAGTCAGCTTGACAAACCAAATCACGTTTTTCAGTCATGAATAATTAGTGGTTAAGTTTTGATGATACATTTGTTTATCAGCTGTGACTCAAGGTATGGTTTTTGCCTGTAGAGTTTAGCCTGGGATGGTACCTCTTGCATACATCACTTTGAAAACATGTACTTGGTTATTTGCTAGTTATGCTATGTGGTAATTTACATTATGCTATTTCTGCTCTCTGTTTGGAATTCACTTTACCTTTGGAAAAGATTAAGACTAGATACACAAACATCAATGTAAACTGAGGCTTGACCAAACATTTATGACATTTTCTTTTACAAGAGAAACACTGGAGCAGGTTGTCCAGAGAAGTTGTGGATGACCCACCCCTTGTGGTGTTCAAAGACAGGTTCATGTGGCCCTAGGCAACCTGGCCTAGCAGCAGGCATCCCTGCCCATGGCAGGGGGGTTGGAGCTAGATGATCTTTAAGGTCCCTTCCAACCCGTGCCATTCTATGAATTCTATAAATCTCCTAATCAAAAACCAACAGCAGTGTCCTAAATAATACTCAAAAACTTAGGTTTATTCAAATAGATATTCACAAGCAGTTTCTCTCTATTCTCTTTTTACTGAGTTTTAGCTAAAATAAAAATACTCTTTGAAGGTGAAAATGTTTGAGTCCTTTACAGAACATGTGATTTAAACTTCAAAACATTTCCAATGTAAATGTTCTTCTTTTTAATAATTTTCTTTGTAGAGTCCAATCTCTTCCACTTCTTGTTCACTATTTTCAGGACATACAAATAAAATCTAAATAATTATGTATTGTCACTTGAAATTATCTTTTCTCAGTTATTACTTCATAGTCATAATGAGATGATAATGTGCTTTTGTGTAATTCAAGAGCCAGCTGGATTCTTGTCCTGGCTGCAGTAGCCTGATGTGAATTCAGCCATTTCTTTTGATGTGATGAGAACTGTATTTTATATTTGCTAATTTATTCTACATGACTTGTCTGTTGTGACATAGTGAGTTTAGATGACTGATACTTCAAAATGAATGTAGTGCGCTCATATAATTTCCCCATCTAAGTTACCTCTTACTAAATCCTTGTTCAAGTGATCATAGTGATTTATCTTTCATTAGATATATGTATTCATGCATATTGACTATGTGTTTTCTCTCTTTCCATTTTACAAAAATCCAAACTATTAAAGGCAGAATCCAGGAAGGTATGAACATAAGGTTTCTAAAAACTGTAATTGTGATTAAAGGAAACAATGAAGTGCACCAGAGGTAAAAGATTCAAAATACAAGGGGGAATGGATAAAATTAATGTTTCCTGACATCAAGGTAATTAAGGGTATCATAGCCTGAAAAGATAAAGACTTGAGTTACTGGGATATCGTGGCTGTTCCTTCAGCTTTATGCTTTTCGTAGCAACCTTGTTTTACCTTCTTACCTCATAGTGAGTGAGCTAATTCTCCATATTACTGACAGAGTCTCTGAAATGAACAACTTTTCAGTATGATGATAGGTGGCATAACCATGTATTTAGTGAGGACATAACAACAGATTCTTCTCTAAGTCTTGTCTAATCTATGTGCTTCAGTTGGGTTTAGAGATTGAATTTCTGAAATCTTTGCTTTATTACTGATTAGGTTTTTTCAGCCTGTGGTTTGAACTGATAAAAGAACATGTCTAAACCATGAGGTTTGGGAGAGCATAACATTTTTCCAGCACTTCCTGAAACTGAAAATTTTAAATTTTAGGTTTATTTCCTGTTTTTCTTTATCTTTTCTCTCCCTTCTACCTTCTTTTTTAAAGAAATTGTTGCTTTTGCAAATGAACAAGAATGACACAAAATTTAGGGGGGAAGCATGTGTCATAGTTTAACCCCAGCCACCAAGCCCCATTCAGATGCTGACTCACTTCCTTGTGGTGGGATGGAGGAGAGAATTGGAAGGGTAAAAGTTACAAACCTTGTGTATTGCAATAAAGACAGTTTAACCCACTAGGTTATCTTTTTCCCCAAATTACCATCCAGGATGTGCCTCTGAGGTGAATATTTTTCCACAAACGTATTTCATTCTCTTAGCATGGCAATTAGGTTGATTATTTTGAAGTGTAGACAAATCCTGTCATACTAATGGAGTTAATTACTTCTGTCACATTAAAACAGTCGTGAGGGATTTGCCTAGACACTAGCTCTGCCATTTGCTGCAGCTGTCTGTGGTTTGGGTAGTGTTGGACAGCCTGATTAGTGAAATAATTAATGCCTAGAGGAACTCTGCCAGGCATCCAAAAGCCTTTTTCTTGAGATATTTGGAGAAAATTACAAATTCTGGCATACTTATCTTTTGGAACCAAGAATTCAAGGGCTCTCCAAGATGTATTGAAAACAGGTGAGCCCTCAACAGGGGAGCTCCCAATCTATTTGCCAGAAGGTTGCTGTGTACCTTAGAGTGGTCAAAAATTACTAAGAAAACTGCAGAATGAACTGGATTTAATAATGCTTTGACCCAAAAACTGGGTAAATAAGATATTTAGAGAAAGATGGAGGAGTTATATAAAACCAATAAACAGATAGATTTTTCTGTGCAGTGAAGATCTTGATGGCAGCAAGACTGATATGACAAGGTAACAGAGAATGAGGCTGTTGGAAGAGGCTATTGGAAGACCTACTGCCTCTTGCTTTTGTTTCTTGAGTTCCTGATAATGCCTCATTTGGATTTACAGATGTCTTTTTTGGGGGTAAATCTTCCCAGGTGTAATGCTAGTGGAACACAAGAGGGAACATGTCCCAAACTATCCTTGTGAAAAAATGTATAGAAAGTCAAAAGAAACAGTCTCTAGAGGTTGCAGACACCAAAAATTTAAAAATTATTTAAAAGAGTTCAGAAGGAAAACATTTCTTTTGCATTAGCACCACAATTATTCAAATGAGAGTTCAGACAGAGATTACAAAACAGTGGAAAAATTGGGTCAGATAATTGAGAAATAAATAATAATGGAGAAATAAACTATGAGAGAAATTTTTAGGCTGGAAGTGCCTTTTCTAGCATCAGGTGCATAAACTGTTATGTATCTAAATGTGGTTTGCAAACGGGCAATTGTTAAAAATGGTACTGAAGTTTGCAAAGGCTCAAAATTCAGCAGACTCAAACCTGATTGTTTTTCTTCAAAGATTTTTTTATTGAGAAAACTGCTTATATTATCTCTCATTTTTCATTTCCTTTTATGTTGTTTAAAATGAAGATTTTTCAAAGATTATATAGTCTATTAAGAATAATCTTTCCTCTGTATGAAACTACCAAGCATTGTCCTTCTCTTTCTCTCAGTCTCATTTTTTAATCACTCTCAGATTTCTCCTGTACCTGACATGAACATAGCATCATTCTGCACACAGTCTGAATTTTATGAAGCACAATTTAATTTTGCATGTATTTCTTGATGAATGTTCCAACTGAACATTGCTCTTCTCCCTTAATTGCCACTTTTTTCTTTGCTGCTTCTAAAAAAGACAGATTCTGTAGTGACTAACTCTTTTTCAATGAAATTTTGATCACCCACACATTGTCTTAAATCTAGTGGATGTTATGCATTCAATATCTTATTTTTTAAAAGGTTAAAATATTAGGAGATTTTTTCCTTAAATACCAACTGTAAGGGTGATGTGCCACATGAAAATTAAAATACATTAAACTAATAGGCATCATGTGACTAAATTAATGAAATGTTCCACCACCAGGTTAATTCAGTTTCCTTTACTTTCACAGAACAGTTTCAACTTCTTTTATTTTAGATGAAAATACAGAGACGTGTCTAAATGCAGATGAAAACAGAATTTTTCTTTCTTTATCTGACATTTCCACCATCTAGATTCAGGGCACTAAAATAAAGCAAAATCAAAAATTGTCTCATCTTTTTCTAGAGATGTCAAAAAAACTATGAAAAGTGAGCTGCTTAAAAGCAAGAGGAATTTATTGGTCTGAAAGGGTTTTCCTGGAAATACTTACAAAACTGAGCAAGCATCTAGACTTGCTGAATGAGGAAGGTGTGAAATGATCAAAGACATTCAGTATGTAATAGGTGAGGTGGGTGGAAACAGAAGGAAACGTCTTTATTGTCTAGACACAGCAGTGTACTGCCAGTGTCTCACTTAATTTCATTCCTTACCAGAAAATATTTCAAAGATCTTCTGTCCTCAGGGTCACTTGTATAATTACACTGTGCTGGTTTGTGTAGTTACTGGGCCATGAGCAAGACATATGCCTAGTAGTGCCTTTTCTACCATCAGGTGTGTAAACTGTTATGTATCTAAATGTGGTTTGCTGGGAAAGTAGCTGTACCTGCTCATCCAGAAATGCTGCCCATAGTGAGATGCTGTGGCTTTCTTCCTGATATCTTTTATTTATTAGAGAAGGAAGTTTAACTTTTCCAGTCAAGATGATTAACTGTCAAAGGACATAATTCAGCACCAGTGACATGCATCTGAACTTAAGTAAAGCTGCCACCAGATCTCAGAAAAAATTCACTCCAGACAATGGGAGTATTGCTTGAGTTCCTGTTCTCTATTTCACCACTGAGAATAAAACAAGCTTGTAAAATCAGCTCAGCTTAGATACCTGTTAGCTGGCTAAAACTCGGGGAGATTAATTCCACCCTAGCCTTTCTGTGCCTACACTTCCCTACCTAAGATAGGAGAAAAAGTGGTTTTCTATTGCCTCAAATTTGTACAGAAGTGGACATGTGTCAGCTGAGCATGGCACACTGCTCTTCTGGAATAAAAGAGGCGCTTCAGGGAGCTGCAGTTGTTCACTTTGTTCCCTCGAGGTAGTAAATTGTTTTGGCTGGAATCCTCCATCTTTTCTTACTTCCCTGAGCTTCAATTTGCAGTGTGAAATGGCCCTCTACAGGGAGAAAATACACAGATTACCCTTTCCTATCCTGTCTACAAATACTTCTGATCTCAAAACACAGCTCTTCATGTGGACAGGTTTTGGTACGCAATCTGCTGCTTTATTCAAATGAAGTAATCATTTGGTTTAGAAGTTGCCTACAGGCTTTGCAGCCCCCTTTTTCCTCTCTTACTTGTGTGTGTGGTTTTTCCTCTATTTTTTTTTTTCCTTTTGCTCTTTGGAAACATAGTATAAGTAGTACAGAAATACTGGCTTACCCAGCTTCTGATGTAATTTTCAATGTTTGAGCATCTCTCATCAAATCTGTCTGTAACCTCCAGGAATGCTACTAGTGCCTTATGCTTTCTTAGGTGGATACACACGTTGCATTCGGCGTCCATTTGGGAGCTGAACAGATGTTACTGAGAGGAATATAAAACCATGTAGGATTAATTTTGTAGAGCTACACCATGACTGTGTTTTCAGCCTTGACTACTGCAGCTGTCAAGAGAGTAAAAGGTTCACATTGAGAGGAGATGGTTCTTGTTTCTGAGAAATCTGTCCTTTTAAACACCTTACATATTCATTACTTCAGAACTTTTCACAGTTGCAAATATTTCCTTCTATTTATGTGTGGATTTACCTTTCTTGTAGAGAATGTACAGTTTTTGCTATCATCTATTTCTCAAAGGGAAAACTAACCTCCCTATGAGAAAGGGTTCTTGTAAAAATAAAATAATTTTAAGCCATTTTCTTATGTGCACATGTGAATTGATTACAAGAAACTACCTCTGAATCTCATGTAGCTAGGAGCTCTTCTAGGCTTTTAATTAATAGAGATGAAATATTTCATCAGAGGGCAGCTCAAGTATATGAGAAAGTATAACAAGTTATCCCTTCATGAATATTTTAATTTTGTTTTAGGATGATTTGTGTAGAGCTGGTTTACCTCAAAAGATCCATGAGCCCAATGGGACACAGCTATGAGCAACCCGTTGCAGGTGGCTATGGTTGATGCAGGGAGTTGGACTCGGTGATTTCCAGGGGTCTCCAGGGATAGTTTGGAATATCTGTGATTCCACCATTTTATACCTGCCAACCCTCCCTCAAGAAAATATGTTCTAAAAGATATCTGAAAAGCACCATTTGTGGCTCTTATACAGCATGATCAAAATTGCTTAAGATGCAAAATTGTATTTTGGGGAAATTAAATTAAAAGTAAAAAGCAAATGTTTAGCAGTGCTACCTTATTATCTTTTCTTCTTCAAGTAGGCAGATTGAAGACTGTCTTGAGAGCTTTGTGAACAGAATTTTTTGAGATATCCTTGAGGAAATGTTTTGGAATGTACAATGAAAGCATATAAATCTTTTCAATAGCAACCAAAATCTTTAAAATTCATTGTGCTTAAAATCAGATTGGAACAATGTTCTTGAAATGGGAATATGAGAAAAATGTTTAAACCTTCAGAAAGACATAATATGTATCTTGGGAAAGCACTCAAAGACATCATCGGCTTTTGCATTTACATTTCAGCCCCAGGACTATCTTAGTATGGGGGTAAAAGTCTAATCTTGGTTTTTAGTAAAATTCTATGAAGTGATAAAAAGTTTTATATACAGGAAAGAACAGCAAAACAAGAAAGATTGGTTTCTGAACAGCTAACTCATACAATTCTCTTTAAAAAACAACATTTGATGGATTTTCTTTTTCACTGGGTTTATAGCTACAGAGATACAGATATTATCTCTTAAAGCCATAACACAGTTTTGCCTTTTGTGCAATTTATAAAGCTGCACATATTTGTATATGACTGAGTAGAAAATAGTTTGCATTCCACACAATAACACAGGGGTGACCAGGATAGACATTTCAGGATGTGAAGCTAAAATATTCATGTACTTTATGAACAATATTTGAAACAACAGTAAGATTTGGAGGGAATGACATTCAGAAAACACTTCTGGGATCAAAGTAGTCTTCAAAGAAAGAAAGAAGAAAAAAGAGAAAGGAAAAGGAAAAGAGAAAGGAAAATAAAAAGGAGAAGGAAAAGGAAAATAAATGTTACATTTAATTATATATGGACTTTTTTCCCCGCAAAACTCAACTAAGTTCCATTTCTTTGCTACTTCATCCATTTTCAATGATGACATTATTCTCTTTGTCACCAGTAATGAGCTGGGAACCACCTGAATGCTACTGTGAGCACCATTTTATTCTGTGAACAGCATGCTGTATTCTGAATACCTTGTTTGTTGCAGTTTTCACTACTTCACTTTATTATTTTCATTATTATTATTGTAACGGTCTTCTTATTTAGAGGCTGGTATCCACAAAAACCAGACTTTTAAAACATTTAATTTCTGATTTACTTTTCTGCAGTGAAACAAAGGAGTCTGTAATCATCAATGAAGGTTGATATTATTATATATTGCTATCTCTTCATCTGTGAGAAGGAAGCTCTTCTCTTACTGCATGCCAGTAGACCAGATCTAGAAGATGGAAAGAATTTTGCAGATTTTAACTCTTGACCAGCCCTAGGGCTTACAGTGACAGTGATATCAACCAGTAAAAGTTAAGTACCAAATTTCTGTTGCTAGCTTGCCAGTTTGTTTCTTTCATTCTCAGAGGTTTCAAACTCTCTTTAGTTGTTTTTAAATAACAACTACAGCTACACTTTAGAAAACCCCCTGTGAAACCTGCCTGCTTCACTTGCCAGAGGGGTTAGGTGCAGGTTGTGAGCCTTGAGCCATGGGTCTGGTTATTCTGTTGTAACATTAGAACTATCTCTGCCCTTTTATTGTGAAACTGATATGAACTCTTAGAGAGAGATAGACTGAAGTGGTACAAATTCAGTATCATGCAGTCTTGTTGACGATTTAATTTATTTTTTAACAGTGAAAAGGTAATAAACTCTAAAGTTTTCATTTATTTTCTATGTTGAAGACCAATATAAATTATATGCCTCAGTCTGGATTGACATGAGTTATACTAACTTCCAAAGCTCTGTACATGATGCCTTTAATAACAGTGATCAGTGAGCAAAGCAAGATCAGAAAGTGGCTTTATTTCAGTACCTTCAATAATTGACTAAGTCACTGATTTTGTGCAGAGTATTTTGGCATTTAAAATTACTAGGAAAGGTAAACACATTCATAACTGAGAGTTATATAGAGGAAACATTTTAAAGGAAATAATAATCAATAATAATAGTAGCACAGCTCTTTCTTGATTGACAGCTTTAAGTTATCAAAATAGATTTCATTATAATGATTACCTTCATTAAAATGTAAAGTTGACAAGAAAATCAGAGCAATGCACATTGAATGGCACTAACTTCAGCTTCAAATTAAATTTGCCCCAGAACTGATGTTCAAAGTTCCACTGCTGGATAATGGTTCTCATGTTTTCATTGTTGTCCTTTTTGATTTTAAGAAGATTTGGTGAATGTTTCCTACTTCTATCCATGTGGGGAAAATGGCATTAAAAAAGATGTATCCTTTTACCTTTTTTTGTTTCTTAGGACTCCTTATTATCAACATTTCAATACTTTAGAATACCATATGTAAACTATAGCTCAGTGTTTTGGGGTTTTTTTTGCATGATTATTGAATGTTTATGTCAAAGAAGTTATATATTCTTTTTTTATGTTGTTCACTACAAATAAGTTAGAAGTGTATGTAATTTAAAGTCAAAATATATACAGGACTTTGGAAAAGTCCCTGGTCCTGGTTACAGTAATTCAGAAAAAATCAGAAGATGCAGTTGTTCACAACCTTGACCAGTTTCTAGTCTAATATTTTAGCCTCAAGAATCAGAAATCAAATGTTAAGGGTCAATCTGATGACAAGCCATTGCTAAATTGTGTTTCACTGGGTGAGTATATTTTTAGTCAATACTTTGCAAAAACTCTGGCTGATGTTTTTATAGGTAAGTGGAATAGTAACTATATCTTTTTTGCTTACAAAGCTCTATGAAATGCCAGATATTACGTTTGATCCTCCACAGCCTTGTACATCTTTTAGTTTTTTGCATTATTCTGATTCAGTAGCATATTTGACAGAGTTTAAATGAGTGCAAATAACCCCACAAGGCTGTTGTAAATCAGGGTTGTCTTATGCACAGAGTGCTAAAAAGCCATTTATGAGGGATCTCTGCAGTGAGCTCAAAATCAGTTCATCTTTCAAGTTTCAGTTGAATAATGATAGTGTATCTTGTTAAATCTGACAAAACTGTGAGTAAACAAGTAAATATAGTCAGGGAAATTCTCCTTATGCAACAATATACAGACAGACATATGCATTTTAAGAAACTAGTAGCAAACAAACAAAAACATTAAAGAGAGCAAAATGGAATAAAAGTAACCTTGAGTGTATGTCAAACAAACATGTTTTCCTGAGTGTGCTACTCACACCTTAACTAAGTTATTTCACTTTTCTTTCCTTTCCTGGTCACTGTTATTTTAAGTCACTGTTTGCCTCCAGGGGATATTACCAAGAGGAGTCAGAATTTTAATGCTGCCAGCAGTGCTGATATTTCATAAGCATCCTTAGGCAATGGCATACAGTGCCAACTCTTCTGCATTCAGTCCCTGAGATGTAGTCATAATTCCACTAATTTTAAGACTAAAGGAACCTTAAGCATCATGTTAACTAATGTTTCAACTTCTTTCTTCTTAAACTTGATTTAAGTATAACAGCTGCTGTGACTTACAAATCCCTAGGTTTCAGACACATTTCGATTTTACTCGTAAGTCTACCGAAAGGTCTTTAAACTTTAGGCCTTTTCATTCCTGATTATGTATTCTAATTTCATGAGTGTTAAACTTAAACATATACTTAATTTTCAGTCAGATTTTTATTTTCAAGGTTTGGAAACATTTTCAGGCTTGTTCCACACATCAGTTACTACTTGAAAACCTTTAACATCTGATTATTATATGATTTAGTTTTATGACTGTGGAGATCAAATAAATTTTCATTATTTTTCACTGTGCTAGTGCAAAATGGGTTAGTAAATATTGCTGCCAATCTCTACAAGTGTCAGTATGGGACCTATCCAGATGCAGCTGAATTTGATAAAAGGCTTTCTGTTAACTTGAGCAAGAAATGGTCAGAGCCCTGACAGAGTGAATGAATTTGGCTGAATTTGTAGTGAGAGGGACTCCTCCTGCTCCAGAACATGATGTGTTAAAGCTGCATGTTTGGGAGAAATTCTTCATTATCAGGGCTTACCACTGCAGAATTTAGACTGTCACTGATTATCTGCAAGTGATGTCATTGAAAGAGGCCCTTGCATTTCTGTCTCCCTTCTACACTAAAACTGTATGAAGTCTGCTAGTTGCATCTTATAGAGCTGTTACGGTTCCCAAACACCCATTTAATTTGTATGCAAAACCTCTTTTCTATGCAGTAGTTTCTATAGCTAATTAAACCATGAAATAAAAACCACAACAAATGCCAGTGCCTAATAAAGTTGCAGACAAATAAAAATCTCTCCCTACTCAGAATGTGATTTCTCTGAAGTGGTCTGTAATCAGCCCTGTGCAACCATGCAGCTCTGTAACACAATATTGCCATTGCTAGTAACAGGTTATAAGCTTTGCAATGAATTTGCAATCTCAGGACTGAGTCTTGATAGGCATGCTAAGTCAAAACTTTTCTTGACCTCTTGCAGCTTCGTTTTACTTGGTTTTGTTGTGACTATATTTTCTGTTACTGACCTAGTGTATATGATTGTTTTATTTTATTTCATGGAATCACAGAATTATATCATGGTTTGGGTGAGAAGGACCAACCTGACATAGGAAGAGACAACTTCCACTAGAACAGGCTGCTCAAATCCCCATCTAGCCTGGCCTTGAACACTTCCAGTGATGGCGCATCCACAAACTCTTCTGGTAACCTGTTCTAGTGCTTCACTACCCTCTGAATAAAGATTTCCTTTCTAATATCTAATCTTAATCTACTCTTTTTCAGTTTAAAGCCATTGCCTCATTATCCTGTCACTACACTCCCCGATAGAGTGATATATGTATGGTTCAACCATAGTTTTACATACATAGCAGCAAATAGCAATTCTTTTATGCAGAATGAGATCTTCATGACTAACATAGTGATGTAGTGCAGAGAAATACAGGTCTGGTACAATAGCAGAGCTGTGTGATAAAAGATGGAGCACATGCCTGGTGGTTTTAGTGGGGTTCAGGATTTCACACAGTAGACCAATTGTATCCTACCCCAACCTCCAATTCTTGTTAAGTTATTTAGCAATGCACTTCAGAACAAACTTTCTCTCAACGCTGTCTAAAATCTGGAGGAACTTTTCTCCTGTGGCATCACTTCTGTACCAGCTTTCAGCTGGTTCTGCCCTCAAGGCCAGCCCCAGCTCCCTTGGGAACCAGTGGCATCTGCCTGCTAGCATGGCACACCTCAGTGCATGCATGTAACACATTGGGTTCAAACCTTGACCTTTGATTCAGCAGGATTCCCATGTACTTCTGGAATGACACAGAAGCCCCTAGGCATCTAATAGAAAATTACAGGCTGCTACCCTGAATCTCTCTCAGTATTACACATGAGTAGTGATTTTCAAAGGATGTTAGGAAACGCTTTGCAGAAATCAGTTTTTCTACAGTATAAGTATCAGTTTGCACTTCTGTAATTTATTTTATTTGTACTTTATTTGTTTCTATAATACAATATATTTCTGGTTTATGTTAAGGATTCAGGATGGGGCTAATTTAACATAGCTGTTAACTTTATTTTTTTTGAGAATATGGCAGAAGTCTAATCTTTGAGGTACATTTCAAATCTAATTGTTTATAATGCATCTGTGTTATTAAAATTGGAGACTGGGAGAATGACAGCCCAGAAACTAGTATTTCTTTACTCTTTTATTTCCCCAGTGGAAAGAATAATATCTTCCATTTCAATTAGTTTTCAATCTCTCTCCTGCAATGTGATCAAAAATGTTTCATGCTGGCCAAGTTATTAGTGACAACTGGATGGCATACAAAGAACTGTTATCTAAAATGCGATTTAAGAAACTGATTGAGTGTTAAACACAGAGCACATTGACTTTCAGTGGACTAGTTAAAATTCATTCATAGTATTATGGGAAAACTTATTCCAATGTTATTTAAGCTACTGTTGAGGATATTTTAAAGTCATTTTCTCCTGGCTTCTTCAACACCTTCCCTAGCTGACTTGTTCCATTGCCTATTATCATACTTGTTCTACTGAGCAGTAAGTCAGTAAAAGTTCCCATTCTTACCAGCCAACACTGAGCAGTTTCCTGGTTAGTGTGCACAAATCTCTGAGTCACACTGCAATATAGAATTTTATTGTACTTTTTGTATAGACTCTCTGGGTAGCTCTTCTCATGGTTCCTGCAAGAACTTCTCCAGAGTACATGACATTGAAGAGAAGTCTGTACTAAGAGAATGGCATTGCACGTCAGAGAATGGAGTTGTAATCTCAAATAACTTCCCAAGTGTTAACCTATGTGTTAATTAATGGAGAGTGAGCTTTTCATTTCTAGTTCTGAGACTTTTTAGCTAGTAAAAACTAGTGGTTAAGATACATAGTATAATACCACAGATGAGTTTTGTTGGGTAATGGAATATTACATGAAGTTACAATGAATAAAGACAACTGTTCAGCAGAAATGCATGCATTTATTCAGGCCACACATTACCATGGTGTGCACATAGAAAGAGTGGGTTACTGTTGTGGACCTGAACTGAACTTGAGGCAAGGTGTAGTAGAGAAATACAGCCCTAATACAGTTGCTCACTTAAGAAAATAACATGCACTCATTTGCTCTGTTCTGCAGTACCAACATCCTAAGAAGACACAGGCTGATACATGTAACATTTGCACAGTCTTTCTTCTCTATTATTATCCCCTTTTAAACTGTAAATGGTAGCAGCACTTGCTGCATGGAAATCTAATTATTTTTGCACAAAGCACTTTATTTAGCCCAAGATGTCATAGACAGGAGAGTAACCCAAGGACATAGTGCATGAGCAAAAAACCACATTGAGTGGGATAAAACCAGCCAGAGCAAATATTTTAGTTCAGTGGAGGCCAGTTGAGATGGTAGGATTATATTAATAGTCTTATTTTCCTATTTTAAAAAAAAAAATTCTAACTAAGATGTTAAAAGCTTTGCATTTCATTTCTGTACAACAAACAGGTCCAGAGCTAGTAAAAACCAGTTAGCCATGCAGCCACATGGATAGCTATGTCAGAGAGCAAACCCTGCCATGCACCTAATTGCTGGAAATAATTTCATTGAAAAGTATAGGAAAATCTTCAGATAAGAGAGGGAAATTTATGCTCGGTATATAAGATAGATACAAATGTAGGATTAGACACAGGAAGTTTATCTGGAAGTAAACTTCAGTGTACACAAGCTTTTAATATAACTCAGTGAAATGCTATACAGTTTGAAATGAGAAAGTTTCCAAGTCCCATTTGGCAATCTATTTGCTTGTACTTCATTTTCTGAAAAAATGTTGTACACATAACATCTAATTCTCTAATTACAATATGGTGTATTTTGTTTTATCAGCCTTGAGTTGAAAGAAACTGTATGAGCAGATTTTAAAGGTGTCTGTTATGTGCATGTACATACACTCACACGTAGACACACGCACACATTCATGATACCATGGAAGACTTTTTTGTTTGTTTGCTCAATTGCAAACTGAAGGACTTCCTCACTTAACCCTTCCCAATTGATATGTTTCAAGGTTTTCTCTGATGAACAGGTTTCTCTAAGAACAGAATTAAGCACAGTATGATGGAGCAAAGACTGTGCTGGTGAATAGTCAACTTTCTTAAAGAAGAGTTCATTTCTAATCCATATGTTCTTCTATATACTTAAGTGAGGTCTTCTCTCAAATCAAACATGGCCTTGTTTTCTCTTCTGCTGCTTCATATACTGACAGCTAATGAGAAAGTATCTAACATGTTAAACCATTTTGGAAACCCTTTGAGAAATATATTTCAGTAATAGCTTCCACTCAATTCAGCTAGAACTTCACATAAAGCAACAAATACACAAATATTCCACACCCACCTAATAAAGACATTAGAGAGAAGTCTGGTTTATTTTCTCCCTGGGATTAGGTGCACAAATCATTATTATTTAAATAGATTTCTTAGGAATGAAAGAGTTTCTTCAGCTCCATAGGTCTATGCATCTGTTCTTTGGTCCTCACAGCCCAGAACCTTGCCTCAGAAGGAAATCAAATCAGAGATGTTAAGGAGTAACTAGATTACTGGGCTGACTTTATGATGTTTACTGAAGAGTAGAAAAAGATTATATAAGGCATACCCTCATTTTCTTCAATTTCATCTTGACCCAGTAAATCATGCTTATATTGAAATTAGACAGATGTAAATTTGACAGATGGACCACTTAGTGGATGAGGAATTGGCTGAATGGTAGCATGAGTTGTAGTCAGTGACTAAAGTCCAGTTAGAGATTGGTGCTAAGTGGTGTCCCTCAAGGGCTAGTATGGGGACTGATGCTGTTTAACATCTTTGTCAGTGACATGAACCGTGGGATTGAGTGCACCCTCAGCAAGCTTGCCACAATGACACTACAGGAAAGCTGAAGCCCTTTCTCAAAGGGCATGTAGTGATACAACAAGGGGCAATGGCTTTAAATTGGAAAAGGGTAAATTTAGATTATTTGTAAGGAAGAAGTTCTTCAGTGTGAGGGTGGTGAAACACTGGAACAGGTTGCCCAGAGAAGTTGTGGATGCCCCATCCTTGGAAGTGGGCCTTTGATCAACCTGTTCTAGTGGAATGTGTCCCTGCCTATGGCAGAGTATTTGGAATTAGGTGATTTCTAAGGTCCCTTCCAACCCAAATCATTCTGTTATTTTATGATTTCACGTGCAGTTGCCTTGGATTCCACCAAAGAACAACTATTTTTAAATGGACATTTTAATTTTATTTATAACACAGATATTTTCCTTTGAGAATAAGAAATGAGTATTATGAAAGTACACTTTTACTTACAAAGAAAAAAGCAGTTGTTATTTCACTCCAATTCCCTATGTAATCACCATTTTTAGTACAGCATTAAATTCATTATGCTTTGGAAAGTGTCCTCTGAATGATTATGCTAATTCATTAGCTATAACTTTTATCTTTTGTGTATTTACCTTTAAAATTATTCTAAGTCAAAATCACATTAAATGAAAGAAGAATTGTGTCAAAAAGAATTTTTTCATGCAATTTCAAAACATTGTTTCAATTTTTGCTTTTAAAGGTTTCTGTTATGATTAAAGTGTTATTAGTTTATATTTAAATAAAATGTCTTGAAAGACAGATATGTTAGGAAGATAAAGCCTTCTAAAAATATTGATGTGAAAATCATCTTTTTTTATTATTATGAGTCCTGGTTTCTGTAAAATGATATTTTCTGATGAAATGAATGTTTTCCCCTGAAAAGTTCCTCCTAGGTCTAATTTCTTCTGAAATTACTTCTGCAGTATAAATCTGTGGTCTAACTTCAATTAAATTATATTTTATTGTTTCCC
This sequence comes from Galbula dea, assembly GCA_013399015.1. Lineage (NCBI taxonomy): Eukaryota > Metazoa > Chordata > Aves > Piciformes > Galbulidae > Galbula > Galbula dea. Next base: position 36,674 of record VWZX01000351.1, on the reverse strand, counting down.
ATAAAGAGGGAGACAGATGATATCATCATCATCTCTGTGGAGACAAGTTTTAGTCATTGCAATGATTTTATTAAAAAATAGTAATTAATTTATTAATAATTTTCCCAGGATCCAGTTAAGTAATTATTAGTCTGAGTTACAAAATACTAAGATGTATATAAAATATCATTTTAATATAAATATAATTCCTTTTGTCTGTTTTCTTCATAAATTTTCAGAGAAAGTTGACATAATACTTTTCCATTAGAGAGAATCAAGTGCCATAAAAATGTTCTAACTCCAGTGACCAAGTACAGAACAAGTTCATGGTATATAACAACAGGAAAATGTAAGGTTAGAAATGCTCAAATTGACTTTTTATATATGCTAAGCAGCAAAAGTACAGGTGGCATTTAAATTTTTGCTTTTCTGAACAAATGGCTTAATTAAGAATTTAATTCCATATTTTTGCAAATACCAAGCAATTGGAGAATGTTTAAAATGTTATAATTATTATGTTTCTGGGAAAATTTGTGTTCTGTTCCAGGCTAAACACAAATGACTTAATGTCCAGGTTAATTTACCTGTTGGCAGAAAACTGGGGAAGATTTTATTGCAGAAACTAACATAATAACTAAGATACTTATGAACTCTGTGCTTTGCCTATGAGCAGCTATCCCAGGAGAGAACCCTGCACCTCTGAAGGTCTAACTAAATATAATGGTGTCTCCTTTGGGCACCAGATTTTAGCCAGGCTGGTTGATAGGGCTAATATGGGTTGTTATGATTGCCACATATGTGCTTCCTGCAAAAGAATGTCTCTAGATGTACTTAAAAAGCAGCTACAACAGTTTTCAGCTATGTACTAACTCCTCTCATCTGTTACCAGCCAGTATTGTTCTTATGTAGCATTCATCCATTCTCCTTTTCCACCAAAACTTCTTCTGAAGGTTGATATTGCTCCTCCTTTTAGTCCTGGTTTTAATAACTTTGTTGGAGTCATATTTCCCACCTTCATTTCTTATTTAGCAGAAAGAAAAACAGAAACTCTGACTAGAGTAGTGTAGATTTTTATTATTATCCTGTGGATGACAACAGGCCACAGGAAGAAAATGTAGAAGCTGAATAAGGAGAAACCTGTCTGGTGGCTGAAGTCAGGTAGGCTGGCATGTTCTGTGTCCAGTGACCTGCAGAGGTGCTGGGAAGGGTCAGCTGGTGCCCCTGTCAGTAGAAATTTGGGACTTGAAGAAGAAGAACCTAAAAATTATTTTCTTGTAGCAAAATGTCTGTCTCTTTCCCTGAAGCAACCAGCCATGGGAGACATGATGATGCCCCACCACCTTTACATCAGATTCTGATTCTTCTGCCTAACATACTGACAGTTTTCACTGACGTGAACCCTGGTGAGTAACACACTGCAAGTGGCTTCTTTACCATGAGACTCAGATGAAGTCTCATAAACGGTAGTTCAGCGATTCTTGAATTTGATGATGAAATGTCAATAAGCCAAAAAGCTAATTTTTCATTTGGTATAAAGTATTAGTACAATGCATAAATGCTATAAATGCATAAAACCATAAAATGGAAGTTTGTAAGAGACTTCAAGAGATAAAGACAACCTTTCCCTAGCTCCCAAACAAGATCAGCTTTGAATATCTCTTGTAATATCTCCTGTACTATCTCGTACATTGTTCTAAAACACATGACAATAAGATATATACCTTCCTTTATTTTTCTACTGCAAAATAGAGACATACACCCACCCCATCTAACAAATTATTTAGGTAACTAAACAACATATGATGGAAACTTCTCTGAGCTGCATTTGGCCAGAAATTGCTCTTTAAATACATGTGCACTTTTGAATGATCTTATATGCACACAGAGCTAAATGTTTAGAGGTACACAGAAATTTAAGCTTAAAAGGTAACAGGAACGCTGACCAAATATTTTAATGAAGGCTTTGATTCAAATGAATATTAAACAAATCACAGACACTCAATATTTGATCTGTGAGTGCTTAGAAAATTCGGAGTTTGGGGAACAAACACTGCTCAATTTGAGTATTTACAACCATAAGAAGCTGCTTAAAGGTGAAAATGATGACAGAAGCCTTTAATAAATAGGTGAAAGGGAATTGTCTCAACTCTGAAAGACTGATTTTGCTCTTTGGATCTGACAAAATGATCACTACAAGGCTGTTGATTTTATAATTGCAAGGAAGACAGGAAAGCTCTCATAAAATGATATAGAATGCTATAAATGATATGGATTATTACATCTCTTATCTGTTCAGCCACAGCAGTTAAGCGTGACAATTATTTACTCTGAGTTATAAAACAAGTCAATTATATGGACAGTCTTGGCTTGAAGGGTAGGTTAAGGAGGCAATTGCTTAAGGCAGCAGGTTGGTACAATGACCTGCACACCTGCCAGTGCTTGAAGAGATAACACTGGCTCTGGCAGACTGAACTATTATACTCAGTTCCTAGCATCATTGCTTATTCCTGTGGTTGCTGCAGCTGAGGGAAGGGTTGAGCTGTATGGGACTGTATATTATTTCCCCTATGAAGAGAAAAGAAGTGCCTGTCTCCTCAGAAGTCAATGGATCCACTTGGATTACCGTGCTTTGACTCACTTCATGATGTGAGTCATTGAGTGCCTGAACAGCATTTATTTTGGGTGAGACTAAATGGCAAGATGTTTTCCAGGAGCACAACTAATGCTCTCCAACAGCTAATGGACAATCAGTCCACGGGATCTGACTAGAATCCAAATAGGGGATGAGAGCCCAAATATAGGCCAAAGAAAGATCTAACATAAATACAGAGTTGTGACTTTGTCCTCGCTGCCAGCTGTTTTGCTCTACACTCTTCCTTGCACTGCAGTACTTGTCAATGCAGATATGGCTATAGATGAAAAAATATCAAACCTGAAATTGTCTTAGGTCTCTGAAGTTTCTGTTTAGTTTCCCACTAGCCATTTGTTCAGGCTGGATTTGGTGACTAATAAAGACCTTTCTGCTCACAGTCATTAATCTCTGATAAGAGAAATTTACATGCCAGTGGTTATTTAGTCTAAGTCACATACCAAAGACCTTTATTTTGAAACCTGAAAGAAACAGTTTTATTTCTGCATAATATACTGAAGAAGTTCTGGCTTATGACAAAGACAAAAGGATCAGTACCTTGCTTTTGGTCCTTAGTTAAATATGACAAAGGTGTGATCTCTTAAAAAATAATCTTATGATTGTCCTTTCTCTGAAGCACCTTCTTGTGGAAGTTTTGAGTTGATTCAACAGCTTTGTAAACCATAACCTTTAACTGTAGCTACATAAATAATGCTCTTTTATGACCTCTAGCTTTCTGAAGGAGATCTAGTCCCTTGATTTACAAAGACAGCACATAATCCCAGTGAGAGACAGTTTTCTTAACAGAAAACCATAACTCTTGCACTACTCCATGATGCTGTTTCCTTTTCTGTGTTAAGGAATAATGATACATTAACATCCACCTGCCAGTAAAGCAACTGTCAAAAGATGGGCAAGGCCATTCCCTCAGGGAGTTTGTTTATGCACAGTGAACAGAAATGAACAGAATGAGGCAGAAATAGCACCTCTGGCCATGGCCTACTCTCAGGGCTTAGGCATACACTGTGAAATGTCTGATTAAGCTTAGTCACCAGCAACCTGCCATAGCCTTCTTGGTTGGATGCCAGCAGCGTGGCTACTGCAGAACAGATTTACTACTGCAGACAAGACATCATCTCCACGATCAAGCATCTCTCAGCTCTTACAGACCAGGACCGCATGGGGCAGGGGTGGGGAAACACCAAAGTGCAACACTATAATTAAGGCCTTCAAAATTGCACCATCCAGTTGTTTTGCTCAGCCTCAGGCAACGTGAAAAGGCCAAAGAATAAGCCAAACACAGATATTTCCACCACTACCTCCTGCACAGGATGGTGCTTTTTGGGTTTTGGTTGGTTGGGTTTTTTGTTTGGTTGGTTGGTTTTAGTTTTTTTGAGGCCAGTCACTGTGTCAAAAGTGGCAAGTTCTCCACAATTCTATAAGTTAACTTGAAACCAACTCTCAGCTCTTGTTAGTGACTTCTATCTGCAAACCACAAGTAGCTATTCCTGCTTAATACACACCAGCAGCTCTACCCCTTAGAGCTTTTACTTTTTATCTGTTTTCACCATTTCCACAATCACCATCATAGCAAATAAAATCTTGTGCTTTCATCCTGCTTAACACAGCTTGAACACTTCCATTTCTGTAGCAACTAGTGTGTTCCCCTAGCCTCTTAAAGAACCCTAATTTAAACCATAATAAACACAGCTCAGGTTTTGTAGCATCCTGTCACACTAGCAAAAAAGTCCAACTGTGTCAGTCAACCATTTAACACACTGGCTTCCCTCAAGTTATCTTCACAGATTGCCCAGAGTAATTTCTTTACATGGGGAATATGATATTTCTTTCACTGCTCTCTCTGGTCTTTCTGTTGTTTGCTTAGACCTTTTTCTTCTCTTTTCTTTTCTTTATATAAGAAAAACTTCAAAAAAGACTAAAATCAAGTTACCTGAACAGATTTCCATTGGAAGCATCTGTGCTTATGCTGGCATAATTTTCTCAGTCCATCAAAGAGCAACTGTGTCTGTTGCAAGTAACAGTGACAAGCTAATAAATCTTAGCTGAGGGGTTTTTTTTTATTACTATTTCATACAAGGAGTACAAAACATCTATGAAGGTTTATCTCAGAAGTAGTTCATTGCCAGACTTCAAAATCACTAGGAATATTAAATATTCAAAATATTGAATGTAAATCTATGCTCCTAAACATGTTTTATTAGAAAAGAATAGCTAATATTTTTAAATAAAAGGCGATTTGCCCAGGAAACGTATATACCATGCAACACAACCTAGTTATACTGTGTAAGCAAAATGAGATAGATATTTCCTGAGTAAAATCTAGAAAAGAAGATTTCTGAAGAATTTATAGTGAATATTTAAAAGCTAGTATTGTGATGACCCTGACCAGGAGTTGATGATCAGCTAAAAAGTTAATCTGAGTACAGCTGGTCCTGAGCCATGTTATGCTTCATATCCAGCATGGCCTTCATGCCTGTGTTGGGCTGCACAAACTCCTCGGCTGCAGGACCATGTCAGCTGGCTATTGCAACAGAGGAGACTACAGGCTTCTCCCACTGGGTACCAGTGATTTCAATGCCTTCCATCTCTTGCCTTTAGCCAAAAGTGCAGCAAGAATTGCTTACGTGAGCTTCCCTCCTGTTTGACAGTAGAAAGGGTGAACAGAGTTGTTCTCATGTAAGAAAAACCTGTAGTACTTGAATCATCAAAACAGGGTTACTCTTCCCACAGCTGGGGTCTGCATGGTATGCTGTGCATGGGTCAGAAGACTGTTCAGAGCTGCACAGATCAGGGTTCCTAGCATCTAAAAGGGTGTAAGATCACATGTACTCTTCTTTCTTTCTTTACAGTGTCAGCTCTAACAGGTAGCATTTTAAAGGATACTTTACAGAGCCTGACTGTCTTTCTTACTAGGATTGCAACAGTCCAGTATCTCCTAGTGCAAAACAACTACTTAGTTAAAATTACTATTTGAAAACAGCAGGACTATCTAGACTGTAAATGGAAAACAGCTTTTCTTGTAACAGCCTAATTTCTATTTTCCTCTTCAGTGTTTATTGAAATTGCAAGAACAACTATTTGAGCAAAGGATTGATGCCCAGCATGTGTGCAGCCATTACTGAACTTCTGATTGGCTCCAAAGCATATTTTCCCTATTCTTTCCCAAGAAGCATTTTCAAAAGGCATTGAGAAAATTGGCTTAGACAACCTGCTCACTCCAGTTTTAAGAACTATTTTTGATGCAGTCAATACATGCAAATGACTTACAAAAATCATCTTTTTCAATCTTAAACATTTAGTGCAAAAAGATTCTGTAGCAGTTATGTATAGCTATTGCAGGATATAACTTTGTCCTTAGGGCCTTTCAGTGTCAGCCCCAGGGCTCAAATTGGCAATACTGGCAGTAAAATTCTTTAACTACTTGACTAAATGACCGCAAGACAAGCAAAGGTTTAGACTTGTATTGTTTGGTTTTTTGGTTAATTTGGCAGTTGCAAATATGCATACCCATTTTTAGAAATATCCAGCTAGTTGTATGTTTGCTGTTGAGAAAATATACCCTGCCTTTTACTGCAGAGTCTCTAATATGCTGCAAATATAATATATGCTTCATTATCTTGTGGTCGCTGCAGCCAAAGCTGCCCCCAGCATTCACATCCCTAGCCGGTTCTTTGTAGCTGCAAGTGTGAAGTCCAATAGAGCACTGTACATCATTGGTTTCTTATCATCTTTGTCAGAAAGTTATCACAGATGCAATCCAGAAACATCCTGGATTGCTCATACTTTGTTGTGTTGCCTCTCCAACAGATATTGCAGTGGTTAAAATACTTCTTGAAGACCAGGGTTTGGAAAGATAAGGCTTCTTCCAGTTTCCTGATGAAGGCTTAACTTGCTGCTTCTTCCTCATCATTTAGTCTGTAGCAGACACCAACCACATTGTTCTGCTCACTAATCTTGTCCTGTAAACCCTCAGCTGGTTCTCCATCTGTCCCAAGGCACTGTTCCATGCATTCCTCCTGTTCTTTCATACACAAGGTGACTCCTCTCCTCACCATCCCAGATAGTCCTTTCTAAAGAGCCATCATCTAGTCACTGCAATGCTCCAGTTGTGTGAGCTAACCCATGATGCCTCTATGATCCCAGTGAGATTGTAGCTCTCTAACTACACACAGACCTCTAATTCCTCCTGTGTATTCCCTATGCTGCATGCATTAGTGTACAGCCACTTCAGAGAGGCACCCAGTTGCGCTGATTTCCCAGAAAGTAATAATATGCAAATATCTTGTTTGTCTAAGCTAGAGAAAAGAACACTTGCAATTATATTTCCACTACTGAGAAATTGCCTTATATGTCTTTCTGACAATCACATCAGGAATTACATTTAGGGTGACAGAATCTATTCAATATCATTGTGCTAAATAGCGAACATGACTCATCACTCAGAGTTTGACAAGAATATGCAGCCTCATTGCATTGGCTTTGTTATGTTAATCAGAAAAAAAAAGTGTTCTTGAATTGTGCAGAATAGTGTATTTCTCTCATTAAACAGCATTTTGTCAAGCAATGAAAAAAAAAATACAGCCAGGATAAAACACATTAAAATCCATGACCTTGTTTCAGCGTTCCACAAAGAAAAACAATATGAAGCAATACAGTATGTGGAAATGCTAGCTGGAAGGGAATGCTGAAGGTCATCTATGCCAGTCTCCCACTCAAAGCAGAAGTATTGTTAAGGCTGTGGAGACAGTCTAGGGTTTGTCTAGCCAAATCTCAAAAACGTTCAAGAATGGAGGACATACAACCTCTCAAGATACAAGTTAGGGCCCACTTTCCTTATTACATCATTTGGCACCATTCAGAAGAGCTTGGATCCATCATATTGGTAATCTAGTAGGTGCAGGTCATTAGATCTCCCATCCCTGAGTTATGGGAAGTTCAGACTGGATATGAGGAAGAGGTTCTTCACCGAGAGAGTGGTCAGTCACTGGAACAGGCTCCCTAGGGAAATGATCACAGGACCAAGTCTGTCAAGAGTCCACAGAGCATCTGGATGACACTTTTAGTCATATAGTTTAGTCTTACATAGTCCTTGAGAAGCAGGTCATTGGATTTTATGATCCTTATTGGTCCTTTCTAACTAGAGATATTCCATGATTCTTTAGCCTTCTCTCTGTAGGAATAAACAGGCCCACACCCTTATGTCCTACTTAGAAAGTCATATCTGACCGTCTCTCTAGCCCTCTGCAGAATTTTCTTCAACTCCTTCTTGAACTGGAGAGCCTATAACTGGGCCTAGTATCCAGATGTGGCCTCTCCAGCACTGAACAGAAGGAAACAACACCTTCCCTCAATCTGCTGTCCCTACACCTCCTATTTTATGCCAGTGTGCAGTTTGCTTTTTTCGCAAAGAGGGCTCAGTATTGGACTATGTTCATCCTAGTGTCTACTGTAAACACCAGGCCCTTTTCAGCAAGGCTACTAGTCAGCCATTCCCTTCCCAGCCTGCACTGATGCAGGCTGTCCCAGGTGCAGACATTTGCACTTCTTGACCTTAAAGTCTTTCTGTCCTTCACAAGTTACATCTCCTGCTAAAAGGCTTTGCCCTTCCTGATTTCCACCAGAAGAGTCCAAACAGTATTTTTATACTTCTCCTTCATTTTCTCTTCTTGTATCTCTGCCTTGTAGGCTGTCTTCTTGCACTTTAGTTGAGCAGTGAACATCTTGTTTAGTCAGGTAGGCTTTTGGCCAAAAGGTTAAATTATTCAAAAGGTGTAATCTCAAGATGATATTGAATGACTGGACATAGTTTTAAGTTCAAGTGATCTTTATAGACAAGCAAAGCCTCATGAACTTTCAGACTCTTGTTAGGGCCTACAAAAAACCATTAGAAGTCCCATTGGTTGAGAGTAGAAACTGAGCAACTAAAAAAGTAGGCTGTGCTTTAAGCATCGGCAAAGAATAATAATGTAGTATGGTCAAATATCATCTGATCAAATTTTAAGTCAGGATTCAGTCTTCAAGAATACAATAGTGTTACTCAGAATTAAAACTTCTTCCAGAACAGTTGATGGGATAGAAAATGTCTGAAAAAGAGAATAAGAGTTTTGAAGGAGAAAGGAAAGCATATGGTCTAAATATGAAACAATAAGCAAAGCTAAAAGACTGAATGAAAGCACCTGAATATGGCAAAATGGTTCTGAGGACTACAGCTTGCAAATATATAATTGCAGTGGTTTCCAAGAGGAAAAGGCTCTGTCATGAAGGTAAAATATAAATGAGGAGAGCAACACTGAAAAGCATAACCGGCATCACTGCCACTAAAACAATATCAAATGCGGTTGGAAGTGTTAAATCTGAGTTTGCTTCAGAAAAGTCTGTACAAGAACTGCCTCTTCAGTGATCCACTGAAGACAGGCCTGTGGTCCTTCATAGCTGAATATATAAATTGATATTTTCAAGCTGTAGAATACATGTGTATAAGCTGTCTGGATGAGAAGGTGGGAGAAATTGTAGCATCAGTGACCCACAGACTTGATGCCTTTTTCATTCTAATATGTCTTTTTACTGAATTAAACGCAATTTTCATTGCTTTTATTTTAACATTTTACTAGTATGGGGGCATATTAATACATTCTTGCATCTGTAGAGGTGATTTATCAAAATGTCTCCATGCCATAAATAAAGGCAGAGCAGGTTGCAAATTTACTACTTTCAGAAGGATTCATAAACATAGATTGTATTTTCTCAAAAACAAGTCATGTGAAACAGGACTATCTATCACTGTCTGAAGATTGTGGCTCCCCAGCCATGATTTTTGAGAATATATTGTGAGTGAGAATGTTTAAAAGAAGATTTTTGGTCTCAGACAGTGTGTAGGCTCATATATCTAAAGGGATTTAAGCAGAGTAACATTAATTTTACTTGTCTGATTCTTTTTATGGAATCTACAAATCCAAACCAAGAACTGAGTGAGTTAAGTTATCAGCATTAAGGCACTCATAGGGGAGGGTGAGAAGTCCTGGGTTCCAACCCTTCTTTGACAAATTTTATGGATTACAAATTTTATCCAGAGGATTCTGATTATGTATATCTATAGTAACCGTTACCAAGATGACTTGCTCAGCCTGAAAAGTCATGCTCATTTATTTATTCTTCCATTCTCTCATTCAATATTCTTCAGAAATCTTCCTCCTCAAGTAAGAACCATTTCAACAGGAAGAGCAGCTAGTTTCATTGCTTTGTTTGAGTTTGTTTTGTTTCTGAAAGGGATGCTTTCAGTTTCATCTGAAAAATCTGTTTTCAATATTTTTTTTTTTAAAAGGTGAACTTTAAGTAGAAGGAGAGTTCCCAGAGAAACTCTCCAGAACCCATTGTCTCTTTAAAGAAACTATGATTGTCCTACTTGAAATACAGCTAACCCTTTTTCCTTCTTTTCAACTAGATACTTTATTTAGATTTATTGCAGCACTTCTCCTGAAACAGCCAGGCTTTCACCTGTGATGGCTGGAAGTATTCGTGGAGAATGGAATCCATCACCATCATTTGAGCTGAAGAGGCACTGATATACTAAAATTACTCTTATCTTTTGACATAAAATGTCACCTCCTCAGTTGTACATTAATCATTGCATTCAAGATTAGCAGAGGTATTGCTGACTATGGTCTAACACTGATTTGCCACAGAGATTTGAAGTGAATTATTTTTTGCTTCCTAGCAAGTAATTGGATGGAAACCATTCCTTTCATAGTCTGTGTCTGTGGTCATCTTAAATTAAACATCCATTCAGACCTGTATTTTACCTTTTTTTTTTTTGTATTGATAGTTTTCTGGATTCCTGGCATTGAATAAAACTGAGCTTATGGTGTTTCACTCCCTTTTGCTTTTCAAGACAATTGAAAAAATACATTTATAATTAGATTTAATATCATTTTAGAGGATCCTGCTAGTAACTTCTCACCACTGTGAACGCTGTCAATATTGAGATGGCTAGAATAAAAAATAGTCTGATGTTGACTTCAGTTTGTACCTTAGTTCCACAGGCTTTAAGGATATTGTTAGGCTATCATAAAAGAACCATGTCATGAGCATGAAGATGCACACAAAGGGGGCCTTGCTAAGTGAAGATGTTCCCTGAGGGTCCCTTCTGCCATCTTTGAGTTAGCCTAACTGGTACAAAGATATGCATCACAAAGATAGTAGGCTACAGTGGTATCACATGCATATAAGTTATGGAAGTTTTAATAATGGTAATAACAAAATCTGCGAGAGAAAAAGGTTACAGGTAGACATGGTAGTTCCTTCTTCCTGCACTTTTGACAGGATTTGTTCCTAGTGCAAGAAAAGGCAGTGCAAGGGAAGGCATATGCAAAGTTCAACAAACTACAGTTTGGATTAGGTAAGAGAAGTCTTTGACAAGGGAGAGAAAAAGAAAGAGAATATTTAACAATATACATGCAGAGACTAAAATAGAAAAAAAGGTAGTGAGCAGAGCTGCATGCTGTCATACTGATTGATGGAAAGTCAATGACTTCATAGAGCTGCTGAAATTTACCATGACATATACTTGACCCCAGAGGCATTTAAATCAAAACTCTGCTAAGCCTAGAGGAGATTCTATCCTTGCAGGGAAACAAATTAAATGCTTCAACACAGTAATAAAACAGCTAATGATGGACAATTGTGGCTATTGTCACAAGCTTCACTGCATTTTACTGGTCTGTCCAACTCTAATCACCTCAGCTACCTAGTATTATACATAGCAGAGTGGCTGATTTGTAGAAAGGCAGGATTAGGAGACCTAAATTAATAACACATGTAGTACCCAGCAAAAAAAAAATCATCCATTTCCACAAAAGCAATGGCAAGGGTTAAGCAGATGGTGGCTCTGGAACTTTTCCACTTTTTTAAGAAGACAGAAGCGGATCTGATCCATTCCTGTGCACCAATTTCACCCGATTTAAAAACTCAAATAAGATTTAAATAAAAAACTCAAATTATTTTAAAAGTCAAGTAAGAAAATATTAGAATACATTTTCAAAGCAAATGTGGTTCGTTTCCTCTGACTAAAACCATAGATGGACTCCACTGAAGCCCTCACTCAAAGGCACGCCAGCCTTCCCATGGCAAACTTTGCTGTTCTTGAGTTAGTTTTGTGTTTCTGTGAATGAAGAGTAAGGCTCCTATAGCAGAAACTTCTCTGTTTCTCTTCTTTACTGCTAGAATAGTAGAGCAGCTATTAGAAGGATACTGATTAGCCCTGGTGTGTTTGAAAAATAATGTAAAAGTCTAATGTAAACATTTAAAATGTAACTGTCTCTTTCAAAGTTACCCCTTCCTTCTCTTTGCTACTTTGGTTCTCAAAGTATTGCCACTGTTATCCCTTAGGTACAGTTCTGCTGGCTGGAACAGCCTGGAGTACGTGCTACTATTTCATTTACTGAACTATCCAGTAATTTAAATATGCAAGGAATCTAGGATGACTGTCTTCCTGGCCTAAACAAGTCTGTCAGAGCAAAAGACATTTTGCACATGCCTTATGTGCCTTGAACTCATGGATCTTCTATAATAAAGGCAAATACATTGAATTAGGAAGTATTCCTAAGCTCCTTATTCTTCATTAATACTACGCAAAGCTGTAAAGAAAAAGGTTCATAAGCTTCTGTGGATTAAGTTATCTCCTATTCATGTACAGAATCCAATCCCCTGTCTCCCTTTGTATCCTTCCTCCTTCCAAAGAACGTTGTTTCTTTTTAATAAGTACTCTAACCTTCTTACTGCACCACGCTCTGATCTAGAAGATGTAGACATTGCAATTTCATTCTCCACATCTTTCTTTCTTTATTTGCTTTGTGCTGATATTTTTAATTATGTATGTTTTCTTCCACTTAGAAATGGGTTTCTATTATCAAGTCATCTTTTATAAATAGTAAAGAAGCCATATACAGTAAAAACTTAATCACTACAAGTCTCAACATAGTTCTTGCTATATGGAAAAATAACATTCTTTCAGTTGCTGCTTCATTTGATGGGAGCTAAAATTAGACTGCATTGCCCCTTGAAACATTTGATTTATTTGAACATGCACATTTTCAACAACCAGAAGTTAAAGTAATTTGTATAATCTTTTTCTGTCTTTATTCATTGCTTTTTGCATTACAGTTGGCACAGCTTCTCCTAAACCAACATGCACTTTATTTGGCAATCACTTATCAAGCATTGGCACTCTTATTACCTGGGAGACTCTGGTGCTGTAGCGGACAGTGTTTGGATGATTAGTCAGTGTCGTGAAGATGAGAATCAAATTTAGAAGCAATAAGTACTACATTAACACTGTTAGGTTTAGAGAGGAAGAGAAAAAAAATACAGAAGCTCCTGGAAACAAATGATGTTGTTCTTAATCAAAGTGACAGTTATAAAACCAATTGAGCTGTTGACTCCCTCAAAGGCAGAGAGGCCCTGCAGAGACATCTTGACAGACTAGATGGCTGGGCAATCACCAACTGTATGACGTTTAACAGGGGCAAGTGTTGGATTTTGCATCAAGGACAGGGCAATGCTGGATGTGCATACAGATCTGGGAATGAGATGCTGGAGAGCAGCCACACAGAAAGGGATCTGGGGGTTCTGGTGAGCGGCAAGTTGGACATGAGTCAGCAGTGTGCCCTGGCAGTCAAAAGTGCTAACCATATCCTGGGGAGCATCAAGCACTGCATTTTTAGCCAGTCAAGGAAGGTGATAGTGCCACTGTACACTGGCACAGCCTCACTTCAAGTACTTTTTGCAGTTTTGTGCACCACCATATAGGAACAATATGAAGTTGTTGGACAGCATCCACAAAGATAGTGAAGGGTCTAGAGAGGAAGCCATATGAATAACAGCTAATGTCACATGGTTTGTTTAGCCTGTAGAAGAGGAGACTATAGACCTCATCACAGTCTATAACTTCCTCATGACAGGAAGTGGAGGAGCAGGAGCTGCTCTCTTCTCTGTTTTGACTGGCAACAGTACCCAATGGGATGGCATGAAACTGTGCCATGGAGGGTTTAGGTTGGATATTAGGAAAAAGTTCTTCACCCAGAGGGTGGTGGAGCACTGGAACAGGCTCCCTAGGGAAGTAGTCAAGGTGCCAAACCTGACAGAATTCAAGAAGCATTTGGACTACATCCTCAGGCACATGGTGTAATTTTTGGGATTGTCCTGTGCATAGATAGGAGTTGGACTAAATGATCCTCACAATGAAGAATTTCTTCCTAATATCTAATCTAAATCTACTCTTGTTTAGTTTAAAACTGTTACCCACTGTCCTATCACTACACTCCCTGATAAAGAGTCCCTCATCAGCTTTCCTGCAGACTCCCTTTAAGTATTGCAAGGCTGCAGTACTAGAGTCTTCTGTTCTCCAGGCTGAACAACCCTAATTCTTTCAGCCTGCCTTCATAGGAGAGGTGCCTCAGCCCTCTGATCATCTTTGTGGCCCTCCTCTGGACTTGCTCCAACGGGCCCATGTAACCGTAGAGCATTTGGAGTGGATTTATAAGCACTGCAAATCTTTAAAAAATAGCTTAGGCAAATAGCTATTAGCAATAAAAGGTAACTTTAATGCTGCCTTGCAACTGGAGAAAAAGCATAGTTAAAACCCTAAAGTTTCTTTCCTAACAAATATTCTGTGATTTCATGGACACACATAACATGGAGAACTTAAGATTGAGGAAGATAAACTCTTTCATATTGGTTTGTATGACACATTAGCCATTTCAGGTATTGAAATTATTTTTTGTTAACAATTTCTTATTTGTCTTGATCTATCCAATGTACAAAAAAGCAGTGAGTTTACAACTAGAAGTAAGGGCTTATATTTTTTCATTTTGCTATCAAGTGGAACACAACATAACCTTTAACAACCATGACGTTGTCTCACTCTCAAATGTGTGTATTTAACCTTCTAGCCAAACAACATTCCTTTCTCATGGCTCAATATATCATATATTTAGCTGTAATTTTTTTTTTCTGTGCTCACCCATATATAAGATTCAAACCATTTTTCATAAATTGAAGTAAACTGAGGATGTCAGCAACGTTACTCAGCAAAGACAAACTATCACTGTGATTAAGTGAAACATTTTGATACCTAAGCTAAGTTGCTGATGAAAAATGGACTTTTAGTGTCCACTGTATCACAAAATGATAAAAAGATCTATGAGAATTGAGTAGAAGTTTTAATCAGGCTGCAAAAGCAATGCTAAGAGAGGTTTCTACAGACATAACTAACACACTTGCTGAGCTCCTAGAGAAAGAGGTCAAGGTTGTGTGCCATCTTATATGCACTTTGAAGTCAAAATAGATGATGTGACTTTGACAGCTCCATGAGGGGGAATAAAAGCTTTCTGGAAATAATGAAAATATTTGCAAATACATTAGGAGTTTAAAATATGACCAGGGAGTTTGTCTACATTTTTTAAGTACCCAATTTGAAAGCTCTTTTAAACACTGGAAATAATGATTTATACTCATAATTTCTGCATTCTTATAAGATGATCCAAGTTATTTTTGGACATATTCTAAATCGGCTAACTAAATTGCTCCCATAAATTACATTATCAAATCCTACCTATGATTATTTTTTATTCTTTAGAACAGAAACATAATTCAAGGGAATCTGGGCTAATAGATCAGAAAGGGATTATAAGATCTGGCTGATCAAGGGGAAGAAAAACTAAAGAAAGGTGTGTTGAAGCAGGAGTTTGATAGGAAACAGTCATGGACACCATGGGAGATGCATACAGAAGAGGAAGGAAAATGAAGGAACTGGATTAAAATCTGTATAGGTATGGGAACATGCACTGAGGAAGGGAAGAGGATATTAAAATTTTATCAGAGATGATCCTTCCTCTCTGTGTATTTATTTGTTCATACAGGACGGGAAAAGTGTCACAAGTTTGGCAAACTCTGTACTGAAATATGTTGCAACCTTAGAGAGACTGAGACTGGCAGGAGTTTTTACAAAGGGTTGTCAGTATTCCTCATACTTTTTTATTTCCTTCACCTGTCTGCATACATCAAAACAACAAAACTGCTAGAAAAATAAAGTCCATTTTCCAGCTGAAATTAGTTAGGAACATAGAAACAAAAGACTATAAATTATATTAACTTTTATATTTATATTCTTTGTTGAACTAATCTTCCTTAGTAGGGAAGGAGGAAAATATTTCTATTTCCCATGAGATATATTGATATTTTCATATCAAGAATAGTAAAATTTTGATTTTTTTCATCACAACACCAATTTTGCAACTAGCAAAAAGATTTTTCAGCAACCTTGAATAAATATTCTCAAAAATTTGCTGACATTTTTGTTTTACCAGAAATAGAATTTCTTCCCTTAATTCTACTTTGTCATTATCTTCACTTAAACAAGATTAAGCAAGAAAATATTTATTTTGCATTTTTATTAGGTATTGCACCAATTCATAATACAACTTTCTACCTGAATCTTTGCAGATTTTTATCTGAATGTTTGTAATTGTGTTATCTTTGTTCAGAGTGTTCTTTGGGTTTCTTCAGTGTATAATACTTTGGATGCAATAAAATCAGTGAATGATATTAGACTTTTCCCATCATGTATGGAAAGACAGCATTCTCTGATGTACTTCCAAATACAGACCAGGTCTTTGTTCCCTCCTGTGACTTTCTGCAGTAGTATAAAAGAAGTCATGCAGTCTTGGACAAGCACCAAGTCACCACTTCAACACCCACTGCTCTGAACATTGACCAGCTACTGTGTCACTAAGGACAAAGTGGAAACAGCATACACCTTAATGCATTTGCAACACAGTTTTGGCTATAGGCCCATCCTGTGGCCATCTGAAAAAAAACATTGAGAATTTTTAATAGAGGTTCATTTGAAAACATTAACAAATAGTGCATTTTTCCTTTTTCATGTATCTAATTATTCCAAAATAAATCTTGTTACAGTTAGAAAGCTTCCACATGAATGGATAATACTGAATTCTAATTCTGCATTGTGTAGTACAATGTCAGTATCATTGCAATGAAAACAAAAAAAAAAGCAAGACAATTTTTGATTTGGGGATCAGGTCTTTTGGCTTCTTTACTTTCACTGAATCAATGCAGGATTCTTAACTGTGCCCCAAGCTGTACAACACATATAAACAAACATCCACTGTCTTTTCAAGCCTTTTTTTGCTTACACTAGGCTATGTTAACAAGTAGCACTGCAAAACTGCAAGGGGGAAAGTTTGAAAAAAATTGTTTCTTTTTGTGTAACTGCCATCCATGGAGATTACAGTTTGCAGTGACCTATGTTGATTTACAGCTCCAGTTAAAATTCTTGACTTAGGGGATTTGATGAGTTTGGAGGTTAGACCAAAATATATTCTAATCTAAATTTCCTCTGTGTTGTTATGGAAGTTGCTTTCTATGGGACAGTAATCTCAGACCAAGTGCACTCTTTCGGTTTTGTGGTTGTTCCAAACAGACAAAGATTTTTACTGGTAAAGGCACAGATTTTTAGTGGTTTAGCCACCATGTAAACCAGTTGGCTTCTATTCTCTGTACACCGAGCAATAGCACCAAAACATAAAAATACAAAGCACAAAGTTGTAAGGCACATACGCAGTTGATTGTGCTGGTGGTTTGATATTATGACTAAAGAAAGCAGTAGCCATTCAGCTGTGTACTAACAGACTGAAAGAAAGCTATGGAAGAATGAGTATGTATTGCTGAGTGAAGCACTGTCATGTTTCACAAGGGGTGTTCTGCATATTACAAGCCTCTGGTTGCTGTGGGCGAGCACACTGTGAGATCTGGCAAGGAAATAGAAATTTGGTGCAGCTTTAGTAAAACCAGGCCACTGTGTGCAGGCTATGAAAGAGGCTGTTTCCCTAGTATAAAGAGTTGACAAATTTTGAAAAAAATAAATAATTTTAATAATAATAATAATAATAATTTAAAACATTTCCAGAGAGGCCTCCCAATAGCATGTTATTGAAACAAGGCTGCAATCCTTCTTTATTCAGGCAGGTACCTGGCTACCTGATTGACTCTGAACACATGCTCAACTCATACTGAAGTAACCAGGACATGGGAACAAGTCAATGCATGTTACTGAAGAGAAATCGAGTGCTGAACTGAACCAGAACATATAGCTTGAGTATGAGAGGTACTCCAGAAAGAGAGATAGGACCTCTGTGTGCAGTTCACAGGTAAGCTGAAGGCTCTTTAGTGATATCAATGGAAAGGGATAGAGAAAATCTCAAGATTCTCAATTCCAGCAAAACATCACATCTCTTCAGGTGAACTCATCATCTTGGGTTACCTTTCTAAGAAGATAAGGAGAAGTCAATCTGTTGAAACTTCTGTACATAAAAAGCATAACACCAAGGCAAAGCCTTAATATAGCAGCAGTAACATTTCCTCCCTTATTAAGTTATCTCCATGCCTGCAATGTGGCAATTCCCCCATGCTATGTATAATTATATATTATGTAATAATGGCATCTGGTGGATTGGATTGGGGCAATATGTCACTCAAAAGCACTAATTTGTTGGCCAAACATCTTTGCTGTCTGTACTATTGCAAGCATGGGGAATAAACAAGCAGAGGAAAACTCTGATTTAATAGGCATACCACAGACTTGATGGGATACATAGCAGTTTTTAGAATATTAATAGACTCTCCAAGAAGGGCTGGCTAAGGAATGAACAAGGGAGGTGGCATTCTCTCACATATTAAAGATGTGAGCACTTGATATGAGAGATGAAAGCTAGGAGATAAACCTTCTGCATGGTAAAAAATGGTCTTTATCTGCATTTATTTATTCCATCTTTAAGTTCTTGATGTTTTCTCTATACTATACATGTGAGAGCTGTTAATTATCAATGGTATAAATTTCATTTTTCTTCCAGCTGTGGCTGAAATTTTCAGTGATGCAAACACTCCCCCTTGGGCTGCATTGTAATGCCAGCACCAGTTATTGTGCTCTTGTTTAGTCATAAAATGTGGTGGGCTGGGACAACTTGATACTTTCTGATCTTGATTTATGAGGCAGTGAGTTGAAGCAATCTTGTACCTTCCCTTCTTGGATATGAATACAGTGAGTTGGGGCAATTCAGCATCCCCTAACTGCACCTGCAGCTCCTGTTGTCTGGGAAACATACCTGCCACTCCTCCTGCCTGGAGCACAGCCCACATGTGTCTGCAAAGACTAACAAAAGGAAAAGCCATCTGTTTGTAAAAGTCAATGAAGCGAGATGTGAGTAATTCACTCTAACTAGGTTTTAGCCATTGGGTACCAAAATTTACTATAATCTGCAGAAAAGCAAACATCTTAATTATAGATTAACTCCTATACCTGTATATACGTGTGTGTGTGTGTGTGATTTGCTCAGAAAACTTTGTTGAATCTTTATATAAATCATTGCATTGATTATAATCAATTGTCAATTATTGTCTGATTAAGCATTGCTACAAAATCACACAGCCTGATCTTATGATTCACTGTTAACAGTGTTAATGAATTTTAAACTACTGCTATCTTACAGTTGCCATCATGCCATGTTAAATCACTGTCTCTGAAATTCCAAGTTGTTTTAGTCATAAAAATTTAACTAAGTCTAGGACTAAGACTGGATATAGCTGTACCCAGACTCCTCTCTAAGGAGGAGTTTGGAGAGCAAGGAGTCCATCTTGAACCTTGGGACTCAACTGAAAAGCTTCCCTTGTCTCTTTCATTCCCAATCTCTGTGTAAAATCATTCTATTCCACTCCTGAGTCAAATTTCCTCTCAAAATCACTCTATCCCAACCCCAAATTGATTTACCTTTCTATATTTCTCCCAGGTAGTAAGTCATAGAGTGAACCTTGTCATCAAATTCAACCTTGATAAGTCTCTGTTAAACTTTGCTAAATTCCATTAAAATCATTAAACTTTGTCCAGTTATCATTCTGCCTCAATAAAATGTAATTCTGCTTTCCTCTTCTGAGTTAGGGGTACTCCACTCTAGCCAAAAAGGCCAACCATGCCCTGGGGTGCATCAAGCACTGCATCATTAGCCAGTCAAGGGAGATGACACTCCCGCTCTACTCTGTGCTGATGTGGGCTCACCACAAGTCCTGTGTGAAGTTTTGGCCACCACCATATAGGAGAGATATGAACTGTTGGAGAGTGACCACATGAGAAGCACAGAGATAGTGAGGAGTGTACAGAGGAAGCCATATGAAGAATGGCTAAAATCACATGGTTTGCTCAGCCTGGAGAAGACTGAGGGGGGACCTCACCACAGTCTATAACTTCCTTATGAGGGGAAATAGAGGGGCAGGAGTTGATCTCTTTTCTCTGGTGACAAACAACAGGACCTAAAGAAAAGGCATGAAGCTCTGACAGGGTAAGTTTAGGTTAGATATTAGGAAAAAATTCTTCACCCCAGTTCTACCTGGATGAAGGGTATTGGAGAACTGGAACAGACTCCCTAGGGAAGTAGTCATGGCACCAAACCTGACAGAATTCAAGAAAAATTTGGACAACACCCTCAGGCACATGGTGTAAATTTGGAGGTCGTACTGTACATAGGCAGGAGTTGAACTCTATGATCCTCATGGGTCCCTTTCAACTCATGACATTCTATGATTCACTCATTCCACAGCAGACAGGATACTAAATCAGGATTCTTCAACAAGTGATTTAAGTGGTCTAAATGAAACCATTCCTCTGAGACAAATTGACATGGTTAATAGGATGGCAAGTAGTGTCACTGATTACTTAAAAACCCCAGTTTTTCAGGAGATTGGGTCCATGATAATTGGTGTGACTGAAAATCAGTAGGAAAGCAGCTGGATGCTGCAAGAGACTCAACTAAGGATAGAAAAGATAAAGGTACAACTTTTAAAATGCTAGGAACATGTTTAGCAGCAGCATACCAAGAAGAGAAAGAAGCAAATGGAAAGCAAAAAGATATGCAAGATGAAATAGATGGACATAAATCAAATGAACTGTTACTACCTTTGAAAACAGAGCAGCTGCAAAAACTGCTTAAGGAAGTGCAATTAAAAAAACCAGAATTTAGTAGAATGCTTTGAATTGATGTTAATGAAAGCACACAAAATCCCTTGACATAGTTTGGATAAGAAAACTAATAATGTTCCCTGTACATTGGGATGGTAATGTTTGGATGATTCAGATAGTATTAGCTCGGATGCTGCCCCCTACACTCATCTAAGCCTCCACAATGCACCATTAGACCAATTATTAAACCAAAAGAACCTACTGGGACACAGCATGGAATTGAAGACCAAGCTAGAAAAATAACACCGTTCAATCCAAACCAAATGGCCAATTTGTATGAACACTACAGTCTCTAGGAACTGAAACAACTTGGGTTTTGATGTTTACCACCAGACAGCATTGTGCAGTCCTTCTATTCAAATGCTGACCCTAACTTTGACAGAAATCAGGAGGCTACAGTGTGTGTACTCAATACAGCACCTGCACTCCCTGCTTAAAAGATTGCTAATGTCCCTCAGTATCTGCTTTCTGCTGCAGCACAAACTGGAATCTCTTCACTTCCAAAGTAACAGCAGACTTGGAAAAAAAGCCAAATCACCTCCAGGACTCATGCTCCATATAACTCACATGGCTGGCTGATTTGAAATCCCAAAAGGAAGTGGTGTAATTGATTATCAGTGTTTAAACACCAACACAGACAGATTAACAGCTGCAATACCCAGTATGGCAGCTTTAAACAAGCCACATTACAAGCAGCTACACCCCCATGGATGGCAGTGCTAAACATAAAAGATAGGCAAAAGCTCATTCAAAGGACAATAAGCCAGTCACAAACTGGAAGTAACAAGTAGATGAATTAGCCAGGATTAGGAAAATAAAAACAGGAGACAGGCCAGATTCCAAGTGGTATTAACTCCAGGAATGGTTACATCAAAAAATAGGCCACACAGGCTGAGAAGCACTTTAATTTGCAGTCCAAAGCCAAGGTTGGCCTCTAAGCAGAAAAACATGTGAAACTGTCCTTACATGATCAGTGCATGGTGGCTTTTTCCTTCTTTCTCAGTGGAATAAGCTGTCTGGAAAATCCCACAGAGACCAGTCTGCTTTACCTTTTTTCTTTCAGCCTCTCATAAGATGAAAGTGAAATATACCCTCCCACTGTTGTTGAAGACTGTGACAATACTTGCTTCTCCATGGATGTCAACCTGTCTCAATTTAGTCATCAATCAAGGAATCATCTACAATTTTATCAATACAGACAAGCCACACATTTTGTCATTAACAGACAATAACATAAATGTGATTTGCAAAACACAACCGCCTATTACTGAAGGGTGTGTGTATATAGCATGATTATTTACAATAACCCTTACATGCCATATAGAGAATGCTGTAAAACGAAT
Source organism: Galbula dea (assembly GCA_013399015.1). Taxonomy (NCBI): domain Eukaryota; kingdom Metazoa; phylum Chordata; class Aves; order Piciformes; family Galbulidae; genus Galbula; species Galbula dea. Next base: position 14,623 of record VWZX01000351.1, on the reverse strand, counting down.
CACTGCTCAATACTTGTCATAGCAAAGGAACATTCTGATACTAAAATATCATGTATGTGGAATAGTCTAGAGAAACACAATACAATATTGGGAAAAACATCTCTCAGAATCACTAAACCCATCACAACCGGTGCCTATTTAAAATACTCTCCAAGTTCTACTAAGGAGCCTTGCTGGAAAAGACCTAGAGTGACCATGAACTCAAATATAGTTAAACAACATTGTATGTATAGGGAGGTTACTACAATAATATGACTTGTTTGATCATTCTCCAGACTTTGATATATAGAACAATGTTCAATAACAAACATAGTATGGTAAGAGCTATTAAAACCACAAGGGGGTGTAACATCAGATTTAGGGTTCTAGTTGCTGTTGGAGACTATCCATAAAAGGTTTCCCAGAATGGTGTTCTCCATCTTTTTTCACCCTTTCTAGGACATGGTGTATCTCCTTTGCATCATGATGGATGGTAATTGGGGTGTTTTGTCTGTTGCTTCAAATCTGTTTCAGCAATTGGTCCAGGTCATCCTGTCACAACAGTTTTCTCAACAATGTGAGGCTCATTCCAATGGGAGTAGGTAGTAAATTTTGGTACTCATCCACAATAGATGTTTTGAAGAAAGAAATCAGTGACTTTTTCTAACTTTTTCTGAGTTGCTATAATAAGAATAATAATGGGAAAACTCTACTTCCTAGATAATTACTTTCACATACAAAGGATTCTCTGCTTGAAAGGTCATGCTCTCTAAATAATATATACATAAAAATTAACCTTCTTTCCTTGATTTGAAACTGTTATAAACTTAAAGGCAATGCAATAAAATGCTGCCTCGATTTTAATTTAGCTTGAAAACATTTCTCAATTTACTTCAGTCAGTGTTAAAATGTTGGGCCATTATTGTCTGTATTATCATCCTTAGATAACCATGATGCAGCCTGTAAAAAATGCAATGATCTAGTTCATGAAATCACTTGCTTTCTACTTGATCTGAGCATCAGCAGTTTGCTTTTTAAAGAGAATACTACTTCTGTCCCTGGAGAAAGCTGGAAATGTTGCCAAGAAACAAGGCAGAAAAAAAATGGACTATAAGGCTTCTATTAGTCACAGCCACTGCCTTTAAATGATTGTCTGCCACCTCTAGCATAGTATGACAGTATTTTTTTCACAGGAGAAGGAATCTCAAGTTTTTCTTAGAGCACTTGAGAACAGCCTTTTAATACCTGCAGAGGTATTTTCATAAAACCAGCTGCATTAACAAAATTTAATACTTCTAGCCATACTACACCTCATATGGTCAAATCAATTCCCTATTCACCTCCAACAGTAAGGAAATAAATAGTATTTTTAATATATATAATATTAATAATACTTAGCTTTTCCAAAATGGATTGAAGGAGTATTTCATATTACAAAGGTAGAAGTGCACTTCTAGAAAGTTGGAAGAAAGGGAATGTATTTGTGATAACATAGTGTATTTTCTTTTAGAAATGCATTAGCAATGATTCAAAAAATTTAAAATTGCTTTTTGTGCAGCAAAATCCAGCCTCATTAAAAGCAGAAAGGTGAGCTACACAGAAAATACAACCACAGGAGAAAACTGTGTGCATAGACTGAAATAATTATTTCTCATTTTACATATGTTTATATTATATCTTTATCATTTACCCTCTATAAACTCTTTTTTCTCATTTTTAAATGCTATGGCAGGCTTTACTATAATAGGGTAGGGAAGGAGATTAAAAAGTTTATTTGCAGTATGCCATGGAGTTTTGCTGACACTCTCATAGCAATAGGAAGTAAAATGCATTCCTTATTAGACCATCTTAGTTTAAAAGCTTTGCAGTTGCTTTCATTCATATGATTTTGATTCAAACAAATAACTGAAGTTGTCATTATCCCTTGGAGATGTAAGAGTGCAGAATATTAATGGTAATGCTTTCATCCTGTGCCTGAAGGCTTTGCTGCTGTAAGAGAAAATATCCACTTTGTCAATTTCTAACACTCAGCTACTGAGATCTATATAAAATATTTTTTATCTACTCTTCCTCATATTCTTGATTCAATATCCACAACTGAATATTCACTGTCAAAAATGTCTACAGTATTCATGGGCTTTAGAAGGCTAAACACCAGGGTGGTAATGAATATGTTATTAGATTATAGTATCTGAAAAAGAGAGACTTGGGATCTGAAATGGGAAACGGAAATCTGTCAAGGGAATTAAGTATTTACTAGATAACAGGAAGGAACACATGCAGGACTAATGCACAGACTTAGTGACAGCTGTATGCTGTCCCATTACATCCAGATGATGTTATGGCAAGGACTTTATGTTTGACCCTACTGTTAGAAGCTGTAAGGCTGGAAAGAAACCCGGACAATTTTCTCAAGAAAAATACTGTAACCTGTGTTCAGGTTGTTAGTATAGCCTTAATAAGCCTTCTTTAGCAAGACAAAGAGCTATTAGGATATGCACCTTCAGCCCAGAGAAGTAACATAGAATAAAAACATGGGTGCAAGGGCAGACAGTTACAGTAGAGAAAGTAAATAACATGTTATGCTTTTGAGAACTTCAGAGGACTTTGAACTTCAATGCAATCATCTTGCACATAAAAGTTCAAAGTAATTAAACACCTCTTAGGCCCTTAACAAGTAGTTTGTCTATGTTTCTATTCTTGTACAAAAATACTGTGAAATGCAATATAGATGGAACTAACAAGGTTTCAAAAAAAACCCCAACCCTCTAGAAATCCAAAGAACAAGCTCAAGAACTATAACTAAATATTTAATTCTGGAGTAGTCTGAAAGCTGCCCAGATACAATGTTATTTGCATATGAATCAGTAAGATGCTGTACAAGGATACATTTCTTCATGAATGAACAACTTAATTTTATTTCCTAGGGCTTTCTTTTATAATTACTTAATACTTATCAGCAGATATAAGTTCCAGGAGTCACAGGTGCCCCAAGCTATGCTGACACTGCTTATCTTTGACAGAAGTGTTTGATGAATTCATTACACACAGGATGTTGAAAAACACCTAGTCAGCTCCCAGTTCTTTTTTAGGCAATGCCATCTCAAGGTGTTACAGCATACTTTCATCCCATAATGGCAAGGTAGGATCAAATATGGGTTAAGAACTGACCACCATCTGCATCAGAAAAATCATAAAATCATAGGATATCCTGAGTTGGACCCAGAGTCACACCATGTGTCTAAGGGCATTGTCCAAACGTTTCTTGAATTCCATGAGAGTTAGTGACATGACTGCAACCCTGAGGAGCCTGTTCCTATGCTTCACCATTCTCTGGGTGAAGGACCTTCTCCTAATATCTAACCTGAACCTCCTCTGGAACAGCTTCATGCCATTCCCCCATGTCCTGTTGTTGGTCACCAGAGAGAATAGATCAGCACCCTCCCCTCCCTCTCTGGTGAGGAAGTCATAAACTGCAATGAGGTCTCCCCTCAATCTCCTCTTCTACAGACTGAGCAGAGGGAGTGATTTCAATAGATGTATTTTTACCTTATATCCCATTTTTGCCTATATACACAGAAAATAAAAGCATGCACGATGTTGACCTCCTGTTTTAGAATAGGGAAAATGAACATTTTCCTAGTTGATATTTCATTTTCATTAATATAAAAATAGATTTTGAGTCCTGAGAGCATAATTTCATTATATTACTAAGCACACTAATTTGCTGTTCCAGCAAATTTTTCGTCTGGCTGTTCTAAATATAAAAACTGTTAAAATTGCCTTATGTACCATTTTTTTTAGCATATTTTCTTCCTTAAGAACATAATTACATGTCATTTTTACAAGTTTTCGAAAATCCTAGTAAGGCTGCAGAAAAACAGGCTGTACTGACACAGCTTCCTTAAAACAATTCTTATGCTGTCTCCATTACTAGACTCTTAAAATGGAAGAATAGTCAAGATTTGCTCAGCAAAACAAGCAGGTGAGTGCAAGATCCTTCAAAAAGATGTCACAGGGTTGGATCCAAGATGGCAGTGGTGGGTCTGTGGCAGTGTCTGTGAAATTCACAGAATCACAGAATGAAATATGAAATTGGAAGAGACCTCATGTGGTCCAACCTCCCCTGCTCAAGCAAAGACACCTAGAGCCACTTCTCCAGAGCTGCATCCAGATGTCTCCCATTACATCCTCATAGGCAAAGGAAGTGTGATTAGTTGAGTACATGACTGGACAGTCAGGTGGATTAAGAACTGGCTGAAAGACAGCTCAGAAGGTTGTGATCAACCATAAAAACTGTAGCTTGTAGTATTTCCCAGGGGTCAGTACTGGCTCCAGTCTTGTTCAACATCTTTACCAATGACCTGGATGAAGGAATGGAGTGTACCCTCGGCAAGTTTGCTGATGACACAGAACTGGTAGAAGTGGTTGTGTTGCCATTCAGCAAGACCTGGACAGGCTGGAGAGTAGAGTGGAGGGGAAACTCATGATGTTCAACAAGGGCAAGTCTAAGGTCCTGCACCTGGGGAGGAATAACCCCATGCAGCAGTACAGGTTAGGGGTTGACCTGATGGAAAGCAGCTCCATGGAGAAGGACCTGGGAGTCCTAGAGGGGAACATGTTAACCATGACTGAGCACTGGAACAGACTGCCCAGAGAGGTTGTGGAGTCTCTTTCTCTGAACACATTAAATACATGTGTGGATGCATTCCTATGCAACCTCATCAAACCTGCCTTGATAGGAGAGTTGGACAAGATGATCTCCAGAGGTCCCTTCCAACCCCTACCATTCTGTGAGAGGTGCTCCATTTCCTTCATCATCCTAGTGTCCCTTCTTTGGACTCTCTCCAGTATGTTCAGATCTCTCTTACACAGTGGAGCCTAGAACTAAACACAGCATTCCAGGAATGGCCTCACCTGTACTGAGTAGAAGGGAATTATCGCCTCCTTTGCCTTGCTGGCAATTCTGCTAATGTAGCCCAATATACTACTATCCTTCTTTGCCACAATGGTGCATTGCTGGCTCATGTTCAACATGGATCCCACCAGGACTCCCAGGCCCTTTCCTGCAAGGCTACTTTCCACCTGGGCCCACCTGGAGGTCACTCCTCATTAGTGGATATTGCCATTCCTGCAGAAGCCAATAGGATGTTGTTTCCTCCATGGAGCACTGAGAGTTAATTGCTCTCAGAATAAGATACAAACTGGAGTGACTATTTAACTTCCAAACTAGCTATCAGCTTCAGTGTTGACCTAGTCCTGCCGTCTCAGACTAAGTCAGGGAGGAAAAAGAACTGACAAATTGGGAAGGAAGAGGAAATAACGTGTCAGCTACGTGCTGATGGAAGCATAAGAAACTGATGTGGATTGCCTCTGCTGTAGACATACACGCATTTGGTATTATGGAAAACTCTGAAAGGATTTTGTCCCAGAGCCTCTAAAACCAGTAAAGGACAGGATTTCTGATTGTTCACAAGCTATTGTGATGGTTTGTATGCCAGTTTTGCTTTTCACAAAATCCTAAATATTCATTAACATTTCACAATATTCTGAATATTCATAGGCATGTCCCTACCACAGTGGCAAGCTGATGGTCACTTTCAGCATACTTCTGCTTTGGCATTCATGTTACAATACTATTAATAATGCATTGTAAAGCCTAGAAATCGGGAGGCTGTATTGTGAATTTATTATTTAACACTTGGAAAATGTCATAAGAGCTGCCTTTTGTCTTCCTGAAATGATGCGAGTCCAAGAACTGTGGTCAGCAAATAAGTCCTACGGATGCTGCAGATTAAGGTCTTTGTTATTTCTGGGACTGATTATTTCAACCATTTATTTTGGTGTTTCATTGATTGCACTATTCAAACTCTGCAGTCTATGACAGATGCTACAAATCAGATCACATGCAGAATTTTGAGTAATGTGAAAAAATAATCCTATATATTTAACTCATCATAAATTTCCCCAGTGCTTTTAAAGGATTGCTTCCTGTGTGAAGAATCCTAAGAAGCTGTAAGTTACATCACTGAGCAGCAAGTGACTTGGAAGAAAGAACTGAACTTCTCAATACCCAGACCTAGAAAAACATTTCAGAATTTTATTTTGTTATAACTTAGCTCATAAACGTGAGTGGGATCAGGAATTAAAAATTATTTATTAAAAATAAAGAAGTTAATCCCCTGATCTCTATCCTTGTGCAGAAAAAAAAACCAAACCACCCCAAACCAAAAAAACCCAACAAAACAAACAAACAAAAAACCCCAAACAAGCTATGTTTCTTCTGCAGTACATTTCCCCATTGCTTTGGCTGCATCACTGTTGATGAAGCCCCTTAAACTCTGCTGTATTTAGTCCACCAACATGGAGCAAGATTAAAGATTTTGATATCTTTCCTTCTACAAAGACACAAGAGACCCAGAGGCTGTGTGAAGCCACCTTGACCTTTCATCTGGAGACCTTTCTCATTTCAGGAGAAAGACTCCTGAATAGCACAGAAAAAACATAACTGTATATAAAGCTTTCTTGCTCCCTTGGCACAGGAAGATCCTGGGGAAGAGAAAGCTAATAAATTTTGGCTGAAAAAGTTGTTTATAAAAACTAGCACCAAGTTGCTTTTAGTTTTGCTTCTTAGATCTTGCCCTCAACTCACCTTTGGGAGTCTTTTCTCTCCTAATGATGAACACAAATTCAGTAAAAATAGCCTTAAATTCTGACAAGAAGCAAAGAGTAGTTCTGGAGATTTATTGTGAGGGAAAGTGGAGGGGGAGATAAATCACAAGTTGTAGGGACAAAAGGAGAGCATATGTCTGGAGACTTAATTGCTTTACTTCCTTTATTAAAATTTCTGCTAAAATGTCTCTGAGCTGAAACTCTGCTTTGGTCCTGGCTCACATGAAGTTGCCATAACCAATATCATTACAATCATAATGACAACAATATCTACGTTCTCTTGCATGCAGAGCAATTGGCCTTCGAGGTTCCAGAGGGTGCTGTGAACTTTACTACTTTGTTTTCAGACACAGAAAACATAAGAACTGCCTGTGTTTCGCATCTATTAAAGATGTACTACATATATTAAAACTTACATTACCAAACTGTTTGTTTTACTTTTTCTAACAAAAAATACAAATTAGCATATTTCTACTGAAAAAGAAATAATACCTATATAGTTTACTTGTTCTCTTTGCCTACAAAATATTCAAAGCAATTTTGGAGGAACCAAATCAGCAAACAGCCTCAAACATATTATTTTCTCTTCACTTTCATTTACATTTTCCTTCCCTTTTCTCAAGAAGCAATTATAATATAAAACCTCAGTACTCTGCAAGTATCTATATGCATAACATGTGGACCTGTATCATGGTTTAAAAAATGGTGGTTTTATTAAGTAGAAAATTAAAATGACAACTGGAATTTAAATAGAATTGTGTAAAAAAAATGCTTAGCTTGTTCCCATTCAACTGGTGCAAAACTACAAGACTGATGATGAATACTTGATATTTATTGGAAATAAACTGCCGATATAGTTCCTGTCTAGCATAAATGTACTAATACTAAATAAGGGGAACAGCTATTTAAAGAGCTTTAAAATTGAAATAAAATGTGTTTCATTCTTTTTAATGTTCATTTCCTATGAACAGTTACAAATACCATTTGTCAAAAGCTCAGTTTTTAAGATTCTAGGACTGCCAGTGACAGAAATGGAAAGGGAAGATATCTTGTCAGAAAAAGAACAAAAAGCCTCTGGCATAGTACAAGCATGACAGTGAACAAACAGGACAGAACTGGTTACAGGTAGGAGTCAACAGCCTGATACTCTAGCTGTGAATACTTTTTTTTTCCAGGAGATTAATCTTGTAATTGTTATTTCCCGGTTGTCTTAAATTTCAGCAAGGAATCACTTCACCTCAGCAAGGATGTTAATATCCAGATAATCCTACCCACAGAAGCGTGCACTTTGACAATTAGTATACCGCAGCAGGTGAGCTTTGAGCTAAACTGCCATTCACAGGATAGATATCATGGGCAAAATGAGCAAGGGCCATCCAGCCCATGGAGTCACCTGGACCAGCATGCTGGGGACAGCATTTTTCCAAGCAAGAGACCCAATGTTATCATTTATTACACCTGCTTGTCCACAAAGGGAGCAGTTGTGGGAAACAGAGACAACCTCTTTACTGCCTCAGTCATTTGCTTAGCACTTCTGCTGCCTCAGAAATACAGAAAAAGAAGACATTTGTGCCTCACAGAAAAGTAATATTATGAACACAGGACTGCCACCTAGAGATGCCAACAATTTTTAATCATTTGGAAACGGACTTGAGTAGCTGTATTTACATACTGATGTCTTTCAAATATCTAAGACACCTAACAGGTGTTAGATTTAGGTATCTAATTTTGGAATTTGAAACACTTCTTCCAGTGCCTGTTCAGCTTCCAAGTAAGGAGAGACCATTAAAATAAAACATTAGGCAATTCTTCATTGACTTAAAAGCAGGCAACTGAATTTTTATTAATCAGCAGTAGTACATAGTCTGTGAACATCATACTACTATCCAGATAGTACCACATTTGCAGATATTACGTCTATCATGCAAAACCAGTTCGTTCCCACTGAGTGTTTTCAAGCCCATTTCCAGCTCCACTGTAAATAGCTGGAGCCAGCTAATACTTGTAGTCACTCAAACTGTTGGATGAATGAAGTATGTATTGTTGGCTCACTTACCATCTGCATATTTATCTGTGTGCGCATATAAATACTTTAGTTTCACTGTCTTGGAAATTAATATAATAAAAGCACTAGAACTGTTATATAGTTTTTCTCTAGATTAAAATAAACAGCATATCTGTTAACATAAACAATTTTAAATGCTTTGGAACTGTATTGTCAATTGCAGTTTCAATAACTGCTTCACTCTGGCAACACTTGTTGCAATAAATATGAAATATTATCTTGAATTTCAGAATGCAAGTAATAATGTATCATAAAAATCCATGGAACACTTTCCCTCTTTCTGCAGAGCACACAGACTTCAAAAAATGATTTTCAAACAACTCTATGATGAACCAAAAACATCTAATGATTTAACCTTACTCCCTCAGTGCCTAATTAAAACAGGCCAAATCAGTTGGTTTGACAGGGATTGAACAAATACTTAGTTGGTAATTAAATTTGTGGTTTTACTGTCGCTTTTCCTTGTCAGTGTGGAATTTTATAGACTATCTTTGATTTTTAGAGTAAAACTAAATTAATAATTAACAGCAAGCTATATATTAACTTCTCATCTGTTCATAGGCACTACCTGGGGGTACAATATTTTCTTCCAAGTAAATTTTTGTTTCTTGTGGTGGTGCAGGGCTCTTATCTGATTTCAAAACTTGGTTGAAAAACTGCATCTAGAACTGCTGCAGCCAACAGCATTTTACAAAAGGGTTTAACTTTCTGCAGCAAGGTATCCCATAAATATTTGAGGAGCAATAGTCACAATTTGATATTTGAAATCGAAGCTGTGCTGTTTAATGAGGATTGGTTATGTTAAATTGCAAAGTATTGTGAGACTGAAAAATCTGTGTGAAAGAAAAAGCTTAAGAAAAGCTGCAGGACTTCAAATCTTTGAGGGAAAATTAATAAACAAGAAACACAACAGCATTGCCAAACCTTGCCAGGACTTTCTTTCCAGGTGTGATATATGCCTTCCCTAACACAGAGCTGTTGGAAAGATTAGGCTATAAAGACTTTTCTACCTCGGTGTGTCCTTAAATTGTTATTGTTTTACTCAATAACAGAGTATTTGCTGTATAAAGCCATCAGTAAATTGACATGTTCCCATTCTATTTTCCAGTAGAAGATGTTGTACGGCAAAGCATCTGTGGTGTATTGCTTTAGCTGGGTGTCCGTTAGCTGTTTTGTGTGCTACCCCAGCGCTGGGGCTGTTATCGCCAACTGAAAGTTGATACCAAATTCAAACACTCACAACAAAGCAATTGTTGCTAATTAAAGCAGTGAATGAAGCCCATTTTATTTAAGCAAATTCTTATCACTTCTAATAAGGCCAATTATAGCCATGTCTTATAAACTGAAAGTTCCAACATGCATCTTCTGGAGGATGACCCTTTACTTACCGAAGAGTGAATTCAGTCCATTAAATTAAAAAGTGCATGCACAGTTATACTGCTATCTATTTAATATTTTTCCACCTAAATCCAATCACATGGATAACCCTCATGTAAACACTCAGTATATTAAAATATTTCTGTAAAGCTTCAAGAAATTCCAGCAGACATTTCAGAAATCACTAACCATTGTTTCTTAGAATTGTTTATCTAATGTCACTGTTTAGTACTAAACTCTTGAAACTGGAAGTTTGTGTCTGGATAATCTAGTAAAATGTTTGCCCTAGTCTTTTATTCCTCCCTTAGAGCATGCTCTGGGTTACTAAGACAGCATATGTAGCTAGATAAGCCTTGATCTAGACAAATCTAACTATTCCATGTTCTCATGAGCATCAAGTCCAAAACACGCAGTGGCCACAATAATAATAAAACATATTATAAAAAAGTAAAGGAAATTCCATGTGAATTTCAATGAAATATATATTCCCTGTTTCCTTAAAATTGGCTACATATGTTAATGTATCCAAACCATGTGAAATAATAACCCTTTTCTGGAAGCAAATCTTTCTTACTGCTTCTCAAAAGCAATGATTACACCATATGTTATCAATTTAATAGCAAGAGTACATTTGACAGAAATGCTTTTAGGAGAAAAATGTGAGCAAAATTAAAGTACAGGTATTAAGCAGGTTTGACAGTAGGGAGTTAAAGGCTCACAAGATTAAGTTATGCTAAGAAGTGATTTTTAAAGTGGCTGATTTCTGCCAGAGCACTACTGTATTCACATCAAGTATTTTGTGCTCTCAGATGCATAACAAAGAACATACCAGGCTCCAGAGGCAGCAGAAAAGATTAATAAAATGAAAATGCTGAACATAGGGAGATTTATACAATTTTGATTAAAAGACTAACCAGTTTGAAAAGATCAAATGAACTAACTCTTTGACATGTAAAATGAAGTGACCATTCAGGCTAAGAGTAAAAGATTAGAGATTGATCTTGGGCTCAGGAAGCAAGAAGAAAGCTTGCAACACCACCACAACATAAGGACATTTATAATTTCTTAGTCAAGTAAAAGGTGATTTCCATTATTTTAATTTTTAATATATTGTTTTTAACTCTATATCATGGAGCTTTCTGCTCTAGCCTGCATTGCTTCATGCCAACATCTCACAGGAGGAAGAAGCATTTGGATTAAATGGTGAAGCTGGACAACAGGCATCACTCCTAGGTCTCCAGGGTCATAGGATAATTCAGGCTGGAAGGAAGCTCAGGGGCTCATTTAGACCAGCCTCTGCTGAAATATTTCACAGATAATAACAGGTTTCCCCATTTAACAGTTACATTTACCCATGCTCACTTTCCATGCCTGCACTACCATTTCCCCAATACTATTCCTGCAAAATAATCACCAACTATTTTATATAATAATAGTGTATTTTTCAAAACATTTACCACTTGCACCTTTGCCTGCAACCTCAAGCCATGTTTCCTCTGTTGACTCATAGCAGCAGATTCAGCAGTGGGCTGGTTTTGTACAGGAAGTACTGCAGTGTTGTGCCTCTGCTGAAAGAGGTCCAAAAGTGGGCACATAAGCAAACACTTTCCACACTGGAGGAAGGCCAATGGCCATGTCCCACGAAAGTGCTGTGTCAGTACTGGTACCATTCAACACATTCAGAGTTGATTTAGAAGTGAATAACAAGGCAGCAAAGCTTATCAATGATACCCAAGCTGTCCATAGTAGTGAAAATGAAAGCTGGCAGTGAAGATTCACCAAAGGATCTTCTGATATTTCAGCGATAGAATAAATTAATCAATAACTGAAAGAAATACAACAGTGGAAAAATATTTTGTATATCTAAGCAGTGCTGAGCTCCAAATCACTTGTTACACACAGAAAGGAATCCTGCAGGATGCAGGCTGTTCTCTGAAATTGTAATTGTAGTGCAAAGTGCAAAAGGAATGAATATAAAGAGTATCTAAACTGTGTAACAAAGATAGGCAGCAATGGAGAAGAAACGGACTGAGCTAACACATCTACCACAGCACAATGCAGTGCCACGCAGGAACACAGATGCCAATCTGGAGCAGCATCATTATGTTCACATGTGCCATGAAAAGTCTGGTTGAGGAATGTTTCTGATTGTCTCATTGAAAAGAACCAGACAAACCAGCAAAAGCCATTTCATTCCCCTGCAAAAAGTAGATATACCTGTGAATTACACTCTCTGCAGGAGTAGGGCTGGACCAAGATGCTCTAATTCAGGTTAGATTCACTGTGTCTTCTCTGCGTTCAAGAGAGGCCTCTGAGATTGAACATGGGTAATGCATGATGACCTTTCAGATTACTGTAGGAAAGAAACCACTTTGCTATTGCAAAGCTTTGTTGAACAGCAGCTACTGAGCCTCCACACACCAAATAGGAAATCCACAGTCCTAGTGGAAATATATTAAAATTTTTCCACCTATAGGTCAATTCTCCTGTTATACTGTTTCAGGGTTTGCTAAAGTTTGTTGGTACAAAGATTATTCATTTCCATCAGCAGCACTGACCCACTGAGGTCTATTTTCATGGTAAAGAGTTTTTGGTTTTATTACTTTGAAACAATTGATAGACAACTAAATGTTATAACCAGCAACAAATAACAATCAAGTTTTCTCACCTTTTGCATTGTCTCATTGCCATTTAATTAATCTCTCCTTCACTGCAATGCTTTGTGTACATGAATTTGTGCTTGGTGTCGCAGAAGCCATGAGATGAATCCTGCACTGAACTACCATGGCGTAAATTCAGCGTAATTCTGTTTTGACCTATGAATGCATAAAGCTTATATCTCAGTCTTGAAAGACCCCCTCCTAGCCCTTCATCAGTTCTAGGATGTGTTTTCCACAACATGAGTCTTTTCTTCTCAATGTCATTTCAAACCACAGTTCTAAATCAGATATTATAAACTTCAAAATTTCTAGAATAAACTGCTTTATGTTATAACCGACATTTGTTTAATCACAAAGTTACAAGCACTGCATAACTAGGAGGGGCAGCCTTCCAGGAAACTGCTTCAGTGCTTTCTACAGTGGTAGATATAAGCCTGGATTTTTCTAGAGGATTAACCACACAAATCTCACAGAAAACTCATCATAAGCAAGGCTCAGAACAGTAAGAAAAGATGCCAACAAGTTTATGAACAAATTCTATTACAAGCAAATGAAATTTTAGCAGTAATTATCCCAGAGAAGTAACATTTGGTAATTTGTGTAGTCCTTTGCATCTGCAAATTCCCAACTAGTTTTTGATAATCATTAGTCTCATGACTCCCCCAAATATCACCATCACCAGTTTTGACAATTTTCTCATGAAATAAAGCAATTTGTGCAGGGACATAGAACCAAATAATAAAGCTAACCTCCTGCTTCTCTTCAAATTAATTTATCATTTTTCCACTTTTACTTTGTATGCAAGGCTACAGTCCAAACTAAATGGATTGTCCCCTGAGGAAATGTTCCAGGAAGAGAAATATAAACAGCAATAGAAAGAGCAATAGAAGAGCAATAGAAATCTTTAAAAATAATGAAGACATGATCACCAATTACACCTAGCATATGAGAAATAGAAAAGCAATAACAGGAGAGAAAACAAAAAAACCCCAGAAGATTCTTCAGATACAAATAAAAAGAGACTAGGAAACATGTGGGACTAGCTTTCACCAAAGATAGGTTAAAATAACCTAGCACAGGCCCCAGACATGAAATTGATATCCAAACAGAAACTTATGCATTTCAATATGCAATACAATAACAGAATTGGATACCCATCTCCATAAATAAAATTCACAATGCTGCACTAAATGCTTGAACTCTTTGTACACCAAAAGGTAGGCAGGTTGATGGGATTCTGAGATCCAGACAGCTAAATTGTGAGATGTATTCATTAGTCAATAAAAAATGAAGAATGGAAGAATGCATGGGCCTGAAATTCACACCATGATCTCCTGTTTATTCAGCTGTCTATACCCAGATGTTTATAAGAAATCAGTATTCAAAACCATTCTTTTGTATGCTGATGTATTTTTTTGTTCAAACAACTGGTCCCTTTCTCTTTTTGGAGAAGCTCTGGTTGCTCTCATCTTCCCATATTAGCCCAACAGTTAGGCAGCTGGCCAAACAGCTTAGGTCCTAAGCACTCTAACACCAAGAAGTATTTAAAATTGTAGCTTATGCATCCCAAGAATAGGGCTACAATCAATCAATAGGTCCAGGAATAAGCTATAGAATAGCTGGAGGAGACCCTTGTTCAGTCTAGTAAAACAAAAGCATTTAATTACTCTGTAAACATGTCCAGGTGAAAACCAGACAAGGAAAAAGTGGTTCAAAATAGCAATCAATACAACTGGAAATGTGTATTTACTACATTGGCAGTTGAACAACTAGCCATAAATGATTTTATACAGGCAATTAAGAGGAAAGCTTTGCAAATACGGCATTTTGTAACAACTTCTCAATAGCAGAAATAAGGACATGAAAACCT